>CM060250.1:13587657-14286407 GCA_030684275.1 Acipenser oxyrinchus oxyrinchus
CTCTCTCTCTCTCTCTCTCTCTCTCTCTCTCTCTCTCTCTCTATCTCTCTAGCAAAGGAAGAGTAGATGGCTGTTTGCAGAAACAACAAGCATGATATTGTTTTTATTACCAGTCATGAATTAACATGTCTGTTAATTGGCCTGTTTACGCAACCAAAGTGAAAGAAATAAGAAACACTGGACATGACGTCTTGTAAAACCATACTGTGCTTATAATATCATATACATGATGTTAAGAGCATATCACCAAAGTTATTGAAGAAGAGTATTGTATAGTTTAAATTAGGAATGTGTAGAGTAAGGAGTCTAAACCAGTTTCCGTAATGAGTGCAGTGATTTTTCCTAGTACGAGTAATACACAAGAACAAAAAAGTACATAACTCATACTATTTTTTGGGGTGCACTTTCGGTTCTTACTTTCATTGGTAAAAATATACATTAGGACTTAAAAATGATCAAAATCACTGTCAGATTTCGTTAAATCACTGTCTGATCACTTTCTGAGTGCCAGGAGGCTGTGCCAGGAGGCTGTGTGGTCCAGTGGTTAAAGAAAAGGGCTTGTAACCAGGAGGTCCCCGGTTCAAATCCCACCTCAGCCACTGACTCATTGGGTGACCCTGAGCAAGTCACTTAACCTCCTTGTGCTCCGTCTTTCGGGTGAGATGTAATTGTAAGTGACTCTGCAGCTGATGCATAGTTCACACACCCTAGTCTCTGTAAGTCGCCTTGGATAAAGGAGTCTGCTAAATAAACAAATAATAATAAGAATACTTTTCTAAGGCACTTCCCATTTTACCACCACCCACTTCCATCTGTCCAAAAATACACATACAAAGGCACGTTGCTGCTTGAAGTGTCACAGATTCCTTGGTGGCACACAGATGGTACACAATTGTTCCTTAGAAAAGTATTCATTGAATGTTTTTTAAGGGATACTGTGGTGTGTAGGGGGTCCTCCTTTCTACTTTTCTTTAGTTGTAGTCTTAATTTTATATCATCACTGCTTCTATTTGTTTCATAGATTTCAAACAAGGGCCGATGCTCTAAATACCCACACATTTATAACAATTCATAGAGGCCAAAATGTATTAAAATCAAACATGTAACAGTCAATGGTATTCTCTGTAGTGTTTAGCTGTCTGTCAAATTTGGAACAACCTATTTTAATAGTTTCTATGACGGCAGTATTTAGATACGTCATTTTATAAATCAATTAAATGAACCCAACAAGCATTACCTCACTGTTTACATAGTTATATAAATAAATCCCTTTTTTATGTCGGCTGCTTTTTATAGAATTATGGAGACTTTCCCCTTTTTTGTGTGTGCACAGTATAAAATGTGAGTAATGGGATTTATTTTTTCATGATAGATTTCATTACACTCCTCATTACCTTGCAAAGTTTTGTTTCAGGGTGTGCTGTACAGTAACAAGTTTACAAGATGCAACAGTGAGAAATATGATTAATGGGCTCTTTCTATAAACAATTACTATCAAAGGTTAACTTGTTACATTCATAGTTTAACTCCCCATGTATACAGCATATTGCTAATACATTTGTTGTGAAAAGCTGGATGTCTGACAATCATCTTCAACTTTACACTTAACTATGATAGTTATGATTGCTCAGGAAGTGAAATAAAAATTGAGCTCAGACATTAAAATAAGCTTAACATTTAACAACCTTAAAAATGTAAACCATATAGTCCTTTAACCCTATATTTTGTTACGATGACGAAACATGTCATATCTCAGTCGTCCAATCAACTATCTTTTTTTTTTTTTTTCTTTGGGCCATAGCCATGACTATGGTGAATATCTCCATGTAATTCGTTTAGGGCTGCAGTTGGTGTGGCTTTTTTTATTTTGACTCTGCCATTTTCTGACTTTAAAAGAAAACTGTATTGACACTCACCTGTTTGAAACGTCTACATCTCCCGTTCTACAAGCCCAAAAGTGTTGATCTATAACTCATCCGAAAGCTAAGAACTGGGATGAACTAGTTGCTTTTTTTATTTTTTCAGGTTATTATTAAAAAATAACTATATACGCTTTTTAAAAAATTCCTTCCGGAATGTTTTTTGCCCCGCTGTGTGTCTGTGTGTGTGTGCTGCAGCTGCAACAGGGCATGCAGTGCCGACTGAGACAACTAATTACTGAAAATAAATCTAAGATATCGCTGTTAAAAATGTTTTGCTGTTATTTTTAGTTATATACTTTTTTATTTATTTCGTGTCCTGTTTTGAAAATGTTTCTCTGGACGGAGGTGAAAGTAAATATGAGATCTGTCAGAATCTGATCCCCTAGCTAGCTAACTTAGTAGTAAGTTACTAGTTGCTGTGTCAATGTTGTTTTATCACTATTTGTTTTAATTATTAGTGTACTTTGCCTATATTTTCTTCGTTTCTGTGTGTGTAAAACGATGGATAATTATTTAGCTGTAGTCATTACTTTTATTATTATTTAGCTGTTTTTTATTGGTAGTATTTTTTTTTGTACCCTATACAGTATTCGCAAATTTCTTTAAAAAAAATAAAAATAAAATAATAATAATAATAATAATAATAATAATAATAATAATAATAATAATAATAATAATAATAATAAAAAATATACTCAACATCTTGTGCGGCATATATATTTAGACATCTACACATAAATAATTAACTTTTATCACAAACGGGATTATATTATATTTCCAGGTTCCTTCAGTTTCACTTTCACTCTACATCCACCATTTCGGCTCTTTTATGCATTTTTTTTTGTATTATAAAACCTTGTGTAGCTCTGCAGCTGTACAAGCTATTTTGATTCTGATATGCAAAGTTGCATGTTTTTGAAATATTATTATTAATATTTCACATTTCAATACTTTTTTTGAAGCGTTGCTTAAAAGAAAAAATCTAAAAAACACCCAGCAACAAAACAGATATACCTTTCTGTTGATATATTGGGTTTTAATTTGTGATTTATGGTTATCAAACTACAAGCGCTAAAATGGAAAGTTGTTGGATGCATGCACAATTTATGGTCATTCCTGGTAGGTGGCATAGGGTTAATCTTGAGTGGGATATGCAATGCAGGAAACATGTGGGCATTTAAATCCTACAACAGATACATAAAAGATGTTTATTTTTTCAGGAAATGATAACAAAAATTATATTTTTGAGTAAAATTTGTTTGAACTGTAATTATACTCTGTGTAAGTAGTTTAAGATGAATATAATTACTTTCTAGCAATAGACATCTTTCCTAAATGTAAAAAACAAAACAAAAAACAACTCAAACAAATAAACAAACAAAGATGTCAGCATGGGTAGAAAATCCGTAAAAATAACCGGATGCCCGGGTCTTTTTCGGGTAATAATTTTAAAAAATAAATCAAGCTGGCACTCGAGGCCTTGTGGGAAAGAAAGATCACACGCAATTACAAATTTAATTACTCAGATGATTGTAAAGGATATGCAACCATGCTCTGTTGTAGATGGCCCTGGATTCAAGCATTTTGGCTTTCATAGAACCTAATTACAAGGTGCCCAGTTCACGCACAATGGTTAGAATTCTTGAACGTCAGTACACTCAGGCCTCACATCACCTATGCATCCCCACACTGAAAGTGTGTCATTTCCCAGAGTGTCACACTGCTGAAAATATTGCAAGAGCCTTACATTGAGGCTGTGTGGTCCAGTGGTTAAAGAAAAGGGCTTGTAACCAGGAGGTCCCCGATTCAAATCCCACCTCAGCCACTGACTCACTGTGTGACCCTGAGCAAGTCACTTAACCTCCTTGTGCTCCGTCTTTCGGGTGAGACGTAATTGTAAGTGACTTTGCAGCTGATGCATAGTTCACACACCCTAGTCTCTGTAAGTCGCCTTGGATAAAGGCGTCTGCTAAATAAACAAATAATAATAATAATAATAATAATAATAATAATAATAATAATAATAATAATAATAATTGTGTAGTAGATTAATTTGGGATTGCTGATAATATCTTACTAACAGTGCATGACAATGTGAACTTGGCAATGCAGCTGGCTGAAACAATTCCCAATCACATTAGTTGTGCTGGTCACACTTTACAGTTATGCATTCGGGAAGAATTGAAATCGGTAAACACACTGATAGGGCTCATTACTCGCTCACAGAAACTTGTCAGCCACTATCGGCACTCGAGTGTTGCATGTGAAACACTTCTCAGAGAACAAACACTCCTTGGGTTACCAAAGCAACCTTTGAAACAGGATGTGTTTCCACAATGGAACTCCACATACGGAATGATCGAAACTCTGCATAACAATCAACAAGCAGTAGTGGCAGTTCTGTTTGATAGGAACGATACGAAGCCAGTTGACAGAAAGAGGCTGATATTGCGTGACAATGACTAAGACTAAGGTAATGAAACCCCTGCAACCTGGCTGTCTGCAGAGTAAAATGTGAGTGCATCCGTACTTCTTGTAGCTATTACACAGCTTGTAGATATCTTGAGGCACCAGCTGTTTGTAACTTTAAAACAGCGTTTGGTGACACGCCTCTGATGACTGAAACATGTTTCAATCCCCAGTTCAGATCGCTGTCATTCATACAACATCAACGCCCTGAACTTTCCCAATGCGAACACCAAAACCTAAAAAACTGATAACCACTGTCAACATACCTATTGAGCAAGAAGCTGATGTTCCGGAGCCACCACAAACCAGTTCAAGTGTTGCTGCGCTGGTGCTGGGAGAAGAGTTACAACAGCCTAAGACAACATCAGTAGAAGAAGAAGTTTAATCTTTTTTTACGTCTGCCAGATGAACCAGTGACTGTAAATCCCCTAGAGTTGTGGAAAATCCACAGAAATGAATTTACACACCTTGTCTACTTAGCAAGAACGTACTTGGGATTTCCTGCCACCAGCACCCCATCAGAGAGAGTGTTTTCTACAGCGGGACTGACAATCAATGCCAGGCGTGCAGCACTTGCACCTGCACATGCAGAAATGATCAGTTTCTTAAATCACACCTTGGGAAAATGATCAGAATCAGCCTTTGAGACACAAGAGGAAGACACGATTGAAGAGTCTCATTCCATGCAGGGTGATGAAACTGAAATGGAAGAATTGGGTGAAGAGATTGAAGACCTAGCTATAGCAACATCTACCCCTGCCAGTCACTCAGTAGAAGAAAAAGAGGCTGGCAATGCATTTCCAGAGGACATGGATTAGATTATGAACAATTATGAACAATTAAACTCCCAGCAGTTTTATCTGATCTCTTTGGTAAAAAAACTATATCTGCGCAATAACTGCAGATAAAGCATTAAATTCTCAAATTAATAATCGATATCCAGTTAGTAAAAAGAGACCCGGGTCGGGCCAGGTAATTTAAAACCTGATGGGTTCCTGGGTTTTCGGGTACCTGTGCCGACCTCTGAAACAAACAAATATTTAAATACCGTAGCAGTAACTACTGCAGCTAATTATGCATCGTCAGACAGACCAAGTTATTGCGATATGCTATGTCATTGGTGGACAGGTTACTGACCAACCAATGCTTTGAACTATTAATTATGCATGTGCCTTGTTTAGCAAATGCTAGCAAATTTGGCTTTCATGTCTAAGCTGTTTAATGTTTGTAAATACAGTAAAGGTTTAAAGAGCCTTGTATTTCCATGAGGTTTTCTATAATTCTTGGGAGGAGGGAAGCAGTTATAAGGATGAGGCAAAAGGCACAGATTTCTCAACTCTGTATTTTAAATGTGTAATGGGTGGGGTATCCGCTGACAGACAGGAGAGACACAGGAGGTTTTCTTTACCACGCCCCTCAGACGAGCAGGATTTATTTACAGTCCTTAACATTTTCATTGCAGTGGTAGGTGGCTGCCATCAGGGTACCAACAATGGTAGTCCTAGTGTGGGAGGACATACACAAACACAGTGTATACAAACTCCCCTAAATGAATCCCTTTACTAAACACCAAGGATCCCAGTTAAACACACGGTGGTCCTGGGTCAAGCTCACAACCCCTGTTAAACACACGGTGGTCACGTATTTGGTTCACTCTCCCTGGATATCCGCACAGTCATGAGTCATCATGCTGGTACACAAAGAACAGGAACAAAGGACTGGCTTTCAAGCTCCTTTTTAAAGGCATGTGGCCAGCGTTGATTGATAATCAATGAATCAATCAACACCTGGCCACATTCCGCACATGGATTTGAATTAGTCAGGGAGGGAAGTAACGTCCAGCCCTGCCATATCTAGCACAGACTTAATTTGAATAAACATTATTTAAACCTAACAAAAACACACTACTTACATGTGAAGGGCTTCCACCCTGCCACAAGGGGTGTATTTGTGAAGATATGGCAGCACAAGAATGTACAATACACTTGCAGGGTGGTGTTGTTTAAATTAAATAAAGTCAATGTTTAAAAATAAGGAAAAAAACAGTAAAAGGCAAGATCTATGTTGCATATGACACATTTCAGGTTATAAGATGTCATAAACCAAATGTGATATTCCACACAGACTGGCACTACAGATTACACTTGTAAATGAAGATTGAAATGTTGTTATCTAGTCATGACATATATCACTGTGACGCTGCTACAGACACACATCATCCCAGGAATATAGAAGACTCTGGAGCTTTATGCTCTTTCCTGTTTCGTGATTTATTGATTGATTGTGAAAAGACAGAACAGAAACAAAAATGTCTGATCCACATTTGGAATATGAAACCCACAGATTAACAAGACTAAATAAACAACTGCTGTGCAGTACCTGTACACATCTTCATATTACAGTACATGATTAGATATCTTTAAATGCAAATTGACGCTTTCAATCAGATCCTCAGCAAAGTTCAAATATTTCGCTGAAATGTGTTAATTCAGGAAACTTCAGAACATGTCTAAATGGGCAGCTTCTTGGATCTTGATTAATAATCTACAAAAGTCATACACTGGGACCACAAGAAGGTTAAGAGGACATGGATGACGTTATGTTTTATTCCTGGTAGCTATATAACAAACATAAATCAGCAGCTCACTTACAGTAGATTAGTGGCTTCCCAAAGCTAACCACGGCACTTCTCATCCAGACTGTTGCTTTGGCGGTTGATTTATTGTCTTCATAGAGCAGCGTAGTGTTCCATCATTGGCTTGAATTATAAATCCTTTCAGTTTGGAACTGCATTTCTGCTTCAGTAACAGGAAATGTATATGTTATAATTTAGTTGAAATTGATGTAACAGTAACATCAAAGTGATTTTTAAACACTTAAAAAAGGCCCTATTTTTTACATTAGATACAGCTTGACAGACAGGTATTATTCTGTCCAAATGTTTCTATCCATAATAGTTAACACCCCTGTTGCAGTCTCCTACATCTGGAGGTGATACGTTTGGTGTACATCCAATACTGTTACAGAAGCAACAGTGAAAACTGAGAGCTAATTATTAAAATACAGTGATTAACATAATCAGATACACACCCTGCAGTAAAGGACAGAAGTGAGGTTTAATTTCAGTGACCATTTAATGTGTCTTCACTTCCATGTCAGGCCCACTCCACTGTGTGTGTGAGTTGTGTATGATAAAGGTCAATCCAAATTTGGAGGCATTTAGGCAAGCAGGAGTTAAGCAGTGTACTTATAATAACACTGTAAGGCAGTCATCCTCTCATCAAATGTCACAAGGAATTATAGGCTCATTTTTATCATACCACATCAGTGAACACAGTCACATGATACTGCAATACAAATGCCTAACTACTAAAATAAATTGAAGTTCAACAACAATAGCATATTATGGTTCTTGTGATCACCCCCTTCGCCTTACTGTAAGTGATGGTTTCTTTAGCTAAACGAACCAATGCCTGAGGTAATTGTAGAGCTGTTTATTCAAATTAGGACCACATCAGTGAACACAGCCACACGACACTACAATACAAATCTACAACAACAGTATGTTGTGGTTCTTGTGATCATCCCCTTCCAGTTTTAATAATAACCTCCATTTTTTTTCACATAATATATCAAGTTCTCTTTTCTTCTCAAAGGATGACCTGGCCAACTCCTTTGTGTGTCTTTCTTGCCCTGTGTAGCATTGTCTTAAAGTGAAGGTGTGGTGATAATGCTGGTTGCACTATTTTTAGTATGGTTCTTGGAACTGACTGGCAAACTCAATATGGTGTAGACACATTCTATTGGCAAGATACCTCTTGAAACTTAGTTTAGATGTACTTCTAGAATGAGTAATGGATACACTCTCCTGAAACAAGCTTGAGATGAACTGTGCTTAAGGTGTTATACAAATCAATGTAGTGACTGTCAATAGATGCCTTATGATAACACTGCCTTTCTGAAGCCTTTGGATTTGTTACTTTGTAGACGAACTTGAAGGCAGAGCAAATGTCTTTATGTCTTTACAGTACTTCTGTATCCTGAGGTTTCAAGGGCAAACGTGATTCCTGATAGACAACTCTAGCTGTTATTATTATTATTTGTTTATTTAGCAGACGCCTTCATCCAAGGCGACTTACAGAGACTAGGGTGTGTGAACTATGCATCAACTGCAGAGTCACTTACAACTACATCTCACCCGAAAGACGGAGCACAAGGAGGTTAAGTGACTTGCTCAGGGTCACACAATGAGTCTGTGGCTGAGGTGGGATTTGAAACGGGGACCTCCTGGTTACAAGCCCTTTTCTTTAACCACTGGACTACACAGCCTCCTCTGTAAATAGCTTTGATAAAGCAGGCAGCAGCGTTCTTTGACTGGACAAGATTATCAAAGATTATTGTACCCTGCTTTCAAAGAAGAAAGTGCTTTGTGAGGCTGCAAGTTTCAGACATTACCCACAGTCCAATAAAAATCAACGTGACTGTATCAAAAACCACGTACTATAATGGCACTCAAGCAAAGCGTGCATTACTGTGTCAGTGGGTCAATGTGTGATGCCTATTATATCACATGGTTTTAATCTTGTGTCCTTCCTCAGAATGTAACCCAAAGGTGCATGGTATGTATGTAAGTATGCAAGTTGCAATTAGCAAGGATAGCATGATGATACACCGTTATTTTTTAGGAAAGTATTTAAAGAATGTTTAAGGGGTCAAGTTGTATGTGTGAGAACCTTCTAGTTTGTTTCTTTTTCTCTATTTGCTGTCTTAATTTTACACCATCAGTACTTTTATTGGTTTCATAGAAAAAAAAAAATGAAATTATTCAATGATGGGTTACAGAATACAGTTTACACAATTGGTTGCCACATGGGTTATTATTATGACCTTAGAGAAATACAGGTTTGTACTTTGATCTGATTTGTTCTTGCGAATGTAAAGCTATGCAAAGGCAACTCTAAACTCACCTGCAAATACAGTCACTTGACAGGAATGTCTTTGCGGCATCATGAAAGGTCAAGCAGACATTGGACTAAGGAGGTAAGTCCTCACCTTTAAATATAACCCTACCTCTCTTTACAGTCAGTGCTGAGATTTGAGTTTACAGTACCTCCTCCTCTCCAACTTCCTAACTTTTGGCCATTTCAGTCATTTTCTTTGCAGACATGCTATGCTTCTTAAAGCACTGCTTTTATTAAAGCAGGAAAACAGAAGACTAATGTGAGTAAGACAGGAAGATAGGTGTGTTTGTCTGTTTCAGTCTAGTTAGGACGTGATCAGCTGCATTGCGAGTCGCCACAGTGGTAGATCGTCCCTCCCTCCAGCCAGTTAAACACTGTATTAGAAATGTGTTCAGTCCTGTTATGCACTCTAGCCAGCTGTTGTGAAAGCTGCTGTTATTATTTGATGTTTTTCTTCGCTTTGCTGTAATGTCTGGTATTACTTGTAAAATGTATGAAGTGTTGTTTTTTTTTGCAATTTTTTTTTTGTTGCTATTTACATGTTTAACGTAGGTCCATATAGGGCTCAGTACTCTGTAATGAAACTTAAAGAGCCAGTAATAAGGGTGTTTTCTAATGAGCCGATATGATACATATCACGATACACAGGTCACGATACGATATGTGATGGTTCAGATTGGTTAACTGGCTACTTGCATGATGAAAATTAAATGAGAGGGAGGGTATATATTCCTACCAATTATAAAACACACTCTGTTGAGATTTTGGTTTTGTATCACGATACAGACGAAACACGATGACTTGTTACACCACTATCCAGTAACCTTTGTTGCATATTCTTTTTAAATTATGAACAATTTGAATGGAAATGAAATTCCGCAAGTTTGCAAGTACTACTGAAAAATAATGCCTTATTTTCAAAAGTAGCTGCAAGACTGCCAAAGACTGCAGGAATCAAGATTTACCTGCTCACCTCAATAGAAGCAACCTGACATTCAAATACTGCCACCTTGTCAGTAGAGGACAACATAATGAACTATTTCTCTGCCAACCATCACTTATCATACTGCTTTTCCTAATCCTAATACTTTATGTATTGTTGTCAACATAATTATTTTGAGTGATTTCAGACAATAGTTAACATCTTAACCATTTACTTTTTTTACTTTTCATAAATGCACAATATTTTAAAAAATGGTTCTTAAAAGTAATAAGGGAGGTTACTGTCACAGTTTCTGATGAAGGATAAATGCAGCACTATTTAGAAATAACAGATTTTACTACTCATATTCTTTAAATAAAAGTGCCATAAATCAATACAGTGTGTGAGTGTGTGTGTGTGAGTGTGTGTGCGTGCGTGTGTGTGTGTGTAGCTATCTAAAAGAACAGTTCATAATGCTGTTACCATGTTACTGCCCTTATGCCCATTTACTAAGGTATACTGGCATAGTAAACTATAACAAAGCATAGCTTTGTATGGCAGAAGTTTGTGTAATGGCTTGGAATCTCAGCTCATTGAATTAAATGTAGAGGCAAGGGCTGGACAAGAACAACTAACCTCAAGGTTCAAAGACGAATGTCTTACCCTTCAATTAAGGAGGTAATTATGTGCCTTGCGCGGATTTCAGTATTATTAAATAATGAGCTCCATTATGCTTGGTAAATACAGTAAATGTGCACAGCAGGTAGGAGCAGGCCTTAAAAATCCAAGAAGCTGTACTTCAAGGTGTTAAAGTCAGGATGGGCCAAGTGTACTGCAAGTCATTTAGTACAAAACAAACATCCGCACATTGAATTGCAGTTGTATGGTAGCACCACCCACTGTGTTTAAGGTAGACTGTGAGTATGAACAGCCTGTCAACAGCTGGGACTGAAGATAATGTTTTTTTCAGTTGAAGTCACAGAGCTCATGCTGGTCAAGTATGTAATTAAACCACTTAAAATGTCAGAGCCTGCAAGCAAATTAAACTGTGTGGCTTATCTCAACAATACCAGCAATGAGTAGGTGTAAAGAAAGGATAAATGTGTTCCCTTTCTGCAGCTCTTTAACTGCATAAAGAGTAACCAATACGCCTGACAAAATTATGAGTTCAAAAACAATGCAACAAAAAGGGACACCCCCACGAAACAAAGCAGAATCATTTCCAACCGTTTTTTAAAAAATATTTTCAAGAGTGCTACAAACCAGAATTAAGTGAGATGCGTTTCAAGTCAGAGAGATTGCATGAAGCACAAAACAAGCTGTGATTTTGTAAACCATGCTGGGTTAAACGATTACACAATTTAAAACAATGTGTATTTTATATAATCTTATCCAATGAAATTATATGCCTTCCTGTATAAAACCATCTTTGTTTGTGAGCCTCTTATTATGTGATTTTTGCGTTATGAAGAAAAAACGGCAACGGTTTTGGCACTACTGTGACATTCGACTTAAATCCTTCCTATTGCAATAAAAGAATGTTGGTATTGGTTTTGATTTATCAAAACATTTTCCGACTGCTATGTCCTGTGTCAAAAGGACCCACACTAGTCACTCTGGCCTCCCTGATCCAAGTGGCCCTGACTCAGGTTTACAGGGGTGGAACGTGTCCCATACTGTACAACATCTATAGTGAGGTTCATATTAACATACAGTAGTGCTTTGCAGTGTAAAACGAGAACTCTCACAAATTGAACATTGAATGAAACAAAAGCTGAAAAGCTGTACTGCAGTGCACTGACGAAATGCAGAGATCCAGACAAAGTAAACATTGGAACACAGCAATAGGGGCCGCCTATTGAAACTAGGTAAACTAGATGCAGTTGTGCAGCAATACATAAAACATGTTCGTTGTGCTGGGTCATGTTGTCAACAGGGCTGTTGTTAATACTGTAGAAGAAATATTTTTGTTAATGACACAAAGATGATACAGTACTGTTCCATACAGTACTGCAGACCTTAGACTGGCACAGTACTAGTGTGTTTTTAATGTAGAATCTAGAATAAAGTCCTATTTCACTGTTGAGATTGGACTACATTCAGTTGAATTAAGTTTGGTTTTAAAATGCTATGAAAAAAAACATTGTTTTGACTTTGGTAAATACTGTAATAGTATTTTTGTTTTCTTTCTTTTCTTCTGAAATTCCACCTTTCAACACCTCTGCCAGTAGCCTATGGAGCCTTAAAGTACATGTTTTACTAGGCACAACACATGCACTGCAAATATAAAGCTATATAATTTAACAAAGCCACAAGACTATAATAGTACCCATGGTAAGATCTTAGTGCTGTACAGATGTAATGTACTAATGTACTACTTCTGGAATTAAATTGGTCTTATGGGTTTGATTCGCCAAATATTTTGGTTGCAAATATTTAAGGACTTACAGTATTTGTCTATATTTGTCAATATTTGGAATCTGCCTATCACCTCACAAGTCATCAGTGGGGATTCACCACCATAGTCTTTTCTACCATAGTCTTGTCTTGTGGCATTTCTAAAGTCTGTAAACTGAGATGACCTTTCAGTGCCCTGAGAAAACAAAACAAAAAAAACAACACTTTAAGTGCTTGTTCGACATTGAGTCCCCTGGGCCTCAAACATTCAAAGCTGATGAGATTTCAAATTGTATTAATGCCTTTTCTGTTATGATTCCTAAGACCTTAAAATACATTCTTACTGCTTAACGTAAATCCTGTTGAGTGTTTTATGACCGTGAATTCAGTTTTATTTGTTTTTACACTATGTGCATTTTACAGCTGAACCATTTTAAAGCTCGTTGCCATCAGAGAAATGTCTACTTCCACAAAAAAAGCTCATTCATTTTGGTGACGATTCATTCAGGTATCTTTGGTGTTTTCAAATATTGTAACATATTTTAAAATACATTTTAAAATATATGAGTATATTATACAATTTATCTACCGTGTGGGCTGGTACATACCATTGGTATGAAAGGTGGTGACCCATTGTCATTCCCTGTTGAGTGCTTCTTAACGGCAGCTCATATAGGGTTAGCTTGTAATACTGTAGATGATTCTATTGTGCTATTTTACAAGGCTAACTGAAGTTTGTCCTGGAGGGGTTCCAATGACCCAGCTGTAGCGTACTGCCCAAACCTCTTCTTAGAAGGACACAACCACATTCTCTTGCTACAGCTACATGAAATGCACTCAGATCGGCTCTTACTGGACCCTGATCCGAACGGTAAAGTTATTTCATACAAGTAAAAGGTCTATAAATATAAATCTACCCCTATACTGTGTGTTACCCATCTCCATCCTCACAGTGTTGTAACCTAATCTAAATATGGAAGCAGAGAATAAGAATGTTAAAAATAAAGAGTAGAGTATTTGAGCCTCCAGGGAGTTAGGGTGGTGCTGTAGAAAATTGCTGGGTGTGTTGTACTAGATTTGAGAAACATTTGAACTGACGGAGGCTGTGGCAAGTGTCTGTATTTATTTTAAAAGGGATTAACTATCTAAGGGCTGCCTAGTCTGCTGGTGCGTTTGTAAAATCCAAGAGGAATTCATTGAAGCTAGTGCTGCACTTGAGCATGTTATTTATGTATACATCTTATATTTATTTAGTTAGTATATTTATATATGTATACAGGGACTGACAAATAAAGATGTTTAGTTTAATTGGAAAGAAGATACAAATGTTTTATTTTTTGTTGAATGTTTTTGGGATCCCTGTTGTCCACCTTTACACCACTCCTGTCTATCCTGTGACATTTGTAATAGCTTGCAGTCTCAGCCTATTGAATTGAATGGAGTGGCAAGGGCTGGATGCAAATGACTAGCCTCATGCTGATATCAGCCTTACCAACTCATCAGTCACCATGAAATTCTCACATCGCTTCATCAAAGGTTCAGGAAGTTTCAGTGTCAGGCTCATCGCTGTAACCACTGGCCCCCAGGATCCAGAGTAACTTTAGAGAGAATCATGTGTCTTGCAAGCCAGCATACATGCTACAGATTCATATGCAAGGAACACAGACATTAAGTTACCTATTCAGGCGTTTAGATTATTTTCATCAGGTCACTGTTGTAATGGCTTGGCATTAATTTATATGGAAAGGCAGAGATCCGTTAAAGTTTATTTGGGGATCTAAAATAAATATATAGTGCAATGTCATTTTTTTTTAAAAAACCAAGCTTTATTCACAGTATAAAATTGCAAAAGAGAAGAGAAAAAGGACATACTCTGGATGCAGGTCAAAATCGTCTTCCTATTCATACTACTGATATCTTTAATTATGTTTTACAGCCTTTTGGAAGGATAGGTATATTAATGACACACTTGTTACCTTCAGTAGGCCATTATATTAAACCCACCTTCAGCACAGTCAGTAATCTGTGTTAAATGCATATTCTGGAAACTTGCCTGTTGAATGGACCATGCCTTATCGGTTAGATATTGACAAACGTTTTTATTTACGATTATTTAAAAACGTTTTGACAAAGTAGGTAAAAGATTAAGTGGTCTATAGGGAAATACCAGTCCTGTGTTTGCTGGGAATAACTGAGAAGCTAATGAGAGGTTTAAAAATGGAGCTAAGGGAGCAATTACAGGAACTGGTATTTTTAATAGTTTCGTTGCTAGATCCTTGAGACACGTAGCCTTATTAGTTTTTAAATCATTAAAACCTCTATGAATTTTAAATAAGAAACCACTAGCTGTGAGATTAGAAATGAAAAGTATAGATCCTTTATGGATTTAATACCACCGCAAGTGGAAAGAGTCATGTGAAGCTATCTTATGAGATTCAAACCAATCTGATTAATTTAAACAGTATCATTACATCATTGGGGATGTTGTTCAAGTTTAATTGGGGAAGGGGGACCAGATTCATATATTATTATGCTGAAATTATGGGTTGATTTGTACCCAGTTTATTATGACCGATTTCATGCACAAACCCTATCTGTGTAGATTCTATTCCCAAGACTACTGTTTGGTGCCACAGAAGATGGAACAAATCAGAAGAATCACAGTGCCCTAGTTATTGGAAAAGGCTTTGTTAAAGCAGGTTATTATGTGGCCTGATTATAATTCTGCTAGGATTTATTGGTATTATAATGTTATAATATATACAAGTCCCTGATATTGATGTGATACAAGCATCAGTCTTTGCATCCGTTGGCTTGTATCAGATAGTGTGTATCAGTTGTAAATTATGTCATGTTAAAATGTGTTATACGAAAGCATTAACACATGACATGGTGTTCAAATACAATCCAATATCCCAAGTGCCATTAAACAACCTAAGTGTGCACATTGTGGATCTTACTTGAACATCCTGGAGTGTGTTATTGCACTTATATAATGTCACCCCACCCTACCCCACCCCTACCAATGAGAATTAGTTGTCAAGTGAGTCAGGCTGAGTAGTTCTAAAAGATGGTATGGGGGCATATCTGCACAAGTTGGAACTCTTGTTAGCCAATGTTATTTTATAATGTTTAATTATTCTTATTAACCTATAAATTATAAAACATATCATAAGGGTGCCATGTTAGATACATGCTCAGACATCTAGTGGAGTATATATCAGCTTGTATTGTTTTCATTTAGTGGAGCTAATGGCCCTTTCTGCAGACCACAAAGTTAATTTTGCAGCTTATTCACTATTCAAGGCTATTATCAGTCTGAGATGCATTCATAAATATGTTTGGATACATTTGTGTTGTGTATATGGATTGAGAAGAATGTAAAATTGACCTTAGAAACTAACCTTCAGCTTCATAGTAGTGAAGTTGTCTATAATGAAGAGGATGTTTACCAGAGTTCTGATTCAACACAAAAGGTTAAGGAGAAGTTTATCAATAATCTGATTGAGATTCAATGTTGCTGAAGAATATCCCTATAGATTCTAATTTAGGTGCTATTTGACAGCAGTACATTCCCAAACAATACAATTGTACTGACAACTCAAGCAGCACACAAGCTGCTATTGATTTTTCATGAGCTAGTCAGGTTTATTGTCAACTTCTGAACTGTATGATTTGTCTGGTAATTAAGCCTGTCTGAGCTGAGATTGTGAAAGCTTTAGGTCTAGCTCTTCTGCTAAAAGTGAATGGTAGAAATAGCAGGATTATCAATTTGCAGCTTTGAAACTGGGATCCCATTAAAGTGATTGTAGCTAAAACAATAATTCCATAAATTGTACCTCTTGTGCACTTATGTTTGTTCTATAGTTCTCAAATGTGCAATTTTGAAAGAAACGTGTTGTACTAAACACTACAATAGGTTCACGGGACAGGAGCAAGGGCAGCATGGAGGAAGAACCTTGGCTCACGGTGGTGAGACCGAGTCGATCAGATTCCAAGGCTGGGAAGCATCCATTACCCCCACAAGGGAAGCCTAGAGTATAGAAAACAGGAAAATGGAAGAGTTAGGATAGATTTGTCCGGGGGTCTCCTCTGGCTTGCGGAGAACCTTCCTGGCGGAGGATAAGGCCAGAGTGGCTGGACCTCTAAGGTTGGGAAGTGAGCTTCACTTGCCCCCAAAGGGAGACTGCTGCAGAGGTGGAGCAGCATAGTGAAGGAGGGAGGATGGAGGAAACGAACAATGAAACACAGAGAATAAGGGCATGACTTGGGGTTTAAATAGGAAGATTGGGAGATATTATCGGCTGGACAGAACAAGGGGCTTACAATTAAATAAACCACATTGACTGACATGCTTTCAGCCAGTAACACACTGTTACCCAGAAACATGACCCAGGAAGTGCAAGATTAACTTATTTACTGAGAATAATGAATATAAACTGAGAACTAACATGTTTTGAAATGAAAATACATGTTTGCTATAGCATGTGTTTCTTTCAAAACTGCATATTGGAGACCTATGTATCTAATGAAGGTGCAAAACAGGGAATAATTATGGACTTATTTTGTAAGCTTCAATTACTTAAATGAATGTTGTGACAATGGTCAATCTTTTAGTGTTATTAGTTCTTCACATTGGTAACATTCTCTGGAGAATCGAATTGTTATATTTAAATGGCTAAGATATCTATAGAGGTGGTCTAAATCTACAAATGGTCTCATTAAAAGGATTTGCTTAAATTAAACTTTAGATGAACTCCAGTTTTTATGTTACATACTGTTTTCCATTGGTATATTTATGGCATATTTTGAAAAATCTTTATAAAATTCGGCAGGGTAAATATTTTCAGCTAGTGGTTAAAATTGAAGGAGAGGGTTAAAACTAAGAAATATCATATTGTTCTAAAGCCAAACCCTCCTATTTGATCTGTGATACAAAACTTTGGTTGTGGGGCGTGATCTGAACCTCCTAAAAAGATAGTAACTACTTCAGGAATACTGATGTGGCCCTGTGTCTGTATGTTTAATGTGGGTCTGTTGCGGGTCATAAAATGGGGGCTTGCATGCATTGATAGCATCCTTCCGGGCACCTCTCATACTCGATATGTTGAACACGCTAACTGCCACCAAACTTTTATATTACACTCCTAGTGCCCGATTTCATTTAACATGAGAATACTTGAACGAAAAGGGCAAAGTGCTGCAGGATTTTGAAGGGAGCTGGGCTCAGGCAGAATTCCATAAGTTGAGCTTCCAGGCTGTGCTCACACTCTCTGCAGTTTGTTATCTGTTATCTGATATTGTCTATGTGCCTGCAGGTCACATAAGCACCTTTATTTTCTTTAGCACATCAACTGTGTGACAGTCAGGTAAATTGAATTTGTTCTCTGTAGAAAAAGAGGTACAATAATAGGAATACAATAAGAAACAACTAGGTATTAGTAATTGCACTTTTTTTTGTTTTGTTTAAAGTCTCAATAGACAATAATTAGTCAAGGTGAATTTTAGTTGCACATTTATTTATCCATTATTTAATACATGCATGCAAAATGATATGATAGGGAAATGATCCAATATGCATATGTATTTATATCCATAACTATTCCTAAAAACTGGTTCTCCCCCAAATCACATGACTGCATAAAGTGCTTGTAGCAAATATCAGGTGTAACTATAAGGTAGATAACTATATTGATGGGTAAGAGGTCAAAAGGTTTGTTAAATGTCTTAATTTAAAAAAAAACTGTGAGACAACAGAAGATCTTGTTAGTTGAATAACTTGGAGAATATTTACATTGTCAATCTCTTTTTGAGAAGTTTTGGAATTTGGAGTTTACTCTCATAACAGTGGCTGGACAATTAGATACTGATAAACTCCTCGGTGCACTACTGTTCTAGAAGACAGTACTGTATCCAGCATTACAATCATGTGCAGTATGTGTTTAACAGTCTTAGCAACAAAATCTAAAGTATTGGTGCTTGCATTGTTTGGTAGACCATAAAGTTGGTTAACCACTGCTTGGAAAAATATATTGCTGTATATTTTATTTAAATGAAACTTAAAGAAACATTTTAGTCATGTATTTACATATGTGAGTGACTGTCTGTTAAGTATGTTCGATCATGTTTCATTTCCCTAATGTTTCAACTTTAGGATTACATTCATTTAAAATCTCTATACCCAATCAGAAAAGCGATCGTGAGAAGCCCTCTATTTGAGCGCTGTTACTTTTTTAATGATTATTATTTATTTCTTAGCAGACGATGCACCGCAGCATTAAAGTGGATGAGATTACACGTGCACAGCACATGTTCAAGGCCGTGGCCAGCTATGAGGCACCAGAAGCACACGCCTTGGTTAAAATTATACTTATATTGATTTATTTAGGCCCTTTTACATGTTGCTTTGCCACAAATAAAAATGCAATTCATCCCTTTTTGCATTCGAAGTAAGTGCGATACTTGAAGGTTTATTTCAGAGAATGCGTGATTGACACTGGTAGTTGAGTTGAGGGCTGTGGTTTGCAAGGAGCCTTGCAGCTGGCCAATCACAGTAACAGAAGTCAAATGCATAGTCATGAGAATAAATCAGAACACAGCCTATCAAATTGACTGGTCAGCCAAAAAGCTCAAGCTACAACCCTCATTGGTTATGATGTGCTTACTCAGCTAAACTCTCTCCGTCTTGTCAACCCAGCTTAAGCTCATTTTATTGCTGAATGTGATTTTATAATTCATATCACACACACACCTTTATGTATGCAAGCACTCTTGTCTTCTCGGTATTTGGATAATGACATCACTGTTGACATTGTGATAGATTAGGATTTAAAACTAAGTATTGTATCTAGAACAAATATTTTGTCATTGCTACATTTATTATTTTCTTTTATATTGAATTTGAATGTTGCAAAGAAAAAGCTACTTACTTACACTGCATAAAACCACATAGATCCTGCAAATTTAGAACCTCAGGTAATCAAATTCTATAATAGTAACTTATTCAGATAAAAACCTGTTAACTAAACTTTTGTATTTAAATAAACCACATATAATAATGTCCTCATGTCTTTTTTCTACCGTTATAAAAACTTTAGCTAGGGGGTGGTGGGGAACACAGGCACGTGTCTCTGTCATTTTTCATGGCTGGCTATGGCCCTGATGTGCATATGGAAATAAATATTGAATAAATAACCTGCACACATCCTACTATTTAAACATTACAGCTGATGTCTATAATTGACATGCATATGTTTGACAGTGGTGAAACATTTAGGAAAAATTGATCACTTGAAAAACATTTAAAAGCTTAAACTCTAACGTATTAACATCCCTAATGTGCACACTATAAGTGATTTGGGTTACAATATGTAAATTAACCATTGCTCTGTAATCCCCAGGACTCCTCCACTGATGCCCATAGCCCTCGTCAGAGGACAGAGGGGAAGTGAAGCAGTGCTGGGTCACCCATGGCTCCTGTGATGGGACGCCGCCTTGCAGGGCAACTGCTGTTCCTACAGGGAGTGCTTGTGCTGCTGGGAGGGGGAGGGGCCAGGAGAGCGGCGAGCTGGGATCACGACCTACAGTGTCACAGAGCTGAGCACCCAGTCATCACACATGCAGGTGAGCAACAGGGGCAAAGGGGCACTCAGAAGTGTGCAACCACACTGACACAAAGCTCAAGTAACATTTGTCAATTTACTGTTAGGATTCATAATGCAAATGCATGTTGGTTGTACTTTCAGTGAAGCTGTTTTTGTTTAATCTGAGCGAGAGAATATGTTATCGTAAAAAAAAAGAAAACTGCATTTTTAAGTGTGCCACTTGTATGTCTTTCCAAAAAACTATAAATATTTTTATGGTATGTATTTGGACCAATTTGTTGAAAGTGTAAGCAATATTTAACAATGACTTGTGGCATTCATTGTAGTATTATTAGTGATTAGTTTAATGGTTTAGGTACAAGGGAGAAAATGTTTTTAAATATATTTATTCATTGAATAAAGATCTTGAAAAATAAAGTAAAACCCAATAGAATTCAAAAGAAATGAAGCAAATAACGAGCAAGAATTACAGATTGGAAAAATGAGGTAATTCTTTGTCTGTCTGCTTCTGACCTCCCAGAAGAGACAGATAAGTGAACCTTGGCTGTCGAGTCGACTCTGTTGGTTCAACAAGCAGTATATTGAGGTTAATTATCCTTTCACAGTGAGTGACACATCATCTAACACAATTGCATTTCTGAGAGGTTTCAGTGACAGGAAACCGATGGCTTCCTTGCTATCAGCTATTTGTGTTCCATAATGTATATTTCTAACGTGGGCTGAGCTCCATTAAAGTAATTGTAGGTAGCAAAACCGTTCCATAAATCTCACCTGCTTTGCACTTCCATTTGCTACAAATGTTTAAAATGTGCAGTTTTGAAAGAAACGACACATTCCAGAGATATCTGGAGTAAAAGTTCTCAGTTTGTATGCCTTATTGTCAGTATATTTGTTGCACTTGCACTTCCTGGGTCATTTCACCTTGTCTTTGAGGTCAAAGCATGTTACTGGCTGAAAGTGAGTTGCTTAATGGCAGGTGAAATGAACAAGCACGTGGAACAATAACTGAAACCATGTCTTGCAAACAGAGACTACCTTAACCCAGGTAACCATTTATCATGTTTTAAAATATAAATATATGTTTACTACAAAATGTGTTTCTTTCAAAACTGCACATATGAGACCTGTTTAACAAATGAAAGTGCACTACATGTAAGATTTATGGAGTTATTTTGTTAGATACAATGCTCACTTCGTGCAGTGCCTATGATATGCTTCAGTTTCTATATGCATGTATTGTTGATTTCGAGTAAAAAAAAAAAAAAAGGATTGATGATTTTAAATGAATTAATGAATTTTAAATTGATAAGCTATGGTGATCTTTTTTAAGACACCTTTGAAAACCTCTTAACCTGAACCTTGGACATCAAATGTTGTCATATGTTTCCGGTACACTGACTTTGACAATCTCCCATTTCTGCCACAGAACCCAACATAATACTTTTATCTCATGTATGTAATTGGCTCATTTTCTGTTCTGTTTTTGCCAAAGTTTTCTTTCAATTTGTCTGAGGCCAATGTTTTACTGACTCTAGGTGCAGTGAAAAGGCCAATTGTTAAAAGCTGAAACTGGAACAGCACTTTTCGGTTTGATTTGTGCTGATGATTAGCACTTCAGAATTCCCATTATAACACATAATCCAGGGCTCCACTTTCACTCTTACAAAGCTAGAAAAACCATGATCGATAGTAAAGATCTGTGTCCAGTCTGAATGGTCAGTACCTGAGTCCTGTGCTGTGCCACATAGACATGGGCTGATGCCACCAGTGCTGGTTTCACATGATTTCTCTGGCACATATCAATCTTCAGTGGCATCAATGGGTGACACTAATACAGTTCGTAAACCAAGCTCTGTCTTTCCTAGTTACAGCTCCAGTTGAATTATAATTTGGGCTTCAAGGTTTTCAATGCAGTCTGGATTCTAAAATAGAGATATTCTCCCTCATTGCCTAATATGATTCTCAATATGTCATTCAAAGTCTGATGTGAGAGTCTGTGGCCCTGATACATGTCAGGCTTCCTTAGACTCCCTATGCTCACACAAGGTACAGTAGGGAATAAGCACTAGTCAGATAACACTAAATACAGTTACTGTACAACATACTGTACAACAGTTAAATTATGTATCTGATTATGAGTTAGTTCACACTGTATTTTCATAACATATAATATTGTTGAAATAGGGTTTTGCTGTACGGTCAACGACTTGTAGTTTGGCTATTGTAAATCCCAGTGAGCTTTAGAACAGGGGTCAGCAACCTATGGCCGAAGATGGTGCATGGAAGGGTTATGAATGGCACGTAGGCAGCTAGTCCAATTAGGGCACATTCTGGAATTGGACATTGTTTTATGTTTATACATTTCGATGTATTTTATACATATCTCTCTCTAGTTGCAGCATACGCGTTTCATTTGGAGCTTGTTTATGCAATGTGAAATGGGTATGCAATGTGCTTCCATTAATATTGTGTGCTGCGCAGTACTTTCTGGAAGTTAAGAAAAAGAAAGATGGTGCAAGACAGTGAGCGAGTGTCAAAGTATCTGCCAATAGAAAAAAGCTAAATTAGATGTCTGTGCATTTCAGGCTGCTTGGACAAACACATTTAGATTTGTTTCAAAGAAGGATCGTGCAGTTTGTGCTTACTGTTGTGGAAGTGTTGTGTGTCGAACACCAAATATTCAATGACATTTTCAAACCAAACATGAAAAATATTTTCCTAACAAAGCTGACAAGAACGAAGCAATCAAGAAAGCAGTGGTGGCATTTGAAAAGCAAACCTGTGCTTTTGCACGTTTAACTGCTGGTAAGAATGAAGCTACAGAAGGGAGTTACAAGATTGTAATGTGCTTTGTAAAACACAGCAAGCCTTTTACAGATGGGGAGTCTATAAAAGAATCATCCCTCAGCTGCTCTGAGTGTTTGTTTAATGATCTTCCAAAAAAAGACCTAATCTTGTCAACTCAACTGTTGAGCGCTGTGTGACTGGCAGAAAATGAGAGAGCCGCAAATGACAAGACGACAGATATACTTAAGGGTTTCACTCAATGAAATTACCAATATAAATGTCATTCTGCATATTGCTATTATTTCAACATATTGGAGGCTGTGTGGTCCAGTGGTTAAAGAAAGGGGCTTGTAACCAGAAGGTCCCCGGTTCAAATCCCACCTCAGCCCGACTCATTGTGTGACCCTGAGCAAGTCACTTAACCTCCTTGTGCTCTGTCTTTCGGGTGAGATGTAATTGTAAGTGACTTTGTAGCTGATGCATAGTTCACACACCCGTGTCTCTGTAAGTCGCCTTGGATAAAGGCGTCTGCTAAATAAACAAATAATAATAATATTGTACTTTAGATGGATAACAAGAGGAACTATGTTGCCTGAAATCACTGCATGGAACGACAAAGGGGAAAAATATCATGGAAGCTTTTGTTCAGCATTTCGAAGAACAAAAATATTTTGTGTGTAACCACTAATAGCACTGCTGCAATGGTAGGGAAGCAAATTGGATTTGTAAAGCTACTGGAAGATCATATTTGCCACTTGATTGTCAGATTTTACTGCGTCATCCACCAGGAGAGAAAAACGTCAACTTCCTAAATGAATGATGTGATGAATCCTGTGGTGAAAATTGTGAATGTTCTTGCTGCTCACTAACTCTGCTTTGACTCCACATTCTGCTCCACAGTTATGCGCAATGGCTAAGCCTTGGCAAGGTTTTGGACCGTTTTGTGACCTGCCTGGAAGCTATCAAGTGCTTCTTGTCAGGAAAAAGGGTGTGATGATGCCTCCTTTTTTATCTCCATTGCAATGTTTTCCAAAACAGCCAATGCATCGATGTCCTCACAGAAGTAATACATTTATAGATACTGATAATGTACAGTACTCGATAACTAATAAATTACAGAAAAGTATCACATCAATTAAATGACATCGGATTACCATAACAACATTTTTGCCTTGATTGGTGCCAAGTATCGGTAAAACCATGGCAATAATCCATTGAATAGTTAAACAAGTAAATCCAAGTAACAGATATTTAATTTGCTTGTTTACAAAAACAGGCCCGTATCTTAGTGTCCATTTCTTATGTTTTGTTTTTGTTAAGAAACAGGATAGCATCCACATTCTTTGCTTTTAGGAGGAACAGGGCTTGTTTACAATCTGCCCAGCCTTGCTGAAAACCCACTCCTGGGGAGTGACATTGTTCAAAAGGAGCTTTGAATGGAATTAGTAGAGAAATATAAATAGCCCCACACCATTAATAGAGGATGGTCTGTTTGTGTGAGGCTGGAACACAGAAGCACAGAGCAGTACATGAAGGACCACCCAGCTTGACGCAGATTCATAAAAAGGACAGCAGTTCTTATAATTGGTGATCCCATATTTTAATGAGGGATGTAGAAAGTGTATCACTAAATAGAGCCATGGAATAGAATACCCTGGGTTAACAGTAATATCACTCGTTTAAAACACATTTAAATAAAGTTTGAACATAGCTACCAGGTACCAAAATCAACACTTTGTTTTCACATAGCAGTGAATGTGTATCTAGTGTAATATACTGTACTTGACAGCAGCACTGTTTGTAACACCCAGTTGTGCTTTGAGACAACATAAATTAACACCCCTATCCATGTCTCGCAGTGAGAAGATGTTTATCTATTTGTCATACATACAGTAATATCACACAATACAGGAGGGCAAGGATACAAAATGATTTTTAAATGCACTACAATAGCAGCAGTACTCTGCAGACAGGACCATAGAAGCACTCAAATAAACCCCTGAGTGAAAGCTGTCTCTATATGCACAGCACAGCCCCGTACGTTTATCCAATTTTGGATGTTTTTAAACCATGCATTGGACGCGCTCCATCATGCTTCCCACAGAGGGTGTGACATCTTTGGACCACATTATGCAGCTTAGCATCTAAAAATGTACTTTTATTTACTTGCGGCAGCCACTGTTCCCTTTTATGATAACTTTAAACTGAGGAAAAAGCCAATCGCACACCCTGTCCCTAAGTATTTACCATGATAATTTTGCATGCCATTTTTCAGT
Organism: Acipenser oxyrinchus oxyrinchus; assembly: GCA_030684275.1. Taxonomy (NCBI): domain Eukaryota; kingdom Metazoa; phylum Chordata; class Actinopteri; order Acipenseriformes; family Acipenseridae; genus Acipenser; species Acipenser oxyrinchus. The sequence continues at coordinate 13,612,996 of CM060250.1, forward strand.
TTAACAAGCGTTTTCTGATTTTGTCTCGTTTTACCTATGACTTACTACCATTTATCACTGTAAACTCTTTATTATGGCTAGAATCAGATATTTTCTTAGGCAACATTGCTCACTGTATTACTGTGATGGTAGTGTATGCAGGATAGTCCTATGCTGGTATAGACATCATTGTACAAAGCTCATTACCTGCCTATTCTATTACATATTCCTGTCAAGGTAAGTGTTATTTAAGATCATTGTTACTAACAGGGTAGACTACATTATAGAAATGACACCATTGTATAAGGTCTTTTCAACACTAGATAACATTATACAACATATTGCAGTCATGGTTGATAAAATTAAACCATGCTACACATGTCACACTCTTCCCAAGCTTCTGCAGGTGAATTCCACTGGAGACTGTTAATTCCTGCTCTTCAGTGTAGTGCACATCATGTTTAACCTTACACATACAACCTTACATTATATTTAACCTGTCCAAAAACACATGTGAGAAAGGTGTTAAAAATAACTTTCAATGGGTGTTTATACATATAAATCACTGTAAAGAAAAGCTGAAATAACACAGATGTGTTGGCTGTTTTCTTTGCAGTCAGTGTTAAACTAAACATTCCAGCTTGTGTGTGATGTTTCACAGGAGAATTTCCACGTTTGTTAGCAAATAACAAGTATATTTCAAATAACAAACACAATAGGTTAATTTTACATTTAAAGAAAATGGTGGTTTAGCCTTGCTTAGGCCTAGACCAAATCAAAACTTTGACCCACCCGCTAATCACAAATTAGAAACCCAGTTTTAATGGCGGGTTCCCTCTGGGGTAGAAGGAATAACCTTCTGACAAACAAAAAAGATGCCATCAGTACCAGGTTTGTAATTTGCGGTTAACGGGTGGGTCAAAGTTTTGATTTGGTCCAGGCCTTAAATGGATACAGACATGTTCTACTGTCATTGATATTCCTGCCATTTTAGATGCTAGTTTACATACACTATTGTACATGCAATTATACAAACTTTCCAATCAAGATAATACTGTGTTTCTCAAGAGATCCTATCAATGGTTTTGCACAATTTCAATAAAGGTGCACGTCAAATGCAGCTTATAAACATGCACACATGTAGAGGAGTTGTCATACAAACTGATTTTTTTATTTTACAATAATGTCACAAAGCCTGATCCGACATACTCCTCTTCTAGATGGTCATCAAGTCTTCCCTATAAGTGGAGTGATTTCAAACCGTGACTGTTTTCTAATTAATGGCATTTCAATTAAAATGAAATGTGATTTAAACGAGGCTTGTCTGGTAGAACAATGGCAGGGCTGTAATCAATTTGGCTTCCTTCAAATTAAAATTGGTGTGCATATACAGCAATGACTGCTCTCTTAACACACTGTATGGACTGTTTAATCCCTCCACTTTGAAATGTTTCCTTTCATTAAAATATGAAAGATTTGGAATGCCATTAACAAGGCACACTTCACAAAGGTTGATTGTGAAATGGTTTTAATTTAACCCGGTTGCTTTGGTTATTATTATTTAAAGTATTATTATTTTTTTAATACAGGAAATGGGTCTCGTTTGCATCTGGTTTTGTATTAAACCTTCCAGCTTTTTTAATATTTTTTTCTTTTTTTTTTACTGTTACCAGCAATAAAATCAGAATCTAGATGCGCGATCTGTAAAACAAATGCAGTACTGTTCTGTTTTGTCTTCACTCTCAATTCCCAGATTGATTGACTGAGACATTTGACCTGAGCCTTATCTAAGAAAAGACTAACATACAGTAGAGACTTGTTTAAACAGAATTTAAAGATGAATACAAAATAAAGTGAAATACAAGAAAGCCAGACGCCCTCAGGGTATAGTAAAGGTCTGAGTGGTGGCCACGAGACACTGATTTAAAATTCAAGCCACTTTGTCTCCTTGTGCCGCAGACTGTAAGCAAGAGAGCTCTAGCAGTGCATTGTATATTGCTGTAGGCTGTGTGGGATTAAATACAAAATACATAGATGGTGGATAAAACTGGATTTAAGACATGTACGACAGGTTTCACAAACCCCGATTAACATTAATCTTGGACCACCTACCAGGGTTACCTCAGATAAAGTAGTCCAAGATTAGTGCTAATCAGGCTCTGTGAAACCAGCTGTTTGCACTTCCATTAATTATATAGGCTTCAAATGTGCAGCTTTGAAAGAAACACATGTTATAGCAAACATGTTCTTCATTTGAAAACAGTATATCTGGTAATACTTTAGGTTAAAGAAAGGTCTCAGTTTCTTTGCCTTACACTCGCATTTCCTGGGTCATTTCACCAGTGTCTTCTGGGTCAAAGCTTGTTATTGGCTGAAAGCTGGTTAATGTCAGGAAAGAAGCCATTGAAGGTTTGCGGCAATTTCACCTTCCAGGTAAAATGACCAGGCAACTGCAGTACACTAAGTGAAAGCATGGTATGAAAAACTTTAACCAAGTGTAGTACCATATCAACTACATAGTTACTAAAACCATATAACAATTATTTTGTTAGCAGCAATCACTTTAAATGCAAAAACACATATATATTTCTTATAGTAATTGAACATCTGTGACTGATATTTCAGTCATCTAATTTCAGTTATTTTCTTCCAAGTTATTTTTTACAACTTTTGTAAAACTACATGTTATTTAAAGACAAGTAAACCATGCCAAACATTCTTTTTTTATGGGCTTTCTCTGACTTTCTTTGCATGATTTAAACTCTTTCCCAAACCATTCTTACAATGTACTATAATTAGGGTTAAAGACCTTTAATCAAAATGCATACTTTACTGCTAAACTGAGCGTGAGGAGAAAACTCAAGTACAACTAAAATGGGCCAGCTGTGGTTTACCTTTTGAACTTGGTGTGTTGGGGTGAGTGACATTTCTTTCTCATTTTACTGGGCTTCTGAGTACATGAACAAACAATTACACACATAGAGGTCAACACAAATGTCATATGTGTAAAATGTTGATAAGCTAATCTTTTGAATTTAGGAGCTTGGTAAGGTAAAGCATTGAACAAAAACAAATAGTGGGCCTTGTTCCTATGTACATTTTTTAAAAGGTTTTTATTTTATTTTGCAGTGCTTTCTGTATGAAGTGAATATGTACTCCGGGGTCTGATATTTGTTGAACTGGGGATAGAGTGGGCTTGATCGTTCCTCTTTTTTTTTATTTATCAGCTAAAGTCACATGCTATTTTTGTATTTGCATTTAATTAATACAGACACTTTCCCTGGAATCCAACCACTACTCATTCGTTAAGGGTGCATAACCTAAAACAAACTGCTGTCACTCACTGCCAGGTAGCACACAGTCCATACTCCTCACATGACACAGGTATCTTGGAATGATGTAAAAAATGAATGACAGTCGAACAGTAAAGTGCCCTTCTCTGATAGCCTGCCTATGGAAAAGAAGCCATTGCTGCATGTCTGTTTATATTTACATGTGTTATTATTAATAATGTATACACGTCTACTCAATAAGAAATATATAATGAAACAGGATATTATTTTCTGTTATTGTATATAAAAATGCCGTGAAAAACCATTTATTTCATCACACCTCCTTGCTTTATTATCCAACGACAGCCTACAATATGAAGAATTGTTTAACCTACAGTTTTCACCTTCTTATTTATACTGTAAAGATGCCTTTAATAAGAGACTACCACTTACTTTTCTACACACATGGGATTATAAATAAGTTTAGGATTTCTTATGATGAAAAAGTTATGTTTAAAACTAACAAATGTATATTTGTTAGTATGTGTATTTTAACTCAGTTGGTATTTAATTTAATTAAACATTGAATTTAGTAAATTGTTTATAATGTACCATTGTTGATTTTAGGACAGTTCTGTTTCGCTTTCAAGTACGAAATGTCACCATTACAGTCTCCTCTCCAGTCTGACAGGGAGTGACAGCTCCATACACTTTGCCCAGTTCGGGGCCTGGCATAATATGTTGACAGAAAGAAAAGTCAACAACTGCGTCACATGCTCAAAGGAGCAGCTTTGGTATTCAATTTTCAGGATTCGGGTCTTTAGGAGGTAAATGCCCATGAGGTTATGGTTACATTTCTATTTCAGGGAACCAGTGTTATGATAATACCCTAATGTTCAACTACGCTCCTGTATGTGACACACATGCTTTGTACTGAATAGATGGATGAATGGTACAAAGTGTGAAAAAATTTAGATATTTGCTTGTTCAGCTCAGCATATATGAAATGTTAGGTAGCTAAAGCCAAAGAAAAGACCATAAATCCCTAGGCTGTCTCCTTCTTTGCCTAAAACTTGCATTCTCATCTCAAATGAAGAACTGTCTGGTGGGACTTCTAAGATTTATGGAAGGAAGGTTTCAAAACTGAAGTCGTTTATCCCCTGGAGGGTTGCTCCTACATTTGTATGCTGACAATATTTTGCACTGGATGAAAAACAAGTGTATCAGATGTGCTAGAAAGTAGAATGAACAATACAAAAAAAAAAAAAACATTCATGATTGCTCTGGCATACTTCTAAAGAGATAGAGAGGAAATGTCAGACAGGTGTCTCATTTAGGTGAGATGTGTGTGTAGTTATTAAGGAAACAAGCAGTACTTTCATCAATAGTCCTCCATCATGTTGTGCCAAAAATTCCATTACTGTCGTATTCCATTCTTCCTGCTGGTCCACCTTCTTGACCTGTAAGGTTTCACCAGCTGCACCTGGAAGATGAGTGGTCTTGTGAAGTACCTTTGATGTGCATCATAATGAGACTGGAAGAGGGTGTTTTTATAGTCTATGGGTCGGCCACATCCTCTCATGATTTAAAATGTTATTAACAATCAATGATGTGTTCTTTACCTTAAGCAGTTTTAAGATGTTAAAGGAATAATACATCTTTACATGTCCTGATGTTTAAATTGCTTCAGATGTATTCTATTAAATCAAGGGCCAATCCATGTATAGGCAAGTAGCACAACCAACTGGCATTTAAAAGAAAAACTCCAAGCAAATACTGAACGGTCTAAGTGCTGTCAAAAACTAATAAGGAAAGATGACAGCTGCTGAGGAAATGTGTCACTTCAGGGTATCAAGCAATATGCTCACAGTAATCCAAACAGTGACCTGAGCAAGCTTTATTGACAAGAACACTACTCAGAGACTTACTCCACGTCCTATATTAAACTCTACACAATATTTGCACAAAACACTTTCTCTGTCAATTTAGTTTAAATTAACCTTCAACTTATGCTTAGCGAGAATTCCACATAATGGGTCCGATGTAAGGATACATGCAAAGTGATTTACGGCTGCAAAATACCCATATTGCTGCCAGAAAACGTGTTTAGCTGCCGCCAAGAGGACTTTGCTGCCCTTCCTCTGACATATTTTTCTGTTTGGTTTGATTTTCGTGCTCCACAAATCTCATACAGCGTTTACTGCTCTCTGTACTAACTCACCTCACCTCTGGGCTGTAAGTGCAGCTGATAAATAGCCCGATGCACAGATGGCACACATTGCGACCCTCATTATCATGATTGCAACTCATTATTTGTTTGTGTTGAGTAATTTGCATTGCTCTTAAGCTTACATAGGCCACAGTGCAAAATAATTGCCTGGCCGCTGGCAATCTGGATTTTGCAGCCGCAACTGTTTGCACTGTGCCTATCCTTACATCAGCCCCAATGTGAAGCCATCAGTCAAAGAATTAAGTCTCCAGAGATGTGGTGGTCATCTTAATTTGTAGTTGGCCAACTTTATACTAATGCAGAATATACACAGATACCTTTTGTGGTTTCACCCTATTACACAGGAAATACAGGAAGGAAATACACGCATGCACTTAATGGTAATGCTTGGTCTGCTCATTAATCAGTTCCAAAAACCTGTTCCTGTAAACATCGAACAACCGTAATATGTTCGGTCTGTATGTATTTAAGGATTGAGACATAAAAAATAAACATCATGTAATCATGATGTAATTGCTGTGTTACCTGTTTGACAATGTGGGCAATCATTTTACACTATTGGTACACTACAGCGACCATTTTGAAAAGATTTAAAGTTCTAAGTGTAAAAAGTTGTCCCGATGTTAACAATGAAAAGAAAAATCACAGGTACATTATTTAAACAGTTGTAGCAACACGTGGGGGCGTGTAACACTATATTATTCAGAACACTGCCGCTTATTCTTTAAGGGTGCAGTTTTTTTTGAAGCTTTGCACAATTCATGCACCATTATGTTCCGCTCAATGCCTTCTAACAACATATGGAGAGAATTTGTATTCTTTAAGGGAGACTATTGTAGCCAGCCTTGTTCTGTTCTTTATATTTATTAGCATGAATATACCTCTTTATACAATTTTACTTTTAAACGTTTCTGCATTAGTTAAAAAGACTAAGATTGCTAAAGAAAAAAAATAATTAATTCCACAAAGCCCAGGTGTGAAAACACTCTACAACCTGTCAGGTTACAAATGACACGGGGAGACATTTTCACATCTTCTCTCACTGACACCCAAATCCCTTTGATGGCTTCCCCAGTGGTAACGCTGTCAGTATGACTCAGCACTGACAAATTGTACAGCAGCCCCTCTAGTATGAAACACAAGAACACTTCACTGACAGATCTGGTGCAGTCCATGTGTTTCCTGTCAGATACAATTTAATCACTCTTTACTCTCACTAGATTTCCAGCCAGTTTCTGCTTGTAGTATCTCCTCTTAATCTTTTTTTCTTCTTCTTACAGAAATAGAGCCTTGGCTTCACAAGTTCAGAGATGAGAAGACAGTGGATTATTCCCAGTTAACTTTTGACCCAGGCCACAATGAACTTATTGTTGGCGCGAGGTGAGTGACTGTGTCTTCAGAAAAATTGCATGCATCCATTTTGGTAGAGCTTTTCATTTTCTCATTTGAATTCACCTCTTAAAGTGTTACAGAACAACCTGTAGCGTTTATAACAAATGCACTAATTACCATTGCTGTCTCCTTTGCTGTGTGTATTCCTATTCATGAGTGTTTGATATTTGTATTCACCTACAATTTGTCATAAATCAGTGGAAGAATGAAGCCAAACAAATTCTACAACATATGGGGCAAGGTTTTTTTTTCCATTGAATTTTTGGTAACAAATACAGAGCGAGTAAATATCAATCAATCATGTTAAAGTTTATGAGATTCGCTCAGATGATTTGTTTCAATATGTTAGCTTAATAATAATGAGCTATTTGCATACTTAAATGAAGGGAATGTCTATTAATTATCCTTTTTCCTGAGAATTATAATACTGATTCTTTTTCTTTTTTTTTGCAAAATACATAATATATCCGCTGTGTTTTGATATATATATATAATATATATATAAGATTAGAGTAACTGTAGAAATTAGAAAATGATTCAGTACCATCAGCCAATCGGCTTCCAGTTATAGCGGGCTTCTCTCAAACAGTAGATCCACTCTGTTATGTCACAGCATCGTCTGTCAATCAAATTTAAAACCAATCAGTGCAAGTGCCAGCTTTTTTATTTTGACTTACCAAAATAAAAGCTCAGTTCACATTTGTTACTAAAGAAAGACACAATTGGTCGAAATTTATTTTATTATCCACTGAATCATCCTCAGTCAATCCGCCAATCAATACTGTGCAACTGCGAATGCAACCAGTCCTGTACCTGTCATAACAGTGCTTTTATAATACCATACAAAAGTATGACAAGAGGGAAGAAACTTTTTTTTTAACTTTACACAATAGCATTGAATGCTATCACAGCATTTCCTAGACTCAGGGATTTAAATGCTGTTTCAAAAGGATGTGATTTGATGCAAAAAATACCAATATCGATCTTTTGACCCTTTACAAAAACTCATCAATTTTGCAACAGCAAACACAATTTAATCTGTTAGCTTGTTTGACACTGATCATTACGACACCTTTAAAGGTTGTTATTTAAAAAAGTATATAAAACAACATTTAATAAGAAACACACAAACAATAACGATATCATGTATTACACAACCCCAAAAATAATTAAATACAGTGGCTACTACAAGATATCGATTGACCTGATCGGCATCATTAACAAACAAATGAGGTAGGGCAAGAATAACAAAAACAGGAAGGACGCATAATATAGTGAGTTCTGTATCAACTTATTTTAATGATTAGCTACTGTACAAATAGACATACACAGGAATATGATCCTAGAACATGAGATTATGTCAAACAAAATAATATAAGCATCCAGTACATTTTATTACATTTTGAATCTGAACCTTCAATTTCAAAACAAATGGCAGCACGGTAAAATATAATGATCACTGTTATCCTAAAAGAATATCACTGTGTTTTATCAGCATCAGGCCTGTTTCTGTTTAAATGACTAATGTAGACAGAGAGAAAAAACATCAGCCCTGGAGTAAGGCAAGTACAAATTTAAATACAAATCTATCTAAATTTGTATGACATAATATTCATAGTGTTTTTTGCCTGCTCTTGATTCACTGTAAAGATATGGTATTTTTAGAAAGTTGTGCTTGTGTGTCACTGTAGTGTATTTTTTGAGAATTATGTAAAACACCAAACACCACCATCCTTCATGTATTTGGACTGGGCACCCTATTAGTTGAATGAGAGTGTAGATGAATATATCCTGTTCATTTGAGTGAGGTCCTGCTTCAAACCAGTTCATATTCCAGAGGACTGAAAGACAAGAAAGTCAAAATGATCTTTGCTCTTTCCTCTGTGAGATTAAGTTGGGGCTGGAACCTTTGATCTCCTGGCTCGTTATTTTTTGCAATATATTGCTCTGCTGTACTCATTAAGAGGTGGACAGCAGTATGTCACATCAGATGGATTTCCAGTGCAGTCTGCCTTCTCCCACACCCATAAGCTGAAGACAGAAATCATAGTCAGAAACTATCCCTGAGCGATTAAATTTCATGCTGGTGCTCTTGACTTCCAAAAGAGTACTTCCAATGACTACAAGGCCTTTCCAGCGCAGAGATAGAGTTACGCAGAAAATTAACTGTTTCCTTCAAACCATTTGAGCATGACACTTTCACTTGCCACTATTTTATAATCAGAATGCTGCTAAGGTTGAATTAATGCAGGGACAAATATTCAAATCTGCTTAAAATGTATCTGGTGTCCAAAATCACCATGTATTTGTTTTAACAGAATTTATAAATGAGCTGTATCAAAATATATCATACAAAGGAAACCAATGCAAAAATGCTTTAAATAAACAACACACATTTACTTCTCGGGGGTTAGAGGCACTCAACTTCGTCTCCTGCCTCACAACGCCCCAAGGAGACGTATATCGGACACCATGGCGGGCCTTATTGCATATATATATATATATATATATATATATATATATATATATATATATATATATATATATATATATATATACATACTGTACAGGTATGATAAATTAAAAGTCAGATTACAAAAATTCTGGGACGGTTACAACAACAATAGTTGCACGCCATGAAAGTAGTGCTTTTATTCCTAAGAGAAAATCAACTTGACCCTTTCAATTTTCATTGTGGCATGGGTGCATGGATGAAGTGTATTTATGTGTTTCTGTCTCAGATGATGATTCTTCAATTTGTTCCTGGAATGTGACCAGTATTCTGACCCATGGAACATATACTAGAAAAGTATAGTACGATGATGGCATGATGACATCACAAACAAAAAAAACAAACATTTCATTCTGAGTACCAAAATGCATTGTAAACACAGCATATGTAATGCATTGTAAACACAGCCTATCATATGTAATTCATTGTAAACACAGCCTGTCATATGTAAATCATTGTAAACACAGCATATCATATGTAATTCATTGTAAACACAGCATGTCATATGTAATTAATTGTAAACACCCTATCATATGTAATTCATTGTAAACACAGCATGCATATGTAATTCATTGTAAACACAGCCTGTCATATGTAATTCATGTGTTACAATACAAAGGAAAGGCAGGCAGCCATGATGCTTACATGATGTTAAATGCTTCTGTCAGTTGCATCAGACAATACCACAACAGTTGTCTTCATGCTGGCCTCTTTTTATTGTGTCTGCAGTCCAGGTTCCTGTTTATTAGTTCAGAGTCAGCTATTGAGAAAGCCCAGCCTTCACAGTCTTATTATTGATTTCGGAGGATGTATAGGTGTGTCTAGTCAATTACATATAATGTCCCTTTGAGGCTCAATTCAACTACACAAAGAGCAGGACATGGCTGGGAGACAAGAAATGTGGTGATTATCAGTTAAAACATAAAAAACAAAAATTCAGGGTACTGAAGGGAGCGACTTTATTGATACTTTTCTATTGAAGTTTGCAGCTCCACACGGAAGACGGAAGAGGCACACACAAGATTGGATTGCTGGGTTCCAATGTACAAGGCTTAGGGCCTTTTATTGCAATTTCACATTTGATTTGATGCTACATTCATCTATATGATCAAACAAGATCATCTGATAAACTAGGCAAGATAATACCGGAAACAAAGAAGAAAATATATTTATGTTTTCTTTATATATTTTTTATCCCCTCCCAACTCATTAAAACCATTCATAAAGAACATCAGAAATAAAACGGATTACTCAAATTGCCAGCAATCAACATTTTTCTGACAATAATTTGTTTGTTTTTTCTCTGGAGTTGTTGTTGCATTTTACCATTTTTCGAATTACATTTAAGGATAGAACTCTATTTGCTCCAAATTATCATTCGAGGATTATAAAGAGGTGTTACCAAACCAGAAATAAATACATCAGACATGCAATGCTGGGACTTAAGTAGTCTTTAGCTGTTTTTGAATACTTTTAGAATTGTTATGGGTGTTTTTTTTTCATTGCAGAAGAAAATGGGAGATTTAGAGTAAATGGCTTAAATAATCTAACCATTAGAAACTGAATAGTATGTGCTATACTGTATATATGTTGCTATTAAAGTCAGAAATGTGTTAGATTATCCATCCCAAAAGTGTTTATTGCTTGAATAATCAAGCAAATTTTGCTATCTAGTTCTAGAATCAACTGGATAATCCTTGTAACGTATGCTACCCACGAGCATGCCTTGATATTTTCCCAATATTTGTTATAGTTTTATTTTTTCATTTATGTTATCGCGGTGACATTACCTTTCATCCGCGTCATGTGGTCCCTATCCTTTGCTTCATGTTTCACAAGGGACATTTATCTGACAGCCATTAGTAGACGATCTTCACTCTCCAGAGGGTTGAGATCAAAATAAACCAGGCTTACAGACAGTACTTCCAGCTGATTGAAGTTTGGCTGACTTATTTCTTCATTGTTTGAAAAACATAGGCTTCAACAAATAAATCACATAGGTTGACATCTGAAATTATTGTTTTCAACCAATTCTATCATAAATTACCAGGAATGTCCCATCTGGCAGGTTGAGAAGTCCTGACTTCAGGCTACATGCTTGTGTGTTGTGGTTTTGTGCTTCATTGTCCGGGCAGTCTGAAGTGAGTAACACCTTTCATCCTCTGTTTTCAGGAACCATCTCTTTAGGCTACGTCTGGAGGACCTGTCACTGATCCAGGTGTGTGAAATATGTCTGGTTTGTTTCTCTCTCTTTTTCCGGAAATAGGTGAACCACACTCGATAAAACACTAGGAGATGTTTGTAGAATCTGTTTGTGTTGGAAAATTACAGTGGCATGTCAGGGGCAGAGGAGTTAAAAAAATATCCTTCCCAGCTTTCTCATATCTCAATTACAAGAACTGGAAGATAGAAGAATGGCCCAGGGGTTTTCAACCTTTTTTTGAAACTGTCCATCTTCTGTCTGGAGGTTTCCGCTAAAGTACACCTTACAATTTTTGCTCACTGAATGGTACCACAGTTGCACTAAAAGGCAGAATAATCTGGTTAACACATTTATTTTTCCCCGTTTATTTAATATATCATTTTACACAACAGTCTGGGACTGACAAATTGCTGAGACAGAAAACCAAACAGTAGGCTTCATTCTTAAAACTTAATTACATGTCTTTAGATGCAAAGAATTAAAAAGCAGTATTTAGGAATCTTTGGAAACACTATTGGGTAAAGTCATTATAAATAATACAAAATAGTCTGCACTGTAAATGTTTATCACGTTACTATTTACTTCCCACCTCAGCATAATCATGTGTGCCGTTTAAAATGTTTACAGTATTAAAATCATTAACCTCAAGATAAAACTATAATTAATTATTAACAATAATACACTTTTTTTTATAAAAGCCAGCATAAAAATGATCCAACGGAACTGTATAACTTTCTGTCGTTTTGCACTTTCTAACTCCTGTGCTTTCCTTTGTTTTTCTATTGCAAATAAGAAATATATCAAACACCGAAAACATATTCAACCAGCCGCTATTGCTGTTAATAAAATGCAGCCGCGGTAATAAACAAAAAACATCAAAGTATGAGTATTGTGATGACTGTTTATGTTTACTGGAGCATTTATACTTCTAAACAATGCAGAAACACTGTGCTTCACTGATATGACAAGTTGAAAACAGCAAAGATCACGAGCAGCACAGAGCGCTCTCCAGTCACAATCGCCAGACGTCTGCTTCACCTAGATATCAGAGTGGAAATCCACGCAATCAAAATTGCGGATGCGAACAGGTGGAAAATGTGGACGTGATAGATTCTGTGTTTTTTTCATTAGCGGTTAACTTTGAGCTGCTAAACAAAGATTAAATAAGCATACACCGTGGTTTTGAGAATATATAATACTGTTAAAAAAATCAGGATCATTATTTACTCTTACATTCATTTTATTTGTGCATTTCTGCGTCGTCCTGCATACCCCCTATGACCTTTAGAAGTACCCCCAGGGGTACCCGTACCCCTGGTTGAAAACCCCTGGCCTACTTGATCAAGCTTTGAACAACCAAATAACCATTGAAAGGCAATGTGAATTACAGATTGCTTGCTCCTGGTGTGCTTGCGGTTTGCACTATGCAAAACAGCTCTTTTTAATTTTGTGCAATTTATATAAATTACTTATTTGTAGAGGGTAACAGTAGTACACATGTTGGGAAATGACTAACCCACAGAGGGCTGTGCAATTATTTCTGGTTCCAGCTGCAAACCAATTTTGTGAAGGAAATATGCTATATAGTCTAACTTCATTATAACGAACCCCCCTGGGACCTGGAGAAATGTTCGTTATATCAGGTTGTTCACTATAATAGGGTTTGGCAATTTGCTGTATCAGAATAATGAAGAAACGCTCAAATTGAATTGAACATCTTTATACACTATACAGCGGTTCTTTCAAGACAACTTCACATTGATCCACATTTAAACTGTATATGTAAAAGAAAACAGTAAAGAAATTAAAAAAATAAAAAGTACATTTACATGCTGAATACAGTACTGAAAAACATATCCAGCGTAGATTGCTTCATATTTTTCGTGCTTTTCTCAGTGCATGCTATTTCAATCTTGTTACCTCCTCACGCCTGTTGCCATGGTTGCAGTTTGTGTGAAGATGGCAACGGTTGCATACGTCACACATGATTCACACTACAATAGGTTATCTATGAATCAGCCTTATCTTCGAATTAGCCTACCAAGGTCTTTGTTTTCACTGAGAGAATTACACTTTCACACTGGAGAAAGTTCAGTGTCAGTCACTACCGAGATCGTTTTATCCGGGTAGATTTTGTAAAATTGATCGCCCTAACAGGGCTAATTTCCATTGAAAAAAATATGGTTCTTGCTGCTTGGATCGTTAAAAAAGGGGGTTCGTTATAGTGAAGTTAGACTACGTATGTATATACTGTATATATTGTGATAAAGCTAGGGGTAGAGTCATTAATAAGAGGTATGTGAGGGCAAGTTTGCTGGCAAATTATGACCTTACATTACCGAAAGTAAGATGGCTGACCTGAGGGAAACTTCATTTCCCAGACCACCTCACAGTGGGAAATGATGTCACAGAATTAAGGATGACTCATCATAAAAAGTTACAGCACACAACAGGTTTGTGCTGGGGGAGAGTGAGTGGAAAGAAACGTAAGTGCCTGTTAATACCTGTTTGCCTGTGATTACTGACCTTGGATTGTTTGACTACCCGACTTGTTGCCTGAACCTGAACTTTGCTGAGATCCCATAACATGTACCAAATCCTGCCTGTGTTTTGACCGACCTTTGGATTGTGGAAAATAAATATATCAGGTGTTGCCCTGATTTATACCGTATTACTGTGTTGTGCAGAACTTTGTTTACTGATCTCTGCTACAGTTTATGTGTGCATGTTCGTACTTACCTCCGGACCTGCCACAATATATATATATATATATATAAGAAAGCCATTTTTGTAAAGCCTATATGCATCGAACATGTGCTGTTAAAAGGGATTTGTTTCTGCTGTGCACAAAATGGTGACATGACTAGTGACAGACACTTAGCTGCCCGAGTCTTCAAGCAGCAGATTCATTGAAGAACTGAAGACCCACATTCAGTGAGTGCCGGATATGGGACTTGAATCCACAAGCTTCAGCACTGTTTTAAAGCTATAGTTGTGCCATGGCTAATTTTAGATGGTAATTTGATGGTGCAGTAAAATCTTGATGACTGGAAGATCACATGTGATCTGACCTGATGGAAAGCACTGAGATGCATTCGTCTTTAAAGCATGTGGCTGCAAGATTGTAGGACATTTTACAAACTCATTATACCTCGGAAAATTTAATTACATGCACCACCCACACACCGCATGCAAACTAAGCCTAGAAGCACTTTCTCCAATCTACAAAGCAGTCAAATTAATTATATTCATTGTAACCCCCAGCTAGTTCTAATGCAATACATTTCTGGTATATTTTAGCTGTGCTGCAGAAAAAGGAAAATAGAGATAATTATTTAAAAATAGTAATAAAGAGAACAATCTATGCTTGCAATTCTATAAATTAACTGTTTGAATGTGTTATTAAGGACCTCGTTGCAAAAAGAGCCATTGTTGAAATCATAAGAGCAGAAAAATGATAATGCTTTAGTGTAGTTTAAAGGAGTTTAAAGGAATTAAAGCTGGCAGATGACCTAATGTTAAAGGGTAATACATTCCACCTTGAAGAAGGCCTAAAGGGAACAAGTTAAATTTACTGAAATTACACCTATCGTATTAGTTCAGTGTTTTGTAAGGGCTTTTAATGTTGAAATGTGAGCATGACTTTGGTATGCAGACATTAAAAAAAAACAAAAAACACAATGGTTAACCACTGGATACCCTAGAAAAGGTATTACACATGCTTTTTTTGGTTTAGTTTTTTTCAAGAATGACAAAATAATGAATTGTATCAAAAGCAAATACTTACATTATTTACTTACATTATTATTCAACCCGCTCTCATAGAACCAAACCGGTTTCACAACAACTAATGTCTAGCTTCATTGCTTTCAGACAGTTTCCTATTTAATGCTTAGGACCAACACAAGCTTGTTTGGCTTAAAGTGATTATAGCTAACAATCTAATTTCAGTAATTTCACAGAAAAATAAAACCTTGGAAATGCTACTCCAAGAAGCCAGACTGGTATACATACTCCAGGAGCAATGAAGAAACGTTGGAGACGTCATTGGGTTTTCTGTTCCTCGGGGGGACCAGCCTAAAATCCTGTCTTAAAAGAAATTGCATTTACTCGTTGCAATTTTAGAAATATTCATCAATTGGAGTGTTTCAACAAGCTAAAAGATATATAAACCATTACAAAATGTCTGCCCTGACCTTGAAATAAAGTGAAATGCTGTTGTCTGCATATTGGTGATTTGCCATGCCATGAATCAGCATCATGGACAGGCACCATCAGACATACAGTATTGCACATCACCTTGCCTATTTAATATCAGATGCTTTTAGAAGTTTAAACTCATGAAAACTGCAAGCACTTACATTGACAATCGAGTATGAAGTGGAAACATTGCAACAGGTGTCCATGCAGCTTCTAAATATAAGTTTGAAATAAAGGAGATTTAGGAGATACTGAATGATTCCTCTAAACTAATGTTTCCTCAGTTATCCATATCTGTAATTTGCCTTTCCTTCGCAGTGTTTCTTTCTTTTTTTAATGTAGTAAGAAGCTGCAAAGCTCTTTTATCCTCAGCCTGTAGCACATTTGTTCAGAGGTGTGTTGAATCAGGTATAGCAAGGGCATTATGGAGAAAGTGCAACCATTTCTCATTCTGAAAAGGGCTTGTACCCGGGTCTCCTGAAGCTGCTGTGAGTGAGATTGGATCGCTGGCCTGTGCTGTCTGGGTGAAACGCAGAGGGACTTCTCCCTTACATGCACCTTTCCTCTTCTGAGACAGGGATTTAGGGTTTTGAAAAGGAGTATAAAAAAAAACTGAAACCAGTTGAAAATCTTTGGAGCCACCATCAGTCAATGAATGCAGTAACACCTGCCCCTGACCTTTCAACCCTGAGCAGTTAAATTGCCGATTGTGCCTGTTATTATAAAATGGATCTAGGTGATTGCTGTTAATGATTTTGAGATTGACTGTAATAGTGTCCCATTAATTTTAGTACAGAGAGGCTTACGATTGCTCTTTGTCATCTCTGTTTCTTTTTTTTCTTTTGAACTTCTAATGTGACGCCATTTAATTATTGTCATTCACATTTTTATAATTGACAATTCTTAAACTGTGAAACATCTTCAGGTTGTATCTGCAGATTGAAACCAAGCACACTGTGAAGAGCAAGAACATTTCCAACATTTATAAAACAGTCATTGAAAGACAATAGCTAATACTATGTATACATTACATTTATTGAGATACACTTACTGTATACACCTACAGTATCTCTCTCTCTCTCTCTCTCTCTCTCTCTCTCTCTCTCTCTCTCTCTCTCTCTATCAATTTAACCTTTATTTGTAAATTCCTATGTCTATATCTTTTTGTATTTTCCTTTATATTTATTTTGTATATATTGTATATATGTATTTGCTTTGCATTTTTATTGCCTGTGATTTATATACTTTTATATTTTGTTTAATTTCTGTAAGTCGCTTTGGATAAAGACGTCTGCTAAATAATAATAATAATCTGTCTATCTATCTATCTATCTATCTATCTATCTATCTATCTATCTATCTATCTATCTATCTATCTATCTATCTACCTATCTATCTATGCAGGTGTGTGGGGGGGTGTAAAATATATATTGTATATTGAATGCATTGGTGCAGTTTTATGTTTGACTTGGATATGGATACTACAGTACTTACCCCAGACAGTACTCAATAATTAGTTGAGAAAAACACCCGTCACAGAACAAGAACAGAACTGTACATACTCATTTTCCAAAACATGTGTTTTCTCCCGGCAGGTTTTTTGCTGAGAAAGCTTGTCTATATTTGTTTTGTTGAGCTCTGGCAAGTTGATTCTTTGTCAGGCTGTATTTATTATGACCAATGTAGATGTTGCTGAAGTTAAAAGACAGCAAACTTTGACAAGAGGATCACCTAATGAAGTTTTTAACGTTGTGGTACTGCAGTCAACAACACAGCTTTATTGATTGATTGGCTTGTAACACTTTCAAATAAGATTGTATTTTTTTCTTAGTATTATATACCTTTTTGTCTTTTTACTATAAGTTAAATAACATGGATAGTTTGGATGCTCTATTGAGGATGGTTTCATGGATATAGTGCCGCCACCTGTACATCTATCTATCCAGTCTCATCATGTTATTGAGAGGGGGTTATTAAACTCCCCATCCGCCCTCCTTATAAGACGTTTCTTTTTTAACAATTCATTTTAAACTTCAGTACTTTTTTCAGTACTTTTTTGGGTGGAGAGATTCAAGAAAACGATAGGTATTACTAAGAACTGGAGTAGAAAATGTGCTTGGCTTTTTCAGAGGGTGGAGTTGGATGATTTCCTTATCACAAGAGTCTCTGCTTTCTGAGGGCCATCAGTCTAAACTGCCCAACAATGACACCCCACGGAGGGCATGATCATTTTCTATGAGTATGTGCGTTATTTTGCTCTTCCACAAATTTCTCCCTGTCTTTTGCAGATGAAACTTTAAATCTAGAGCCCATTGTTGTTTGTTTTATGATCAGCCTTATTCTACACTGGCAATCTTGTTATACATGAGTCTCGCGCCACCACCTTATCTTATTATACTCGTGTCTCACACCACCACAAAGGTTATAGGAACATTGTTGTTCACAAATAATAATAATAATAATAATAATAATAATAATAATATATACAGTATATACTGTACATATATGTAAGGTATAAACCACAACGGGCCATGCGGTTCCCATGAAATATACCACGCCTGGGGTGATGATAACCACCCCATAAGTGGTATATATCATCGGAACCACACAGGTTAAACAATGACAGGTTGGCGCTCTTCCTCTCTTTGGTGCTTACACTCTTGTGTAGCAGGCTCTGTAGGCTGAGACCTATGGCCTGGGGTGACAGAGACAAAATGAAGTGGCAGCTATCCAGCCAAGCTTTGTGCTGTGTGCATAGCTCCAATCCTCCCCTGGACCCTAGCAGTGGGAGGGAGCCCTTTAATATCACGCTGACGACAGGCTGAATTATACTTCAGAAATAGAGCCTACTGCTCATTCCTCTGAAAATCACCCTCAATTCCAGCTCCGCACAGCTGTTTCCCTAGGAATGTTAGACATTTGGCTACTATACATGTGCTACCAGTGGGTTTGTTTGGGAAGAGAGCTATTTCTTATCTCTGACAGCTTGCTAGGGGCTACTGTTACCCAGCATAGTTATCAGCTTGGCAAGATATTAATTCATCCATTTATATGTATTTTTTAATTTTCTATCCAAGACACAAACATCTTTTACAGAGTGCCGTGGGGCTGGAAACAGCACTATGTGTGGTCTAGTTGTTAAAGAACAGGGCTTGTAACCAGGAGGTCCCTGATTCAAATCCAACCTCAGCCACTGACTCATTGTGTGACCCTGCGCAAGTGACTTAACCTCCTTGTGCTCTGTCTTTTGGGTGAGACGTAGTAGTAAGTGACTCTGCAGCTGAAGCATAGTTCACACACCCTAGTCTCTGTAAGTCACCTTGGATAAAGGTGTCTGCTAAAAAATCAAATAATAATAATAATAATAATAATAATAATAATAATAATAATAATAATAATAATAATAATAATAATAATATGTTCTTGTATCCTAAATACATTTCTATACATATTCAGTCTACAGATAATACCATTGTGGATATGCTCTCAAAGATGAGCTTATTGTCAGCACTGGTTGCTTATTACCATGGCAGATCTTTTTTTTCATATGGTTTTGTGGGGCACCCCACAAAGATATCACATTCACTGTTCTTAAACATTTCTAAATATTATAATTTATATATTTATATTAACCATATGTACTGTATATATTAGCCATGATACCAGTAACTGATTACATAATGTTTAACTAATATTAATTATACAACTAATCCATAATAAAAGGTAATGTAAGTAATAAAATTAGAAAGCGTTTGTGTTTCATGCTTAGTTTGGTCTAGTTGTATAACTAGGGCCTGAATTAAATCAAATTTTATGGCGCTGCCATAGCTATACTTTATAATGGTTATGGCGGTGCCATAGTTTTGATTTAATCCAGACCTAGGTTTCTTTTTGGTATTATTGAATAGTAATTACTCATTTATCATTAAACATTTGTGGCACCAAAAAGTTGCTTTTTGCATTGGCCTGCATCCAGGTATTGCTTCATTCAAGCTGTTGTTAAATGAAGATTGATACATCATTGTTTTCTGGAGGAGACAAGTCTAAATTATTATTTAATATGTCATTGTGAAACTTCTTTAAATTAATATTCATTATTCAATGATTTGAATTTTCAATCTGTTTCTATTACCAGGCTTTGGAAATAATGTAAGTGTTCTGCTGACAGCTGATTACTTCAAGTTAATTGTTTCATTTTGCTGCAGTGTAATTGCAAAAAAAAAAGGCTTTCTAAGTCCACAGTGTTTTTGATGAATATTTGGTAATTTAATTGTATTAAATAACTCTATTTGATTTGAATATGATATCAAGATAGGCAGTCACATGTTTAATGACATTGAGTAGGATAGATATGTTTTTATACTAATATTTCCCTCACCACTACCACCAAATGGGCTAATATGTGAGTTTTTGTGTTTTTACAGTAAAACCTTGCTTTAAGGCCATCTCTGTATAATGACCTCCACCTTCATAATGTTCTTTTTTTAACTACAGGGGACAGTTTTTTTGTTATTAATAAAAATAAACAATTTACAGTGTATTGCTGATGCTTTAAGAAATGTATAAAGCTGATATCTTGCATTCTTGTAAAACTCTGTGATGGTGGTTCACTATGAAAGGCACTATATAAAATAAATATTGATTGATTGATTGATTGATATACTGTATATCATTCAGAAGGAGCTTGTGAGAAGAAAAAGTAGAGAGTCATTTATCAAAAACATTATCTACAGCTCTGTGCTTTGTAATTTTATTTGTAATGTATTATCTCAATTGGACTGTATTCAGTAGGCTTTATAAACATGATAATACAGTACCTCTACCTGCCATGTATGTTTTGCTTACATTTTGAGGATTTTTTTTTTGGACTCAGTAAAGCTTAGTGAATCTGGGACATCAGTTGAAATGCTGAAAAAGGTGATGAGTTACAAGCATACAGTTTGTTAATCGTGCAATCTGTAATATTAGAACATACAGAGGCTAAATTCCTGCAGAAGCTTCCCTGTAGATACAAACTTCTATGGCTTTATCTTAAGACAGCTCCGTAAGTCCTCCGTAGAATGAAATAAGTCCTCTCTCCCAGTAACAGAATGGCACATCAAATAAGCCGATGGACAGCTGTGCTTTCCAGGGACTGTGTTGTAAAAATAAGAAAACTTACGGACGAGAGGTGACCATTTGGCACATCAATCATATCTACATGTCTGTTTTTATGTCCATGTCTGGTATGCTGTATCTGATATGGCTTTTTATATGTCTCAGCTATTCCACAAATCCACCCACAAGCCACATTTCTTGTTTTCACCGACCTTCATTGACAATGACTGCATAGCTGTTAGAACGAAATGGCATTTGCTTTTCTCTTTAGGAAAGGATTCCATTAATTCTTTGCTCATTTCATGAGTGGGCAGTCTGGCATTTTTGAAAGTGGTAGAAAGAAAATACATAAACAGTTCTTTTTGCACACAAAAGACACATGTGCAAGCAAAAGATAACAGCCAATGTTGCTGTATGCCTATATTTATGTACTCTGTTGACAAAGAGCCCCAGTGTTTAGTTGGGAGAGAATAAACGTCTGTACTGCAATTCACCTCCTGGAGATGCCTTTGTTTTTTTCATCAAGGCTAGGCTTCGTTTGCATGTTTTGCTCACTGACACCTGGGCAGTGTGTATTTTTATGGCACATCTTCCAGAGACCTATGGCCTTGACAGTATTTGTGTGGTTCGGAGTTTTTGTCTCCGCCCGCCACAACTTTGCATAGATAAAACAGCAGTGTCAGGCATTGAGCCCAAACCCACGGTTCCTGCATCCTTTATTGAAGATTATGCAATTTGTTTAGGTAGGACTTTTTTGGATGTTTTAGAAATTTACTATAGATACTGCTGGTATCTTAAAACAAAGAAAAACAACGTTCGAACAAATGGCTTGTGTTGTTTTTCCAATCAAGTTAAGTTCATCTGCATCATCTGTTCATCTTGCTTCAGTGCACTTGTGAAAACCAATACAGACTATTGGAATGTATGTGGCTGACCTGAGTTAGCGGTTAGCTTACAAGGTTGACTCAGCCTAAATTATCTTCTAAAATTAAATAGGATGTCTGCTTTGGGAGATATGGTGAAATCCATTTGAAGGCATGCATGTTTTTGCTTTTTAAGATTTACATTTTTATTTGATTTTGGCCTGGACCAAATCAAAACTTTGACCCACCCACTAAGTGCAAATTACTGTAGTATTAATGACGGGTTCCTTTTGTGGTAGAAGGAATAGCCTTCTGACAAACAAAAAAAACACACCATCTGTACCAGGTTTGTAATCTGCAATTAGCAGGTGGGACAAAGTTTTGATTTGGTCCAGGCCTTTGTCTCAAAAAATGGTTCACGTTGCACATTTGTATAAACACCTTCGTAAACCATTTCTTAAATGAATAGATCTCAGATCCTGGGGTCTATTTTAATGATCTTCACAGTGGTGGATCTACTGCATTTCTTTATTTCTGTTCTTATGTTAATAAGTGGGACAATTAATTATGTCTGGGGAAGAGCACCAGTAGGATTTATATAACTGTAAAAGATGGCAGGATCTTCTCATGTTTAGATCTCTAAGTAGACCTCTCTGCTTCCGTAACACTTCTAACATTGATTATTTACTGCTGAGGACAGGGAAGCTTCGATATATTTCCACCAAGGAATGTAAATATGACCAAACAGTGACAATCAAATTGTCAATAGGACTGCATCTTCCTCAAATGCGCTCCTCAATTTTACAGTCACACTGCCTGCTCTCCCTTCCCCCCTCACTCCCCCTCCTCAGATTTCTCAATCCTATGGTTTGCCAATGAGATGGTATTCATTTCATGATGAAAAATGCAACGAGTAACAGGATTTGCTGCAATATCAGTTAACATTCATTCTCAATCCATTGGGAGGTTATTTTTTCCATACAATAAGGAGAGAATGAATAAATACACTGCATAAATATTAACTTTTTTCTGCTCACGGACAGCAAACATTTTATAAAAGATGCTGTCTGACCTTGAATGAAGAACTGTGAAGATGTATTGGAAGAAGAATTTCAATGACTTATACATCTCAGTTTACTGGGGAAAATGTAGAAAGCTGATGCCCATAGATACCCATAGGTGTACTGCACCACTAAGGGCTAAGCACTTCACTTCACTGTCGGAGATATGATAGGAAAAGTATACTTGAAATGTACTATTGCCATACAGTGTACATATTTGGTCCATTCTAAGGCTTACCTGTTCCATTTGATTTGTAAATGTAGGCTTTATATCAATTTCTCAATGGATGTTAATCCTATCTTAACAGGCAATCTGTAGCAAATATAAATACCAATGTCCTTTAACTACTTCAACTGTACGAAACCTGCTATGAATTTTCAAAAAATGAAAATGATTTGAAAATGAAACTGAAAATGAATGTCATTTCAGATGTTTCAGCTTCCAGGATAGGAGATGATTATTGTACTCAATAATAATAATAATAATAATAATAATAATAATAATAATAATAATAATGCACTTACTGCACATTTAAAAATAAAATACTGTAAGAGATCACTTCTCTGAATTACAAAATGTGACCTTTGACATTTTACAAATAATATAAGAAGAAATTTGTTGGTGAGCCATGTTGATTTACTTGATTTCACAATTCTATTGAAGTGACAGTTCTTAAAATAAAGTGTTATGTTGTATTTTTTTTAATCGTAAAAAAGCATCCAAAGGCATCATTGATTTGCTTATTCACGCTCAACAGACAACGGCAATTGTCTGCTTTTGACCCTCTAGAATCTTACAATAAATCAATAATATTCTTTCATTAGCTGCCTCGAATCGCTATGCAGAATGAACAGAGAAGTAGAAATTGCATCCAGTATTTTAAAAAAAGATAATGCTTGTCAAGCTCCCCATAAAAAAGAAACAGGCAGTGTCCTGAAGTCAACTTTTTAACGTTAACTCATTTCAGTTGTCTTGATATTGTCTCTGTTGTTTGTTCATTTTTTTAAAGAAAAGATTTTATAAAAAACAGATTTTATGTTTTGATGAATAAAAAAAAGTTGAATGTAGATGAAACCATTCTTGACTGTAAAGAAACTAACAACACTTTAGAACACAGTTTCATGAATAAGACATTTAATCCATCACAAAAGTGTTTTTTATTTGGTAACTCAAGAGTTATATAGAGGATATAGAATGGTCTTCTGTTTCATATTACCGTTACCACCACAAGCTAGGAAAGGCTTATACTAACAAGTACCCCACTTTCTGTAGCTTCATTATTTCCTGTGTCCATGTTTTGGCAGCTGTTTACTTGTTACTCCATGTGGGTTTCCATATCCAGTTAAAGGTAATGTCACTGCTTACCATTTTTAGCATTTTTTTTGTTCAGTGGGCATTAGAGGTATTTGTAAAATAAGAGATTTTTGTTTTTTTAAGTTTTTGAAATGTAACGTACTGAACTAGATTAAATGTCTGCGGTACAATTACATCCATCTCATGCAATTAGTTTCTTTCTCTTTCAGGAGGAGGAATGGGAGTGTGACGAGTTTACTAAAAGAGCGTGTTTCAGTAAAGGCAAATCAGAGGTAGGTGTGAATACATCCACCAGAGACGGGTGCTCACAGGTTCACATACTGAATGTGTCAGCTTCAGAAAATACACAAAAACGTATTGTCTTCTTTCTATTCCTTAAAGATATTATCTTCAAGTATTGCTCATATCCTTGTTAGACAGCTTATTGGGTCTTCCAGTCCTGGGTTTGTCAATTACAGATGATGGTTCTCTGTACTTGATGATTGTGCTTCGGATACCACACCTTGAAAATCGAGTGATGCAAGCTATTTCACTCAATGTTTTTCCTTCTTTATGCTAGTCAAGGTTGTTATAATAGTAGAAAACACCCATTTTTAATACTATTTGTGAAGCACTGACAATCTTGTGGTTATCTACTTTGCAAGGTAATGGTCAAGATGTATAGTTGTTTAAACATTTTTTGAAGTGTTCTCAGAAGGAGGCTTTTTATTTTCACACAAGATAACCCTAATGAGATGCCTCAGTGTGCTCACACTGGGGGTCATTCTTGTACTCTACTTTATTTTACAGTTGGTGGCAGGCAATATTTGTTAAAGTAATTGTAGCTGACAAAATAATTCCACAAATCTTACCTGTGCTGTATCTGTTCCATTACATAGGTCTCAAATGTGCAGTTTTGAAAGAAACATGTATTTTCATTTTGAGACATGATATCTGGGACAACTTTAGATTAGAGAAAGTTCTCAGTTTCTATGCCTTGTTCTCGGGATATCTGTTACACTTGCACTTCTTTGGTCATTCCATCTCAGGAGTGTCTTCTGTGTCCAAGCTTGTTTCTGTCTAAAGCATGTCAGTCAATTGGAGAAGCAGCTGTTTAACGACAGGGGAAAAAACGACCAAGGAAGTGCAACACTGTAACGTGTGTTTTACAAAACTGGACATTTGAGATCTATATAGAGAATGGACGTGCACAACAGGTAAGATTAATGGTAATATTTTGTAAGCTACAAACATTTAAAACGAATCATATCCCAAAGTCACATTGTGAATTAGAGGAATAAGATGAACTACTATTTCTAGTCAGGATTTAGTGGCTCCTGTACAGTGGTGGTTATGAATATTGCCTCACCTTACATCTTTTCAGCCACCCTTAACACATTTTATCATAAATATATGTGCGTTGGACCGTCAAAATATTTACTGTCTATAAAGTACTGAATACAAAATGGTGAGAATTAAAAAAAAAAGATCTCCATAAAATGGATTTGCCTTAGGATGCACTGGATACAGTATTATAATCAAACTAAATAATTATTTAATCTGTTTTAAATATGCCACTTCTTGATTTAGGGATTATTGATGGGTCATCCTATTTCCTTAATCACTTCTTGCAACTTCTTTTTTTGGCACAGAGGCAATGTGGGCTTAAGTTTGTTTATTTACAGTGCATTGCGCCATATTGAAATATGTATCCTGGAGCTTTTTTTCTTAATTAATAGGCAGTTCTGTAATTGTATTTCTTGTTTCTTAGCTGAGCCACTGCAGGAATGTAACATTATGTTTCTTGTATCTTTGCAGGAAGAATGCCAGAACTACATCCGTGTTCTTCTTGTAAATGGAGACAGGCTCTTTACCTGTGGAACCAATGCATTTACTCCCATTTGCACCAATCGCACGGTACTGAAAATCAATTTGCTTTACGCTCGTCTCCTCTGGAACAAGGCATAGAAGCCATTAGCAGTGCAGTGTGTCTAGCCTTGTTTTACCTACTGAAATGAAAAAAAAGCTTATGTTAAGACCTTTAAGTTGAGTGGAGGGCAAATATCTATACAATGAATAATTTGTTAAATAACATAGTTACAGACCTGACTAATTGTTGAATGCGAGGATTACTACTCAATCCTGAGTCATCTATGAAGGAACCAATGATCATTTTTTATTTTATTTTACTACAAAAGTAAACTGGGGTACTTACCGGCACTGCCATGCGCGGTTCAATAACGTTTAGAATTTAGATTGTGCTTTTAGATCACTCCATATTGCTTGGTTTCTAGCAGCATACATTTTATCTTCTTGTACCATTGCAACCGGATATCACAAGCAAATCGTTACTAAGTCTTTAAAAGTGTCTGCCATAATTTTAGAGGAAACGTTATCACTTTGCATATTTATAATGTACAGTGAGACTAGGATGAGCGTTTTGTTTCTTATATCTGACATAATTACACATACAAAGGCCTACAACCTATGAAACTATGGTTTATACTGTTAGATATC
Source organism: Acipenser oxyrinchus oxyrinchus (assembly GCA_030684275.1). NCBI lineage: Eukaryota > Metazoa > Chordata > Actinopteri > Acipenseriformes > Acipenseridae > Acipenser > Acipenser oxyrinchus. The sequence continues at coordinate 13,639,616 of CM060250.1, forward strand.
AAAATGCATGTAGACAGATCACAGGCCAATTTGTAAGCTTTCCTTTACAGCTTAAACTATGCACTAGTATCTATGCTCTGTCAAACTCCTGAACAACCACTGAAGCCCAGCCTGATTAAAATTTAGAGGAACAAAAGTCTGTCTTCATCACTGTAGAAAAGTTCATTGCGATTTGTGGAAAGCTATCATGCATGGATCGATTTGGTCAAATTAGATTAATAAAATGCAAGAGTATAGATCATGTGCAGTGGCCCTAAAGACTACAAAAACTGAATAAAACTGAACCCTTTCTTCACAGCCTGCCTTCAGTGAATGCGGAAGCATTATAAATGTAAATAATTTATACTGATGAGAATCTTGTTTGCAGGGGTGATCTGTTGGCAGCAAGAGCAACATCAGCATTAAGTAAAAAGCAAAACAGAATACAAACAGCCTTAATAAAGGAAATGGAAATAATGAGGTCGTCTCTACCTTGATACAGAGGGTAATAACCAAAACACTACTGGCGGGTAAAAACCGAGATGCTATGGCGTGCAATGCTTATTAAGTAATAAACAAAAGATTTAAACAAAAAAACTCAAACAAAAAGGCGCGTTGGCCAAACAAGCAAACAATAAACAGTAACAAGTAGAATGCTGGTTGCAAAACCAGCATACGCAGCAATAGCAATTGTGTCTCCTGTCTCCTGTCTCCTGTCTCCACTCTCCTTCTCCACTCCGAACACACTTTTCACGAACAAGAAAAGCTGCAGACTTTTCATATTACGGCCGAGGGGTTAACTAGATAGTAATTATATCTTATTACCCCTTGGCCATAGTCTGCACGAGTTTAATAAGGATGCGTGACTGTCAGCTAGTTAATTAATCAGTAGCTGATCAGTCACACATCCTCACAAGGTTTTTACAAATAATAATAAACGATAACAGATAATGGCGGCGACTTTGTCTGCACAGCAAACAATAACAATACACAAAAATAAGGCTTTTCGGCGGTGATATTTACATAAATAATACAACGACTACGACTAATAATAATAATAATAATAATAATAATAATAATAATAATAATAATAATAATAATAATAGCGCACATATATATACATGGAGGCGGGACACTCCACCACAGATGCTAAAGAGAAACTTGTTTTTGATTATATTATTTCCTTGAAAGGCAACATATTGACAGCACCAAGGAGTCCTAAGTACAATCTAAACTGCAGGTTCAATGCAGTACATCACATTACACTTCCTTTGCACACAAGGGGGTTAAGAGGAAGATTTCAGTATTCATGCCTGTAAAAGTATACATGCCCGTCCCCAAAAAGTGATCAGTTTTTTGTGGTAGCATTATTAAAAAGTGAACAATGGGCATAAGCTAACTGGGTATTGAGATATAGACATTAAAAGTCATTTTTAGATTACCAAACAGCTACCAGATGCAAAAATGTAATTCCTTATTAACCGTGACTGGAATTGTCACCCAAAAAACTAATGACAAACCCTGGCCTCCTGAAGCAGCTGTTAAAGTTACAACAGTTGATTCATTGTTTTAAGTCACCTATAATGTTTCAGCAACACTACTGGATTTGACAAAATGAAGGATGTCAGGTTTGAGGTGGCAGACAAAAGACTACCATCTGGCTGTCACTGGGTGCAGTGCTAGGCTTGACTGGAGTTGAGGGATTAGTATCTTGTGCTAGAAACAAAATTACACAGAAAAACTACAATAAAGCTGGGTAGAGCCAGCTGACTTGTAACCTTTCAAACACTATAGAGCTGCCTTTTCCCCTCGACTTTATTATCTTATACCAGGCAAATGCTATTCCTTCATTCCTTCAAAGCAAGGTTACCCTCATGAAAAAGGATGGCGGGGATCCCACTATCGCAGTCAAACAAAGAAATTAAAGAAAACCAAAGTGACACCACTCACTTTAGGCGCTTGGAATGTGCGCACACTGATGGACACTGCTGGACCAAACAGACCAGAGAGACGCACTGCCCTTGTGGGCAGGGAACTTGCCAGATACAATGTTGACATTGCTGCCCTGAACGAGACCCATCTGGCTGAATTGGGTCAGATTGCAGAAGTTGGAGCAGGTTATACCTTTTTTGGAGCGGGCGTGGAAAAGAGGAGAGGCGTGACGCTGGTGTTGGGTTTGCTGTAAAATCTCACCTGGTCAACCAACTGTCAAGTCTACCTAAGGGTATAAATGACCGTCTGATGACCTTGACGCTCCTCCTACCAGGCAAAAATCATGCAACTATCATCAGTGTCTATGCTCCGACCATGACTAACCCTGATGAGGTTAAAGATAAATTCTATGCCGATTTGGAATCCGAAATGGCTGCTGTTCCTAGCAAAGAGAAACTCATCATTCTTGGCGACTTTAATGCCAGAGTTGGTACCGAACACAAGTCATGGAACGGTGTCATAGGTCCACATGGTGTAGGTAAATGCAACAGCAATGGCCTTCTTCTACTAAGGACATGTGCTGAGCACGACCTACTTATTACAAACATGATCTTCCAACTACCAAACCGCAAGAAAACGTCATGGATGCACCCAAGGTCCAAACACTGCCACTTGATTGATTATGTCATTGTCAGGAGGAGGGACAGGCAAGATGTCAAAGTGACAAAGGCCATGTGTGGTGCAAAATTTTGGACAGATCATTGACTTATCATCTCCAAACTCAACATTCGGATCAAACCTCCCAGCATATCTCACTTAATATCTCCGGACTAAAACAGGAGAGTGTTCAGCAGCACTTTGCTGCAACTCTTCATAGTCGCTTGGAAGCCCTAAGCCTCAACTCGGAAAATGTAGAGGAAGACTGGACTATGAGAAATCTGATGCACTCTACAGCACGATGAAAACGGTTTGACGAAAACGACGATGAGATCCAGGCACTCCTAGGTGAGAAACACCGCCTTCACAGAGCTTACTTGAACGACAGCAGCTCAGTGTCTAAGAAAACTGCTTTCCTAAACATCCGCAGAGCTGTCCAGTTCAAGCTCAGAGCCATGCAAGATGCATGGCTAAGTCAAAAAGCAGTGGAATGCTGACTGCAACAACACAAAGACATTTTACGATGCACTCAAGTCAGTCTATGGTCCGCAAGCCTCAGGAACTTCACCTCTTCTGAGTGCGGATGGAACTACACTGATTACAGAAAAAGACCAAATCCTTGCAAGATGGGCCGAACACTTCAACAATATTCTTAATCAACCGTCATTCATAAATGATGCAGCTATCAGCAGGCTGCCTCAAATAGAGATTAACACATCTCTTGCCAATCCACCCACCCAGGAAGAAACCAAAAAAGCCATCAGTCTTCTTGCAACTGGGAAAGCTCCAGGACTTGACGCCATACCAGCAGAAATCTACAAGACTGGTGGGCCAAGTCTGGTTGATAAGCTCACCAAACTCTTCCAGTCAATGTGGACACATGAAGCTGTCCCTCAGGAGTTTAAGGACGCCTCAATCATCCACCTTTACAAGAGGAAAGGCAATCGTCAAGCATGTGATAATTATAGGGGCATTTCACTGCTGTCAATTGCTGGCAAGATCCTTGCAAGAATTCTCCTGAATCGCCTAGTAGAACATCTAGACCAAGATCTGCTGTCAGAGTCAGTGTGGCTTCAGAAAAAAAACGTGGAACCACCAACATGGTGTTTGCACTCCAAGAAAAATGTCAAGAGCAAAACTCCGACCTGTACTTGACCTTTGTTGATCTGACAAAGGCTTTTGACAGGGTCAGCCGTGAGGGCCTCTGGAAGATCATGGCAAAGTATGGGTGTCCAGACAAATTCATCACAATGGTGCGTCAATTCCACGATGGCATGATGGCTAGTGTGCAGGACCATCTTGAGTCGTCCAACCAGTTCCCAGTCACGAATAGAGTTAAGCAAGGTTGTGTCTTAGCACCAACCCTCTTCAGTATGATGTTCTCTGCTATGCTGCATGATGCATTTTGCAATGACAATACTGGGATTAGCCTCATTTACCGATTTGACAGAGGACTGTTCAACCTGCGAAGGATTCAAGCAAAAACAAAAGTGTCCGAAGTCACTGTTCGTGACTTCCTATTTGCAGACGATTGTGCACTAGCTGTTGGCTCACATGCTGACCTGCAGCTTAGCATGGACCACTTCTCATCAGCCTGTGACAACTTTGGCCTTACTATCAGCATAAAAAAGACTGAAGTTATGTACCAACCGGCTCCTGGAAAACCGTATTTGAAACCAACCATCCTTGTGAAGGATCAGAAGCTGTCTGTGGTGAACAGTTTCACCTATCTTGGCAGCACCCTGTCCCGTGCTGTTCACATTGATGATGAAATCAACAACAGGACTGCCAAGGCAAGTGCAACCATTGGCTGTCTATGTGATACAGTGTGGGATAGGAGAGGTATCAAATTGGAAACCAAACTCAAGGTTTACCAGGCAATCATTCTACCAACCCTCACCTATGGCTGTGAAACCTTGACAGTGTACCAACGCCATGCCAGAAAACTAAATCACTACCACCTGAACTGTCTGAGAAAGCTTCTGAGGATCCCGTGGCAGGACAAAATCCCTGACACAGTAGTCCTTAAACGTGCTGATATGCTTCACACATAGTATTCACTCATTACTTATGAAAGCACAACTCAGATGGGCTGGACATGTGACCAGGATGCCTGACTTTCGCCTCCCAAAGCAAATCTTCTTCGATGAACTGAAGGATGGGAAGCAATCGCAAAGTGGGCAAAAGAAACGCTTCAAGAACACCCTGAAGATGTCCCTCAAGAGCTTCAAGATAGAGCTGAAGCCTTGGGAAAGTCTCGCTCTAGAGCGTCTCACCTGGCGTAACCTCATAAGGGATGGTGCAACCATCTCAGAAGCCAAAAGGGTCAGCAATGCAATGTTGAAGAGACAGCAACACAAGGCAAAAACCAACAACAATTCCTCTGGGAGCACTCCTACCAACATATCCTGTCCAGTGTGCCACAGAGTGTTTCGGGCTAAGAATTGGCCTCATCAGCCATCTGCGCACTCACCGTACTCCTGAGACATCTTAATGTAAATGTGTTATGGTCTTCATCGACTTATGATGGATGAACAAAAAAAGACAATCCTGAAAAAATATATTTATTTTTTACATTTGACAGCACAGACTTTACTTAGCATGCAGTCCTTTTAAGACTTAGTTAAACTAATCAATGGCCTACTCCAAGGCTGAAATTTAGAAAACTGGCAAAAAAAAAAAGATGTAAGTGAAGATCAATGACAAGTCTGTAGATTTCTGTGCTTACTCCCTAACCTGTTCATTACATTGAAAGGATAGAGGCAAGGAGAAAATCAGTCAGAAGTATTTAGGTAAACAAGACAAGACACTGTGTACACTGGTGAATAACGTTTTGAAATATGTTAGTACTAAATACTTTATCAGACAGAAGCTAGTGTTTAAATGTAGTTTTGTTTAGAAACATACAAACACACATTCTGTGAATCAGGATGTCTGTCATAAATATTAAGTACCCCATTTACAATTTTAGTTATATCTAGAGAAATGCTTATCCAATTTTGATGAAATTAGTCAATCGTCCGCCTATCCAAATGTCACCCTAACAACTGAGCATCTACATACAATTCAGTTGATGATCTGCTTTCTCATGATACTGATAATTTTGTATTTACAGCTGTGGCAGCCAATGTATGTTACTAATGTACCTGTTTTACATGTTTTTAGTTGACAGACTTGACAGAGATCCATGACCAGATTAGCGGTATGGCTCGGTGTCCCTATAGCCCCCAGCACAACTCCACTGCTTTGATTACCTCGAATGGAGAGCTATATGCAGCCACTGCTATGGATTTCCCTGGGAGAGACCCAGCCATCTACCGCAGCCTGGGTGGACTTCCGCCGCTCCGCACTGCGCAGTACAACTCAAAATGGCTCAATGGTAAGCACAGGCCTCATAACAAATTGTGGGCACCGTGTGAACGGCTCAGTGGAGTGGAAATGGTTTTAGGAAGGTCTTGAAGTCTCGGTCGACTGGTTTCATTCAATCTCAGATTAATAGGAATCAAATGCCATTCCATCTCATGAAGGGTTTATTTTTGTCATGTGGGTTTTAGCTTATTTATTCATTCAGATCTTTTTTTCATTGTGACATGCTGAAACGCAAGTACATTCTACTGCAAATCATACTGCATATCATTTGAAACTAACTCTATTTTCAAAATGTTTATACTCACAAAGAACCAAATATTTTTAAACCAGCTCACCTGTCGTAAGGGGCGAGCTCCATTAAACATGTTTCCTGCCTTGTCCTTGCAGTACCAGGGAAGGACATGCCGAGGCACATTTTTAGGGGAGTCCTGCAGCCAGTATACTGCAGGGCTTTCTTACATCTATTCATTTACTGATATGTATATGTTGTCTAAAAGTGTCATTATGAGGAAAACAGTGTCACTTAGTGGAATGTTACAAGCTTGTCAAACTTGCCAAGATTGAAAAAACGTGCCGTCATGTAGAACTGAGAATAAGATACATGTAGTACAATTATACACTTGCTAGAACAGCTCCTAAAAACTAATATTTAGATGGTTGTAAACATTGCAGATTTTTTAAAAATTGTTATTATGACACTATTTATATTCTGATCACAGTTGATCGATTTCACAAAATGGCTGCATAAAGGATAAAATGGCTTTCTGGGAAAGTATAACATTTTTAAAATTAATTTATAGACCAAACTTGTGAGGCCAAGGGCAGCTGTCAGGTACAATGGATGCAAATGCAATAAGGGTGAGATAATAAAAGAAGCACAGCTTGTGTTAAGATAATACAATTTATATATGATGTAATAAATATGGTAATGTTAGCACAGATTGGACAACCACATGCACCCCTTTGGTTTATTTCTGTTTAAAAGGTTATTTCACATGGGTCCAAGCAATATAACCTTGCACCTCTATTATAGATTTAATGCACCCTATGTTCTTTCTGGAAAAAATAGGCTGTTCCCCTGAGAGGCACAGAGTACCAACATTGAAAATAATTATAATCCTTCCCTGGCCAACTATTGTTGGTAATGTGTAGTGTTCACACCTGTCTTAGTCAATGCACATAAACCAGTGGCAAATTACTTCTCTTCAGGGAAAATATCTTTTAGATTTCATCAATGGTTGAAGTGACTTAATCCCTTTTTCTGGCCCAGTTTGTATTCAGGAATGTTGTATAAGGTAAATCAAATACACATTTACTATGCGTAACTCTACAGTATTTACCTTTTTTATATTATAAAGTAAGCCTGTAACCATGAATCAAACATAATAAAACCTACAACATGGTACTGTTTCTTGGTATAAACAGTTGACTCATGAAAGCAAAAGCATTCCACTAGTAGATAACGGGCAAACTAATCAGAAGTGGGAGGTTAGTCTGTGATTTTCAAATGGACTCAATTGCTTTATTTTTCACTGGTAACTGAATAGAGAAAGTACTTAGCAAATCCTTGCTAAAAGTTTATAAAATATTTGAATGTTGCTTTCAGTGTTAAGCAATGTGCATCCATAAGAAACCCAATCGCAAAGACCATGAATTAGTTCTAAAGTACGCTCTCACCCAGATAAATATATACAGGGGCGTCTGCTAATAAATAAATACATAAATAATAATAATAATAATAATACAGTACAGTATGATAGTGACAGGGAGGCTGACCATTTTTTCCAATCCATCTAACAACTAGACAGGTAATTAGATACTAGTTCTTCTTCTTCTTCTTCTTCTTCTTCTTCTTCTTCTTCTTCTTCTTCTTATTATTATTATTATTATTATTATTATTATTATTATTATTATTTTTGCCCAATCTACTGGAAATGTAGTTTATTATAACTTTAAAGTGTTTGCTTTTAGCTTGATTACTCTTTCTATCCACCTATTTATTGATGTAATGTTTCTGATTGAGCCCCATACTGTATCTCAGCAGTGACTTCATTCTACAACTTTCAATGGAGCACTTAATATCAAATATGAAAAATGAAAACTAGACGATAGGAACCAGAGAATAGAGAATGCATTTTTAACATTCATAAAATGCATTTCATTTTGTCCAAATGCATTTGAGTTTAATGATTGTATTGAAGTGATGGCCTACATTTAATATTAGATATTGAATATGCAAGGTGGTGAGGGATACAACAACCAGAGGAGCTGAGATTATAGTGGATTTAAACTTTCAATTTAGATGTAATAGTATTGAATTGACATAATGATCTGCCTGCATAAGTTAAGCTCTATTGGGAAAGGTTGATTATTTGTGAAGAAATAAAATGACTGAAACTCACATTTCAGTCCATCATATTTTGAAGTATTAACATAATATATTCAGAATTAGTAAATCTTTAGATTTTACATGTGGTCCTTTTATGTTTCTTGAACAATGATTTAATTGTGACAGTGTATTGAAATTACACACAGACATTAAAATCTAATTGTTTTTATAAGGCTTTCCAAAAATTGACTGTATTTTTTGAAATCTGTAGTTGTTGTTTTTTTTTAGTCCAAAGTGTTGCCAAGCCTGTCCTTATATAAGCAATACTAAACTATTAAAAACTGACTCTGATTTGGAAGCTTAGTGCTCTCAGCATCCTTATTATTAATCTGACTTCATGAGCACTCCAATCCAAGATTTCCTGCATTGTTACCCCCACAGATCAAATAATCACAAAAGCACATATGATAAAAATTGGAGGTGCAAAGTTTGACAGTGCTGTAGTTAACCCATGGAGTGACTAACCCAAGTTATAATATCGCTTGTGCTATCAACATAATTTGAGTACATTTTACCTAATATGCTGTATATTGCCATTGTCAGTTGATTTTCCTACAAGGCTTCAAACTGGTAGCAGTAACTCACCTGTTTCAGACACATTCCTTCAACAGGAAGAGCAGCATGGAAACGAGTGCAAGAGATGTGTTTTTCTAATTATTCATTTTTACAAATGTTATGAAAAAAATACCTTTAAAAAGCAAACACATTTTTAACATAATGTGTCTTTCATAGAACAATGCAAAATCTATGAAGTGATGATAATACAAATTCGATAAGAATAGAATTGATTTGTTAGCTCTATGTACTGTAGTTTAATGTCTGTCACACTCTACACAGTGAACAGAATAGTGTGCCTTGAATCTTCTTCAAACATTTATCATAGCTATCACTGCACACTGTTAAATCACCTTGAGGGAGTATATCACATTCCACATTAAACTCTTTTCAAACCCCAAGTAACCCTAAGCCACACATTCACTATTTTGCCTTATATTACCCGACTTTCCCTGTCCAGTTAATGCTATCTGAATGTTTGTTTCAGAGCCCAATATTGTTTCTTCTTACGACATTGGAAATTTCATCTATTTCTTCTTCCGGGAGAATGCGGTAGAACATGACTGTGGCAAGACTGTCTTCTCACGTGCAGCTCGAGTCTGTAAGAATGACATTGGGGGCAGGTTTCTCTTGGAAGATACATGGACCACTTTCACAAAATCCCGTCTCAACTGCTCCCGGCCTGGAGAAATCCCTTTTTACTACAACGAACTGCAGGGCACCTTCTTCTTACCAGAGCTCGAGCTCCTGTATGGGATCTTCACCACTAACGTGTGAGTAACATCCACCGAGAATTAAAAAATCTGATCAATTAGTTAACCTCAGGATATGAATAAAGTCATCCACTGTGAATGCATAAAAGCTTTTTTTCAAAGTCTTAAAAGAAGCCATCAGCTGTTTCATGAATATATAAAAGTATTTTATACATTAAATTGGACTTTAATACAATATTATTTAAATAACTCATGAGTCAAAGCTTTGTGCATAGGGCCTTATATTTCCAATGTTGTACTGTATGTATGTATTCAGTATGTATGCATACAGTGCTATGTACGTGAATATGTATCTTTGTATGTGTTAATGTTTACATTGATTGTTTTATCTATTGATGAACTTTATCCAAGCAGACGGTGTTATACCTCATTATGTTGTGCTATCTACAGCATTGTTGGATTTGAAGGATTTGTGTGCCTGCTGACTCAGTCTATCCAAACTCTTTCATTTAGGAACAGCATCGCTGCCTCAGCAGTGTGTGTTTTCAATCTGAGTGCAATTACCCAAGTGTTCAATGGGCCATTCAAATACCAGGAGAACTCACGCTCTGCATGGCTGCCTTATCCCAATCCCAACCCCGACTTCCAGGTAAATATCAAGAGTTTAGCAATTTTAATGATGGCAGCTAGCCACTGCAGGCCTTAAAGATATTGGATGATAAGACCCATAAGACCAGTAAATTGTTTATTCTGCCTTAACAGTGACTGAGACCTGAATACTGTGTGTCACCCATTTAATAAGTGTGTATATGCTATTGCAGACTACAGCGTGTATATGCTATTGCAGACTACAGTGTGTATATGCTATTGCAGACTACAGCGTGTATATGCTATTGCAGACTACAGTGTGTATATGCTATTGCAGACTACAGCGTGTATATGCTATTGCAGACTACAGCAAGTATATGCTATTGCAGACTACAGCGTGTATATGCTATTGCAGACTACAGCGTGTATATGCTATTAGAGTACAGTGTATATATGCTATTGTAGACTACAGTGTGTATATGCTGTTGTAGACTACAGCGAGTATATGCTATTGCAGACTACAGCGTGTGTATGCTATTGCAGACTACAGCGTGTATATGCTATTAGAGACTACAGCGTGTATATGCTATTAGAGTACAGTGTATATATGCTATTGCAGACTACAGCATGTATATGCTATTGCAGACTACAATGTGTATATGCATTTGCAGACTACAGTGTGTATATGCTATTGCAGACTACAGCGGGTATATGCTATTACAAACTACTCCTAACATCTACCAATCACAGGTCCCAGGTTATGAACTTGAATATCTTCCCATTCAAAATCCAAAACTTTTCAAAACATCTAATATGCGGGTAAAACAAGTATTAAGTAAAAAGGTGACTTCTTTATAAAACTATGTACAAAATGCAAAGTGCAAGTTTAAAATGCAGAACATGTACTTCAAAGTATTCAGCAGAATCACGTAAATATAAATCAGTTACTGTGAAATCTGAAGTACAAATATCACTTTTCATGAGAATTCAATGAAGAACCTCAGACAAATATGTTACCACAATTCTACAATGTGTGAGATTTGTTAGAGTACTTTATGTAGTCATAAAAACTACAAACAGACAAGCTTTATTAATAATGAATTGCTGTAAATAGTCACCAAGAATCATATTTTAATAAAATTGATTGGGGTCTCTGCAACTTGTGCTACAAATTTTAAAAAAAGTTTGACGCCATTTTTCAAGTACCTGATTTAGATAAGTTAACAGATTTACTATTAACAGATTTACTTTTGTTTTTGTTTGGATGTTTTGAAAGCTATAAATGGCTTCCTTGTGATAAGTCAGAAATGTCTGAGACAGTTGTGTGATACCTTGAGTACAAATGAGATATAAATCACTGATAAAGAATACTTGCTCTGTCAAGCCCAGGAGGAACACTAAGCAAGTTAGAATAACTAAGGTGTGCAAAGTAAATAATTCTCTCACCCATGTATCATCATATTGAAATAAGTTCCAAAGACATGATGAAAAACGGAAGCAAAACAAGAATAAGAAACTAGATACAATGAAAGGCATGTGGAATGAGTAAATGATTTAATTGTGTACAGCCTATTTATTCTATGTTTAATCCATACTGCCCTTAGCCTTATTGGACTTGTGCATGGAAAGTGTACTGGGTGGGAGTTGGTCCTGTAGCTGTACAATTTTCCCCTTCGCAGCAAAAAGCCTTGAGTATGTTTTTGTCAGCGCATATAATACACTGAAATGAATCAGCTGCACAGAGAACAGGTACTTGGCTGTCTTTTCAAGATGTTGGCAGTTCTCCTGCTGTGTAATGGAGTGCTGTAGGCCTGGTTGTACAGATTGTTCAAAGTATTTAGAAACAACCTTGATCACTTAGCCAGGAAAAGGTCTTGAATCCCAATTATTATGGATTGAATCTTTACAATGGATTGAATCTTACTGGGTGCATTATGCAATTAAATTTTTCCTCTTTTGTTTATTTCATTGCTGGATACTGGGGCACAATTGCCAAGTCAATAATTGGCACTGGCAGAAGTAAGCAGTACAGCAAAACAGGATCTCAAAAATATATATACCAATAATGCAATTATTTATACTGTAAGTGACATAAAATGTTTTTCAAACTTCAATGTGTTTTGCTCTGCAGCAAATTGCAGCAAAGAATTACAACTGAAGAAATGAATATCCTGTTGTACAGTAAGATATCCTGCAGACCAGGGGAGCACAGCTGCAGTCTTCAAGGACAATTCCTCATCAGGATTTAGATGTTATCAATTAAATAAACCTTTATCTCTTTTCTTTAGTGTGTTAAAGCACCAAACCGTCAGTGCTTTGCTACTGTAAAGACGCTAGGATTTATAAGGGGATTTAAATTGATGTCAAGAAATGTATGTATGTGTTGGATTATTTTTGAAAGTTCCTAGGACTGTCTATGTAACAGGCCGTGCTGTGTGACGCACTGCTGTTATGGATTCTGACCTGTCGGTGAGATGAGATTTAAAGCTTCATGGCCATTATTGCAGACAACTCTGGCTCTTATGCATAGTGGTTAAGACACTCAATTGTGGTTTGTGTGGCTACCAGTTTGCTCCCATGTTCCGCCTTGTTACATCTACTAACATAAACAACGCCTCCTCCTGTTTTATCTTATCAGTGTGGCACCATAGACTATGGAGTGTACATGAACCTGACAGAGAGAAACCTACAGGATGCCCAGAAGTTCATCCTGATGCATGAAGTGGTCCAGCCAGTTACTCCTATTCCCTACTTCATGGAAGACAATAGCCGCTTCTCGCATATTGTGGTGGATGTTGTACAGGGCAAAGACATGCTCTTCCATATCATTTATCTTGCAACAGGTAACCATCATGTTATAGAATACAATGTTAAAAATGCTCAATACTGTTTACTGTACATAAAGTCATTAAATTAACCCAGACATTTACACCAATTGTAATGTAAAACAAATAAGAAACAACTATTCAGAAAGGAGATGTCCACCAAAGATTTGATTGGACCAATTCTTTATTGCGTTTGACAGAAAGGCCAAGAGAAATGTAATATACTTTTTGGCCTGTGGCCTTGTCCATTGGAGCTCTAAAGCTGCCCTGTGTGCTGGCTGAAATGTGAGGTAAAACTATTGCCAGCATGCAGGACAAGTGGCACTTGGGCCACGTTTCCCCACCCCATGTGCTGGCTGAAGTGTGATGTAATTGCTATTGATTGATGACAGTTATAGCCAGCGGCAGGATAAGTGGCACTCTGGGCCACCTTACCCCCCCCATGTGGTTGCTGAACTGTGATGTAATGATTATGACAGCTATTGCCAGCGGGCAGGCAAAAGGCACCCTGGTCAAGGCACGCTGCAAGGTGGAGGCAGGGGAGGGAGGAGGACCAAACAAAGAAACAACAAGGAGGTGCAGGCAAAGGGCTCTTTATAGGAACGTTTTGATTACGTGTGTGATTAGAGGCGGATCCTCCTTTCAGAAACACAACATAGTTTCCAATAATGTCTGAGTTGCTTATTTCAGCTTTGGGAACTTAGTGGTTCCCAAACTTGGGTCTGGGGACCCTTTGAGTGAAATATCTCCAAAATGACTATGACAGCAGACAAAGCAGTGGGGATTACTTACTTACTACCTTGAATTCAGTATCATTAAACATTTATTATTCTTATTTCCAATTCCTGCTCTAACATTTTACACCAATTTTCAACATCAGGGGGTGATTGTAAGACATTTATTTGTTTATTGGTTAGACATGTCATGGGGTTCTGCAAGCCATGAATGTTTAGGAAACCCTGTGGTATCCTTATTGGGTGCGGTTTTCCTTTCAGAAAAAAAATGCATATGATGATTTGTACAGAGCTTGAAAATCTAGCCCAATGAATGAGTTCATAGAACTACTTTAGTAAACGCATGGTAATGGCTCAGTTTTAGTAAGAATTTCTGAATAGATACATAGGAAAAACTATCACCACAAATTGGAACTGCTGCTTTAGTTGTTAGTTTAGTTCAAATTCCAGATTCCCCAATGTTTGTTATGGTGTTAAAACACGACTACTATTGAGCTGAACAATTACCTGCATTTTTAAAGATTGTTTGAAGAGAGTTCTAAATGTGAAATAATGTGTGGGTTTTTCACTGGCGTCATTAACAAGTGGAGGTTCTGGAAGTAGAATGAGGAAATTGAAAATGTGGCGGCACAAGATATCAAAGCATCCTTTTCCTGACATAAATGTAAGCTCTGTAGATGGACACGTGGCCTCACTATGTAAGTAAAACCTTCTCTAAACTCCTGAAGCTCCCTGTTGATCAAACCTGTACAACAGTGTGAAATTGCAGCCAGTCAGTCACCTGTCAAACACAGACTAGAAAGTAATGAAAAGCAGGTTGTATTTTCCACTCTGCATCAACAGAATGCATCTTGTATCACAGGCAGCTTCTGATCTAAGCCAATGTTAGCTTGTAGATCTGTGAGTTATGCAGTGAATTTTGGCTCAGTACTTGACACCTGTTTGAAATTACCATCTCTGCATTGTTAGCAGCACTGAAATAACACGCTTATTGTGCTGAGGCAATATAAATTGTCTGCTTAAAATTAATTGTAACACTTGTGTTAAATTTCAGGGAGTTGAACAGACCCTCATAAACAAAAAACATTACGTCGTGTCTTAGCAGTAAAATAATTGCTATCCAGCAAAGTTTACTGAAAGCAATTTGGGATGTAAATTGTATCCCTGAACCTATAAACTGAAAAGAAAATGTGTCCATAAATATTAGCGAGCCAGAAAATGCATTTAAATGGCAGAATGTTTTTGGAATTAAGACCATATAACTGTACATCTATATTGCAATGAAAATACAGAAATTAGATGAATGGTTTCCATCAGTTGAATGCAGGTTAACCAACTTACCTAATGGTTCCCAGGTTCTAGGCTTGATCCCCAGTTGTGGTTAATCTACAGTATGTTAGATCTTGGGACTAGGACAGTGGACCTCAATCTCCAAATATCTGCTATATGTATAGAAGGATCTTAGCAGACCTTCCTTTCCTGCATTTCAATTAATGAAAGCCCCTCGTACCACCACATTTGGCAATAACAGGCCCCTTGGACAAATCTGTCACTCAATAGCATCCCCTTGCCATTGTCTTTATTAATTTGAAGCCACCAGTGCAATTACTTGATTTGTACCAAATGACACAGTCTGTGTAATAGGAATTCTTGCACTGACTATAATGAACTCTCTAAAGTTGCATCTGTCTGCTCTGTAAATGAAGCCCAGCTCTGTGTATGTACTGATGACTTTATGCATTCATTATGACCACAATCTATTAAAAATCTAGCAACATTTGATACAATAAAATGTAAAATCCTTTCGGTTCATTGTTTTATACTAATATATGAGACTAACTGCTGAAAACCATCTCAGTCACCAGCAAGAAACCTCTGAATGTGTTTAAATCCCAAAATACCACTGTTCCAAAAAATAAAGGTGCAACATTTCAAACTTTAATTTTTCCAAAACACATTTAACAACAGGAGTCAAATTTGAGGATCACTGTTTACACACTGAAATGAACAGATACATTCATTGTATTATGTTGTGATGGAGCGGATTACCCGTCACTAAATTACCCATATTGTTTGTAATATGAACTGCTTGTAAACCTGGACAATTATAACACATGTACTAACCTGTATTCAGATGGGAATGTGGGCGTCTTCTGGTGGGGAAATGGGCCAATAAAAATGTTTTTGAAAATGGGTAAAATGAAACAGATTTCCATTACATGAGAGTAGATGTTAAAACTTCATGCTGATTTGAACTTGGCTCTCGCCAAGATAAGCACCAACTAAGACGTAGCTTCACAGTAAACTAATGTGATCCATATGTGTCTCCATCCATTTGCGCTTCCTTCCATATGATGATGTAGATATCCTTCTGTCTGGTGTTGATGGCTGAAGTGTAATGCTGGCCACAGGGATCAGCTTATTGCCTCCCTAGCGCATCAGCACACTGGCGGCTGCGATGCTGGCTCCGGGATCAACCATAGTGCGGTCTCCCCAGCGCATCAGCATGACAACCGTCTGGATTGAGCTAAGTAGGGTACATCTCTGGGGTCTTCAAGTGGGCACCTTCCATCCTCGGTGTTTCGTCGACTAGCCCACGACACCTCAAGAGGGCTCGACGGTGATTCTGGCGTCCCAGAATCACCCCCCTCCGTCCCCCACTCAACTCAGCCCAGCTTACTTACCTGTACATCAGTGTTTCTTTCTTTCTATTGTGCTTGAGATCCCCAGCCAGAATCTTTCCGTCTCAACCACAGCCAGTTGCTGCTCCTCTCTGCTGCTTCAGACTCTTGGCCATTGAATCCGACATCTCTGAGAAACCGGGTTGTAGAGTGTGCCACAAATCCTCGACAACCCACTTCCACTGGGTAAACCTGGACTCTCCATCCTCGCTGTTTCGCTTCAGTGGCTAGTTGAGCATACCGCAGTTTCTTCCTCTCATACGCCTCATCTACAGCATCCTCCCATGGCACTGTTAACTCTACCAGGTGAACAAGGCGTGCTGATCCAGACCACAAGACAATATCTGGTCGAAGGTTAGTGGTGGCAATCTCAGGTGGAAAAATAAGCCGTTGACCAACATCTGTCAGCATTTTCCAGTCTCTAGCAGCTTCCAGTTGTCCTGGGCGAGAATTGGCTTTAACACCTTTTCTTGGTGGTTGCTCTCCTGGGCGGAGGAATGTTGTCTTTTGTGTGTAATGTTTTGATGGAACAGGTGGCAACTTATTGGTCATGTTACGCTTGTCTTCCAATGCTAAGGTCAAACATCGCAGCACCTGGTCATGGTGCCAAGTAAACCGTCCTTGGCTAAGAGCCACCTTACATCCTTAATGTGCCTTAATGTTGCAGGTGATGAACACAAAGGACATGAGGGATCCTCTCCTACCCAGAGGTTTAGGTTCTGTGGTGATGGGAGAACATCATATGTTGACCTTATAAGGAAACTGATCCTGCTCTGTTCCATTGACCATAGGTCTTGCCAGCCAATCTTGCGTTGTTCCACACTTTCCCATCTCATCCATTCTCCCTGCTTGCCCTGGGAAATGGCCTTTATACACCTCATCCTCTCCTCCTGCTTTTGCACCTCGTTGACTACCAGGTTCCTCCGTTGAACTGGGGCTGCCTTGTGCCATGTAGGAGGAGCTGAACTGAGACCAAGACCCCCTCTTCCATGCTGAACTTGCCCCATGATATCACCAATTCGAAGGGCAGCCTTTGCATCCTCCACAGCTTTCTTTGCCGCCCACTTTCTTCCAGTTTTCAACACAGGTGCTGCCTCCCTTACGCATTTGTCGCATGACTCTACTAATGTCATTTCCAGTCGGACCTTGGCACACTTAAACTCCTCGGTTAGAGCGGAGACAGGTAGCTGCAGTATTCCTTTACCATAAAGTCCCACTCTGCTGAGGCAGCGTGGAACTCCCAACCATTTCCTGATGTGTGAACTGGTTAAAGCTTCCAGCTTCTCTACTGTTGTCAAAGAAACCTCGTACACAGTCAGTGGCCACAGCAACCTTGGCTGTAGACCAAACTGAAAGCACCAGAGTTTTAGTTTCCCTGGTAAAGCGCTGCTGTCTATGCTCTTCAACCCTTCCACAGCTTGTTGTCTAACTTCTCCCACACGAACTGTGTCCTTTAGATCACCGTCGTACCATCTCCCAAGGCTCTTCACTGGCTTCTCAGACACTGTTGGTATTGCCTCACCATTAATGAAGAACGTTTTATCTACTACTTTACCTTTAATTATAGAGATGCTCCTTGATTTAGTGGGCTTGAATTGCATTTGTGCCCATTCAATGTTATTGGTTAATTTGCCCAATAACCGATTAGTGCAGGCTACTGTTGTAGTCATGGTTGTCATGTCATCCATGTATGCTCGAATTTGTGGTAGCCGCATTCCAGAAGCCAAGCGCTCTCCTCCCACTACCCATTTTGATGCCCTAATGATTACTTCCATTGCAGTGGTAAAAGCCAGTGGAGAAATGGTGCATCCTGCCATTATTCCAACTTCTAGGCATTGCCATGTAGTGCTGAATTCTGAAGTTGAAAAACTAAATTGCAAATCTCCAAAGTAGGCTTTCACTAGATTTGTTATTGTTATCGGTACACTGAAAAAATCAAATGCTGCCCAAAGAAGTTCATGTGGCACTGAACCATATGCATTAGCCAAATCCAGGAATGTCACATGGCGCTCCTTCCTCTCCTTTTTAGCTGATTGAATTTGTTGCCAGATCACATTGATGTGTTCTAAGCATCCTGGGAAACCTGGAATGCCCGCTTTTTGTGTTGAAGTGTCAATGAAGCAGTTCTTTAATAGGTAAGTTGACAATCTCTGAGCAATAATGCTGAAGAAAATCTTGCCTTCTACGTTTAATAGGGAAATAGGGTGAAACTGACTGATGCTTGTAGAATCTTTTTCTTTAGGTATAAAGACTCCACCTGCTCGGCGCCATGCTCTTGGTACAACCTGTTTTTGCCATGCTACTTTCATCAATTTCCTCAGGATTCGTAGAACTCCTGAAGCACTCTTGTACACTCTGTACGGAACTCCATTAGGCCCCGGAGATGATGAAGCCCTTGCTTTTTTCACAGCTTGCTCTACTTCTTTCCACTTAGGTGCACAGTCCTCCATTTGGTATTCTGGTGGATTGATAGGTGGGATGTCTGACGGAATTGACATAGGCTCCTGCCTTTTGAATCTGTATGTGTTTCTTCCAAATATCTCTCCAGCTCAAACTTAGATGCTTTTAGTGTGCCATTCTTCTCACTGGTGAATAACTTCTTTACAAATTTGAATGGGTCTTTATAAAGTTAGTTCTCATACGCTCCTTCTTTTGTAGCGTTTCCGTAGAAGCTCAGCTCTGCGCAATGTTGCAAGCTTATCTTTTATGACCCTTTGTAAGAGATTGAGTCCCTCCTTCTGACTTTCTTCTGCTCTTCTCCATTGCTTCCTCAGCTGTCTCCTTTCTCTAACTAAGCTCAATCTCCTGCTGCCGTCTAGACTTTCCAGGAAGTTTGTACTTTTTCCTTCCTTTTTCAACTCCAAACCTCTCGCTTCCATATGTAGATGATGTCCCCAAATTTATCCAGTTTCTTTTCAACTGTTCCACTTAACCTTTCCAATGCAAAGTAGAGATCTGTGTTTACTGTGTCCCATGCAGTTTTCTCACAAGCTCTTGGCCATTTAACTCCAGGCTTGTGCCCGTTGAGGTTCTTTTCTCTCTTACGCTGGTTTGTCTGACCGGGTTCACAAGGATCATTAGGTTCATCACTAACTGTGTCCATGCAAGTCCTCCTCACATCTATGACAGGGGTGCTGCTATCCTGTGAACTGTGGTTTGCTTCCTGTCGCTGGATTTCATTCGACTGACTTGACTGACTTCGTAAGAAGTACTGATCAATGCGAGGCCCTTGTCCCTTCTCCCTCAAGCACTTCATTCTCCCTTGATGAATCTTCAAACCCCTGACCATTGTCACCTTGCTCCAGCCGCAGACACAAACCTGGAGTTCCATGTCTTTGCTAACTGCAGATCTTGAACTAGTCTTTTGTGAAGTACTCTCCATACTCATATCCGTTTCCATTCCTAAGTCCTTAACCGTGTTGTCCAACGTTGAGTCATCTTCCGCCCCCGCTCTCGCAGACTCTAGGGGTATTTTTCTCCTTAATTTCTTAGAAGCCTTTGGCGGGTGTCTCCAGCATCCTGTAAACAGAGCTGGATACTGCCGACAAGGGTAGCTAACCCTTGCCAGCCCCAATGGGGTCTCTTTCCTCCAGTCAGCTGTCTCTCCAGGCTGTCACGAGGTCTTTCCCTTGTTGCCAGCTGCACTATTCACAGCAGTCACTGGACGTAACCAGATCTTCATGATTTCCATTACATGAGAGTAGATGTTAAAACTTCATGCTGATTTGAACTTGGCTCTCGCCAAGATAAGCACCAACTAAGACGTAGCTTCACAGTAAACTAATGTGATCCATATGTGTCTCCATCCTTTTGCGCTTCCTTCCATATGATGATGTAGATATCCTTCTGTCTGGTGTTGATGGCTGAAGTGTAATGATGGCTCCAGGGATCAGCTTATTGCCTCCCTAGCGCATCAGCACACACAACGGCTGCGATGCTGGCTCCGGGGATCAACCATAGCGCGGTCTCCCCAGCGCATCAGCATGACAACCGTCTGGATTGAGCTAAGTAGGGTACATCTTTGGGGTCTTCAAGTGGGCACCTTCCATCCTCGGTGTTTCGTCGACTAGCCCACGACACCTCAAGAGGGCTCGACGGTGATTCTGGCGTCCCAGAATCACCCCCCTCCGTCCCCCACTCAACTCAGCCCAGCTTACTTACCTGTACATCAGCGTTTCTTTCTTTCTATTGTGCTTGAGATCCCCAGCCAGAATCTTTCCATCTCAACCACAGCCAGTTGCTGCTCCTCTCTGCTGCTTCAGACAAGTTCTTCACTGTGCGACGCAACTCTTGGCCATTGAATCCGACATCTCTGAGAAACCGGGTTGTAGAGTGTGCCACAAATCCTCGACAACCCACTTCCACTGGGTAAACCCGGACTCTCCATCCTCGCTGTTCCGCTTCAGTGGCTAGTTGAGAATACCGCAGTTT
This sequence comes from Acipenser oxyrinchus oxyrinchus, assembly GCA_030684275.1. Classification (NCBI taxonomy): domain Eukaryota; kingdom Metazoa; phylum Chordata; class Actinopteri; order Acipenseriformes; family Acipenseridae; genus Acipenser; species Acipenser oxyrinchus. Next base: position 13,660,469 of record CM060250.1, read on the forward strand.
CTTCCTCTCATACGCCTCATCTACAGCATCCTCCCATGGCACTGTTAACTCTACCAGGTGAACAAGGCGTGCTGATCCAGACCACAAGACAATATCTGGTCGAAGGTTAGTGGTGGTAATCTCAGGTGGAAAAATAAGCCGTTGACCAACATCTGCCAGCATTTTCCAGTCTCTAGCAGCTTCCAGTTGTCCTGGGCGAGAATTGGCTTTAACACCTTTTCTTGGTGGTTGCTCTCCTGGGTGGAGGAATGTTGTCTTTTGTGTATAATGTTTTGATGGAACAGGTGGCAACTTATTGGTCATGTTACGCTTGAAACTTACCGTGAGTAAACATTACAGCCGCCATTAGCAGGAAGTAGATTGGGGTGCGAGTCGGGGCGCGTATTTAGCCTTGTGAGCGCGCAACAATGGGGGGATTTTTTTCTAATGTTTTACTTGGTTAGGCTGATACGTGCCTTTCAAGGTAAAACATTTAAAAGGTAACCATTAGGGAAATGTCTTCTTTAATCCTCCATGTTAGCTTACCCCAGAGGCGGAGCTACCAAGGGCTAAGCTATATAAAGGCTGCATTCTGCCATATGGGGAGTGCTACTTGAGAGAGAGTTCAAGGTGAGGATAGATGTGTCCTCAGAATATGCCTATGGATAGCTTGTTATCCTGTTTTGTTTAGTTCTTTTATTTTTGTTCCAGAGCTCTGTGTTCTTTAGTCTTCACCAGCATTATAATAAAAACTGCACTTTTATTATTGAACCTCAGTCTCCAGTTTGCTCCCTGCACTACCACAATCCCTCGGTAACAATACCTTTACATATATGCATAACATCAGTGACATGCATCTGAATACGAGACCAATGATAATTCTAATCAGCTGGCGGATGATGTCTTAGTGAAGGGGTCGGCAACCTTTTTGTGCAAGAGAGCCAAACTACATGGAAATTTTGAGCAAGTGGTCTGCAAAAAGCCAATCACAAACACACAACATGTTCTTTAAATTGCAAAAAAAAAAGTAATTTAAATTGATTATTGTACAGTGTGCTTCTTTAATGTGACTTCTGCTGCTGCATCGTTTTGCTGCTGCATTGTTTTGCTTCCCAGATTTGAATTTAGAGTGTGAAACTTTTCAACCCAAATGTCTGACTCCTTGAAGTCAGCAACTTCTAGCTCTAAATCTCCAACTGAGATGCCCGGAATCACCGTCAAGTCCAGTGCTTCCACACAAGTTTCACGGGGACAAATCATAAACTTGCTGTGTCTGCGAATGTCTACAAAACGGGGCTTGAACGAGCAGATCAGATGTAAATACCACAAGCAGCTGCAGATCTAGATTGTTGCTAAGTTCCTCTACCATACATGAATCTCAAAACATTCATAACATATCAAAGTGAGTCAGTCTGCTAGTCTCGATGTCTCTAGTGAAAAGATTTTGTCTTTGTTGGGGAATTCTTCAAATAGCTGTTTGGCTATATTAGGCATATGAGACAAATTTGAAATCCTGACTTCTCCACAAAGGTGTAGATATCAGTCCATTCCAGCTGAAAAGAACGGTTCCTTATCCAACTTCTTTCTTTTTGCCATGTTTACATGAAACTAAAGAGCTCTACAATACACTTTGAAACTGAAAAAACTAAAAGCAGGGGTAAAAGCGGGGTTACAGATTGTGACTCGTGTGCATATTTCTTGTTGAAAGATCTCTCGACCAAACAATGAAACAGACTCCAGGAATATAAGCACCAATAAAAGCAGTGGGTAGGTGGGTGTAAAAATAAAGAAATCAAGAAAGAAAACGAGATATCACGTCCCGAGCTGGTTATTTGTAGATGTGCAATGACGCGAATAGTATGTTTAATTATTATTTTTATTATTATGTGCATTTGTGAATGACTTAAGCCCCTTTCAGACACAAATGCCACTACTGAGCTATCTCAGAGACGTTTAATTCACAGGACACAGGGCCTTAATTGCGCAATTTATGCCGGTATAATACTGTCACAACCCTTTCACACAGCCAAAGGGATCAATTCAAACCTGTCATTCAACAGATCATTTTCATGGCAAGGCCGAGTCGCACCGTCCCTTCTATTTGTGAGTTCACCTCATCGTCTGCCCATAAAGTTAACAATTCCTTAACTTATTCCAGACTCCAATTACTACCTCATTCTTGATCAGCCATTGTATTTGAAAAAAAAACAAAAGCGTGTACCAACGACAAAAATACCCAACACGTCCAGTATAGTCACGTGGTTCAGAGACGGCATAAAATATGACGGCCACACAATAGCAAACAAAAACATTGTATTTCAACTAAACACAAAATACATTTAAATCAGTACTAACCATAATAAAACACAATCCATACACCCAACAATACATTTTCCCCATCAACAATGAACACCAAACAATATATTTATTTACACGCATCTTTTATTTATGTGCAGGGCTTTTCCTCCGCCATGCCACAGTAAGGTAAAGGTGCATTAATATACAGTGCCTTGCGAAAGTATTCGGCCCCCTTGAACTTTGCGACCTTTTGCCACATTTCAGGCTTCAAACATAAAGATATGAAACTGTAATTTTTTGTGAAGAATCAACAACAAGTGGGACACAATCATGAAGTGGAACGAAATTTATTGGATATTTCAAACTTTTTAACAAATAAAAACTGAAAAATTGGGTGCAAAATTATTCAGCCCCTTTACTTTCAGTGCAGCAAACTCTCTCCAGAAGTTCAGTGAGGATCTCTGAATGATCCAATGTTGACCTAAATGACTAATGATGATAAATAGAATCCACCTGTGTGTAATCAAGTCTCCGTATAAATGCACCTGCACTGTGATAGTCTCAGAGGTCCGTTTAAAGCGCAGAGAGCATCATGAAGAACAAGGAACACACCAGGCAGGTCCGAGATACTGTTGTGGAGAAGTTTAAAGCCGGATTTGGATACAAAAAGATTTCCCAAGCTTTAAACATCCCAAGGAGCACTGTGCAAGCGATAATATTGAAATGGAAGGAGTATCAGACCACTGCAAATCTACCAAGACCTGGCCGTCCCTCTAAACTTTCAGCTCATACAAGGAGAAGACTGATCAGAGATGCAGCCAAGAGGCCCATGATCACTCTGGATGAACTGCAGAGATCTACAGCTGAGGTGGGAGACTCTGTCCATAGGACAACAATCAGTCGTATACTGCACAAATCTGGCCTTTATGGAAGAGTGGCAAGAAGAAAGCCATTTCTTAAAGATATCCATAAAAGTGTCGTTTACAGTTTGCCACAAGCCACCTGGGAGACACACCAAACATGTGGAAGAAGGTGCTCTGGTCAGATGAAACCAAAATCGAACTTTTGGCAACAATGCAAAACGTTATGTTTGGCGTAAAAGCAACACAGCTCATCACCCTGAACACACCATCCCCACTGTCAAACATGGTGGTGGCAGCATCATGGTTTGGGCCTGCTTTTCTTCAGCAGGGACAGGGAAGATGGTTAAAATTGATGGGAAGATGGATGGAGCCAAATACAGGACCATTCTGGAAGAAAACCTGATGGAGTCTGCAAAAGACCTGAGACTGGGACGGAGATTTGTCTTCCAACAAGACAATGATCCAAAACATAAAGCAAAATCTACAATGGAATGGTTCACAAATAAACATATCCAGGTGTTAGAATGGCCAAGTCAAAGTCCAGACCTGAATCCAATCGAGAATCTGTGGAAAGAACTGAAAACTGCTGTTCACAAATGCTCTCCATCCAACCTCACTGAGCTCGAGCTGTTTTGCAAGGAGGAATGGGCAAAATTTCAGTCTCTCGATGTGCAAAACTGATAGAGACATACCCCAAGCGACTTACAGCTGTAATCGCAGCAAAAGGTGGCTACAAAGTATTAACTTAAGGGGCTGAATAATTTTGCAGCCCAATTTTTCAGTTTTTATTTGTTAAAAAGTTTGAAATATCCAATAAATTTCGTTCCACTTCATGATTGTGTCCCACTTGTTGTTGATTCTTCACAAAAATTACAGTTTCATATCTTTATGTTTGAAGCCTGAAATGTGGCAAAGGTCGCAAAGTTCAAGGGGCGAATACTTTCGCAAGGCACTGTATTTTCACAAGTGAAAAGTCAACCCTCTCGGTGCTTGCTTAGGTTAAAGTGAGACAGTGTGTAACTGTCTATGGCTTTGTTTACTTAAAACAATGGTAGAAAAGAAGCCTGACTTAGTCATTTCGCTTGGGGGCTATAGGGGGTATAAAGTACAATTTGTGGAGGCTTCAGCCCTCCTTTGCTGCCACCCCTGCTCAAGAGCCATTGTTTGCCGACCCCTGTCTTAGGGAATCCTATTCCATTCTTCAGTCAGTGCAACACCAAGCTCACTGATATGTCAAGTGGAGGGTTACAATGCAGACGAACACAAGGTGTTCTATAGGGTTAGTTCTGCACTTCTTTCTGGCCAATCCATAATCTCTATTGTCTCCTGCTCAAGATATTCCATGACAATGCAGGGCAGTATGGCAAGGGGCATTATTTTCCATCACAACAAACTCAGGGTAAATTGCACCAGCATATGGTTTACTACTGTAGATCTGTAAGTCTGCCCATTGAAAGCCCAGTAAGATCCGTGTAACAGATGCCTGCCACACCATAAGCGAATCCACTAAAAAACGTTAATATTCAATGTTGATACACCAACATGTTGATCATTAGTGGACAGACAGAATCTTCATTCATCAGTGAACAAAATGGGGGCCCAATGATGGGGCTGCCAGTTCTGGTGATCAAGGCAGTAGTCAGCTTCTCTTCAGTGTTGTGGGGTCCATTGATGAGCTGTTGCTGATCTTTTTGACCGCATATCAGATTCATTCAAGCTGTTTCTCACAGTTTGGTCTCTTATGGTGGCTGCAGTTGCTGTCCTGATGTGGATATTGAGCCCATGTGTAGTGGACTAGCGATTCCTCACTGCCACTTTGGGTGGTGTGGTTGCTTTCCACAACCTTGTCCTGGTTTGATAAAGTGTCCACAATCTGGAAACAGAGGGGATCACTGAATTGACCAGTTACAAGTTTTAGTGTATTCCAGCATTTGACCCCATTACATTTTTGACTATGTTCATGGTTTTATTTGTGCCAAATTTAATGTTTGCTCCTTTAATTATTTAGAGTAGTATATATTACTGGTAACCATCTGATTTTCATCAGTGTTCCACTCAGGCTGGCCCTTCACTGATATTAGTAAAAAGCTTCCTTCACTGCCTACCATTTCAACTCATCCCATTAATACAGGTTTTAATCATTCAAGCCCCAGGCTTTTTGTAAAGCCTTTTACACTTGAGTTCAATCAAAGTGACCCTGTTTATTTTAAAGGATGCAGTGGTAGATCAATATGTCTAGTGACTGGCAGACTGTTTACTTTGTCTGAAGCTTCCCAGAATCCCCAAATGACTGCAAGATAAACATTGGAGCTCATTTATCAGGAGTTGAGATCTTAGGCTTTTATTTTCCTCTTTTATGCACCATGGTAAATTGTCAGTACATTTGTTGTAATTTCTCTCTCTGTCTCTCTCTCTCACCAGACTATGGCACCATCAAAAAGGTGCTCTCTCCATTGAACAATTCAATGAGTAGCTGCTTGCTGGATGAAATTGAACTTTTCCCGTCTGGACAGAGACAGCCCATCAGAAGCTTGCAGATTCTGCACAGTCAAAGTATTCTATTTGTGGGCCTCTGGGACCATGTGATAAAAATCCCTCTCATGCACTGCACTTTCTATAAAACCCGCAGGTACGTTTTTAAAAACTTTTCACTGAGGTTGGAAAAATACATTGAAACCCATAAAAAAAGGGTTTAGAGTTGCTATGCACAGCCAAGTCTGTACTAACTCTGCATGACTGGATAAGTGTAAGATTTTTAAAAGGTAAATTAGACCATTTCATAACTGCCGCAAATTTTTCATGAGGTAAAAATCTGCTGCAAAGTCTGTTCTCCAAAATCGCCTGTTGAGTAACTTACTTTGATGCTGTGAAATTATCAAATAGTTTTGCAGTCTTAGGGTGTGTTCACACTGGGTGCATTAGAGGGTTTGGTCCTCACTCGCTACAGTTCGGTACGTTTGGTGTAAAGTGTGAACAACAAAGTCTGTTTGGCAAATGCACAAAGTCTGGTTTGCTTGCTAAATGCCAATGTGAACAACTGCTGGACTCTGTCCTTTTGCACATAGGAAACAAACTATATGATGTAACCAGACTAAGATGTAAACTTTCCGTGCATAGTTCATATTCTGAGGAAACAAGTAGAGCAAAAAAACAGAAAATGTCTTTGGGAACTACATTAGGGTTACCAGACATCCTGGGAAAACTGGGATTGTCAGTTTTCAGCCTTAATTCTTGGTCGTGGTCGGAAACAGTAAAATTGTTAATCGTCCGGTTTTGCTATTGTATTTCTTTTATTTTAGTACAAAAGTTAATACCTAATGTATAAGGTTGTGCTAGAGCCATTCAAACATAAAATACAAATCGTATGGATTTGTGGAAAGGATGGGTGGCGGGTGACATCAGACAAGGAAATGCAGGACACACATTACTGTGGTTGAATGCGCTGCTGCTTTTTTTAAAATAATGATTTAAATAAAACAAAACACTTTTGAACGTAAACAGCACGTTGGCCAAAATAGACAGATACGAACACCGAACACATAACTAACAAGTATCGTGCTGGTGTATAACCAGCATGCGTAGCAATTGTTATTTCTCTATTCCAGTTCTCTTTACTGAGATTCCGCCTCTGAACAACCAACCTTGTTCACCCAAAGATGCAGGTTTTTATACATGTGACCGTCTCCAGGTTAGCAATAAATGAATCAATCTGGAGATGGTCACATTCTGCATGCATTTAGCATGGATGGGGAATTTTAACCCCATCCATGCGGTAAAATAAAACAACGTCTTTTTAAACACCAAACCATACATTTCAAATAATAATAATACAAAATACACACAGGGGTGTACCCCGTCACAGGATTATTTGTTTATTAAAGTGAAGTGCTCCCCCAGTGCTTTCTTCCACAGCAATATGTAAGAATCTAGAACATGCTATATTAAAAACCGGAGCAATACATCAATAGCTGTCATCTTTGAATCTGCCTTGCAGGATATTGTAAACATCTGGTTCACACACCATATAAACAAGCTGAGTACACCTGAAAACTGCATTGTGAACACAAACGGACTCTGTCCCTTTGCTCACAGATAAGTGCGAACAGTAAGCACATTGATACATTTTTTCAAACTAAATGAACCAGTCTGAGTCCGTTTGAAGTGTGAATGCGTTTGAAGTGTGAATGCAGCCTCAGAGATGGAAGCCCCTGCTAACCTAGCACATACTATCTGTCCTCTATCAGATCTGCTCTTTTGACTGAAACTGACTTGAAAAAAGGAAAATATATATATATATATATATATATATATATATATATATATATATATATATATATATATATACACACATCATTTGTATCACAAAGTCAATAATGTACTGTAAGGGACATATGTTTGTCCTACATTGTGCTTAAAAATTGTGGCTGCCATTTAAATCCTTATAATGCAAGATTATCTGACCTAGTAATTGTTATGTTTTGTAAATTATAGTGGCTACTGAAATGATACAACCATCAGAAATATCTTGATATCATGTGGCTCATATTGCATGTCACCACAATGCTGATTCCAATGGTATTTCTCTCTCAATTCACAACACATTATAAAAATACAGGGTTCTACATACAAGCTTACATTGCAGGGTCATAAATACAAATTCTAGATGTGTTATCGTATCTATAACTGGCTTTTTTATTATTTTAATACAAACTTAATTATATACATCTTTTTTTCAACAAGTTCTTTTAATATTTGTGTGTGTGGAATTATTATGGTGTATTTTTAGTATTAAGGTTATGTAAATATCTTTGAAGTAAGTACCATTAGTTGTTTGATTATTATTTTATTATTTGTTTATTTAGCAGACGCCTTTATCCACGGCAACTTACAGAGACTAGGGTGTGTGAGCTATGCATCAGCTGCAGAGTCACTTACAATTACGTCTCACCCGAAAGACGGAGCACAAGGAGGTTAAGTGACTTGCTCAGGGTCACACAATGAGTCAGTGGATGAGGTGGGATTTGAACCGGGGACCTCCTGGTTACAAGCCTGTTTCTTTAACCACTGGACCACACAGCCTCCTTGAAGCTATTTACTTCAAGGGGATACAAATTTACAAGCCAAAATAAGAAACCTTACTTGTTTTAAGAAGTATTTACTTAATTGTATTTTAGAGTGTGAATAATACATCCTTGTTCAACCGTTCATTGGGGAATAAAATTAAAACTCCCCAAGCACGGGCTACTGGCTGGAACAGTTTTACTAAGCCCCTAACACACTGAGCTGGCATTTCCAAACAAAGTTAGATAAATGAGGACAGCTACAACACGAATCTTGCGAAGTGAGAGTTTATAAAAACAGCCCAGTGCTGTGTGCAGTTAATCCTAAAATTCACAACCCCACCAAACAAGGTAGAGAACTAAGAGGGAAATAAATCACAGCTAAGCACCAGTGGTAGCCTTTCCATGTTCCAGAATGAAGACGTTGCTCAGGTATTGCATTAATCACCGTCAGGAACAATGGCAGTTTGCAATTCGTTGTGCTGAGGAGTCAAGTCATTTTTTTTTCAGGTAGCCAGTGGTAACGGGAGAGGATCTGTGGTCTAGTAAACAATGATGTTCATCTTATTTGTTCTTGGCTCCCTGGAGCTGCATCAAACAATGGCTTGTGGTGCCTTTTTCAGTTTGCTTGACAATTAGACAATTTTACAGCACTCATATGTGAAACACTGCCGTGGTTCAGAGTACCAAAGGGGCAGATGTCCACACCTGCTATATACAGTAAACAGCAATGCATCACATGTAAAATGTATACAATTCTTTAATTTGCTTAACAGACGCAGTCAGACCACATCTGGACACTGGGCTATTAGGTACAGTGCTTCCCTTTCTAATTTATTTTCAGTGACTATCCAGTGTCACTAAAATGTCAAGGCAATGGTATCACAATGATATGAATCAAACCACAGTGGTGACCCATTCTATCATATAATAAACAGTGTGTCACAGTCTTAGGACCATTGCGCTGTATTGCAGTATTTGTTTTCGGTCTATTGAATTCTGCTATGGTCTGCTGTTTGGGTTTCCTTAGGTTAATGCACAAGTATTTCAATGGTATCCCAATTGTATTATTTTTTTTCACTTTTAAGTAAGGATTGACTCTCCAGTATGATGAAACAGCTTTCCCTATAATGAGCTCCTCTGAGGTACAGTATTAACTACATTAGAAAATAACATCTAGCTTTCTCCTTCACAGGCTTTAGAGTCAAGTCAGAATACCACAGCACTTTACATGGTCATTATGACAACATCTTTACAGTCTCTTAATACCACCCAAGTGCGTTTAGACAAGACCACTACATTTCACAACAAGAAATGGCCATATATATATATATATATATATATATATATATATATATATATATATATATATATATATATATATATATATATATATCCCCTGATTACCCATAATTCTATAGCTATTGCTTTCTCACACTTTAACATGAAAGCTACTTGTATTTACTTACTCTCCTGAGCTTTTCAGTAGTCTGAATACAGTTACAGTGCACTGATGAGCCCCAAACAGGGTGGTTTTAGGAAAGAGAGATCATGTCTAACTAACCTGCTTGATTTTTTTGAGGATGCAACATTGACAATGGATAACTGCAAAGAATACGACATGGTTTATTTAGATTTCCAGAAAGCTTTTGACAAAGTCTTTCATAAAAGATTAATTCTCAAACAGAACGCAATAGGGATCCAAGGAAATGCATGCACATGGATTAGGGAGTGGTTAACATGTAGAAAACAGAAAGTACTGATTAGAGAAGAAACCTCAAAATGGAGCAAGGTAATCAGTGGTGTACCACAGGGATCAGTATTAGGTCCTCATACTGATCAGTATTATCCCGGGTTTAAAAGGCATGTCGTATGCAGACAAGCTAAAAGAATTGAATCCATTCAGTCTTGAACAAAGAAGACTATGCGGTGATCTGATTCAAGCATTCAAAATCCAAAAAGGTATAGACAATGTCGACCCAGGGGACTTTCTTGACCTGAAAAAAAGAAACAAGGACCAGGACCAGAACAGAAAATAGGAGGCACTTTTTTACACAGAGAATTGTGAGGGTCTGGAACCAACTCCCCAGTAATGTTGTTGAAGCCAACACCCTGGGATCCTTCAAGAAGCTGCTTGATGAGATTCTGGGATCAATAAGCTACTAACAACCAAACAAGCAAGATGGGCTGAATGGCCTCCTCTCGTTTGTAAACTTTCTTATGTTCTTATGTTCTTAAATATGTCTGCAATTGCTGTACTCTGACTTCTAAAACGCTGTGAATGTAGAGGCCTTTCGGTGACTTTCACGCAATTTGACTGGCTCTTGTAATGCTGAAATTTGCTTAGCACACCATTTGCCCCTACCTATAGGATCTACTTTAGTAGCACACAATCTAGACATTCTTTGCATTTTACAGTATATTACTTCACTTGGTAGGCTATCCCATACATTTGAAACATATTGTATAATGTATAAAAAAAGCGCTTTCCACTTTCTGTTCTGAACTTTCATTACAATGTATCATCCTACTGCAGAATTTGAAGTAATGACTTTAGTTAACTTTATCTGTACCATGTAGGATCATCACAAAAAAGCTGCCTGTTTGATTACATCTTATGTGGCGCGTAATTAATAGCTTTCTTGTAATGAGAGTCAGTTCCCGCAATTAACACCCGTTTGACAGTGGCAATTGTTCACAATGTAAATGTCACCACATGCATTTTACAGTGCTTGTAAGCTCACCAGCAGTCATTAGGAGCAGTTCATTAATGGAAAGCTTTCTGTTAAACATTCATCAAGCCCAAGGGCACATAATGTACCTGAGCCTAAAAAGCACTTAGATTTACCAGTACTGTATTCAGTGAAGGTGCATGAAAATGAATTGCCCGAGGTTCAAATTAGGAGTGTGAAGGTCCACGAGCAAGATCACACCCATTGAAAAGCATTGCTGTCTGTCCCCAGCCAACTTAGTGAGGGATTAAAACAAGCAAGATCCTGATCATATGATCCACAAAAATGCCTTTGCTGGATGGGCCAGTGAGAACCAACTGAAAACTACATTTTTTTTATTATGAAACAAAGTTGTGAAAGAAGATTGTACTTTGCAAATGTTTCAGTTCAAGGCAGCTAGATACACTTATATGACTCCTGTTTTTACACAAACAGAAAAAAAAATCAAGACAAGGGGATTTTGATAAGATAATCAAAATCCAACTAATTTTCATTATGGAGACATTAAATTTGCAAGTTCTGGATGTTAGAGTGGTATTCAATTATATAATGTATAGAAAATGTGTGATTGATCTGTGTTGTAGTAGTTAGTGGGGGGATTGAAGTATGTTAATTTATGCAAAATGTCAACTTTGCTGTTCCAAAACTTACTTAACATATATTTCTATAATTAGAAATACTTTTGCCTTTTTAGAAATGTTTAGAAATGCTATGGAAAAAATAAAATATACACTTACCATAATGTGTGCCTCTTTCATATAGGAAAATGTGAGTTCAAAAAATTGATGGTAATAATTATGCTTTAATGATTTTGTTAGCTATATGTTATTTAACAGGGGATTTACTCCTCTTCAGCAATCTTTTTGGTCCACTGTTTCAGAAGGGCACATTACTAAACAAATAAATCTCCCCCACTACGCAGTCATTCGTGTGGTTGGTTTAATTGAATCCTCTTTACTCCGAACCAGGGAATGTATTACGCATGGCCATTTGTTATCACAGGTCATATTAGTGGTAGAATGAAAGGGTTTACAAAATGCCAACATATTATTAATGTTTTTTGGTTTCCCATTTGTGTCTTGTTTCTTTATCACATCATTAAAACCTACTTTTTTTAAACATGTAAGCCCCACATCATTGAAACCTATTTTATTTAAGTTTAAGCATGGCAAGGTTCGTAGCCACAAGCCTGGCAGCTAAAGACAATCTTAATGTGCTCTTTCTGGTAAATATTTAAACAATTATAATAATAATTTGCTTATTTAGCAGACGCCTTTATCCAAAGCGACTTACAGAGACTAGGGTGTGTGAGCTATGCATCAGCTGCAGAGTCACTTACAATTACGTCTCACCCGAAAGACGGAGCACAAGGAGGTTAAGTGACTTGCTCAGGGTCACACAGTGAGTCAGTGGCTGAGGTGGGATTTGAACCGGGGACCTCCTGGTTACAAGCCCTTTTCTTTAACCACTGGACCAAAAAACAGACTCATAGGCTCATAAGCAACATAGGGCAGGATTTTCAAAAGTTTGTAAATGATAACTCCAGTGTTAATCAAGAAATCGCTGCGTTGCATTTATTTTGGCATTTTCAAGTGGTCATTGTGCCTATTTCGTTATTAAATAATCGCATATGGGAGGGGAGTGGTTGTAGGACCGGAAGTGATGACACAAACAGGAAGTGAGGATGATGGTGCAGCTGGGCAAGGTTTTTATTAAAATCCAACAGTAAAGGTCATCAAATCAAAGTTCCTCAAATAATAGTCCAGTAAATAATATGCAGGTATTTCACAAAACAAAGCAAACAACCACCCTGAGTATCAGCAATGATTAACAGGGTTTCAAACTAAAAAGGTTAAACAAAACAGTGTCCACAATGAATAAACAAAATAATCTCATGGCGTGTGCCGTGACCGCAACAAGTTGCCTCTCGGTGCTGCAATAGGTGACCCCTCACTGCTAAATATATAATGAAGTGTTACATACATGGTTTACATGTCTAATAACTAACAACTACAAACACCAATGGCACTTGAAACGTGTTTATTTATAGCCTACAATCGTACACACTAAAATACATACAAAAGTAGATGTCAACATAAGAACATAAATTACAACCAATATACATAGATAGCTTACGGTATTTTTTTTCTTTTTAACAAAAAAAGATTGCAAAATACACATTAAAAGAGTTGTATATAGTAAACTGTGGCAAAATACCCCCAGAATGAGGGTATATTACTAATGTGTTGTTTTTTTTTAAATCCGTGCCGTTTTTACCCACATGCCAGACAATCGTAAATAAGCATTTTATATGTGAAGTGTTCTAAATAAATATTCATTCTGCATGACAAAATGCATGAAGTAATTAAAAGTCCAAAATAATCTGCACGCTGCTATTTGAAGTGGCAATAAAAAAACACTACAAAATCAAAATTATGCAAAAAAAAACCTTTTATTTATAGAAGAACAGGCAAAAAAAAATGACGAAGTGCAAACGTTTCGGTCGCATGACCATCCGCAGTGCTAACGAATGAAGAACACCCGAGTGTTTAAGATCTTAATTCAATTAAAGATAAATATCAGAGGTCAGGTGTTCAACTAAAGACAGAACAACATGTACACAGACCAATTAATATAGAAATATACTGATAGATATTAGAGGGAATATATTACTAAATATTATTGTAAAATTTAATTATGGGACGAGTTACAGAAAAAAGCAAAATAGCAAAGATAACAATGGAAGAAATCATTAGTTAAATACATCATGTTGTTAATTATTGAATTTTAAGATCTATTAATTAGACTACTTCAATTTATCTAGATCTACTTAAACAAAAATAATAGAAATGAATAACACTGATGTTAATATTCAGCAAATATGTAAATACTATATAGACATAAACATGAAGCCAAAAGTCTTAAGTATAGCATAATGAATTAATGATCAAATAAACATTAATGATAAAGAGACTACAGAAGGAAATAAAATAATAAGAACAATATTAATTATATAGTATTGGTAACATGATAGTCCTAGTTCTTCATTAATACCTTCTGCCTGTACTGTTTTGAGATAGAAGTAGTTTTTGATTCAAGTCACCCCCTCTACGAGACTGAAATAATCTTTGTATACCACAAAATTCCGAAATGTAATTATTTACTTCAGCAAAATGTCTAACCAGGGGCGGATGTATGTCTTTCCTATGGATGGCACTTTTATGTTCATTAATGCGCAGTCGTAGTTGTCTTTGGTTTTACCAACATATTGTAAGTTACAAGGGCAAGAAATTAAATAAACTACAACATCAGATGTGCAGGTAATGACTTGTGAAATCATGTATTCTTTGTTAGTTAGATCACTTGTAAAGGTTTTAGTTTTAATAGCATTGTCACAAGCTGCACATTTCCGACATGGAAAGTTTATCACTGTACCCCGGTTTCAGTTTTTAGCTGTATCTTTAAAAGAATCACCTTTAACAAATAAATCCTGCATATTTCTGCCTCTATAGTGTGTAAAAAGGGGCATAGATTGAAATATTTTGCTGCCAATAGTATCAGTTGATAAGATATTACAGTGTTGTCTAATAATATTTTTAATGTCATGACTGTGTGTAGTAAAAGTCGTGCAACAAATGGAAGAGAATTCTTTGTTGTACTTATTCACATGAGGATTTATGTCTACGTTTTGAACTTTGAAGAGAGCTTTATCTAACCAATCCCTTGGGTAATTCCTAGATAGAAATTGGTCATACATTTTGCCAGCTTCAATGTCAAAATCTTGAGATTAAAAACAAATTCGTTTGGGGTGCAAAAATTGACTATAAAAAGTCCCCTTTTGAGAGGGACAAAGAAGCTAGAAGCACGCAGAATACTGTTTTTATCAGTCGATTTAGTGGTATATAAAGATCCCTTATCAAGACATACAGTGGTATTGAGAAAACTGACCTTGAATGTATCATATTCCAAACTAAAATTCATAGAGGAAATCAGACCATTCAAATAAGCAACAAATGCTTTAAGTTCTAGTTCGGTACCAGACCACAATAGAAACATAACATCAATATACCGTTTCCACATAATGATGTTATCTATGAAAGGATTATGTCCATTATAATGTTGTATTTGAGAAATCCCATAAAAAGATTGGCATAGTCGGGTGCAAATAAAGCTCCCATTGCTGTAATTTTTGGTGAGAACCATATGCGCCATCTCAAGTAAAAATACAGTTGGTGCCTGGATGTCACTTCTCCTATCAAAATAGAATTTAAGACCATTGAGACCATCATCATATGGA
This sequence comes from Acipenser oxyrinchus oxyrinchus, assembly GCA_030684275.1. Classification (NCBI taxonomy): domain Eukaryota; kingdom Metazoa; phylum Chordata; class Actinopteri; order Acipenseriformes; family Acipenseridae; genus Acipenser; species Acipenser oxyrinchus. The sequence goes on from CM060250.1 coordinate 13,675,698, forward strand.
ATATTGGTATTTAGACTTACAACGTCAAGTGTAGCTAAAATAACATTTTCATTTGGTAATCTTACATTTGATAATTGACCAATAAAGTCACCCGTGTCCCTTAGATATGAAGGTAACTCAATAACAAGGGGTCTCAAGAAAGAATCAATATAATTGGAAAATGAGAGAACCAATTCCAGAGGCACAAGGCACAAAAAGGCACAAAATGCACAATTTTAAATTAAGATTACAAATTATACACAACATAGATATTCCCATTATGTTTTATTTCCATTTGGCTACTGCTCACTGGTGGAAGAGCCGCCTTCCTCTACGCTAGTAGTTTCCATAACAGCGAATTATGCTTCCATTCATTTTTCTTGATCTCGTTAACATGCATTTTGATTAACGAGTTCCCCTTATCTAGTCGTTGAGACAGGAAGTGATGTAAGAGACCTACGACAATTAATGTTTGTCATGAGAAATGCGTTCATTAACAACCTCATTGACTCAATTTCAAAGCATTAGATTGATTTAATTAACACATTTTCTTTGCTCCTAAAGCTCTCGTTACTATACCACGAGTTTGATACAATAACACTGGTTTTTGAAAATCCTGCCCATAGGCCTTTGGCTAAAATAAATGTTTCAATCATGTAATGAAAAAAGATATGATTTGGAAATCAGATAACATGAATGACAGGTGGGTCAGAGAAAAAACTATGTTTTAAAACCCTTTCTATTTAACCTTTAATTTAATCTGAATTCATTAGGAGCCATTTCCTCATGGCACAAAAGGGATTGATTCTGCCAGGGTCACACCCTGTTGCCTTCAACGTTCCAGGTTTTGTGATATCCTTCCACAATGATGAAATATTAAGATGTTTTCAGATATGCAACGTGTCAGTGAAAGCTGAGAGGTGAAAGTTCAAGTATGTGACCTCTCCATTTGATATTTTCAGTGCCTGTGTTGGAGCCCGGGACCCCTACTGTGGCTGGGACCTGGTGCTAAAGAAATGCACAACCCTGGATGAGAGTCTCAGTATGAGTCAATGGGAGCAAAGCATCACAGAGTGTCCGGTAAGTACTCCAAAGAGACAGAAGAGTTTACTAACCAGATAAAAACCAGGTGGTCAGGGATACAAGCTTAATCTACCAAAGTGTGACATTGGCTGTAGTAGGAGATTCTACAGCTATGGCCAAAAGTCACCAATAATTATAGGATTGAGACATGATTTAAAAATATATATATATATATATATATATATATATATATATATATATAAATAAATATACTGTATATATATATATATATATATATATATATATATATGAACATCATTTAGAAATTTTATTTAACATCATGTAAGAAACTACAAAATGATATTGGAAAAGTCTACTGGAAGCCATAACAGTAGTACAGTATTTCATGTTAGATTTTGAAATGTCACATTTATCAGCATATGGGAAACTACATAGCGGTATGTAATATGTTAACATAACATTATTCAGCAGGTTTCATTTGACTTTATTAAGCAAAATGTGTTAATTCTCCAGGGTGATGCAAAATATTTGGCCATAGCTGTATACCAGTAATAGAAACTGGCTGGAGTGGTATAAACCTGCTCCTATCCAGTTTTAAATAACTTTAGCAGAGGCAGAAGTGTTAAAGGGACAAGTAGCTCTTAAAATAAACACATCCCCTGGGTCGGATGAGATCCTCCCAATAGTACTCAAAGGAATGGAAGAAGTTATTTACAAACCGCTAACTAAGATCATGCAACAGTCTCTTGAGACAGGGGTTGTACCAACAGACTGGAGAATTGCAAACATAATACCGATCCCCAAAAAGGGAGACAAAACCGAACCAGGTAACTACAGACCAATAAGCCTTACTTCTATTATATGTAAACTTATGGAAATTATAATAAGATCCAAAATGGAAAATTACCTATATGCTAACAGTATTCTGGGAGACAGTCATCATGGTTTTAGGAAAGAGAGATTGTGTCTAACTAACCTGCTTGATTTTTTTGAGGATGCAACATTGACAATGGATAATTGCAAAGCATATGCCATGGTTTATTTAGATTTCCAGAAAGCTTTTGACAATGTCCCGAATAAAGATTAATTCTCAAACTGAGCGCAGTAGGGATTCAAAGAAATGCATGCACATGGATTAGGAGTGGTTAACATTTAGAAAACAGAAAGTACTGATTAGAGGAGAAACCTCAAAATGGAGCAAGGTAACCAGTGGTGTACCACAGGGATCAGTATTAGGTCCTCTGCTCTTCCTAACCTACATTAATGACTTAGATTCTGGTATAGTAAGCAAACTTGTTAAATTTGCAGACGACACAAAAGTAGGAGGAGTGACAAACACCGTTGCAGCAGCAAAGGTCATTCAAAATGATCTAGACAGCATTCAGAACTGGGTAGACACAGGGTAAATGACATTTAATAGAGAAAAGTGTGAAAAGGTACTGCAGGCAGGCAATAAAAATATCTATTATAAATACCATATGGGTGATACTGAAATTGAAGAAGGAATCTATAAAAAAAGATCTAGGCGTTTATGCTGATTCAGAAATGTCTCAGAAAGAGTGCAAAGAAGAGCGACCAGAATTATTCTTGGTTTAAAAGGCATGTCATATGCAGACAGGCTAAAAGAATTGAATCTATTCAGTCTTCAACAAAGAAGACTACACTGCGATCTGATTCAAGCATTCCAAATTCTAAAAGGTATTGACAATGTCGACCCAGGGACTTTTTGACCTGAAAAGAAACAAGGACCAGGGGTCACAAATGGAGATTAGATAAAGAGGCATTCAGAAGAAAAAAAATAGAAGGCACTTTTTTTACACAGAGAATTGTGGGAGTCTGGAACTCCCCAGTAATGTTGTTGAAGCTGACACCCTGGGCTCCTTCAAGAAGCTGCTTCAAGAGATGCTGGGATCAATAAGCTACTAACAACCAAACGAGCAAGATGGGCTGAATGGCCTCCTCTCGCTTGTAAACTTTCTTATGTTCTTATGTTTTTATATCAAATTGCTGTTAACTCTTCTGTGTCGTCTAATATTCAATTGAATTAACATCCATAGTGAACTACACTGGTTTACATTTGTCATATTTATTATAAACCATGAAGTCAATCAGCTCAGGTATGGGAAACTATGTATTCAAATAAATAATGTGTTCAAATTTCAAAAATTATAAAGATTCGTAACAGTTGGAATTCAATTTTGTCTTGTAAAAACACTTTGTAACCAAGCCCTTTCTAAAATGATTACTGTTTTCAAGCCTTTGGTAGTACATGCTGAGTTTCAATGACCTCACACTGCTGGAAGTGCCAGCCTAGACAGGAAGAGCTGTTAGACCAGGCAGCAAACCCTGGACACTCGTTCAGTTTTCTCTGTCTGTGTTCAGAGTGTTGGTATATTTATCATCTTCACGGGAAGTCAGTCTGCCACAGAGTTACTAACCCAACTTACCAGTCCAATGGTGACTATACTTGTTTATCTTGGATTTGTAAAGACCAGTTATGGTAATATGTTAATGTGTTGTGTTGTCATTGTTGCTTGGCTTGCTAAAACCTTAGACATCTGTAGGATCTGCAGAGACAGCACCTGTCTAGTTCTAACATACTATTGTTCATAGATTTATCTATATTCTTTATATTCCTTTTAAAGTGCAATTTGATGTCATGATCAGACAACAAAGAATGATTTTTTTATTTTTTTATTGATTGATATACAAATGACCAGTAAACAAAATAATATTTTGCCGGCCAGTGAAGATGCTAGGTTTCCTGTTCCGTTTAAGTAATTTTAGCTAACAAAATAATTCCATAAATCAAACCAGTTTTGCACTTACATTCACTACACAGGTCGCAAATCTTCAATTTTGAAAGAGTCTAATTTTAAATAAAGATATCTGGCACTAATTTATGTTAAAAAAGTGATCAGTTTCTATATTAAACCTCGAACCAAGCGAGTGCAACACTAACTGAAAGAATGGCTTGCAAACAGAGACACCTTTCACCAAGTATAGTATCTATGTAATCAATCTGAAATGCTGCATTAGAAAATGACTTAGAAACACTACAGAGATGTGTGGATTTGTGCCTCAATGGACACCTAGTTCCAAGGCAATATTCGCTTTTTGATTATTAGTCTCACATTCAACACCTGTGTGAGCTTCCCTGTAATGAAAAAAATCAGACTCATTGCATCTTGGTAGCAGCTGCAATTAACCATGGAACTGTCAGCAGGGAAGCTTGCACAGGTGTAGAATGTGAGACTAATAATCAAATTACACTTACAAATTCTCTCTCTGTTACCTTTACTGTCACATGAATGATGAAAAAAGTGCTTGTGGGGGACTAACATCAACATCCAGATGATCAACATATTGCTTTGGTTTCAATCTAGTGATCTTATCGAACAGGGATTATCTTGACCTGAATAATAGCAATGTTCAGTGCCAAATAATGTAGTATTGTAAACTTGTGTGTTATTCCGGGGGCATGAATAATGGCTCCTCCTCCTACTTTCTTCCTGCCAATAACATCTGCTAATCCCCTATTTAAACCCCAAGCTTGCATTGCTCTCTGTCTTGCGTTTTGGTTTTCCACCATCCTCCCCTCTCCCGCTAAGCTTCCTCTGCTATTCGGCTACTTCACCTTGCAACTGCGCTCTCTCTGCAAAGGTCTCCCTCTTGGGGGTAAGTGAAGCTCACTTCCCAACCTTAGAAGCCCAGCCGCTGCTGGATTCGTCCTCAGCGAGGAAGGTTCTCCGAGAGATAAGGGGGACCCCCGGCCAAATTTATCTATCATTGACATCTCCCATTTCTCTCATCTAGACCCCCCTTGGGGGGATGTAACAGTTGCTTCCCAGCCTTGGAGACCGATCGGTTTGCTCTCACCTCCTTGAGGGCGGCTCTCCGTGAGCCAAGGGGAATCTCTCTATATATTTTGCATTAATTCCCGAGGTCCCTTACATCACACAGCCCTCGATCATGCCCAGTGAATAACATTGCAACACATTCTCTCATATACTGTAACACCATTGCCAATCTGCTAGGCACATAAACTGATTGTTCAGTTTCCCAGCATCATTGCCAATTTTCAAGAGATGCAGCAAGAGCCAGACATGAACCAAAGACAAGTGAAACGTTTTCAAGGACACATACCATATGTTGGAAAGAAATGTGTGTAACAGTTACTGAAACATTGGCAAAGATGTGGGTCAAATACAAAAAAATACAAGGGCCTAGACTAAAGTACCATATGCACAAGCTTTCAAGACCACAAAAGTCTCTTAGGTTTTAAAAGTGTATATATTTGTATACATATTTTAGCTGATCCTATTACAAAGGTATCACCAAAAAAGTATATATACTCTATATTCATACATCATATACGGGAACCAGCCCAGCTATTCACATGTTACATTTCTTCATTATATAAAATAAAACAATGCAATATTAAAATTAGATTTTTGGCTTTTTTGTTAACAGTCAAAGAATATGACCATTGACGGGCAATATGGTGCTTGGTCACTCTGGAAACCCTGCAGCCACACTGATGGTAATAGTGTTGGTTCCTGCCACTGCAGGACTAGATCCTGTGACACTCCAGCCCCACAGTGTGGTGGTCAGTTGTGTGAAGGCCCAAGCATGGAGGTTGCCAACTGCTCCAGGTACTTTACAATTATGAAAATCAGCTTTTTTTAAAATTCTATTTTCATTAAACAAAGATGAAATGTGTTATATATAATGCATATCAATACTTTAATTTACATATTGAAATATATAAATCATGTACACTATATATTGTAGAATATTGTGATAGCATTGGTATGTCAAAATATAAATATGTTATCACTAATACTATTGAAGCTGCCCTTGGCTGCAATAGCAAATTAGTACAGAACTGTTGTTATTGTACAACCATTGCATTCCCATTACACATCATTTGATCCACTATACAAGCACCTATTTCTCCATATCTATCAATTTAGTTGAGTCAGTAAGCAATTGTCGATTCAGTCAGACAGCTGGTTGTTATTATTTATATTTACTTGTGTTGCATTCCTCTGCCGTGTTCCTTGCATACAAGATTTCCAATCATCTGCAGTTTGCTTTTTTAAACAACTAGATTATTTTAAACTAAACCATGATAATATGAAGACTGCCACCATTAGGTGGTATTTACCATTGGAATTTTGGCTCACCACTAATGGCAGCACTCTTTGGTCAGGAATGGAGGCTGGACACCTTGGGCTATTTGGTCTCCCTGCAGCACTACTTGTGGAATTGGCTTTCAGGTTCGGCAGCGGTCCTGCAGTAACCCAAGCCCTCGACATGGAGGAAGAGTCTGTGTGGGTCAAAACAGGGAGGAGAGGTATGTGCCAGCACATTCCAGAATGAGAGGGAAACTTAATAGCCTTGCAGCACTGCAGGTAACACAACTGTAGAATGTGTCCAAAATTATCTGTGTCATGAGTACTATTTATATATTTTGTACGTTAAACAAATTAAAAGAGAGGCATTTGTGATGTGACATATTCTTCATTTAAAGTCTAAGGATGTTTGAGGTTGCCTAATAACCTGCAGTGCCATTGAGAATTACAAAAACAAAACAATTTTCAGTTTCTGCTAGTTAGGGCTGTTGAATCTATTGTGAGTATTCTGACAGCTGTTTTGTTTTAAGATCCAGAATCAGCAGGCATTTCTCAAAAGGATATTTTACAGTTTTAGTTGTGGATAAACATGACTGATAAGCCTGCAACCCTAATTTCATGTTGAGTCATTTCTGGTAGGAAGCACAGGGTTTCAAATTGATACTTCTTGATAAACATGTATGTGTCTGGGGGGCTTTTCTGACATACATGTAGTGCACCATACCTTTTTAACTCTACTACTGTACAAATATCATTGCACCACTTCAGCCTTCAAGGATGGACATTAAACAATTTGATGAGCCTGTTCACACTTGTCAGTGCTAGAGAACTTGAGGGGCCAAAATGGAGGAAGAATGCTGCAGCCAGAGTGCTTACTCGCACACATTGTTAACAAAACATTACTGTGGTTCTTAAATCACTGCACTACGTTGACAGGATGAAAAGCTGGAAGCAGTCTGAACAATGTTTTGTCTACTATGGGGTGAAGTCCCATGGTCAAGCCCTGTCTAAGCAGGGGATTTGGGTAGCAGACACGGTCAGGACTGCCTATAAGCTGGTCAACTTGCCCCCTCCAGAAAACCTCACTGCCCATTCCACTAGGTGCATGGCAACTTTGTGGGCTTTATTCTAGGGTGTATCTGTCGGAGACATTTGCAATGCAGCAATGTGGGCTACTCCGATACCTTTACTAGGTTCTACAGACTTAATGTCGTGGATCCTCAAAACCCTGATTTTGGAACTAGACCTAGTTAAAGGCGGCTTCTCAGTCGATCCTTTTATTATCATAACCCTGGTTCCGTGAAATAGAAACCTTCAAGGTCGCTGCATCCATGATTGCAGCTGGTTTTGGAACTAGAGCTAGTTAAGGGCGGCTTCTCAGTCGATCCTTACAGCACAGGCACAGAGGTGAGTTCTCCCTCAGTTTTTTCACCCTAGCTACTTGTTACTGAGGTTCTGTATGGTAAAGCACAGGGCAGCCTCTAGGCTTAGTCTTGTAGCCTTCCAGTCGTTCTACAGTCTTGCCCTTGTGACGGCTTTGGTACACTCACCCATACGGTAATGGTTACATTTCATACTTGCAAGGGAATGTTGGGTTATTATCATAACCCTGGTTCCCTGAAATAGAAACCTTCAAGGTCGCTGCATCCATGATTGCAGCAGGCTTGAAGAAAAAATTACGATGAGATCTGTGAGCGCAGTCCTTTTGTGCCCTCGGGGGCGGGCCATGACTGCGTCACAAGCTTGCTGAGCAGCTTTGGTATACAATATTCAGGTTTCGGGTCCTTAGGAGGTAAATACCCATACAGTAATGGTAACGGTAAGGGAATGTTTTAGGCCTTTATATTTACAGGAACTGTTGGTACCTTATGCTCCAAATCGTCCCTTGAGATCAGTGAAGGCTGAGCTTTTAGTAGTTCCTGGAAGTTGTCTAAAATCAGGAGGGACAATGGCATTTAGTTGTTCTGCTCCCTGCCTTAGGAGCGCCGTCCCAAGTTATACCAGGAATGTTGGAACAGTCGAATCTTTTAGATCAAATTTTTAAAAAAAAGATTTGTTTGTGTTAGCTTATTTTTGAGCTGGTTTGATTGGCCAATGGCTTTTTTTTATTGTGAAGCGCCTGGGATGCTCCGCATGAAATCACAGCCAACATAAGGGTTAGACTAGGATAAAGGTCATGACTCAAGGCCACAAACAACATTTTAGGCACATTGCCTAGCTACAGTAAACCTGTGAATGGAGCTCAGGCCAATATAAAATATGTTGAGGCTCTTTTACTGTACTTTGCCCAAAGACATAATCTGCAGACTTCAATACTCAACAATACAGGGAGCCTTGAGTTGATGTCTGTTTGCAGTCCTTGTTTTTTGTCAAAGGAGAGTCAGTTTCATGTGAACCATGCATATGGCTGATTAATCGCTTGGGCAGTCCATTTCTAGAGAGTGAAGGGTGTGTGACATTGTGGGATGGGATCAGTATAAACCACCAAACATTCTCACATGAACTCACAACATCCCTACTGATGGGAAGGTCTATGTAAACCACAATTCCAGCTGGTTTAATAAAATAAATAGAAAGTAGTGTTAGCTTGTCTAATACTCCTGACAGCAATCAAGTGACCCAGGAAGTGCCCTCATCAGCAGATTTCAAAAGCTGATGTAGGGGGCAGTTGTTTTACTGATTCTTAACAGAATTGCTGCACTGAAGCAGAAATCAACAAGTTAGGGGAGGGGAGGGGAGGGAAGGGGGATTCTAGGCACTTGAGAGTCCAGATTGCAGATCTGCCACAAAACTTGGCAGGAATCCATCTCATAACAGTTGCCTTCATATTCACCCAGCAATTAATCTTAGCTGTGAAAACATACCTGATGTTTATAGAGCTTTCCTGAATGTATCAAATATAACGATATTACTTGTGTTGGGGGACAAATTATGCTTAGTCAGCATCTGGAAAGGGAAGGTAGGTGTTTTAGGAACTTGTTTCCTTTCTTTACTGTGAAGCAGCACTTTGCATGGTTTCAGATATCTCTGATGCTGGGGATTTTAGTTCCCTGACTGGTGTAAGGTTTTGTTTGGTAAATGTGGGGAATTTATTTTTAAAGTATCAGACTTATATTCACTATGTTGCACTTTTATGCTTATGCTTTTGAAGTAAAAAAAGCACTCTGTGCACTCCACTGTTATGCCAGATGGTAGTGATTAGTGACCGAGAATAAAGGTTTATGTGCAACTCTCTGGCACCATGACAAAGCCAGAGTCCTGGCAGACAGGCTGAGTTTACATAGGCATGAGACTGAACAACCAGGGTCCTTTAAAGTCCATGGGTCCGGTCCATAAAAGCGATTTGCGCTGAATCGGAGTCGCAAGCACCTCGCAGATTAAAATTTGGTTTTCATAAAATTCGCCGATTTTGACTGAAACTTGTGACAGCCAGACAGCACCGCAAGTAGCAATTTTCATTGCATATCCTGTTTTTGGACATACCAATGCCACTCATACAACTAGCTGGCTGTTGATATAGCAGGGAAATCAGATGGGAAAGAGCATTCAGAGACCGGTCAAATCCTCTTGATATGTATACAGACTGAGAATGAATATCAAAGTACCGATTGCCAAGAAGGGAGATAACTAATCTTAGGGTGGTCAAACTTATTTTTAGATTGAATCCAAAAATAATTTAAATTGATTTTATTAATCAGTTTCAACCTAACTTAAAGATGTCTGAAACAAAAACTTTAAAACATGTTTTTAAAATTTTTTTTCAAAAAAGCCGACAACTTCGCACCCTGGAATAGAGCCCACAAAGTTGCCAGCTGAACTAACTTTGAGTTCCAATCGTAAAAAAACAAACAAAAAAAAAACATTATAATCTGTGCGATTTATTAGATCAAGAAATTTGCCATAGATGGATCTCAAATACCAATTTTGTCCCCTGCTGTGAATGAGCACTTGTACATATGCAGGAAAGGTTTTAATTCCATTAATATTAAAGCCATCTCAGATGCTAAAATGTCTGTTGGATGCTGCCATTCCATACCCTGGGAGTACAAATGGCAGTTTCATTTGGGCAAATTGTGATATCGCTGATCGCTTTGCCAGGGGAGATATTGGTGATGGGTGAACGTTTGGGAGACAGTGGGTAAGATAATAATAATAATAATAATAATAATAATAATAATAATAATAATAATAAATACAGTGCACTCTGTTTCTAAGAAGTACTGATATAAGAATCAACTGCATATAGTAATCAAAACCACCGGGACAAAAACTTTGCATCTCTGCTTAGTGAAAAACTGTGATTTCCATCACAACTGAAAAAAAGCAAGCCATGGATGCTTAAATGCAGTGGTAGTCCTGACAGTAAAATACTGTACTGTAATGTCATTTTAATTCAAAGGCCATTACATGTAACACCGCATGGCAGTTAAACTAGGCACCCTCACGAGACGATTGCTTCTCAAGTATACTGCAGTAAAATAGGATTCTGCAGCCTCGAGTAAACATAATCGTGGTCATATAACAAGTTGCTTATTGTCCTCAGTGATTGAGCACCACTGACATTTGTATACTGTATTCAAACTGCTGATGCACGGAGGCACTCTTGCTAATTGTAATCATATTGGTCCACTTTTAAGAATCGGATATGATTCTTATAAACGGAGTGTACAGTAATAATGCATTAACAAGTTGTGCAACTATTTTTCTATTTTAATTATTGCTTACTCGGATGGATAACAAAAAAACGTGTTTACTTATGTTGGGTCAAAGACAGCAGGAAGAGCTTCACTGTCTGCTTTTCTTTTTTTGCTTATTCCAATCCTCTCTCAATACCAGCAACAGCTTCTTCACCAATTATATTTAGACTATTTTTCATCTCCCTTCCTTTCCCTCCTTTTAATTTTGTTCTTCTCGCTTGATCTATCCATTCCTTTCTACTGCTCTCTGCTCAATCACAATCTGTGATCATCTGACACTTTTTTTCTTTTCTTTGTGACTAAACTTCCTGACAATGTGCGGGATTTGACTTACCATTTCAATAATTGTATCAATGTATTTTTTCGAAAAATTGGCTTTCCTTGGCACACCTGCCATTGTATGTAATTACGTAATCGGTCACTGGGCTTTGAAGTTGATTACCAAGTTACTGATTTTTCTCAACACAGATCTCAAAAGAGTGGTCACAAGCGGCAGCACTTGCGACGTGTTTTATTAAACGCTCACAGCGAGGACCTCTGCATCCTCACAAGCACATCGCAATCGGAGAGCCTTTATGAAACAGGTCGCAGGCTAAATAAGAGTCACAGCTTCCTCTCAATTTAATCATGAGAGGCCTTGGGGGCCTTAGCAATCATAAACATTTATTATTTTACAAAACTATCAATCCTAAATCGATCTGTAATACAATTGTCCTTTTTTATAGAAAAAAATATTAAAAGAAATTAAATCAGGAACCAGCCAAAACTGAAACACAACATCTCATATCCAAGGGTATTAAGGAAGCATAGAAGAAGCACAAGGAACACACTAGGAACATTCAAGATATATAAATATATATATATATATATATATTACAGAGCTTCAGCTACAGTCCAAGTTCTTGACGAAAAAAAATTACAGTTGCTTATTATTGCTATATGGTTCATATATGATATAGGGGAGAATATATTGAGAAAAGATTTTTTTTAACAGTCACTCCCAGACCCAGAAATAACACCAATGTGAAAGTAGGGATTGCTTTAATACCCATTTGTGGCTAATTTAGCTCTTGGTGAGATTTAATTCAAATTTAATATCCCAAGATGACCATGACATTATCTCTCTGTAGCTCATATTGCATTGGTTTACTAAGGCTGGTCTGACTCTGTACTTTATCAGTACACAGCCAGACCCTGAATAAAGCCAAAATCTCAGGTAAAAATGTACCCTTTTTACTCTACTGTTTCACAGATTGATACCACAAATATGGATGTTCAGACTTCTGTTCTGCCTTGTGTTTCAGTGGGTCTGCAAAGCATTTGGAAAACTGACCCTTATAGGAAAGCCAATTCATACTAAGCCTTGGTCCAGGTGTCATCCTGATAAAAACTAAAATAATTTTACAGTTCTAGTGTGTATAAAATGAACAGTCTAACCTTTTAAACAATTTGGACAGCAGTAGGTTAAAGGGCAAACAGTTCTGTTAGAAAACATGTGTGTAAACGATTAAACTGTTTAAAACTTCCACTTAACACTGTTTCCTTTCCCTTGTAGATACTGCAATGAGCACTTGCCCTGTCCGCCGCACGTCTACTGGTCGAGCTGGGGTTCGTGGGAACGCTGCACAGCTCTTTGCGGGGGAGGGGTGCAGGCCCGACGCAGGACCTGTGAGAATGGGAATGAATGTCCCGGTTGTAGTCTGGTATGTATTTTATCACACAGCAAAGGCAACAGCTGTACCAATGTGAGCTTTCATGGTATCTAAAAGGGACTGGGATGTGTCTGCTTTCTAGACTTTCTGTATTGCTCACAAGGTATACAATTTTCCTGTACTGCAAAAAATACCTTGCATTCTGTCCTGTCATGTGACTGGGCTGTAGGATTATACAGTGTTTATGACCTAACAGCTGCCTGTCCTATACTTTTTTTTTTTTTTTTTTAGTTATCTTTCACAACAGTAATGTAAGGAATCAGACTTGAAATATAACTAAAAATGGAGGGTTTTATTTTTCTTTTTATGAAAGGTGCTGAGAATGGGTTAGAAAGTGTATAGTGCTTTTAAAAGAAAAAAGGGGGAGAAAAAAGGAATGAGTGTCTGGTTGTTTGGAGTTTCAAGATGTATTTGTTTATTTGATTCACTCTTGTTTGCACGTTTTTAACGATTGATTAATTGTGTTTTTTGACTGAGTATAATAAAGTTATGTTTAAAAGTAAAAACAATCAAACATTGCCCAACATTGGAAATTTCTTTACTTTCTTCAGATTAAGTTTTACCGCTCCTAACAGAAAACACAAACTATAAATCACTCAGACAACATTTTTTCAATATTAATTTTCTGATAGGATTTCAAAGAAATACGTTGAATAAAAAGAAACATTTGCTGACTCGCGACTAAGAGGATATGATACACTTATAGCACTAACGTGAAGGGAACACACCCATTTGCAAATGTTGCAATTTCCAGTCCAGGTATTGTGAAATATTGGGTATACCTTCCAATAAGTACTCTCTGCCATTTTTTAAGATGTATTTTTTGTGCACCGTTTTTTGATACCGCACTCAGGTAGACAGGATTAACCGATCAATTATGTTTAATCGATCAAAGCCCACAGGTGTGATTAATCGCTTAATCATTAATGTTGGCCCGATTAATCATTAATCAATTAAAACCCCAAATATATATACTGTGTGTGTGTGTGTGTGTGTATATATATATATATATATATATATATATATATATATATATATATGGATTTAATCAATATACACTTAAGCAAGATTATTTATAAATGGTTCTTCTGTAGCTTTATAAAATAAATGGTTGTTCTGTAGCTTTATAAAATAATCCAGGAGGCTGTGTGGTCCAGTGGTTAAAGAAAAGGGCTTGTAACCAGGCGGTTCCCGGTTCAAATCCCACCTCAGCCACTGACTCATTGTGTGACCCTGAGCAAGTCACTTAACCTCCTTGTGCTCCATCTTTCGGGTGAGACGTAGTTGTAAGTGACTCTGCAGCTGATGCATAGTTCACACACCCTAGTCTCTGTAAGTCGCCTTGGATAAAGGTGTCTGCTAAATAAACAAATAATAATAATAATAATTGATATAAAGAATGTATTGCCTGTACTAGGGATACAGTAGGTAGTGGAACAGTCGAGGTACATAACTGAGGAAGATAAACTTCCTCAGAGTAAAAACAAAAGTATATAATGTGAAGTTAGAATGGAGTAAATTTACTGTACTGTAAATTAACTTTAAAGAAAGATAGTTTAGTAATCCCTAATGGACCATTCTTACATAGTAGTGCAGTTAAACTGTGCTCTGTGCACATCTAATGCAGAGCAGCAAAACATCACACGAACAAAGCTAAAGCAGCACATGAAACAGCTCATTAAATAGCTGCTGAATACCAAATGCCAAATTATTGTAATCATTTTATGGCCATTTACCGGGAAGCAAATTTAGTTATTTTGAAAATGTAAAAAAAAAATGCACGCATAGCTTTCTTATGATAACATGGAATATAGATTGTAGGATAAATAAAATCAAAGAAAAAAAAAAAAAGAAACCTTTGATAATTTAAAGTCCTGTAGTATTGAAAGAACAGCATAGGTGCAGAAAGATAGGCCACGCTCTTTACCTGATGCAGAAAGACAGGCCATTGTAAAAGTGTACTACATTTTTTCATTTAGGGTTTGGGTTACAGTTGTAGTTAGGCTGATTTAAATCTTAAGCTCAGTATTCAAATTATCTCAGCTGGCCCATTGCTAGCCAGCCTGGCCCATCTTTCTTCACCTATGCCGAAAGAACAGTTATGGGTTCTGACATTTGTTTGTGACACTGACGTTGTGGAGGCTTAGTTACGCAGCACACTCTTTTTATTAAGACAAAAGAGTTGACTTCACTGCGGAGGTGGCATCCCGTGCATAAAGACCAGGATGTTGACAGTGTGTGTTTATATTATATTTTTTTATTATTATTATTATTTGGGGTCCAGGGTCCGAGTTCGTTATAGTCGAAGGTTTGTCCCCAAAAAACAAAAAAAAAACTGTAAAAGAAAACAAAAAAAAACTGTAACTTAAAAAAACAAAACCAATGTAACCAATCAACTCCAGGCAGGTGTCTAGATACATTGCATTAAAGGCAGATGTACAGTAATAAGGTATATAAGAATTCAATATTTTTTTTCACCCATGTATTAGTCATGGCATTTGGTTTGCAATTCTTGAACAATGCTGAGCTCAAACTTAAAAACAGGTTTCAAGGATGTGATGAAAAACAAGAATTGGACACCAAATAATATGTATTCTACCTTCATGGTATATGGTACAGTGCATGCAAGTGAAAAGAGGATGTTCAGGCTTGTAGAGTAGGTTGATAAACTGAATAAAGTACTGTATACTACTAATTACAAGGCACTACTAAATGTCTGTTATTCACAAATGAACGCCCCCTTCACAGGTAAAACGCCTTGCCCATAAGAGCCTTCTATTGGGCTAAGCACCAAATATCAACTCACTGGGCACTACATTTTCTAACCCATATAATGTGACAAAGTAGATGCAAGAACCAGGTTAGTAGATATAAAATGAAATACAGAACAGAAAATGCTTTCCCAGTACAGTTTCACATTTTCAATCAAAATGAATTAATATATCTTACTTAAAGTTGATATTTACAGCTTTACGGTATTTTACATGTTACCATAGTGGCATATTTGTCTACCTGGAAATTCTGCAGTCTCATCTTAATCAATGCAAACAAAAAAGAAAACGTACAGCTATCTTTCTATTAGTACAGGGGAGAAAATCAAGAAGATTAAAAAAAACAAAACACGTTTTCAATTGTACTCACCCTACGCGTTCTCTGACACTGATTTATCCTACTACGGGGCCTAGCACTTTTGAAAGCTGTTTGTTTTGATTTCCAAATATAGTCTTTAATGCACACTGAGTCGCTGATAAATAATCCTTTAGTTGTCAGGCTTTAGTTGTAAGAAACAGCGAGCTACAATAATGTTGGTATTAATTGAGATTTCAATGAGCCTGCTGTTTTGAATCTATTTCCAAACAAACATCCACTTACCATAACAAAATTTTTTTTTTTTTTTTTAAATTGAGCAACCTATATAACCTTAACATCCCTTAACTATAAGCAGTGGAAAAATTAATTGTTTTCTCAACAGTGCTATGAGCGGTGAGCCCTGTAGGACTTTGGTTTTAGCAATTGTCTAAAACAGTATTTCGTTTGTTAACGCAAATGAACACCCTCTATTCCCTGTGTTTGTAACTTTGAGGTTCTGCTTGTTTTCCTATAACATCGTAGAAGCCAGTATTGAAAGATTATCACAAAATCAGCTTCACTTCCGTAGGCAGGGAAGAGCAAGAACAAACACCGACAGCAGCTGCAGGAGGTTCTGTATCTCGCCGATAGAGGCCATACAGTATTATAAGAGGTGTAAAGATGTAAGGAATTCTCACTGGTAACACATATCATTTAGACGTCTGTAATGTCTGGCATACTACAGTGCACAACCCAAAGTAACACTGCAATAGAGCCCTTCTTCCTAGTAATGCATTGAATGTTTGTTTTACAAAACTTGACATGTTTAGTGTGTTTTGTATTGCAGTTGGTAATATCATGTATTATTTTGATGACAATTATGAAAAATAAGTAGAAGCACATTTAAATTTCAACAATATATCATTTCAAAAAATGTCATCCAACAAATGAACAGCCCTAGTTGTTAGAACATTTGTATTGGTTTAAACCAGGATGTGTTTTTGTTATACTGTACTGGGTTAAAACGGGAGTGTTTTTCTGAGCTACTTTATACCATTGTGCTAATTTCTGAGGACAGATAAATAACTGAGGCCAGTGAGGCAAAGCTTTCAGAAACCCAAACTCTTAGTCAGTGTTTATTTTCTCTTACAGACCTGATATCCAGTATGAGCTTGGTATTCTGGAATTGAAAGGGGACATTCTTAGACAACAATGGAATAGTTTTCTTCAGCATCATACACGTAACCTGAAACAAATATATTTGTGATACACTATGGTGAAGCTCTGTAGCATTGTCGTACCAGTGATAGGGATTGTGTCTGTTTTATTTAGATCAGGTCACTATGCAATATGTGTAATCTTCTCAATGCTTTTTTGTATTTGTTGTATGCCTATGCTTTCAGTCAGGCTTGAATCCCCAATGGCTGCTGCGGCAGTCCTTGTATCATATTGTATGGTGCTGATGACAACAGCACAGCCATTGTTTGCTGTCAGTTAGTTAGAGAAGTGCTAGACTGGAAATTGAGATTTCTGTATAAAATGTATGTTGATATCATCCACACCAGTTCCTCATAATTGACTGTGGAAAAGCAGCTATTACATAGAAAATAAACCAATTATGTAACCTGTGATTAGGGAGGTCTGCACCGTCTTGGGTTGAGTGAGACCAGATATATGTTAGGTACGAATTATGCTATTATGCAAGTTTCTGTAGCTGGTTTTCAAAATAGGTAGATAAATCCTAGTTGTTTAAAATAAATATAATTAATCTTGCTTCTTGCATTTAAGTTTAAGACCATTGAGACTGTTGCACCCCCAGGGAGAGCAGAGGGGCCATGGCAGTTCTGTGAATTTCCTAAGGGCTCAACCTTGGTAGAACTTCTTTTTATAATATATACTGTAGTAGAGCCTGATTTTTCACCCACTCGCTGTGTTATACAGCACTCTATATGATATTCTATGTATAACAGTGTATGCCGACTGCTACTGATGATTAAAATGCAGTTTAATAGTCATGCTATATTCAAACTGTTGTTGTTGAAGTCTGCAATTAACTGAATATCAAACTTTAAAGAGTAAGTAGCTTTAAATGTCATTGTAATTCATTCTTACAACTGTGGCTGTATTACAAATACTATACACTAGTAATAGTAAAATGTAAAAACAACATTCATATGATGTACTCTTTGTCTGGAAGGTTAGCAGCTGTTAGAAGAATGCTACAAACTGCAAATCATTTGTTAGAGAAATCTGTTTGAATTGATCTCTTCTGTATTACATGTAACGTTAGTATCATGAACTACAGCACAGCCCCAGTAAGTTACTCAAAGTTACAGTATTAGGTGTCCCTGTCGAGAACCATCTGTAAAGGTCATTGTTCTGGGAACCCCTGGCAAAACCTCTGTTTTATTATTTTAAAAATCCCACAGTGAATGTAATGATATAAAACAGTGCCCTTTTGGCACAACGCCTATGGAACATTAGACAGCACTCAAACACGGGCAGAACAACCAGACGCTGTGCAGAGCAGCGGTACCTTCCCAAATCAAATAAAAAAGTGGGATAAATGAACAAATGAACAACCCCCCCAATGAAATAAAACTGACAAAATCCTAGAAAAATAAGCATGGTCCAGGGGAATGTGAAAACATATGGGGTAACACAAAACACATCATTCATTAACGTGTGCACATCTGGGTAAGGCTGAATGCAAAGGCGGTGTGTATGACCGAAAACAGCTGGGAGACACGTGCCCAGTAGAGGTCTTTGATGATTCACTGCAGTCCTTTAACATGTAAACCACAATTGCCCCCTCCATATTAAATTTATTACATGGGCAATTTGCCCACAATTAAAAATAGGACCAGTAGAACTCACAATAGATTATTCTCAATAAGTTTTCGTTCTGCTTCCCATGGTCGCTGTAAAGGACTCTAAAACTCTGAAAATAATTTTAAAAATGTAATAGTAATGGGGTTTTAAATGAATGCATGTCTATTTAGCACTGATAATTAAAATTAATTGTCCACATGACTGGGACTATTGCAAGGAGTGAGTGCCTAATTGAATTTAATTTTGTTTTGCATATGAAGCAGTTATTACTGAGATCATTTACTAGCTGTGGACTTTAAATGCATATTTCCTACAGCAAACTCGTCCCACTGGTGATTTCAAACAAAATTGACCTACCCTGCACACGAGTGTACTCTGTTTGAGGCAACTTTGGGACAGAAACCTAACCTTCTAAAAACAATGCACTGAGAGACTGAACAGTTGGTAGTACCATGCCTGTTTTTCTCAAAATTGTATATAAGCTTTTAATAGATCCTATTTGTTGTGAAGGGTGGTCGTAATAAGAGATTCTGTTTTTATAATACCACCCAAAAAGGGAATTGTCTCTATGTCTGTTTTCTGCTACTCCTAGAGACTAGTTAAGGCATACTAAGAACAAATCAAAGTAACGGCACAGGCAGGAATCACAGTGTGCAGTGTTTGTCAACTTCACATTTCCTGTTAACACCCAGAAAGCATAATTATACAGCCAAATGGTCATGCCAATAGCTCAAATTTGAGAGAGTTCATGCATCAAGTTAAATACTTTCTATAGCTTACGTACTCCAAAGCCACAACAGCTACTGTATATTGCTATACTAGACTACTTGAAGAAGTTTATTCCAAACCTATTTAGTGGGTTGTTTATGTATAGATTATTGCCACCACTTTGTAATAATATTACTACATCTTACTACAGTGTCCTGTTCTTAAAATAAAAGTTAAGCTTTCCCAGGGCTTTCTTTTGGATTGAAGTAACAGACCAACAAAATGTCATTGCTGGACCAATGAAGAATCATATGTTCATGGCTGAAATACAATTTACCAGAGCTTCACGGTAATTAAACGTACCTTGTTTGTGTTAAAAATAATAAAATAAGTTTGGAATGTGAGATGATTGACTTAACTTAAGCATATTCCTATTTCGTAGCTAGCCATAAGAACATAATACAATTTACAAACAAGAGGAGGCCACTCAGACCATCTGTCTCTGTTTAATTTCCAGCTGCATCCTCTGGTCCTAGTTCCTGTGCTACATCCTATAGAAAAATGCTGGTCCAACTTTAGCCATTCTATGAAGCAAAGTGGTGGTTCAGGCAGGGAACTCACTTTTAATAAGTCAATCAAATCAAGCTTATTAAGCGTTGATAGCCAGACAATTGTCAAATAGCAGTACCTTATCGCTAACAACGTAATCACTTGTCCAGTGATCATCAGGGAAGGGATTCAAATCTTACCTGATCCAATACCTCCCTGCTGCATGTTAGAGTTTGCCTCCTCCTCTGCCTCCACCTGTTTTTTGACTTCCTCTAGGGGGAGGGCAGCTATCTGCCCCCCTGCCCATGGCTTTCCTACAGTCAGCCTCTCCACTTATCAGCGGAAACATTTATGGGCAGGGGTTCCCCAAGGCGAGGCCAAAGATGTACTATATGTTAAATGTGTTATCCTAGAACATGTAATATGCATAATGTGTTATCGTGTCTAATCTGTAATAAATATTGTAACGGCGGGTCCTGAGGCAGGCTGGACAGAGGGGAGGGGCCAGTGCGCTGACTGATTGTCACCGGTGCGCTGACTGATCGCTGGAGTGAACGGGAGAAACCAGCCTGTACTTTTCCACCAAGCGAGGTTACCCGCAGTCAAGCTGGGGCCCTGACCCCTCCCTTTTAGAAGGTTCTGTGGATCCCTGGGCTGGGGAATTTCCCCACAGCTGCCAACCTGGGACTTTCCGGCCTGGGACTTTCCGGCCTGGGACTTTCCAGCCAGGTGAGGTATCTAGCTCTGGATAGGCTGGAGCAGGCACTGCCTCCCTCCAGCTCCCCTATAAAAGGGAGTGGGAGCTGGATACCAGGGTCTGACTGAAAGAAGGAGAACAGAATGAAATAAGGGAGTGTGGCGGAGTGTCCCACCCCTATGTATTTATTTATTATTATTTGTATTTGTTTGCGGCGCGGATAAAAGCGCCGCGTCTTTTGTTATTTGTTTTGTATATTTAAAACCCGTGAGGATGCGTGGCTGATCAGCTACTGATTATTTAACAAGATGACAGTCACGCATCCTTACCAAACGCGTGCAGACTGTGGCCGAGGGGTAATAAGATAATTAACAGCTAGTTAACCCCTCGGCCAGAGTATAAGAACCTGCAGCTGTCCGTGCCGCAGGGTTGGGTGTACAGAGAGGAGGTACGGGGGAGAAAGAGCGGAGATAGTTTAAAAATAACAAAAATAACAACTAAAACGTACTGGATTAGCCAGCACGACACTTACTTGTTTGTTTGTCTGTCTGGTTTGTTTGACCCTTGTGCCTTTTTGTTTTGTATTATTATTTATTAAAAACGCTGACCGCAGTAGCGTTCAGCTTCACCCGCCCATCCATTGTTGTTTTGGTTCAGTTACTTCCTGGTCCGTGACGTCACCACACCTCACCACTGCAAGCCATCCTGCCACAGGGAGCTAAAGAGAGAAAGAGCTAGAGAGAAAAAAAGCTAAAGAGAAGAAAGAGCCAACTAGTAGAAGCGTAAGCTGTGGCTGACAGCAGCTTTGTTAAGTAATAATTTGTTATCCTTGATAACAGTTTATCCTTGAAACTTTGCTTTGCATCCTTCTTGACACCGCCACAATATTTTATCTGATGAGCTCTCTGACTGAATCAGTATTTCCTTATACACTCTAGCTTTATATTAAATCATAACTTCAGAATCTGAGGAAACAGATTGTTAACATCACTGATATCAATATGCTGAATTTCTAGCAACTTTCTCATTGAGAAAAAAATAGATAGGCCTAAAGATTGCACTAATTAAAAAACAAAATCTTGCAGTGCATTTATTTAAATGTGTTTTTTGCAGGTGGAGGTTATTTGTATGACATTTTGAACAATGCTGGGATTATAGCTGCTTGTTTCTTAGCAGGGCGATCCTGATATCTCAGGTTGTTAAATATTAATGAGGGAGATAATTGCAAAGTAACGTGGTAAAAACAAGCATCTTTTGACAGCCTCATTTTTCTTCTGAAAACACAATAGAAATTCTCTTGTGTCTTTTAATCTTGGGCTCTTTAACTGGTTACTCTAGCTTTAGGGAGCGTTGCCTGAACATTCAAATCTGTTCTCTGTGACAACTTGACGGATGAACAAAAAGGACTTCGATCTTAGATCTTCAAGGTCTGGCAGTCACTCAAGCTTTGGGAAAAGATATTGGGGGACCTTGCAGTATCACCTTCCAGACATATGCTCCATTCTTAACAAAGTAAAAAACATTTTACCTTCTGATACCTGCTTATCTTTTTTTTTTTCTCCTATCGGCTCCTTCCAGTGTCTTTTCAACTGTAGCCACAGGCTAGCTGTGTTATTTTACCTACCCTACATATATCTGTAAATGTCCAATAAAAAAAAAATATTCCCTAAGTGTGGAAATGATAAAATACAATATAAGCAATGCAACCACTATAAGGGAAATACATCCTAGGATAACCAGATATACAGTACAGCTTCTGTTGCCTGTAGACATAATGCTAAACTGTAAGCACTTCTGTCTACTTCTTGTGAGGAACTTTGATTGGAAATCAAATTGAAAAGTAATTTGTGCCTTACTGCAGCACTTTTTGGATTCCTCAGTGTGCCCCCCCCCCAGTTATAATTTACACTTGATCAATGACCTTTTCTGCTTGAGTTGTTTGCTACTCGCCATGTTCAGCAAAGAACATAATAGAAAAATGTTCAGATGAGCCAGCAAAACGGCAGTATAAAACTTACGGATGTTTCTGAGCTTGACAATAAACCACTGAAGTAATTGAAGCTGAAACATCACTAAATTAATTTTGGAAGATAACACTGTTAAGCTGTGTATTTTTAATCTGTTAATAGGAGTACCAGTCCTGTAACACTGTCTCCTGTCCAGAGATGAAAAAGACGACTCCCTGGACGCCCTGGACCCCAGTCAACATCTCAGACAATGGGGGCCACTATGAGCAGCGTTTCAGATACACCTGCAAGGCCCGGCTGGCAGATCCCAGCCTGCTGGAGGTGGGGCGACAGAGGATCGAGATGCGCTACTGTTCCAGTGATGGCACAACGGGGTGTTCCACTGATGGTGAGCATTATCTGTTACCTGACGTCTAGTGAACATTTTTGTTATGTTTCTTACTAATTATTAAAGGTAGAGAATAAATGGTGTGTAGATAATTTAATAATTGTCTCACCCACATGTCATTCATGGTATTTACTTTCCAATTCTTGTTTTGTTTCCGTTCTTCATGAAATCCAAATTGCTATGTGACGCACAGTCAATGCATCCTATTTAACAACAGCAACTAGCATATTACAACGTAATTGTCAGCAGGGAACCTTGTACAAGTATTGAAGGTGAGACTAATAATCAAATTAGTCTCAATCTCTTACCTTTAGTTTCACATTGATCATGCAACATGCTCCTGTGGTGAACAGACTAGAGGCATTGTGTAATGGTACTAAGTAGAAAAAATATAACTATGAGCCGTGCTGAGCTCAAAAATGTTAAGGAAATAATGGAAAATAAGAATTGGAAACCAAATACCATGATGTGAGTGACAGAATTATTTGATTTTCTAAACCCTATTTATTCAATTGAATTGTATTGTAACTTGATGTTACTTTGGTAGCTCGCTAATCAAGATATCTATAGAATATATCATTTTTATAAAGAAGGCTTGAGAAGGGGATGGGCATGTAAGCTGTGATACAGTCCTGGTTTCCGGTAGGGGTACCATCAATTTGCTGTGCCTTAAATTAAATGGTCAGTTATTATTGTGTTGATTTGACTGCCAAATGAGTTTCGGACACTTTAGATTGTTTAGGGTTTTGTTTGTGTAGTTGTCTACTTTTCAATCATTTATACAGGCTTGCTTTTTTAAACCCTTTTTTTGGAACAAAATGCGCACCAGCTTTCAGGGATACAAACTTTCATAATTACAAAAATATATTATTATTAATTCGGCAATGAGCAGATGCTTTTATCCAAGTGTCTATGTGTGAACTATGCATCAGAACTGCTGCTGCAGTCACTTAAATAGGACCTCGGTTTTACGTCTCATTTGACAGACGGAGCACAAGGAGTTAAGTGGCTTGCTCAGGGTTGCACACAGTGAGTCACTGGCTCAGCAGGGATTGAACTGGGAGCCTCCTGGTAATAAGCCCCTGGCTCTAACCACTGGACCACCAAGCCTCCTATTACAAAGTTGTGCAGTGCTGAGGGCTGACATTTCTTACGGTTAGATTAGAGTTTGTTTCTTAGAACAAATGACATATCTGGACCTCATTTGTTTGATTTTCTACTTGTATGACAAGGTTGTGCTGCGGGTTGACATTTCTTTATTACATTACAATTAAAGTCCTTACTGATGCCTGTTGAGAAACTGACCTGTCAAGTTTGGATCTAATTAATGTGTGGCTGCCACCATTGTATGATGATCAGCCATGAATTATTTCAGTACTTTAATTAAATGAAGATCAACACATTTTTAACAGTGTTCCGCTTGAATTATGTAGTGAGTCCAGACATAGATATTATACTTTTCTTATTGAAGTATTTGAACGAAACGATAAAGCAATAAAAATACTTTAAGCATTGTCCCCTATGTATCTATAAGTTGTATGTAACAGCACAAGGGTGAAATTATTTGTGTGAAACAAGAGATAGTGGTCTTACCCAGCCAAAATAATAGAGACCTGTTAAAATAATGCCAGTTCTCTATAGTCCTAACTTTTGTTTCTCAATGTACTGATGAGTCCTCTATTCACAAGGTATTTTTCAAAATCTTCCTTCTATTATTCGTTTATTTAGTAGACGCCTTTATCCAAGGCGTCTTACAGAGACTAGGTGTGTGAACTATGCATCAGCTGCAGAGTCACTTACAACTACGTCTCACCCGAAAGATGGAGCAAAAGGAGGTTAAGTGACTTGCTCAGGGTCACACAATGAGTCAGTGGCTGAGGTGGAATTTGAACCGGGACCTCCTGGTTACAAGCCCTTTCTTTAACCACTGGACCACACAGCCTCCTATTTCAGTATAGTTTATTTTGCACTTATATCAAATTTAATATTAAGAAAATGAATTTGGCCAGACTTCCTTGTTACAGAAAAGATACTTTTGTTTGCACATCTATGACAAGTTTTTGTTTTCCCGTTCTCTATCAAAATCAACTCATCCTTAATCCAGTCACTCCAGGGACAGGTGCTCTAAGAAGAATAAGTCTAGTCAAAGTTGTCATGAAATATGATGTCTCTGAACCCCTACATCTCCAATTGGTATGACTGCAGAGAGCAAGGCAAAACTCAGTTGGCTAATTGTAAGGAAAGGTGAATGCTTAATCCTTGTCTAGCACATTTCATATGGAGGAGACTAGGAGAGTCTAACTTGGCTCTAAGCAGTAGATTGGGTGTTTAACCTTGTCACATAAATTGTTATAACACTTTTGTGGGAACAGAAAAGGAATGGTAATAAAAGAAATATTCCCACAAAGCTGTCTAAAAAAATAATTATTGTAGAGGAATTAACCTGGTTTTGCTTTTTAAAGAAACATGTGCCCAACCTGAAGGTTTGCTATGAATCATATTCCTTGGGTCACTCTTATTGTGAAGTCAGAGTACACTTCATTTTGAGGAATGTACTGGCCAGAATTGCTGTAGTGCTTGTTCATTTACAGTTCATTCACATGCCCGCTCCGGTGATAAGTGGTCCAGCACAATATAATCCTGCTTTATAAATAGCCAAAAATAAGATCATATTACATATTTCTCTTGGGGTATCAGGGTCATATTGAACTGTTACATGTAGTGAAATCTCAAATTGCCTCTTGAACTGTTCTTTTGCAGGACAGGTATTGATCTCAAAACCCAATCAAGCGCATTTCTGTGAGTCAGGCCCAGGAAATATAAAAGGAATTGAATTTGGACTTTTAGGGTTTTTAAATTTAAAAATATTGCAACCCTAGCTGAATACAATGTTGCTGAGGAAATGAACATTACAAGGATATTTGAACCCTACCTTGAGACAAATGGTGTCCATATAAAGCAGTTAAAAGAACACTTCATCCTGTATATTTGAGCATTTTCCTAATACTGTATTTAATAGTCTACATGTTTAATACCCTATTAAGTGGTTTCTCCATGCTTTTCTATTTGTGCTTAGTTCATTCTTTTACATGCTTACAAACTATTTGAGCTAAAATTGTTTCTGAAAAGACTTCACCCAGGATTGATTGGGGAAATTAAAGTGGGTATGCCTATAGCCTTACACAGGCTTCAGTGCCTAATGCTTTTATGGTGAGAATCACTGCACAATACAGCTAAATCTAATAAGCTCCAAAATCACCCTTAAGGAGATGCTATAAAGGTAGAATAAATGGGGGGTACAAAATTAAACAATTCTCACCCACATACCATTCATGTATGTTGCCAATAAAAAGGTTTGATTAGTCTTTTCGGAAATGGTTTTTGTGTCTTTTTAAATTAAAAAAATACCTTCTTTCATAAAATGGCTTGCCCTAGATTTGATGATTTAAAAGCTTTGTGAGTTTAAGGTTTGGTATAATAAATCTACTAGAAGTACAGTGGACCTCCAAAAGACCTGGGATTGTTTCTAAAACAAATTATCACTATATGAAATTCCCAATCAAGAAAACTCAAATACAGTACAATAGTACAATATAATGGCAAATATAATTTAATATCAACAAATGTAGTGTTTCATGTCGGTCACCAAAATGTAGGATACAAATAACAAATGGGTGGTATACAACTGGAACAGGCTCACCAAGAGAAAGACCTTAGTGTTGTAATAGACTCATCACTGTCAGCAACCAGGCAGTGTGGGGAAACTTAAAAAGGCAAACAGAATGCTTCTGAATGTTGCCAAAAGTATAGAGTACAAATCCAAGGAGGTTGTGATGAGATTGTATACTGCACTGCTGAGGCCATACTTAGAATATGGTATCCAATTCTAGTCACCACAGCACCAAAGGGACATTGTGGCCCTGAAGAGAGTACACAAAAGAGCAACCAGACTAATCCCAGGGTTTAAAGGGTTGAGCTGCAAAGATAGGCTGAAAGCCAAGAAAGCCAAGAACAAAGAAGAATTAGGGTGAACATGATATAGGTCTTAAAAGGAATTGAAATAGTTAACCCAAAGCAATACAAAAACAGGACCAGAGTGCACAGTTGGAAATTAAATGGAGACAGACTTAGGACAGAGGGAAGGAGTGCTGAGGGTATGGAATGTGCTACCTAATCATGTTGCTGAGGGAGAATCACTTGGATCTTTTAAGACCCCACTTGACAAAGCTCAATCAGCTACTAGGACCAGATAAGCTTATAGATGGGCTGAATGGACTCTTATGTTCTTTTGTTACCAATTCTTATTTTGTTTGCATTTATCATTACGTCTTTGATAGTCATTCACAGCAATTCTTTCTCGAAAGCCATTACAAGATATTCCCCACTATTAGTTCCCTACAAGGAATTTTTGCTTTATCAATGTAAGATAAGGTAAGAGACTGACAATTTGGCAGTCAATGCATCTCATTCGCAGCAGTAATTAACACAACTAGCATATCACAATGTAATTGTCAGCAGGGAACCTCGCACAGGTGTTGAAGGTGAGAATAAGTGTCCATTAAGAAAATGAGCGTCTCAGAATGATAATATTTCCCCTCACTCGGATCACTGATGAAATCTACTCAGTAGGAGAGGAACTGTTAAGTAGGTTCTTTCACTGAGCTGCTCTGAGTGGCTGTGACAGAAAGACAATGATTCTTGGTGGTAAATCTCCCTCCCGACCTGTGAGGGCGCTAAGTAATGGGAACAGAGTACCCTGGACTGTTTGGCTTGACACTTCATTCCTAGTGTTAAATGGAAGTCAGTCATTTAGAAAGGGGGCGGAGCTTCAGTGCATTAACTCATTGACCCAGAAGGGAAATGATGTGGCAACTGCGGATTGGAAGAGCGACTGCAGTCGTTTACCAAGGGGTCATGTGTGACGGTATAAATAGGGGACGAAGCGACGTAATCTGTTCCTTCGTTTTGGTTAGAGAACAACCTGGAAGGACCTGTGTTTTGTTTGTTTATTGTCGTGTCGGAATAATACTGTTTGTGATTATTTAGACGGCTAAACACAATCCAGGATCTGTTGCTAAAGGCCAACACAAACCTGGACAACACTGCACTTTGTTTGCACTAAAGTACTGTATTTTCACCACGAGCACTAGAGCACGCACTGTGGACGGGTGTTTGTGTTTGTGTATGTGTTTCGTGTGGGTGAATTAAAACCGGACTGATATTATTTTGGGGCCAACCAGCGGATTACAAATAAGCAATACACACCGCTGTATTGCTTCTCATTGACATTGTTATTATTTACTGTTGTTCGCCATCAGGCATTTGGATTACAAAATACAACCATTAAACAACATTGCACCTGGATTATAATTGTCTGTCTGTTTATTGATCACCTGCACACTGTTAACCACTTTGCCACAGCGGCTCACTTACCGAACTTGCCCTAATCAAATGGTTTTTCCTTTCCCGCAGCAGCAGCACAAAATCGCCAACTAACTTTATAATTACCCTGTATGCAAATTAAATGTGTATTAGAACCTCTAATTAAATGTGTTCACCACTGGGGCATCATGTCAAGCAGAATGTGTTGCTGCAGGTCATCTGTTGTCGCCAATGTCACTTTTAATTTGACGTCTAGACTAAGAACATTGGATAGTTCCAAACAGCAGACCTTTTAAAACTGTATAGGACCAGTCATTCAGCATAGTTTTTGGAATTGCTTTCTAAGGAGTAGAAACCACAATTGCTTTTGATTTCCTGAACTTTGCACTTCGTAATATTATTCCCTGTCTAGGTCTCACAATAGTAGTGACAAAGGTCATAATACATGGAATGTGACACCAGGGAAAGAGGTAAAAGATGTTTGGGTAAACAGAAGGCATTATTTTTATTATTGGGTTATTCTCTTTATGTATTAATCTAATATACTGTAGTAATCATGTGTGGGGGAGAATTTTGGCTCAATTGATCAATAATTACGTTTTTCATGTTCAGGTCACTGTTTGACTCCTGCTAAGGTCAGTAGAAAATGAAAACCCTCTTGTGAATGTTGATGACTACTGTAAAATCTTTTTTTTTTTAAATAATGCAAACTAAACTAAATTACTTTACAAAAGTATTTGGTGCCTATTCTGGCAGTCTTAGAGAGATCATCCATAACTTCAAACATGTCAGTCTTAAGTAATAATAAAATAAACTAAGTAAGGTCAACAAATGTTTTGACAAAATCATCTTCAGAGTGGCTCCCCTGATAAAGGCACTCTGTCCACTGGGGATTCTACAGGGTGCATACATCGCCAGGAACTGTTTTTCCTCGTAATGCTTCAACGGACCCTACTGGCCAGCCATCCGTAGCTCAAGCAGACACTTGCAGGGCAGGTCTTTGTCTTCCAGTGGCCGGTAGCTTGCTGACACCTGCTCTTGAGCTCCTGGCTGTAAAAAGGCAATTAGTTTGGTCATGGGTTGGAGGACACTCACTGTCCTTCACTTATCATGAGCTGTTGTGGGGAGTTGCTGTGGTGAGGGAGTGTAATTGGACATTCTAAATTGGGGAAAGGGTATAATAATCGGGCACTCTAAAATAAATAAATAAATAATCATCTTCAGAGAGGAAAGGTATTGAATTGTATACTGACTGTAAACTCTGATCCACAGGAGGGCTCAATGTCTTAGTTGAGGCAAATGAGTCAAGACCGCCACTGCTTGTTGTGAAGCTATTAAAATCCATATTTCCTCTGGTGTTGTTAGTGTGGCACTTTTCAAAAACAGTCCTGATATTCAAGGTGATATTCATATATCCACAGTGAGGCGCCCAGCTGTTATTTGCTTCCATTTGCATCCAGTACCAGTATGAGCAACTGCTTCAGTTCCTTTTCCTATTCGGGGGACTCAGCCTAATCAAAATAAAAAAAGTACATGTTACTATTTCTCATGGGTTTGTGGTAAAGATAGATGGGAGCGACTTGTGAAGTTTTGTGCTTTATGGTTTAAACTAAGGCCAGGGAGATGGTGGTTTTTTTCAGGCCCTGACTGAACTATTTTTGTAGAAAACAATTCTGGCTTTAAAAGTTATTATATAGCGAGTTGTCCCAACTATATGAATAACTAAATCTACACATGTGGTATAAATCATTAGTCACTGGTTAAATCTTTAAAAATACATACATAGTGATTGTATGTTACAACATAAATCTTAGCTGTTGTGTACTTGCATTCATTATCGAGGTCTTGAATGCCCAGTTGTAAAAGACACAGGTTATAGTAAGCATGGTACAGAATATAGTACTACACTTAGTGCTTGGGAATATAGTACTACACCTAGTTAGTGGAGGGTGAAATTGTCCTCATGCTTTCAGCCAGTAGTGTGGTTAGACACAGGACACTCCTGAGGTGAAATGAACCAGAAAGTGAAAGTGTAACTGTGTCCCGAGAATAAGTCAAAGAAACTGTGAATTTTCTTTAATCTAAAGTAGTACCAGATGTCCTGTTTTTAAATGAAAATACATGTTTGCAAGAACATATCTATGAAGCTAATGGAAGTGTGAAACAGGTTGAATCATTTTGTTAGCTACATTTATTAATTGTCTCTGCAATATTTGTGTTCCCAGGAGAGCTCCTGCGCTCTGGCAGGTTTTCGGCACACACTGTGAATGGCGGCTGGTCCTCCTGGACTTCATGGTCCCAGTGCAGTCGGGACTGCAACAAAGGGATCCGCAGCCACAAACGCATCTGCAACAACCCAGAGCCCAAATATGGGGGGATGCCGTGTCTCGGCCCCTCCCAGGAGTACCAAGAGTGTAACATCACGCCTTGCCCAGGTAAGGAAACCATTCAGGTTTTCAGAGTGGTTCCCTTTAACATGTTTCACGTTGTTAGGTATTAAATGAACTAGAATAAAACCTCTTGTAAATGTGTTAATAACACAAAACAAAGCTTTGCCTGTTTTGCCATTGTCTACACAATTACTGCGGACCAATCAATAACCAATCCAACAGTGCGATTTATTATATAACCTATCGTGATCAAACTATGCTAAATTAAAACCATCCATATTTTACCTGTGATTATTTATCTTGCCTTCCTTTTTATATAAAATTATTTTGATTTCTTGATTTTCAAAGTGAATCATAAATAATCAATTTTAGTCAATCTCCCAAATCACGCCAGACCTTGATAGTGAATTTTGAGAGTGTAGTATTGGGCATGATTCTAGTTGTGATTAAACTTGACAAACGAATACATTTCCTAGTATACAACACTAGTATAGGGATTATATATATCTGAATCAGTGATATTTGCTTGTTTGTTTTAATATGTGATGATAAAAATAAAGTTTTACGTGAATTACTCATCATATCTAGAAGCAGACATCACAGAGTGTCTGTGCTCAGAGGATGTCAAAGTGTGGTGATATGCCAACCAGTCAAACTGGAGACATTCTCCTCTTAGTTTTTCCTTTTTTTCTTTTTGGCAAGTGATAAGCTGTTGAAATGTAATGCTCTTGTTAACAACAAACATTAAAAAATTATTCACAATATCATGTTTTTAAAGAGGTTTAGGCTAATAACATAATTCCATAAATGGTAAATACTCTTGGAAAACCAAGGAGAGCCTGTATATAACCTATATCTCTGTCAATATGAAAACATTATAGCTCACAGCCAAGTAGCGCAGTTGAACAAAAAAATATTTTTATTAACAAGCACTGTATCTGTCACCAGTAAAACATAGTAAACCTAACATGGTGCAGGAAGGTGGCAGATGAGAAGATAGCCACGATGCTAACTTCTTCCTGCAGATTAATTGATATGTTAATTATATTACCAGCAGTTGCATTGTAAAAAATGCTTTATTTAAAATTACCCTCAGAGCCCCTTCCCAATTTTCAACATGCACAATTCAGTGTTATTGCAATTCAGCACGCTTCTATGCATAGAGCTTCCATACAGGCTTGGACTGGTCTGGAAGGGAACGGGGGAAATCTCCTTTGCTCTGGTGTGTGGGGCTCTTCGCTCCAGTGTGCTCCTGGTTTATCTGCAAAGACTGAAAAAGCTGTTGTTGTTGTTTTCTTGATGCTTGACAGTCACAAACCGGCCCTGCCTTTATTAAGCAGTCTTAAGTGTGATGTAATATCAGCCCGCCAATCAGAATGGATTTCCATTTCAATTTGTGTGGTAACGTTACCAGCAAGTAACATTTTTTGTTACAAATAAGATAAGATGGTTGACTGCTGTAAGCACTCGTGCCCTTGCCTAATATCCATGTGCATTAAGCACAATAGTATTAATCTTAAAAATGAAACTTTGACCTAAAGTAGTACAAGATAGTGTGTTTTAAAATGAAAATACCTGTTTGCTATAACACATTTTTTTCAAAACTGCACATTTAAGACCTGTGGAGCTAATAGAAGTGTAAAACAGGTGGAGTTACGTTAGCTCTTTAGGCACACGAGTAGCAAGACCTTGGTTTACAAATACAAACAATAGAGCTAATAGAGACATTTTAAAAATACTGAAACTAAGAAAACATACACTACATTGTACAAGCATACACATATATATTCAAAATAATTATATTAGAACTTGTTAGCAAGAATTTGCTTGTCTACCTGTTTTCGAGTCCAGTTATTAATATTTACCACAATTGTTCCACACTTACACTTATGTTGCACTTACAGTATACACATTTTTTGTATCATTTTTTTTTTTTTGATCGTATTACTCGACCTTGCAGTAGAATAGAATAGGTTGCTGTTAATGGATTTAGCTGCAAGGCATTACAATGTTATTGTAGAACTTAAGTCGCTAGCACATTTGTTATACAAGTACAGGCAATCAAGGTTAGCTTGGCATTGTTTAAAAGAAAAACTCTAATGATTTGTTTTCCTTCATTAATTCATAACAAAGTCAGGGGCCAGTGTGAGTCAACTTTAAAGGCAGTGGGACTACGAGCAGCCACATGTGAAAAACAGATGAACATCCTTCCCCCCTTCTCCCTCTGCCACCACCCCCTGTTATTAACAACTTTACAGGAAAGATGAAAGTACCCTCAGACTTGTAAAAACGACATATAAAAAAAGAAACACAATTCTTGTAAACAAAAGCACATGTTTATCTCAGTTTAAAGCTGTCGCAGTGTCTTTTGCTGTGGGTTTTAAGTTTCTGTTTTTTAGTGAAAAGAGCATGTGGCAATTCTGTTTCATCTCAACTCTTTCTTCCTTTGCAGTTGATGGTAGTTGGTCCTGCTGGTCATCCTGGTCCAAGTGCTCTGTGACCTGTGGAGGCGGGCACTACTTGCGCACTCGCACCTGCACTAATCCACCGCCTGCATACGGAGGGGACATCTGTCTGGGACTGCACACTGAAGAAGCCCTGTGCAACACACAGCCTTGCCCAGGTACACTGACCTCAGATCAAACATTACTCCAAACCTACATTCCCTAGGTGGGAGGATTGAGAGGCAATTTCAAAAACCCTGTCCCTTATAATTTTTCCCAGCTTTTCCAATAGTTATGTGTTTGAATTTGCTTGACCTATTTGGGCTTTACAGCATTACTATATGTTCACTATGGTGTATTACCTTTTAGAAAAGTTGCTGTATAAGCAGTGCTATCTATGCAGTGTTTTCTGTACCTTGTCTTCTTTTCCAGAGAGCTGGTCAGGCTGGTCTGAATGGTCTGAGTGTGATTCCTCTGGGCTGCAGGTTCGAGTTCGTCATTGTGACATTCTCTTCCCTACTGGAAACCAATGTTACGGAAACAGGACTGAGACCAAAACATGCATCTTTGAGTCCAACTTTATATCTGGTCAGTCCCAAATACATCAATAAGGTTGACTGTGACCATCCAGCTACTTATCAGCTAACATTCACAACTTTAAAAGGTAGAATAAATAGGGTGTACAATATATAAAATAATTCTCTCATCCACCTCTCATTCATGTTATGTGGTTTCTAATTCTTGTTTTGTTCCTGTTTTTCATTACATGCTTGATATTTCATTTTAAAAAATTTGGTTCATAGCAGTATTTTCTTCACTAAAGACCATTTCAAAATGCTTTTAGTTAATTCCACACGAGGCATTTTGGCATCATCAATGTGAGCCTAAGGTAACAGGGTGAGATCAATGTTATATTAGTTACACCTTCAGGAAAAAAAATTCATACACAATGCATCTCATTAGAAGCTGCAATTAACTGAACTAGTACATCACAGCGCAATTGTCAGTGTGTTAAAATGAACCTTGTGAGCTCCAACTTTTTAAAAAATACGTATCAAGGACATGATGAAAAAATAGAAACAAAACAATAATTGGGAACCAAATATCTTAAATGATATGTGGATGTGATTATTTAATGCTGTACACCCTATTTATTCTGTTTTTAAGGGATATTGTAATCTGTGGTTGTTAGTCAAGCTCCTAGATAATAAAGCTGTGAACAATTCTCTTTTGGAAAGTCAGTTTCTAGTATGGTGTAGGACATTCATACTTGAGCCCTTTTTAATAGGCCGTCAAAATCATTATGGACCACAGGTAAAAGATTCATCAATATGCATTTGACTTTTATGCTAACCTGTGTCATTAATACATGCATTTGGGCTCAAATGCATTACCATCAGTGATATAATTTATCACAAAAAGAAGATTATTCATTTTTATTATTATTTTTATTGCTATTATTATTATTATTATTATTATTATTATTATTATTATTATTATTTTATTATTTTATTTTTTTATTTTTTTATTTTTATTTTAGAAATCTCTATAGCACGATCAAGCACGGGAGAGAGACGATGTGGAGGTATTTTATTTTTGTTTAATGCTTTTAGATAAAGCTTCTTCTAAACTGCGAGCCATTTTTACCCTGTATTTTTTGTATCCTTATAACTGGTGTAAAATACTGTACTGACAAAAAAAAATCATTACTTATCTTCTCCACTTTCCCACTGTAATCAGATGATGTAAATAATTTGTTTTTCATGGGCACACACATTATAAAATCAATACAGATTTTCTGTTCAGAAAATGCAATACAGTTAACGTGGTTTGTCTTGTATATCAATACTAATTGATAAATTATGTTTTCAGTACAAGACGTGTCTTTTAGATGCAGTTGGCATGTGTTTCTTTCATATTTTGGTATTTGTAAAACAGTTATACTGTTGCGTAGTTTCAACGAACCCTTTCTGTTCACTGCATTTAAAGTTAAACATAAGGCTTATTTGTTTCTATTTGCAGAGTTCAACCTGTTCCATATGATTGCTGTGGGTTTAAGCAGCTCTTTACTGGGTTGTCTGATCACTTTGCTCATCTACACCTATTGCCAGCGGTACCAGCAGCAATCCCATGATGCTACTGTCATTCACCCAATATCAGCAGCTCCCCTCAACACCAGCATCACGAACCATATCAACAAATTGGACAAGTTTGATTCTGTGGAAGCCATTAAGGTAAGTTAATGTTGTAGGAGTCACGGTAGTGCAGGACATTAGAAATGTTATGTTGGTGAAAACCCACCGTAATGTGTGTCCTCATTGATATTCCATTGGAAGGCAACTTGAACACTTAAAGTCAGGTAAGATAGTCCAAGAATAGCGAAAGAAGCTGATAGGAGAAGCTTTTCAATATGGTGCATTACTGCTCAGACGTTACCTTAATATATGGAGTTCACAAGTAACAAATGTCCTGCTACAAACCATATGGGGCTAAATTCTCAAAGCTATTTACTCCAAATCATCATTAGCGCATTTTTTGTCTGAAAGAAAAAAAACATAATTTGCATTTCTAAAATGAATAATGAACACTTTTAGACTAAACACAAGCTCCTAAATTAAATGTCTGTGGTTTATTTCTGGGTTGGTAACTTTGTTGGGTGTGTTTCTACTGTCTGAAAAAAATCATGCTAATGACGATTTGGAGTAAATGGCTTTCAGAATCCAGCCCAAGGGGAATACTAATACAACACATTCAATCATGAAACATGAAGTAATAAATGATCTAAAAGCACACAGAGCCCGGGGTCTATACTTGCTTCTTGGGTCTTTCAAATTAACTTCATACAGCTGAAAAAGAAATAGCTCTTCTTATTATAATGGAAGAAACTCAAAGTATGTTCTGCAATATATATACAAAGAACTGTCCCATGAACTCATTAATGAAACCACGAGTTTGTCTATAAGCCTTCTTTTGTAGACATGTATTCTCTTTGTTTAATGGCTCACACTTAATTTCTATAGTTACACAGAAGGAATTACTCAGCACAGTAATTACTTTCCCTACCTAGTACGTATCCATAAACATACATTTCCATATAGTATGAATGCTGATTCCCAGTTCAACCAATTACGCATGTTGCCTTAGTAACGGAAGACATGTAGAGACAAAAGAGATTATAGGCCTACCAATTATACAGCTTTGAAGGCTGCACATGACGTGTACTGTGAAAGCACATGTTCACAAGTCAGAAAATGTCAAAAGTATAATTTACTTGTTTTAACAAGCCATTATAAAACCAGTCAGCTGTTGTAAACAGCTACTTTATAGATTAGATTTGTTTTTTTTTCCCCAACCTGAAAGTCACAGTTCAAATGTTCCGTCCCCCACAGATGCACGTGGCTATGCCCAGATGCACAGAGCTAAGCACATATATTTTAAAATACGTATAAGCCAAAATTATACATAGTACAAAAACAACTAAAATAAATTATTAGCATGGCAGTTTCAAATAGTCCTTGCAGTGATGCACAGACATTATCTTTATGGATTAATGTTAGTTCCTTCAGTTATTTTGTTTACAGTAGGCCCAGAAAAGTTGTCTCTTATTAATATGCTGCTTTTCTCCGCACTGCTAGCTCCACCAAGGAAACACTTGAGGTAGGGAGCTGTTCATTTCCAAATTGCAAAAAAGGCTTTTTTTAATTGTTTAAAATGTATTATTAATTCATTATTTACTGTGACAGCAATATTTCATATAAAATGTTTACCTGCACTGTATGCATTATTTTTTAAATACACTGTACATATTAAATACTTTTCCATGCAACAAATTATATGATACAACTATGAATGCATATTAATTAATATAATACTGTGTGCCCAAACAGAAAAAAGTACCTCTGTACTCTGTCAAAGATATTTATTTTAGATGAAGTCGATACATACCCATTTATCTGTTATATTAAGTACCCATTTTTTGTAAAATACTGTATTCAACCACTGCACAGTATGACAATATTGATAAATAAACACAGTTTATAGACTTCAATTATATAATCACCACCTTTGAATATGCTTATGAGTGAATAGCATTGCAAAGTGAATCCTTAAGATTTAATTAAGCTGGGGCTCCCGAGTGGTGCATCCAGTAAAGGCGCTACACGTGGAGTGCAGAATGTGCCCTATAGCCTGGAGATCGCAGGTTCCGGGGGTTCCTAGGGGGCGGCACACAATTGGCCCGAGCACTGCCCGGGTAGGGAGGGCTTAGGTCTGCAGGGAAATCCACGGTTCACCGCGCACCAGCGACCCCTGTGGCCAATAGGGCGCCTGCGGTTCTGCAGTGGAGCTGCCAGATCTGTGTTGTCCTCCGGCACTATAGGTCTGATGGCCTCACTGTGGATCCGCAGTGTGAAAAACGACGTATTGGCAGGAGCACGTTTCGGAGGATGCATGTTCCAGCCTCCGTCTCCCGAGTCGGCATTACAAAAGTGGGGAGAAAAACCGGGGTAAAAGATTGGCGACGACTAAATAAAAAAATTATAATTATTTAAAAAAAAAGATTCAGTTAAGCTAACTGTTGTCAGAGTATATTTTTTTTAAAGATATACCTAACATAATTCATACCTGTGCTAGATTCAGTTTCTGTTAAATGAATTTGTACTTTCACAAGGTGTTAATTTCTACATAAAGGACTGAATACAGTTTGAAGAAAAGTCAGTTTTTGTGCATCTGTGGGGTGTGGGGGCCATGATGATTTTAGAAAAAAGCTATAACATTTTAGGGAATTTAAAAAAATCCTCACCACCTGAACTAAATTGTTTCCAATATAAAATAAATAATTGAATTTAAAATAAATGCGCAGCTAATCACAGTACCTTAAAAACATACAGTAAACACTAATAATGAAATTGTTTTCTTCATTTCTAGGCCTTCAATAAAAATAATCTCATCCTGGAGGAGAGAAATAAATACTTCAACCCCCATCTCAACGGGAAGACTTACACAAACACCTACTTCACAGATCTCAATACCTATGAGGAATACTAGCAAGTACTGGGTGGGCCTCCAAGCCGACCTGTCCTCTGTTGGCTCTGGATATTAGATAACAGAACCCTTTTAAAAATTCAGTAAATGTGTCTTTTTGCTTTGTGGTTTGCAAAGAAACATAAAATATACTTCATGGAACCATCCAGCCATGGAACATCATGTGTTGCCATCCAATGATTTACCAAGAGCCATAAACTGCAAAGCGACCAAGAACGATGTACAGCACTTATCAAGAAAACTGGTGCCTACAAAAACTCCAATCCAATTTGAAACTGTATTTCCCAAACAAATGGAACAAGGAGAGGACAAAAGATTTTGGTAGTACTCAAAGATGAGTGGTTTTACACTCCATTAGGGGTTCCTCTCAATGCTAGTAGATCAGCGGCTTTTAGAAGACACTTCAAGACTGTTTGCATGATGTTACTGGACACATTATCTGTTGCTTCATTGATTTGCATGGTTAATTGCATTCCAAAGTCCTACACTCTGCAGTTTATGGAACACATTGTCTGTACTGCTGTAGAAACAGAACCTGTACCAGGTGCTCTACCAAGGGAAACAGCATGTATTGTCTGTGAGGAAGTCAAATCCTTTGGACAGACAATCATGAAGATGTAGATATTTAGTTCTGGCTGGAAATATGTGTTAATGATTCTGTATTTGACTGACAAGTTGACTACATTATCTAATCAAAAAGGTTTTCATTTCTTTAGCTTCCTCTATAAGTTGACCTAATGAAAATAGCATAGAAGTTTTTTTTTTTTATATTATAAACTTTCAAAGTATGATGAGTGAAATACAGATAACCCCTAATGGAGAGCATTACTGATATCGAAAGGGGTTGCCAGAGAGACAAGCCCCTGTGCTGTATATATTTCAGCTGTATTTAAAACTAACCTTTTTGCAAGTTCTCTTTATGAGCTTGCTTCTTTCGTTTTCTTCCTTCTTTTCAGAAGTCACATAACCAAGATTTCTATTAACAAACACATTTGAACCTGCATTTTGTCAAATTAGCTGTTATTCTGTTAAATTTGATTAAAAAGCCAACAAGTCTAATACTATTTCTTTAGTTATAAATTGCAGTGCTTATAAAAAAAGGAGAGATGAAGGACACTGAGCCAAAGCCCTTTGTCTACAGGATATTTCCATGGACAGGCACAGCAGTGTTCCTCACTCTGCCAGTATGAGTCAAACCTCAACCTGATAGGACCATCTGTGTAAAAAGGGTAATCGAGTCTCTGCAATTAATCAATCCAGGCTTCTTGTGGACAAAGACTACTGACTGTGCTAAATTTCATGATGCTTTTGTGAAGTAGTCTAAGACTATGTTGACTCATACTGTATTAATCGTTTACTATATATAAAATAAAATGCATTTTTCCGACAACTGTAAGGAAAAGGCCAATATAATGGTCCTTTCAGTTAATCCACTGTGCCATTAATGTCATATTCAGCTGTGTTTCTGTTAAGAGCTGCATTAAACTTACTATATTTTGTTCAGTAGCAATTCCATGGTCATAAACATGTGGTGACATTAAATGTTATCTGTTTTCTAACCGTCTGATGTATAATAATGTCTTTTACTCACGGCCCGACCGGATTGCTGGTTTATTA
This sequence comes from Acipenser oxyrinchus oxyrinchus, assembly GCA_030684275.1. NCBI lineage: Eukaryota > Metazoa > Chordata > Actinopteri > Acipenseriformes > Acipenseridae > Acipenser > Acipenser oxyrinchus. Next base: position 13,715,354 of record CM060250.1, read on the forward strand.
ATGCAGACAAACTGTCCCATCTCTGACTTGCAATTCTTCATGTGAAGCATTACAGTAAAACTTAACTAATTTTTACTTAACATTTTAGCTGAATTGATACACTGGTTCTTTGCAACTCAAAGTGTGCATACTCAAAAGTGTTCACATATTGTAATGGTAGCAAACAGTTTAAAAAATAATGTACAAAAGGGGTCCTATCATAATACGTAAAGAGCTATGTAACAAGGTGATGTTACATACGTGGGTCGTCACTGAATAATACTGAATCAGACACAGAGCAGTGGCTGTTGACACGCCACAGAGGTGCACAGATTTAATAACAACACAGGCTGTCACCAGGGTACTAGCAATGGTACCCCTCGTGTCAGATTTAATAAAGCAAACAAAACAAAACAAAACAAAGCTCAAAATAAAAGTTTGCCACACAAGGCGAGTGCTAGCCTCATTAAAAGAGACGTTCCAGGAACCTACCACACTATGAAACCCTCTCTATACTGGTCAGGATCAACATCCCTAACCTATTGCTGTTGCTCCCAAAGTCCCGGCCTCCCAGCAACTCCAGGTGGTTGTGGCGGTCCTGGCTAGGCCGAGCCTTCACATGCACTGTTTTGCAGTTGAACGATTCCGTAGTAGTTAATCCTGCGGAGCGGAATCTCCCCGATGTCAACAAAGCTCCCCTCTGTGTATTACTTTAAGCCAAGCTTTAAGTCAACAAGCTTTAAAAAAAAACTGTAACCAATATTGTATTTTAACCTGTAGAGCTAGAGGTTTAGGTTGAGGTTAAACCTGTTTTTCTGGAATACATAATGATTTTGGCTCTTGTGAATGATGCCTGATTATCCCTGAGAAAGTGTCTTCCTCCTCTTCTTAAAGGTACAGCTCTAGTGCTTCCCTTTTTGTGGGACTCTTTAAGTTTTAAAAAAAAGTCTATCTACTTTTATCTTACTACCTGGCTAGGCCATAAAGCTCAAAATCCGATCAGCGTTAACAGCAAAAACCAACAATGACATTACCAGGCATTAAGGACAGTTTAGGTGGCAATTGATTGTTGTTTAATACTTTAATATTTAATTTAGTTCACTATTCACTACCCTCCTCCATGAACACCTTCAAAATGACAATTCTATGGTACCCTTAAACAAACACATATCAAATGTATTTTTCAAAACACTGACATACTTCAATAAGAGTAAATATGTTACTGTGAAATGCCTAAATACTAAAGCTGACAGGATGGGATGAGGATGAGAGTTTGCAAATAAAATGAAAATAGGCACTTTGTTTTCTTTTTGGCGTTAACTCACATATAGACATATACAAATGTACAAAGTGAGACTTGAGGTTAGAGTTAGAGTTACACAAGACAACAAAAAAATGTAAATCCACTGATGGAAATTAACCACTAGATGCAAACTGCTAATACTGTAATTTGCTTTGTGATGAAAGTTTCTCCTCCACATTGTAAAAAAAGATGGCTTTTGCATTTTAAAATGTAATATTCTTAGTTCATAAAAGATAGATTTTTTAAAACATGTTGAATAAAAGATGTTATAATGGGTCTGAGATTTATGAAGAACAATTAAGTTATGGAAACTAGATAATTAATTTTTAGGCAATTTAGTGTTAGTTATGTATACTGTAATCTGGTCTAAAAGGACATAATAATACAGCGTAGTACATTTCATTTAAGAAACAAGGTTTTATCCTTAAATCACTAAAGTTATGATGAACAAAGATTTAGCCAAGGGTGGGGGTAGACTACTATTATGACTAATATTATGAGTTTTCAAACAGTCATTTGAATTTCTTTATTATTTTTATTATTGTTAAAGTAATGTTTGGTTCTGGAAACCAGAGTATAGTGGCCATTTGTCTTCCAAGCAAGCTGCATAACAGAGCTGAAGACCCAATGCAGTCTTTTTACCTCTCTGCTCAGTTCTGTTCTGCTTACCTCCTGCTTTGCTGCACAATTAAAATCCTCTGGTCTCCACCCCTTTATTTCTGATGTCATGGCCCAGCCACCAATGGCATTCAGTTCTGAAAACTCATATGTGCTAACTCGGTGACAAGCCCAAACACAACTCATAGAACAAGCTCGAACACAGGGACCAATCCACCAAGGGCCCTCCACAATCATGCAAGTCCATGAACCACTCCCAGCTGACCAGGGTTTCTTCTGTAGACGAAGACAGAAACTAGCTGAAATTAAAATCAGTGGCAAAGTTCCATGGAGTACCACCCTGGTACTGATGTATACTTAAAACAAATACTTGGTATTCTATTAATTTTAAATTTTTATAAATAACATTAAATCTACATTTCAAGTTTTTTTTTTCTTTTAAAAATATGCTAGCACATTAAAATCTATTGCCCCGTGACTTTTTGTTGGCTAACCTAAAATCTGTCTACCTTCAATCTCTATGGTAACTGTCAAAAGAAGTGGAGACTACTTTCTTCTAGTACAAGTCTCAAATATCATGTCAGGGGTGTCATGAAGGCAGGGCAAATGGAAGGCAGAAGATGAAAATCAGCAGTACAGGGCAAAATAGACAGAAATACTAATGAGGCCCAAAATCGAATTACTAAAGGGACAAACTAATTATCAGGCTACAGTGTGAAAACTGACCTTTGAATGCTACGATGCAAATCAATTAGCCAGCTGCCACAATTAATCAGGAGAGCACTGGAGAAAAGCTCTCTCCCCCACCAATAATCCAACCACAAGCCTGCATAAATTAGAAGACATCTGAGCAGGGCTATGCATCTCTTCTTCAGCTGCAGCAGACTGCTACCATGAGAAGAATACAGTATTTACAAACTTACATTAAATTATCAAGTCTTCATTTCAAACTTATTAAAAAAAACACATTCTAAAAACGTTAAAACTGGTGGATTCATAGACATTTAGCATTTCAAAACAGTATAACAACAAATTGTTCTTGCATGTTATTTTGAAATGTTTAATTCCACATTCTATATCTGACATAGAAGTAGCCCTCCCATGGGAGTTGGTTGGGAATGCAGCTTTGGTACTGAACGGTATCATGGCCTCATATTGATTATTCCCTCAGTGTTGTTATATGTACAGTAGATGTGAGCTCCAACATAACTCAGGATACAGACTGCAAACCAGCTTTTATTTCCTGTCTGGGGTAAAATGTACACTTTTCTTTCTTCAAAGGGAACCCTTTCTTGATCTTTTGTGATTCTAAGGAAACAGACAATCACTCAGGTTGTCTAAAGGGTGCAGCGTTGAGGGTGTTCATTTCACAGTGGCCTTCCTTGATATCCTTAGGATTCATGGAGATACAGACAGTAAAAGGAGGTAGGTACTACAAGATCACATCAAATTTGATCAGTGGAACAACTGGTCAATGTTGTCAAGACACACACAGTACTGTTACATGACAACATACATACACTTCACAACTAACCTAATGTCTCTCAAAATAAGAAACAACAGTAGCTACATTTGAGGTTCGGGTATTTTTAATTCACCCTCAATTAGAACTACATGGCCCCTTTTTTTACTACTGCTCAGTATTTTGCCATTTCAAGCCGAAAAACTTTGGTTATTTATTAGACACATGGCTTTTTTTTCAACAAACACTTGCTTCTGTGTATCGTGCAAGCTTGTCAAAGTTTATGGGCTATTTATTATAAAACCCTGACTGTAAGAAAAGATGGTGCTGTGTGGTAATTGTTTTCCTTTTCAGTGAAGTAAATTGCTGTACATCTGTTGAGAGTAGCAGGGAGCATCGACGTCATAGAGATAACATCACAGCCAGGTGGTTTGCATTTTGCTGTGGCAGTCTTGTAACATCATTTAAAGAATTACTGTAGCAGAAAAACATATGAGGAACCTGCAAACAAATGTGTATTTAACCCAGTGTAGTACCAGAATTCATGTTTAAAAATAAACTATGTTTGCTAAAACATTGGTTTCCTTCAAAACTTCACATTTGAGCCTGTATCGATTGCGCATGGTATGGAAAATGTGTGGAATTTGACCTACACTCACTTTAATGAACTCAGATGCATGGTTTCATTTATTATGAAATTGCTATCTGCAACAACAACTGTGAGGAAACTAGAAAATAATTGTATTTTGAAAATGGTATGGTTGTTTGTGCCAATTCTTTTATACTGCATGAACACTTTGTACAGGGTTTGTTTTTTCTGTGCTGATGTTATCTGTTGCCAAATGGCCAGCAATGATTGCTTTCTCGTCTCCCGCAGCTTGTCGCACTGCCTGCTTTTGTACTGACATCATATACAGACACTTCTAAAACAACCAGCTGCACAACAGGCACTATCATAGACAATGACTCCAGGACAAGAGTAATGTTTGTTTTTATTAGCCTGGTGCCTAAAAGAAAATGTAAACAATTGTGTGTCATTAATGCAGTAAATAAATTGCTTACTTGTGTTTATTTTTTCTTCCTCCACTGGTGACACCATGAATGAGTTGTACTTCTCATACAGTTGTTTTATACATATGGTGCTATGGAAGCTTCGGGTGAGTAGACAGCTGCCTCCCCTGGATTTCCTTTATTCAACTGCCTGTGAACTTACTAACTTGGACTTTGCTAAGAAATGTGAAGATCTACTCTGCAAGAAGTAAAACATTCAGAAACTCAGTTAGACAAATGTTTTAGATAATGTCTTCATCAGTGTAATACATTACTGGCGACAGCGCTGTCAAGCAATGAGACTTTCTGTCTTCTCTAGCTTCTCATTGGCCAACAGCACTATCCAGTAAAGAGACTGGAAGAGTGACTGGCTCAGGTTCGAAGTTCAGATTCTGTTTTATTTATTTATTTATTTATTTATTTATTATTTATTTATTGCATTTATATAGCGCTTTTTATACAAGTATCGCAAATCACTGTACAGTACATAGCAGAAAAAAAGAACAAACCACAATATACACTGAGTGTACAAAACATTAGGAACACCTTCCTAATATTGAGTTGCACCCCCTTTTGCCCTCAGAACAGCCTCAATACGTCGGGACATGGACTCAAGGTGTCGAAAGCGTTCCACAGGGATGCTGGCCCATGTTGACTCCAATGCTTCCCACAGTTGTGTTAAGTTGGCTGGTAGTGGATCTCTACTCTGAATAGCTTGTTCCATCTCATCCCACAGATGCTCAATTGGATTGAGATCTGGTGACTGGGCAGGCCACTGCAGTAAGCTGAATTCACTGTCATGTTCGTGGAACCATTCCTGGACAATCCTAGTCTTGTGGCATGGGGCATTATCCTGCTGAAAAAATCCATTAGCAGATGGATACACTGTTGCCATGAAGGGATGCACCTGATTGGCAATGATGGTCAGATATCCTGTGGCATTCAGACGTTGCTCCACTTTTATCAAGGGGCCGAATGTGTGCCATGAAAACACACCCCACACCATCACACCACCACCACCAGCCTGCAATGTTGACACGCGGCATGATGGATGCATGTACCCATGTGGTTTTCTCCATACCCTAGTGCTCCCATCAGCGTGAAACAGCAGGAACCAGGATTCATCAGACCAGGCAATGTTTTTCCAGTCCTCCAGTGTCCAGTGTTTCCATTCCTTAGCCCACTGCAACCACAGTTTCTTGTGAAAGAGAAGTGGAACTCTGCTAGGACGTCGGCTGCCATACCCCATTCGTGTCAAGGTACGGCGAGTTGTGCATTCTTTTATGGGTCTTTCGGCACCAATGTTGTACTGGACTGTCAGTTGACTAACTGTAGCCCGTCTGTTGCTCTGCACAATTTGTATAGCATGTCACACATACAACTGCCATAATCAGAATAACATATTTAAATAACAGTATACACATAATACAAAAGCAGCAATTTTAAAGTTACATTAAAACCCACTAAGATAAGAAAGCCATTATATAAAAGTGTGTTTTTAGTCTTGACTTGAAAACTGTAACAGTCCCAGCTTCCCTGACAAATGAAGGCAGAGCATTCCATAATTTAGGAGCTCTACAAGAAAAAACCCTTCCTCCTGTGTTGCTTTTGTTGACCCGAGGAATAACCAGCAGAGTGCGGTTTGAAAGATACAGGGTCAGTAACTCCTGCAAATAACTAGGTGCTAATCCATTCAGGGCAAAATCTTAACATCAATTCTATACTGCACAGGGAGCCAGTGTAAAGAGGCCAAAACAGGTGTAATATGTTCACTTTTTCGGCGGTATTTTGCACACCTTTCTCTGGCTCTTTTTTCTCAAAAGACAAACTTCACATTGTAATGCTGTCAGGTACTTGGTCTGCTCCACCTTATCCATTGTATAATAAAGTAATTGTTATTACTGTATATTGAAATGTTTTTCTGTTTTCACAGAGACTAAGCACAGACTTGTCTGCAATGCGTGCTGTGGCACACGTGTAGTGAGAGCAGCTGCTGGGTTCAGCAGTGCTGCGCAGGACCAAGAGGCTGCTTCGGGTGTGGTTGCTTGCAATCTCCACCACAGCATCTTGATACGGTTTTGGTGACAGCTTTTGCATCACCACTATGAGGGCTATTAGTTCATTCTAACAAGCAGGCTTCTCTCAGTCTCGTGTGAGATTTGACTGAGTAGTTTTGACAGTAGCTTCCACAGGTGGGCATCCTTGTACAGTTGTATGTCATCCTGCTGCTCATCTGAGCTCCTAGCCCGCTGGGACCCCAAGGGGACAGGCAGCGCCAAACGTTCACGCAGTAACACCGTTCCTTGGTAAGAAACTGCTGCCCAGAGCTTCTCCATCTGCTCTAAGTCCGCCGTTCAGGCCGGCTACTCTCTGCAGTTCAAGCACGGGTCGTGACTGTAACATCAGTCACAGACCCACAGGATGCCGCAGTGGTGTCTCAGGAGGTAGTAGCTCTGCAAGAATGATCTATTCGCATGACATAACCCCTCCAGTTGGAGGAAGGGTTCCACTCCAGGTACTTCCTAGTGCCCAAGCGGGATGGTGGCCTCAGATCGATCCTCAACCTTAGACAGGTCAACCTGTAGCTGAACCGAAGAATGTTGACAATGCAACAGCTGTTGCAGTCAATCAGACAGTGGACCTCAAAGGCGCCTATTTCCACATCTCCATAAAACCAGTGCACAGGAAATACCTGCGCTTCGCCTTTCAGGGAACAGCGTACGAGTTCCGGGTCTTGCCATCTAGCTCCCCATGCCTTTTCGAAGTGCATGGAAGCTATCGTAGCCCCATTGAGACTCAGAGGCATCACAAGTACTCAATCATCTGGATGACTGGCTCATTTGTGCCCAGGCTCCAGCACAGGCAGATGCCCACACGGAACTTGTCACTAGCCACCATTAACGGTTGGGTCTTATGGTGAATCATGTGAAGAGCCAGCTCACGCCTTCTCAGACAGCCTCAGACATGAGTGTTCTTGGACTCCAGGTCCATCCTGACCAGATGTTCCTAAGCACAATTACAGCAAACCAAAACTAAGGCTTGAGTCATGTGACATGAGTCAGGTCCTAAGTTTCGTTTGTTGCCTATTACTCAGTCGCTTCAACAGATAGCGTTCCGGTTTCAATGTCATTTAAAAACGCAGGCTTTACGCTTTCCATTGATGTCAGGCATGCCTGTATTCATCCTTCTTACCCCCATTCAGTGTTGTGACACGCAGCAAATCGGTAGGTGCATGTGCCTGTGACATGTTCCTAGAATAAACTACAGCGTCCAGAATACAGTGGTGCCTTCACTTGCTAGGCGACTGCTGTGTGCATTAGGCGTCTTATCCATTTTGCATAACTTAAACAACACATTATACCAAACGATGGCTAGAAGTAAAGGAAAAGCAAAAAAAAGTGTTCATATACACATTTTCATTAATTCATTTACTCCAGTTCGCAGTTATATGTTGTTTTATTGCTGGGGTCTGATTGGACCCCAGGTTACCAGGAAAGTCAATTTTCCAACGTGTCCTTATGAGGGTTAAAAAAAAAAAGGTTGAAAACCCCTGTGCTTAGCGATTGGAACCAAACAGGTCAAATGAACACTTGTCAGTCTAAAGAACCTTGTGCCATTGTTCCAAAGACCATGATGCTTGTTATTTCGCAAAAGCTGCCAGTCTTCCCCAAAGACTATATGTAGCTCTCTTGTGAATGTGCTACTTGAAACTTTATATGTGTGTGACTTGTTAATTTCATCAGCCAGGTTCTTTGCAGTTTTCCTGCGGTTTTTCAGGGAACTGATTTTTAGATATCTGATATCTTTTTCTGTAAGCTTTTTTTCTGCATCCCCTGCCTTGCCTTATGTCGTAGGATTGGTTTTCTTTGTATCTGTCCAGAGTGCACTTCACAGTTCTTGGTGAGCACTTAAGGTATTTTGCAATTTTTCTCAAACTCCATCCAGGATCATGTAAAACTTTGGCTGTGACTGTCAAATTATGTTAATCCTCTCTGGCATTTTAATGGTATCACTAAACAGGTATCACCACACTATGGCCTTTAAACCGGCCTAAAAGTGCTATATACTGTTAGCGTCTACACTACGCAGTGTTTAATACCATATTCAAGAGCCGGACTTGAGACCGCCTCAGGAGGAAATCTCGAGTCCGGTTCTAAATTAGATCACATCAGGTAGTGAGGTTTGTCAGATGTGTGCACACTGTAATACCGAACTACATTTTTTGTGTATCCTCCAATATCCCAAAATGCTTTCTGATATGTTTTGGTGCGTGGACATTACAAATACAGTACTCAGAACAGGCGCCTGAAGGAGTTGAGAATGAGATCAAGAGTGCTGTACCGGGGGCTCCCGAGTGGCGCATCAAGTAAAGGCGCTGTGCAGGATGTGCCCTATAGCCTGGAGATTGCAGGTTCGAATCCAGGCTATGTCACAGCCGACCGTGACCGGGAGTTCCTAGGGGGCGGCGCACAATTAGCTGAGCGCTGCCCGGGTAGGGAGGGCTTAGGTCTGCAGGGGAATCCACGGCTCACCGCGCATCAGCGACCCCTCTGGCCGATAGGGCGCCTGTGGTTCTGCAGTGGAGCCGCCAGATCTGTGTTGTCCTCCGGCACTATAGGTCTGGTGACATTGCTGTGGATCTGCAGTGACGGCTTGGCAGGAGCACGTTTCGGAGGACGCGTGTTCCAGCCTCCGTTTCCCAAGTCGGCGGTAGGGTTGCGAGCGGTGAGCCGAGGATACAGATTATAATTGGGCATACTAAATTGGGGAGAAAAACCGGAGTAAAAGAATTGGCGACGACTAAATTTATTAAAAAAAAAGACTGCTGTACCGTATATAATTTCTGAGGCTTGTTGTAAAATGGTGGCTCACGCGATCAGATGCCGAAAACAAGGCACATTGATATCTGGAGCGACGAAATCGGTCAAAGAGAACTTTAGAGTTCAAAACGAAATGCACACATTATGATAAAATGTACCTTGTGTTTTAAGAAACAAAGCCATAACGTTATACATACTAAAACATAAAATACAATGCATGCCTACCTGCATAGCTTAAAAAGCTGGCAGGTTTACCAGACGAGAGTGAGGAAAAGAGAAAATGGACAGCGCAGGAAATGGAAACGCAACCACAGAGCAGCAAGAAAACGACAGGATGAGATTTTATAGTGAGCGCGAGTTGATTAAGCCAAAGAAATTAAGCATACCGTCGGACCCGGAGAGAGATTGTCCCAGGTTGACTGTCGACTGCATGACAGGCTGATAATTGTTGGTAGGGGAAGCGACGGAGAGATTCGCTCCCTTGCCAAAGTTAAGTACATTACTAAATGAGGGAAGGTCTGGTGGTGCTCTTAAGGTAGGGGACATTTGATCTAATCGCTAAATTGTGGTAAGAGTAGCCGAGAGCCTGCGCTAAGTAGGAACAGTGTTATCACCACACTGAGCCTCACTGGTGCAGACGGTAAGTTGAGGTCTGTTCGAGACACATAGCCTTATTTGGCAGCTGGCTCACATAACATGAAATGGTATTTTAGTGTGGATGGTTTCAGTTGGATTCATTAAAACGTTTTTGAGTATGCTTCTCAAGATCGGTTATTATTATTATTATTATTATAGACGGTGACAACTTTACGATGGGGCTGCTTCTACTTATTGTAATAGTCAATTTAATTATGCAATCATATACTTTCCCAAATCATGAACAGCCTTCATAGAACATGCTCCTTTTATTATTATTTATTTCTTAGCAGATGCCCTTATCCAGGGCGACTTACAATTGTTACAAGATATCACATTATTTTTTACATACAATTACCCATTTATACAGTTGGGTTTTTGCTGGAGCAATCTCGGTAAAGTACCTTGCTCAAAGGTACAGCAGCAGTGTCCCCCACTGGGGACTGAACCCACGACCCTCCGGTCAAGAGTCCAGAGCCTTAACCACTGCTCCACACTGCTGCCCATGTTGTGAGCAGTTATCTGTACTGGGCTGGGTTGCACCAGCTATGCGTAAGTTCTTAGCTTAGTTACAGCGTCTTTACTAACTTTTGTTTTACACATTACTAAATTTACACAAGTTGCACCAGGTAAGATAGTTGTAACGTAAGGCTTAGTTGTTACTTAAATTTGACGCATACCTTCGGGTAGGTGTAAGCTGTTTGTAGAATCACATTCCAAGATGGCACGGCAACTGTTACTACGTGAACTTCCGTTTGAAGATGATTGTGTTTAAAGTTTTCAGCGTCAGCGTGTTTTGCGAGACCGCATACATCCTCTTGACAATTACAATGATACTGAACTTTATGCCCGTTTTTAGATTTAGACATGTGCATATTTTGAAGATCACTGATGAACTCAAAAGTAATATAAAACATTCATCTTCCAGAAATGGAGCATTTCCTCCATCTCTCCAGGTTTGTCTAGCTTTAGAACATAAGAAACTTTACAAACGAGAGGAGGCATCCTTTTTGTGTTCCTTGAAAAAACAGACAAGGGTTGGAACTGATTTAGCATGCATATATATATATATATATATATATATATATATATATATATATATATATATATATATATATATGGGGATTGATTTTATTCTTAATACAAGGCTGGTAAAACGCGACCGACGTGTATCTGGGTAACGGATGCTGACTGTATTATGCTGTATTAGACTTATTTTATTAAAGGTGGAGGGCCAAGGCAGTTGTACTATAATTAGATTGAATTATATTCTGTTACTGTTTTATTCCACTTTGCTAAGCTTTCACTTTTATAAGGTCAGGGTCACATAGGGAAGGTGCAGCTCACTTTACCTCACTGGGGTTTTATTTTATGGTTCCATTGCAGCTGCAGCAAGGAGCAGACATTCCAAAAAATCAAGTTGCGTGTCTTAGAGGGGGAACAAAATCCAATCTTACACCTTTCCTAAGTAGCTCAAAGGAGAAATCTGGAAAAGGCGCTGGAAACAGTGCAGGACGATGCCTACATGCATCTCACTGACAACAACAACATTACATTCATATAGTGCCTTTCAAGACTTTTCAAGTCTTTCCAAAGTGCTTAACATTGGGTTCATCAACAGTTTGCCCCAACTAACTTGAGCCTGCTGTCCAGAAAAAGTTTTTTCAAACAATTGGGTCTTCAGAATAAATTTAAAAACCAAAACAGGCTCAGCATGCCTAATATTATGTGGCAAGGTATTCAGTAATCTTGGAGCATAACAGCTAAAAGCGTATTTGCTTTTTGTATGCTAATCTCAACAAATCTGCGTCATGAGAACGTAAAGTAGGAGCAGGAACATATGATGACAATAACTCAGACAGGACCAAGACCATTAGCAGCCTTATAAACTTAAAGCAACATTTTTAAATAAACTGTAGAACACACCAGAAGATGTGCAAAGGAGCCAGTATTAGGGAGATGTGTTCATTCTTCTTATTTTTTGTGAGAATTATAGCAGTTGCATTTTGCTAAATCTGTAGTCAAGAATATGTCCCAAGTACAGGTTTTAAATGTTAACTTGAAATGGTTACTTTTCAGAAATGTGTGCTAACATGTTGTCCTTCGACAATACATGTCACAAGGGAATTTGCTGGGCTTTGAAAGGTATATGGCGTAGAAGGATATAAGGCTGTCAATGAGCATATGGTGGATCAGCCTGGTGTGTCCAAGATTATTAATGGAATTGAAAAGCATGAAGGATCGAAATCACTTGGAACATGACATAGTGCCTTATATGATTATTTGCTTCTATAGAACTTTAAAGGGAGAATAAATACAGAAAATGTTCTCACCTACATATGAAATGTTGAAAAAAAATTGTATGTGCCATGCATGCTATCATTTTGCATGCTCTGTTTTTTCCTATCTTTGTATCTTCCAGACAATAGGGAAATATTTGCCAAACAGTTGGTGGAAGTTCCCTGAACCATTGGATCTATTAATCAGAGGTTTAAACCTGCCAGGTAAGAAAATGCATTGTCTTCATTTCTGTACAGCTGTGCCTCGCAGGGCTTTAGCACAATGTAGGGTATGTTAATTACTGAATATTTAAATACTTGAATTGAAGAGGATTGACGATGGTTTCCAGCATATTAGGGATTAGTCAACCGTTCCCTTAACATCTGTATCGCCCCAGAATTATACATTGTTGTGAATAGCTAGCTACTGTTTATAATTTAATCCTGAAGGCATATACCTGCAGTTTTTATTAATGACTGCTAAACAAAATAGGCTACAGAAGGGTTATAATAATGATATAAGAAAAGTTGTTTTTTGTGTTTTGTTGTTTACCGTTTGGCAGTTGTAACAATGAAGATGACTAAGATGTACTGTGGTTATGTAGGTGTATGTATGTTTAAGAGCCACCTTGACCCTTTCAGTCCTATTGCCACCAAAATTAGATTTCCTGTGTTTAAGAGCTGAGTGAAAACTTGAGTTTTAATCCGAGCAGTAAATTGAAATGGCAGTTCATAATGAGCCGTGAAAAAAATATCAACCTGTCATGAGGCAGAGACCAAGGTGTTTTGGAGAACCCCACCACAGAGGCTACATTATATTATGCAATACAAGAGTTGGAATGTTTCTCCTTAATCGCTAAAATGTTTGACATCTAGCTGCTACCAAGAAGAGGTTGCAGATATAAAAAGGATATAAATAGTATCAGGATATTGGTGGTGGATTCTTTTTTTACAGGATTCTGCCAATTAACTCACTAAATGGCAAACTATGTTTTCAGACTTGCAACACTTTTCCCTACATCTGTAATCTCATCTGAAACAGTCTTTGTGTAAAATTCAATGATTAAGAAGGAAATGCTCTTCAACTTAATGAGATAGCACTTAGTAACAGCACAATCCTCAATGGGTGATATATACTCTGTCTTCTGGAACAGCAAATGTGACATGGGCTCAAATTCTCCATACAGTTTTGACTAGAAAACTCAGTATGGCATATTTTGAAACCAGTACAAAGTGAAAGGCAACTGTAATAACTGTAACAGCATAAAACTGGAAAAAAGAAAAAGTAGAAAAACATTTATTCTGAGTAGTCGTTCATTAGTTTTATGATTTTATTTTTCTTTAGAAATGGGTTTTCACACTTGCCAAAAGAGGAAGCCTCATTGGGGCTTTATAAGATTAAGATTGAAATAAAGTGCATAGGTATTCAAGGGATTAAGAGGTAAGAAAAATACAATTTGATTGAGATAAATGATTTTCAGATCTTCTAATACAATATCTTTCTTTGCAAAACTTAATTACAACCTTACACCCACCACCACCACCACCACCCCCACCCCTGAATACAGTGATTATTATATATGCTATGCGATTGAGAAATGTCCATCATGATTTGGAACCAGCTGGGTATTAAGATGCCTGAGAGAAACAGCATGAAGCTGTGTCTTTAAAATGAATAATGTGAGAGGAGTTGCAGCTGCCTACTCCTCCCCTTTTCGTAATTAGCCAGCAACACTAGCCAGTCCTGAAGTTGTTTGATTTATCGGTTCTCTTCTTTTAGTGGGCACACAGACTGCAGGAGCATGCAAAGAGAGATGCATTCTTAACCAGAAACATAACAGATCAGTGAACCCGAAGTGACCATAAAACATCACTGCAAACCCAAACAAAAATATTTTAGTTTTTTATCTAATGTAACATACGATGTGAAGTTGGGCCCACAGGGAGCGCCTAACTTTGTTTAAAAGTGGGGGGCAAAGGTAAAAAAAAAAGGTTAAGAAGCTCTGGTTACTGTTCAATCTTTTTCGAGTTACTGTTTTTGTAATACAGTAGTAAAGTACATTTATTAAGTACAAACATAAGTAGCACCAAATGGCAGAACCAGTTCCAGTGACATATCTGCACACTGCTGTACAGTACCTATAATACTAACATGCAGCTTATTAAAGGGAACTGCTAAACAAACACAAACAATACAAGTACAAAATGTTATCATACGGCTTGTTTATTGATAGATATATTGACTTGTGTATGTTAACAGTTAAAATATTCCTTGCTCGGCTTTGTTTTAAATGTAGTGCTGAATGCTAGAGAATGCTTTTCACGTTTTGTCATCAGACATGGCTAGCTGTTATCACAGCGAAACCAGCTGCTCCGAGACTTTCGGAGAGTAAACAGTCCCTATAGCAGGGCAATGCTAATTGGTTGAAACAGCTGATTCATGATAATATTACAGGCAGGGCAGATCAACGCTGCTCCTACGTTAACAAGAGATCAGTTGTGAGTTCGGCCGCACCGACAGCACTCCCACTTTCAATAAAAATTGATGTGCCAAGCATGTGAAATGTACCTGCCCCAGACCAATGGGGTCGTTGATATATTGAAATCTAAGAGATTTCAGTATATCATCATGAGCTACATTAGTAAATATTGAGTCACCCTTTTTACCAATCAGCATTTATTTCTACATTTTGTTACAGTCATTTTGAAATTTTTGATATATTTACTACTGTTTAATCTAAGTTAAATAATAAAAGATTTTGGTGGGACTTGAACTTGAACTTTTCATTCACTTAACGACGTTTGTTTCTTACTGTTAGCTAACGTTAGCCATGGTGCAGTATGTTTGTATAGGGAGAATTTATTGTGATTGTTTATAAATGTGGCCCATCCTCTGAATACTTTTCCATTTTTATATTTTAAACCTTTTAAAGACAAACCAATGCCAAACACAACAAGGTATAAAGCATCTATAATGAACGAAAAAAGTGGAGGGACAAAATGTATAGTTTGACCCCCTCCCATATTCAAAGTGGAGGGGGGGCACGTGGCTCTTCTGCCCCATGGGTTAAGCGCCTATGGTCCGAATAGATCCCAACATCAAAAAACATTCAGACTGGCTTTTGTTTGTTTATTAGCATTTGCTTTAGAGTAGATTAGATTACCATAATAAGTTGCATTCCAAAAAAGACTGCATGAATCGTTTCTCTGTTGCAACACTGCTGCAAGCCTTTTAATTGCTGTCTTTAAGTTACTGTAATATAATAACAATAATACATTGGTGACCACTGGCATAGGGTATTCCTAATTTACAAACTATCATGGAGCTCTTTGTGATGATAACAGAACACTTTCTTGGGAGGCAATTTCTATTTAATTCAGTTCACTGTTAAAAACCGAAGTAAGAATTTCAAGATTTATGATACACAGGTTATCATATCCACTGTATTGCTTTTTACAACGATTTGTTCTCATTTTCCTGATGTCTTCATTTGATACCTGAAATGCCACTGGGTTTGGAAGAAGCCTATTTTTTTCCGAGGGACACATCTTGCATGGAATGAAATGCCACCCAGACAAATAAAAATAGATTGTAAGGCAAACCAAGCAATAACCTGGTGGAGGGGTGGAGGGGTGGAGGGGGGGGATTTTAGGGCCACTGAAAGATGACTAATTTTTATGTGGACAATATTGTCATTTTAGTTTTAACACTATCCAGTACATATTCCATAGTCTCCATATTCTGTGAAAAAATGCAACTGTAATACATTTAAAATATTTTTTTAAGGCACCAGTATTTTTTTTTTTTAATTATGATACTGTTCCCTCAATAATTGCACCGTTGGGCCTTTACATTTATAGAAGAATGAGCATATATGGTCTGCAGCAGACCAAAGAAGATGTATGACTGACAGTATGATGGCATTTTCATTTGCCAAAATTCTGTTCAGTAATTATTTCCATCCTTTCATAAGAGCCTTCCTTGGATGTTGTCATGCAGGATCATAACAAGCCATTTCCCTGCCCTGATTAATACCTTTACACAGACCACCACAATCAAATCCTCTGAGAGAAAGAGTATTATTACACTAAAAAACAACTACAACAGTTGCTTGCTGTACATGAGATCTGGACTAAAAAATAAAAAAAGTTTCTGTTTTTAAAAGAAAACCTGTTCTTATGTATGTGTTTTTTAAATGAATCCTGCGGATTCGTTTACCTGGGTGACTGACAGTGATTTTCAGTTACAGCTTCAAAGCCTTTCAATGCTGATAAAGTTTGATTTCATGTAGCTACACATTTGAAAAACACAGTGTATGAAGACCCCAGAGATGTACCCTACTTAGCTCAATCCAGACGGTTGTCATGCTGATGCGCTGGGGAGACCGCACTATGGTTGATCCCCGGAGCCAGCATCGCAGCCGTTGTGTGTGCTGATGCGCTAGGGAGGCAAAATAAGCTGATCCCTGGAGCCAGCATTACACTTCAGCCATCAACACCAGACAGAAGGATATCTACATCATCATATGGAAGGAAGCGCAAATGGATGGAGACACATATGGATCACATTAGTTTACTGTGAAGCTACGTCTTAGTTGGTGCTTATCTTGGCGAGAGCCAAGTTCAAATCAGCATGAAGTTTTAACATCTACTCTCATGTAATGGAAATCATGAAGATCTGGATACGTCCAGTGACTGCTGTGAATAGTGCAGCTGGCAACAAGGGAAAGACCTCGTGACAGCCTGGAGAGACAGCTGACTGGAGGAAAGAGACCCCATTGGGGCTGGCAAGGGTTAGCTACCCTTGTCGGCAGTATCCAGCTCTGTGTTTACAGGATGCTGGAGACACCGCCCAAGGCTTCAAAGAAATTAAACAGGAAAATACCCCTAGAGTCTGCGAGAGCGGGGGAAGATGACTCAACGTTGGACAACACGGTTAAGGACTTAGGAACGGAAACGGATATGAGTATAGAGAGTACTTCACAAAAGACTAGTTCAAGATCTGCAGTTAGCAAAGACATGGAACTCCAGGTTTGTGTCTGCGGCTGGAGCAAGGCGACAACAGTCAGGGGTTTGAAGATTCATCAAGGGAGAATGAAATGCTTGAGGGAGAAGGGACAAGGGCCTCGCATTGATCAGTACTTCTTACGAAGTCAGTCAAGTCAGTCGAATGAAATCCAGCGACAGGAAGCAAACCACAGTTCGCAGGATATCAGCACCCCTGTCATAGATGTGAGGAGGACTTGCATGGACACAGTTAGTGATGAACCTAATGATCCTTGTGAACCCGGGCAGACAAACCAGCGTAAGAGAGAAAAGAACCTCAACGGGCACAAGCCTGGAGTTAAATGGCCAAGAGCTTGTGAGAAAACTGCATGGGACACAGTAAACACAGATCTCTGCTTTGCATTGGAAAGGTTAAGTGGAACAGTTGAAAAGAAACTGGATAAATTTGGGGACATCATCTACATATGGAAGCGAGAGGTTTGGAGTTGAAAAAAGGAAGGAAAAAGTACAAACTATTCCTGGAAAGTCTAGACGGCAGCAGGAGATTGAACGCTTAGTTAGAGAAAGGAGACAGCTGAGGAAGCAATGGAGAAGAGCAGAAGAAAGTCAGAAGGAGGGACTCAATCTCTTACAAAGGGTCATAAAACATAAGCTTGCAACATTGCGCAGAGCTGAGCGCCACGGAAACGCTACAAAAAGAAGGAGCGTGCGAGAACTAACTTTTATAAAGACCCATTCAAATTTGTAAAGAAGTTATTCACCAGTGAGAAGAATGGCACACTAAAAGCATCTAAGTTTGAGTTGGAGAGATATTTGGAGGAAACGATACAGATTCAAAAAGGCAGGAGCCTATGTCAATTCCTTCAGACATCCCACCTATCAATCCACCAGAATACCAAATGGAGGACTGTGCACCTAAGTGGAAAGAAGTAGAGCAAGCTGTGAAAAAGCAAGGGCTTCATCATCTCCAGGGCCTAATGGAGTTCCGTACAGAGTGTACAAGAGCGCTTCAGGAGTTCTACTGAATCCTGTGGAAACTGATGAAAGTAGCATGGGAAAAACAGGTTGTACCAAGAGCATGGCGCCGAGCAGGTGGAGTCTTTATACCTAAAGAAAAAGATTCTAGCAGCATCAGTCAGTTTCGCCCTATTTCCCTATTAAACGTAGAAGGCAAGATTTTCTTCAGCATTATTGCTCAGAGATTGTCAACTTACCTATTAAAGAACTGCTTCATTGACACTTCAATACAAAAGCGGGCATTCCAGGTTTCCCAGGATGCTTAGAACACATCAATGTGATCTGGCAACAAATTCAATCAGCTAAAAAGGAGAGGAAGGAGCTCCATGTGACATTCCTGGATTTGGCTAATGCATATGGTTCAGTGCCACATGAACTTCTTTGGGCAGCATTTGATTTTTCAGTGTACCAATGACAATAACAAATCTAGTCAAAGCCTACTTTGGAGATTTGCAATTTAGTTTCTCAACTTCAGAATTCAGCACTACATGGCAATGCCTAGAAGTTGGAATAATGGCAGGATGCACCATTTCTCCACTGGCTTTTACCATGGCAATGGAAGTAATCATTAGGGCATCAAAATGGGTAGTGGGAGGAGAGCGCTGGCTTCTGGAATGCGACTACCACCAATTCGAGCATACATGGATGACATGACAACCATGACTACAACAGTAGCCTGCACTAATCGGTTATTGGGCAAATTAACCAATAACATTGAATGGGCACGAATGCAATTCAAGCCCACTAAATCAAGGAGCATCTCTATAATTAAAGGTAAAGTAGTAGATAAAACGTTCTTCATTAATGGTGAGGCAATACCAACAGTGTCTGAGAAGCCAGTGAAGAGCCTTGGGAGATGGTACGACGGGGATCTAAAGGACACAGTTCGTGTGGGAGAAGTTAGACAACAAGCTGTGGAAGGGTTGAAGAGCATAGACAGCAGCGCTTTACCAGGCAAACTAAAACTCTGGTGCTTTCAGTTTGGCCTACTGCCACGGCTGCTGTGGCCACTGACTGTGTACGAGGTTTCTTTGACAACAGTAGAGAAGCTGGAAGCTTTAATCAGTTCACACATCAGGAAATGGTTGGGAGTTCCACGCTGCCTCAGCAGAGTGGGACTTTATGGTAAAGGAATACTGCAGCTACCTGTCTCCGCTCTAACCGAGGAGTTTAAGTGCGCCAAGGTCCGACTGGAAATGACATTAGTAGAGTCACGCGACAAATGCGTAAGGGAGGCAGCACCTGTGTTGAAAACTGGAAGAAAGTGGGTGGCAAAGAAAGCTGTGGAGGATGCAAAGGCTGCCCTTCGAATTGGTGATATCATGGGGCAAGTTCAGCATGGAAGAGGGGGTCTTGGTCTCAGTTCAGCTCCTCCTACATGGCACAAGGCAGCCCCAGCGCAACGGAGGAAGCTTGTAGTCAACGAGGTGCAAAAGCAGGAGGAGAGGATGAGGTGTATAAAGGCCATTTCCCAGGGCAAGCAGGGAGAATGGATGAGATGGGAGAGTGTGGAACAACGCAAGATTGGCTGGCAAGACCTATGGTCAATGGAACAGAGCAGGATCAGTTTCCTTATAAGGTCAACATATGATGTTCTCCCATCACCACAGAACCTAAACCTCTGGGTAGGAGAGGATCCCTCATGTCCTTTGTGTTCATCACCTGCAACATTAAGGCACATTTTGACAGGATGTAAGGTGGCTCTTAGCCAAGGACGGTTTACTTGGCGCCATGACCAGGTGCTGCGATGTTTGGCCTTAGCATTGGAAGACAAGCGTAACATGACCAATAAGTTGCCACCTGTTCCATCAAAACATTACACACAAAGACAACATTCCTCCGCCCAGGAGAGCAACCACCAAGAAAAGGTGTTAAAACCAATCCTCGCCCAGGACAACTGGAAGCTGCTAGAGACTGGAAAATGCTGGCGGATGTTGGTCAACGGCTTATTTTTCCACCTGAGATTGCCACCACAAACCTTCGACCAGATATTGTCTTGTGGTCTGGATCAGCACGCCTTGTTCACCTGGTGGAGTTAACAGTGCCATGGGAGGATGCTGTAGATGAGGCGTATGAGAGGAAGAAACTGCGGTATGCTCAACTAGCCACTGAAGCGGAACAGCGAGGATGGAGAGTCTGGGTTTACCCAGTGGAAGTGGGATGTCGAGGATTTGTGGCACACTCTACAACCCGGTTTCTCAGAGATGTCGGATTCAATGGCCAAGAGTTGCGTCGCACAGTGAAGAACTTATCTGAAGCAGCAGAGAGGAGCAGCAACTGGCTGTGGTTGAGACGGAAAGATTCTGGCTGGGGATCTCAAGCACAATAGAAAGAAAGAAAGGCTGATATACAGGTAAGTAAGCTGGGCTGAGTTGAGTGGGGGACGGAGGGGGTGATGCTGGGACGCCAGAATCACCGTCGAGCCCTCTTGAGGTGTCGTGGGCTAGTCGACGAAACACCGAGGATGGAAGGTGCCCACTTGAAGACCCCAGAGATGTACCCTACTTAGCTCAATCCAGACGGTTGTCATGCTGATGCGCTGGGGAGACCGCACTATGGTTGATCCCGGAGCCAGCATCGCAGCCGCTGTGTGTGCTGATGCGCTAGGGAGGCAAAATAAGCTGATCCCTGGAGCCAGCATTACACTTCAGCCATCAACACCAGACAGAAGGATATCTACATCATCATATGGAAGGAAGCGCAAATGGATGGAGACACATATGGATCACATTAGTTTACTGTGAAGCTACGTCTTAGTTGGTGCTTATCTTGGCGAGAGCCAAGTTCAAATCAGCATGAAGTTTTAACATCTACTCTCATGTAATGGAAATCTTTTTAATCTAAACTGGTCCTTGGGGTTGATGTAGAGTGAGTAAACATTGCATATCGAGGGGTTAGCTGTGCTCGCTCTGCGGGCTCAAAGTGAATAAACTAAAGTTTCTGAGCTGCTGCCTCATGACAATGTCATGTATAGAGCACACATACTGTGTTTGTAAGCGTTCCCTGTTGTTTATTGCACTTCAAATGTCAGTTTCACATGTGTACCGATGCCTCTGTGACACTCCAGTGGAAGCAGTTTGTTCCCCTATGACAGACCGTCAATCTTCTTGTTTATTTTTGTGACAAAAAAAACCTGTGCCTCAAGATCTGTGCCAAAGATACTATTGTTGGTACTGGACTCCAGGACTGAACGTCACTTCCGGCTCCTGTGTGCTGTCATTTCTGGTCCTTCACTAAGCTCTGCCCACTACCCTCTCACAGCACGGAATGTATTTTACCCCCAAAATATTCCAAATAAAGTATGAAAATGTTATTCAGTAACCTAAGTGCTAGGTTCAGCACCCAAAAGATTGGCCAGTACTTTTGAACCTTTATGCATAAATGTTTAGCATGCTAGACCAAATAGGTATGACACCAGTATCTAAAGGGTCTGAAAAGAAGTGCATGAAAACGATGTGCCAAAAAGGAAACTGTGTAGGCTACCCTGCTGTAATTGCAGTAAGGCTGCAAGATTGTCTCCAAACTCCAGAACCTCATCTTAACACTAACTAGGATTATCGATCAACAAATTTCAGCTGAAGCCAATTATTTTCAAGTGCTTTTTCTTTTAAATTGTGTATGGCAAAAAAAAAGTGAGTCAATCAAATCCTTAAAAGTTAGAGAATGTCATTTCACATGTAATACCCAGGCAACAGAATGAAGATTGTGTTTCAAATTGATCTATTTCAGTGACCTAAACATGTCACCCAGCACATCTCCCAATGTAAGTCAATTTCCGGTCTGCTGTCTATCCACGGTGAGTACTGTGGAAAAATGGTTTGAGCAGGTACGTTTTGCATTCCCAGCTCTTCTCATTCTATCAGGTAGAATGTCAGCTTTTTAGTGTACAAATCATTCCTATTTTGCTTCTACCAATTTATTTGTAACCCTGGTGAAATTCAAGAGGTGTAACCATGGCCGGATTACCGAACGGGCAACTCGGGCAGTTGTCCAGGGGCCTCCGGCCACCAGGGGGCCCCCGACGACATGTCATGTAACGTGCATTTATGCCACTGAAATAAATTTAAATGAGCAAGTCAACTGTCCAATGTTTACACACTCACTGTTTAAGCGCGACAAATTGACCAATTAAATCGTGTGAATATTTTCTACCAGAAGACATACCCTTTACGATTGGTACAATGGTAAGGGAGGGTGGGTTTAATGTAAAGGCTGACAAAATTAAGAAAAAAACGTAGCTAGACAGCGAAGAACAAAACCAGAAAAAAGAATGGATCGACGCACTCCTAGCGGGTACGTTAAGCGAAAGCAAAAAAAGGAGAAAGAAGCGAGAGGAGCAGCTCTTTTACAAAGTGTGCCTTCTATCGACAGCTTTTTTAAAAAGGGGGTTGCTAGTTGCTCGTCAGAGGAGGCACCTGTTGCTAGTGCTAGCTCGTCTGCTAATGTTAACAATGAGGCTGATTGTGAGACCACCAGTCCCGCTTGCGAGCCCGAGCCGCCGGAGAGTCTCTCGCCACCACCTGGAGCCAGCAGTGCTACATGCGACACGGTCCCAGAGGTTAGTGCCACCAGCTCAAGCACAACCCATGGAAATATGAATGACCCGTCTTTGTGGGGCATGATAGACGAAGCGACTCGGACAGCGTTAATTGAAAGCGGGGTGTCTGCCTTCCAAAACCGAGCGGCCAAATATCCAGCGTCAACACGGGACGTTGCTGGGGTTAGGACACGTTCCCTAACAAATGATTTATTTTCTTGCCGCTTACAGAACGGAGAAATAGTTTCAAGAGATTGGCTAATTTAGCTGCACAAAGGAATATCCGCTAGAAACTGTCTTCAGGGCATCAGGTGATTCTTTAGCGTTAGGTTAGGGTCAGGGGTTGATGTCGGAGAGGCGACAAGCTCAGGAAGTGAAAGGTGGGAGTGTTGGGCAAATACCCTAGAATCATCTGATGCCATGAGGACACTTTCTAGTGGATATTTATTTCCGCTGCCTCTGACTAGGAAAACAGCATACCAACACTGAATATCTCATTGGAAAGCGCCGGGTCTGTGCTTTCAAACAAGCCCTGAACCACGTAACATGATTAATATGCACTTAAAGTTCGGTGCGCCGGCACACCGAAATGAAAGTTATTATATTTTGGTAAATATAGCAAATAGACCCCTCCAACATCTACCAAATAAAAATGCTACATGTTCCCAATCAACTCCTGTCCAATATATGTGAATCCTTGGCCGGTTATTGTTAGCTCAGTGGTTTTGGTTCTTGGTCAATAGCACTTTTGAGAAAGTCAAAAACAAAGCCTATGTTGAACCTTACACTAATTCTACAAAATTTGATCCAAATTGTAAAATCAATTCAACTCCTATTGCGAAAATGTCGAAAACAAAATTGGCTTGGTATTCTGTGGTAAAGGTTAAGTCAAGGGTTTCCAAGAATCCTTGTATATGCCTCTGCCTACATGTGTGACAATGAGCTTTATAACCAACTTATTGTGTGAGTGTGAAAGATGGACAGACGGACGGAAAACATCATTTTCATATATACTGTGCCCTGCTTTGAGAGCTGCAGATAAGTCAATGCTGTGAAATAGTAAAATATCTAAAACTTGGATACATTCAGCTGACAGTCTAATTGGTAGAAACCTCAACCTAAGTTAAGCTGCAACGTGGGTATCAGATATATCTTGCAAATGTGAACAGCTGTGTTAAGAATTCAAAGTTAGGAGGTATGGAAACTGTAACCAGAGCTTTACCTTGCACCATTTAGACTGAGACTGAGAAGGCTGTGTTAAATAGTGTTTATAGGAAATGTTCCTGTCTTTGCCAGGCACGCAGTGGGAAGGATATTATTAGCAGTGGAACAGTGGGAGGCAAAACTGGCTGAAAGAAGTACCTTCAAAGTAACACCAAATAGAAGAAACATAAGGGCATAGATATTTCATTTTTTTTAGTCCCTTTAACTAGTGTGCTTTGTACTTTTATTTTAAATTACAGATGTGTTCCATCCTCATATAATACAGTCAAACAAGAAAATAGAATGTTGGTACATTTCTTTATAGAAGAAGGTCAAATTTATAAGAAATTTTGTCCAGTTGTCTGAAAAACATGTACTTATTTATTTAGGGGAAAAAGCTTTGAGAATCTAAGAAGAGGAGCTGTATTGAATTGTACAGTTGCATATGGCTCTTCATATGACTGTTGTGTAATTTTCAACATTTTATATCCCAGTTTTGCTTTAGCTCTGGTCTTCACTCTGTAATATGACCCACTCAAAACAAAGTGTAGGGATCTAGGCTTGTGCTGTCCTGGAGGCCTGGTATTTTGAGTAGACCATAACAAAGTACTGCAGGTACTTAATACAGGACTAACACCTCCCAGTGTGTCCATTACTACCAACACGCTACAAGATGAAAGTGGTCTGGTGGGTGCAGGTGTTCCAAATGCAGACAGGGAGAGGGAGAGGGATTGCGATACGCGTGGTAAACTGGGTTGAAAACTTAACTGCCCTCCTCAGTTCAGTGTGTGACTTCTGTTTATATACCAGTAAACAATATGTCATCAGTATCAGCATCCTAACACATCCTAAGCCAGTTGGTGTTGGAATGACTTTGAATTCATTTAGGAATTTCATTTAGGGCAATTTCAGATCTATGTAATTATGATAATGTATATTAGTTAAGATTTATTGGATTTATTTTGTTAGTTCTATGTACTTAATGGCATCTGCGCTCGGATGTCAGAGGGAGACGCAGAGTTCTGGAGGATCCTATTTGTCCCACTCAGACACTGCCTAAACCAAACTGTGTGAAGGATATCTTTGTCAGTAAAAACATATTGTGTATGTTATTTATTTTCTTCTAGACTTTAATTACCCTGCAAGAAAAAATATTAGATTTTGCAGACAATTCATCCCCCTCTATTCACATAATACTATTTGAATATAAATATGAAAAAGAAGTTCACTGGTATAAATCAAATCTGGTCCTTATGTTTCTTCTATTTTCTTCTGTGTAGTCTTCTGTCTCTAACAAAACTTGATTCATGTAAGGTATTGAAAGGAACTGTACTGGATTCCCAAAGCTTTTTACACCAACTATACTTTTTTAAAGTAAGAAGAAACAGCTTAAGACTACATAGAAGATGCTAAATGAAATTATTTAGTTTTTAGTTTCTAGTTGGTAACTGAAAAATAACAGTTTATTTATTTGGAGTAAAAACCTTTGTGAATCTAAGAAGAATACCTGTTTTAAATTGTACAGTTAGTTATAATAAAAATGGTTTAAATAATAATCATATATATACAGGTATATATATATATATATATATATATATATATATATATATATATATATATATATATATATATATATATAGTAACAGCAGCGGGATGTGTGAGACAGCAGGGAGGGGGTTAAAGCCTCCCTGAAGAGAAAAAAACATGGAAAAAATGCACCTTTGTTTAGTTTAATTGTTTTGGTTTATTGTTTAATTGTTTTGCGTTTCTATTAATTCGTTTTTGTTAATTGTTTTATTGTTTAATTTAACTGTTTTATTATTTAATTATCCCCTGCACCTGGGCAGTAATTAGGAATTGGGACCAGGGCAGGGTATAAGATAGGATCAGTTAAGCTGATCGAGGCTGCTGTTTAGAAGGAGGCAGATGAGGTGCTCTGCTTCCGAGCAGTCTAGAAAAGAAGTGCGTGCTGTGTTAAGCCTGTGTAGTTTTTGTGTGGTGGTGTCAGGTAAACGGCTTAGCCATCCTGCGAGATAGTCAGGGAAATAACCAGTTAGCGCTCCAAAGCGGAGCTAGGTGTTTATTTTGTGTTCGGTTTTGTTTATTTTATTTTGTGTTAATTAAAAAAATAGCGCGTCAAGGAGGACGAAGATGCTCTCTTTTAATTGCATTTTGCACACATCACTAAACTCATCTGTTTCTAAATGCAGCTTTTGCTTCCCTACTTCTGCTTGGCTGTTCTAATTGATTTAATTAGTCTGTATGGCATTCAAGTCAAGTGGTAGAAGGAAATGAAAAGGAAAGATTTTGAGTTGATTGAAGTAAGAGAAGAAAGACTCCCCTGTTAGATAAAACTTTTCTGTGGACTGACAAAGTATTGGTGTACATGTATTTTATTTGGTTTAAGATTTAAACCTCTGATACAATGATGCTTCCAGTTAAACAGGATAAGACATAAAACAGTGTGTCCCACTACAACTTGGAGCAACAGAGGCACTATATGAAAAACTACAGTAAGTGGTGGAATCAAGGGTGATTGCAGTATCTGAGAAAAAGCCTCAAATAATCTGATAATCAGTATGAAAAGGGCAGATAAGTGCTTGATAGTATGTCACAAAACCCACAATTTTAGGCTAGTTTGACTTTGGAAAATGTTTGTATCAGCTCATGTTTGGCACATACAGAGAAGGTGTGAAAGATGGGACACGCTGCATTTATTTTTCGTTATCTGGGAGATTCAAACCCAGCTCTTATTCCCAATAGAGCTTTCAGTGTAGACAGTGAGGGTCAGTTCAAGGACAAAATACTAGTGTCGATTGTTTCCATCCCTAAAAGTTAGGATTACAGTCAAATCTAAAGTTTACAGGAGCATTTTTCTCAAATATATTTGAAAGGTTCTTCTCACAATAAAACCACATTGAACTGCTCAAGCAATAATCTTTAAAATTAATTATTTTAGGTTTAAACATTTAAATAGTTCTCCATCACAAACAAGCATTTCCATGTAGCTTCTTTCTGATATTACTTCTCAGTATACTGGCATAATCTCACCCAGGAGGTATGGGGATTTCACTTTTTCCACTCATTAATTGCATATCAGTGCAGTGGTGGTATTGTTTACTGTTATATTCCAAATCAGACTGATTATAAAAAATGACACAGTAATACAATTTTAAAGAATAAATTGATAAATATGATTACAGTGACACATGTTTAGAGAGCTGTTACCGCCCTTCAATGCTCGGAGGTGGGGGAGGGGGTGTACAGGCAGGATGAAATGAGAGTCCTAAGGTTCTGGGGGACACTGGGACCAAAAAAACAGGCCTGAAACAGCAAAGAGTGTGCGAGAAATACACTCTCAACTTGATTAGAGCTAGCCACCGAACACTTCAATGGACAAAATGTTTCCACTGTACCCAAAATATCTACTCCATATTTTATTAAACTTGAAAGACAGCTTTATCTCCATTCAGTTTCCAGACATCATCACTCAGCTTCTAAATCTGTATACGTGGAGTGAAGATACAGTGGCTCTCAAAAGTATTCACCCCCCTTGGACTTTTCCACATTTTAATGTGTTACAACATGGAATCAAAATGGATTTAATTAGGAGTTTTTGCCACTGATTAACACAAAAAAGTCCATATACAAATTGTTCTAAATTAATTACAAATACAAAACAGAAAACAATTGATTGCACAAGTATTCATCCCCTTGAGTCAATATTTGGTAGAGGCACCTTTGGCAGCAATTACAGCCATGAGTCTATTTGGATAAGTCTCTACCAGCTTTGCACATCTGGACTCTGCAATTTTTGCCCATTCTTCTTTGCAAAATTGATCAAGCGTCAAGTTGGATGGGGAACTTTGGTGAACAGCAATTTTCAACTCTTTCCACATATTCTCAATTGGATTGAGGTCCGGGCTTTGACTGGGCCACCAGGACATTGACCTTTTTGTTTTTAAGCCACTCAGGTGTGGCGTTGGCTGTATGTTTGGGGTCATTATCCTGCTGGAAGATTAATCTTCTCCCAAGTCCCTGGTCTCTTGCAGACTTCAGCAGGTTTTCCTCCAGGATTTCTCTGTACTTTGCTGCCTCCATTTTGCCCTCTGTCTTCACGAGCTTTCCAGGCCCTGACGTAGAGAAGCATCCCCATAGCATGATGCTGCCACCACCATGCTTCACGGTAGGGATGGTTTTCTCAGGATGATGTGCGGTGTTAGGCTTGCCAAACATAGCTTTAGCATTGAGGCCAAAAGCTCTATTTTGGTCTCATCAGACCATAGAATCTTCTTCCACTTGGTCTCAGAGTCTCCCACTGCCTTCTGGCAAACTCTAGCCGAGATTTGATGTGAGTTTTTTTCAACAATGGCTTTCTTTTTGCCACTCTCCCATAAAGGCCAGTTTTATGAAGCACCCGGGCTATTGTTGCCGTAGGCTCAGTGTCTCCCAGCTCAGCCGTGGAAGACTGTCACTCCTTTAGAGTTGCCATAGGCCTCTTGGTGGCCTCCCTGACTAGTGCCCTTCTCGTCCGGATACTCAGTTTTTGAGAACAGCCTGTTCTAGACAGATTCACAGTTGTGTCATATTCTCTCCATTTCTTAAAGATGGACTTTACTGTGCTCCGGGGGATATTCAATGCCTTGGAAATTTTCTTATATCCTACCCCTGATTGGTGCTTTTGAAGAACCTTATTCCGTATTTGCTTTGAATGTTCCTTCGTCTTCATGATGTAGTTTTTGTTAGGAAATGTACTAACCAACTGTGGGACCTCCCAGAGACTGGTGTATTTAACCTGAAATCATGTGAAACACCTTAATTGCACACAGGTGGACTCCATTCAACTAATTATGTGACTTCTAAAGACAATTGGTTGCACCAGAGCTTATTTAGGTGTGTCATAGCAAAGGGGGTGAATACTTATGCAATCAATTATTTTCTGTTTTATATTTGTAATTCATTTAGAACAATTTGTAGATTTTATTTTTCACTTTGACATTATGGACTTTTTTTGTGGTGATCAGTGGCAAAAACTCCTAATTAAATCCATTTTGATTCCATGTTGTAACACAATAAAATGTGGAAAAGTCCAAGGGGGGGAATACTTTTGAGAGCCACTGTAAGGAAGGCAAAAGATGTTTTTATTAAAATTGTGTATACAATTGTAGTGTGCAAATTTATTGGAACACATCAAGATTTGTCATTTATATACCTACCTGCATAACCATTTTTGTTTTATTTATTTATTTAGCAGGCACATTTACCCAAAGCAACTTACACACGTTACAATGTAATACAAGGTTACAGTTCAAGAATAATTAGTTATAAACTAAAATACAACACAGAGACACAACAAGAACAATAAATACTTCCTGCGGTAACTGTTACCCAAAAGAACTGTTTATGTGTTTTATAATGTGGCAGGGAAAACTCATTTTAGCCCTTTTACTTTACTCACAGAATATTCTCTTTATCGGAAACTAGAATCCCTGGTAATCAGTGATAAACAATAGACATTCATGTGTGAAAATGTTAGACCATTTTGTGCTTTAATTAGGCGTCTTAAACAACTTCTAAAAAGTCTCATGCATTTTATCAGTGTTCATTTTCTCTTACTAGTTTAAATTAATTACATGTGTGGCTTATAAAGTCACCAATTAAATTAGACAATCACTAATTTGCTTATATTGACAATTTTCCAAGAGTTTTAGTTACAGTAATTTGGTTTCATATGCATAACACATCAAAACAACAGATAACAATTTTTGCACAAATAACCATTTCTTCTTGTTCCTTGTCACACTTCAGTGATGTTTAAGTACAGCATGCATCTGCCTGCTGACAGGTTTAATGAAAGGATCCCCAGAGTCTTCTGTCAAGAACTACCAAACAGACCAGATACATCTCTCTAGTGGTGTTAACATAGCTTTGTCAGCATGCACAGTATTTTATTGAACACTTTCTGGATTTATGCATATAATGTTAGGTATCAATTTCATAGCAAAATGGCTTTTATTCTATACAGCCATTTCTTAAGAACGAGCCTTGAAGCAATGTAATGAAATTCCCAAGGTCGACTTTAAAGTGAGGCATTAGGTTACTTCTATATTGTTTAGCTTGAGACCAGGCGTTGTTTCATAGTTTTGTAAATCTTTGTAATTTTAAAAAATGTGTATGCATCCATCTACATCCAGTACTACATTCCAGAAAAATTACATTTAAAAAAGCCAGTGGAATTGAAGAGTTTTATGTAAAATGTATTACTTTACAGACTAAATACTGAATAGGCGTTAACTATACTTTCTCTTTAGTAGCTAGCCTCCTTTATAAAGAAGCCTTTGGGTAAATACAGTTTAGACTGCCAGAGCAGCAGTCTTATTACCATACATAAGACAACAAACAAGTATGCAGTGTTGTACAATCATCAAAATTGGATTTTATAAAATGTTATCTTTACAGACATATAGTGCTATTATGAGGCTTACGCAACAAGCATAACATAACAACAGTAAAAAACCTGGGTAGCACTTTAGAAGACCATGTCATAACTGGGTAATAACCAATGAATCCTGCTCTTACCTCATACCTACCGGGCAATTCTTTCTTTTGTACGGGAGGCATCCTTGACTACCCTACTTCAATAGCCAAGATAAGAACACTTTTCACCAGTTGTTCTCACAGAAATAGGCTTACAAGATGCATGAAGCATATAGGATTGTGTCTAAAAACATATAGTTATCAGCTTAGAATACCAAGGTATTCCAGCAACACAAATGCACAATGAATATATATTGTGACAATTTGCCCCTAGTGCTGTACTGAGGGCAATACCTCTCTCTCCTATTGTCAATGCAGGTGAAGGAGGCAGCTGACCAGGGTTCTTTTGAGAAATTGCTGGTTTTATTTTATATTCAGTGTGGCTCCCAAAAGAAACACAATAATACTTTTCACACAGAAAAGAAACAAACAAAACCCTTGCCGTGAAAGGCTCGAACTAAACACAGGATTTCCCTACCAAACAAAAAGGAGAACACTCAGTTCAAACAAAGGCACAATAAAACAAGGTAGTAATGAACAGAACCTAAAGAAAAAAACAGACCTTTTCAATAGTTTTCTGTCTATAATCACCTCTCCAAACACTCAAGTCTTCCGTCCTCAAACTCTCTCTCCGTTAATCAATTAAGCACCAACCACATTCTGCACCAGAATTTGGCAGAGATGAGATTTTAACCCCATCCCTGCCAAAGAAATGTAAAATATATCTTTTTTATTCACACACTCACAAACACCCCACCATTTTACATATATAAAATTTGGGTAATTGGGTAATTTGGGTAATTATATATATAAAATGGGTAATTGCTACAGGGCACCTTTGGTAAGTGTGTTGGCATCATCCGGGTGGAGGCACCGCATTAAAAGAACCAGTGTATTTAATTTCAACCAACACAATAGGTTACGCAAAGGAGCTTTCAGCCAATTCACCATACTACCGCTGAGAACCAGGATCATCTTGTTTAACTTTACCAACCTATTTAACATTCAGTGTTAATTCCCATTCTATTTCATCTGGACCACAGCAAACAAATTAATTATAGGCCTAGTTTGTCTGTACTCTGCAGGCAGAGTGACCAGGGTGAGGTTACATTTTTGGAGGCTCCGCTGGGAATTGAGTTTCCGTGTCGTTTACCTGTTGTTTACTGTTTTTCCTGCCTCAGTTTCAGTGATACTGCATTTCTTGTGATAATTTGCAAAGAGAGTTCAGCCTGTTACTCGCTACTTTTTTCCCTGTTTCATTTTTGTCGTTTCTGCTTTCTGCCATAGATCAGGCAGAAAGTGAACCTGCTGTTTGTGCTCATGATGTGTGTGCTAGGTTCCTAGCATGGCTTGAACAAGAAGGCATGACGTTAGAGAGTGCAAAGGAAGTGCTCAAACCAGTGTACCCTCCTCCTGCGTTTGATTTAAACCGAGACCTGGTTACTGCCATCTGTTCTCTGGTTGATAAGTGTAACAGTGCATCCACTGAAGGGCATGGTTCCAGGAAATTATGTACGTTTTCTGGTGTGAAACCTATTCCTAATGGGGAGGAGGAATATGACACCTGGGTTGAACAAGCAACTCACACGTTGGATGAGTGGCAATGTTCTGACAATGTGAAAAAGCAACATGTAGATGAGAGCTTGAAGGGACATGCTGCTGACCTTTTTTAAAAATAGGGAATCCGTCAGCTACAGTCAGGGATTACCTAATTGTACTGGAAACTGCTTATGGAACAACTGAAAGTGGCCCTGACTTGCTAGTGAAGTTTAGGAGTACTGTTCGAAAGGAAGGAGAAAAGTTCTCCACCTATTTGCATCGCTTAGATGAGTTGTTGCACAGAGTGTTTCATAAGACATGAACGCAGCCTGAATTGAACAGATTGCTAAAGGAGCACTTACACATGACATGGTAACGTTGCGTATCCATTTGACAAGCAAACTGCGTGACCCCCCTTCTTTTCCTGAGCTGCTGAGTGAAGTTAGGAAGGAAGAGGATGTGATTTGGAGTGCAAAGAGATCCGTCGCTGCATTCACTGTCAGAACAGCTCCTGGTGCTGCTGTGTCTGAACTGGAAAGTCTGAAGCAAGAGGTGAAGGGGTTAGCTAACCAAGTTTCATGCCTTCTGAATACTGCTACAGTTCTGTCAAAGCCAGAGAGGTCTGTTTCTGCTTGGAAAATGCCATCTGCTGGTCACGTGACGGAAGCCTGTGCTAATATAGCATCGTCTACAGACGTTACCAACTGCAGTGTAACTCGGAGTGGCATTTTCTGCTACAAGTGTGGAGAAGATGGCCATACCAAGCGAGAGTGCCAAGCCATGGAAGATCTGAGAAAAGTGAATGGAAAGCTGATCAAATCCAAGCGGCCTTCGGGAAACTACTCAGGGGCTTGGTGAAGGAACGGACTGAACTTCCGATGTCTGAATGCAAGACCCTGCTGCTCCCGGGGTTAGTGGGGCCTACTTCAGTAGTGCCTGTGCAAATTGAGGGCATCTATACTCGAGCACTATTAGACAGTGTTCAGAAATCACTATACTTTATAGGACATTTTATGACACCTATCTGAGACATTTGCCTATTACACCTGTTAAAAACTTAGAAATATGAGGTTTGAGTTCACACAAGTACCCATATGATGGTTTTTTGCTAATTAAGATTGAATTTTCTGGTAATGTGGTTGGAGTACCACGGACAGTTGACACGCTTGCATCAGTGTGCCACGACCCTTTGGCGTAGGGAAATGTGTCTATACTGGTAGGAACCAACACCAGTGCTGTACGAAAATTGTTTGAAGCCTGCAAGAAGGAGGCTGGAGAAAACTTTCTGAGTACTTTGACCATCCATCCAGTGATCATGTAGGCCTATGAAGACACTCAGGGTTATTCTGAAAGCTGCAGAGGAACTGTGTGGTTCACACAATGCAAAGCGCTCACTCTACCATCAGGGGGAGTTTTGAATATACCTGGCATTCCCAATTTCCTGGCTCGCCTGCTAACAGCACACTATTAGTGGACCATCCAGCAGACACTTCATTTCCTGATGGCTTAATAGTGAGGCCTGAAGTACAGTCTGCCACTGTCGTGTCTGCTAAACGCATTACTGTTACCATCAGAAATGTCTCCACAAGAAAAGTGATGTTGAGACGTGGAACCCCCATTGCTCATCTGTTCCCTGTTGATGTAATGCCTTCACTAACGACTGAGAGTAAAAGAGAGTCACCTGTAAAATTGACACCTGCCTCTTTTGACTTTGGAAAATCTCCTGTGCTAGAAGAGTGGAAGAGACGTCTGAGTGAGAAACTATTGGAACGGAAAGAAGTTTTCCCGTGACATGAGTGGGATGTTGGCTGCTCTGGAAGTACTCAGCACGAGATAAGACTGAGCGATTCCAGGCCTTTCCGGGAACAGTCTCGACAACTGGCCCCCGCCGACATGGAAGACATGAAAAAACATCTGAAAGATCTAAAATCTGCTGGAATCATCTCTGACTCCAGAAGTCCATACGACTCTCCAATAGTGGTGGCGCGATTAGAATGTGTGTTGATTACAGGACCCTCAACAGACGCACCATTCCTGATCAATACACCACGCCACAGATGACCTGAACTATTTGAGTGGATGGTTTAGTGTGTTGGACCTCAGGAGTGGATACTACCAAATTCTGATGAGTGCAGCTGACAAGGAGAAAACCGCGTTCATCTGCCAGCAGGATTTTTTTCAGTTTGAATGTATGCCTCAAGGGATTTGTGGAGCTCCTGCGACCTTCCAGAGAGTAATGGAACGTACAGTTTTTTGGAGGTATTAGTTTACCTCGATGACTTAATAATCTTCAGCAGGACGCTGGAAGAGCATGAAGAATGTTTGCTGAAAGTTCTTGACAGATTACAAGAAGGCCTGAAACTGTCTATAGACAAATGTCAGTTTTTCAGGACCTCTGTCACCTATGTCGGTCATATTGTGTCACAAAACTGTATTGTCACAGGTCCATCAAAGGCTGAGGCTGTAGCCACCTGGCCTCGCCCTCAAACATTGACCACCTTACGTTCTTTCCTGGGTTTCTGTGGTTATTATCGCCGCTTTGTAAAGGATTACGCACACATATGCCAACCGTTGAATCAGCTGTTGCAAGTTTATCCCCCTCTCAACAAAAAGACAGAAAAGCACCCTGGAAAACAGCTTAATAAGGCGTACTTCAAGCCATCTGAACCTTTTGGGCCTAGATGGGACGAGAAATGTGAAGCTGCGTTCCGGACACTGAAGACCTGCCTGACCAGAGCCCCAGTGTTTGCCTTCGCAGATTCACAGAAACCATATGTGCTACATGTAGAATCTAGCCTAGAGGGATAAGGAGGTGTGCTCTATCAAGACCAAGCAAAAGGACTGCATCCAGTTGCCTTCATCAGCCGAAGTCTATTACGATCTGAGATGAACTACCCTGCTCATAAATTGGAGGTCTTGGCGCTGAAGTGGGCAATTGTAGACAAACTTCATGATTATCTGTACGGAGCCCAATTTGAGGTGAGGACAGATAACAACCCTCTGACGTACATCTTGACATCAGCCAAGTTGGATGCCACAGAACACAGATGGTTAGCTGCGCTGTCCACCTATGACTTCAGTTTGAGGTACAGACTGGGAAAAGAAAATGTGGATGCTGATGCACTATCAAGGCGTCTTCATTGCAGTTTATCTCCTAATAATGAGTGGAAAGAAATCTGTGCACCTGGGGTCCAAGCTCTTTGTCAGACATCATCCACCTGTGAAGGAACCCATAAGTTATCACCAGCTTGTGTGATTAAACAGATGGGGAGGTCAATGCATGCTGTGCCCAGGGCATACTGTCAGCTCACGGCTCTGAACACACAACAATTGCCTAACCTCAGCTCTTCGGACCTGCAGGCATCTCAGCAAGAAGATGCATAGGAGAGGTGTGGTTAGCTGTATAGCAAGGAGACTCCAATGGTGTGGACAAAACAAAGGACTTTGACATTCCGCTCCTACTACGAGAGTGGGACAAGTTAATACTTGAACAAGGACTGCTATACAGAGTTGTCAAACTAACAGATAAACCTGTCGTAAAATAATTACTGCTGCCGAGACAGTTCTGAAATACTGTACTTCAGTCTTTGCATGACCATGTAGGACACTTTGAAAAGACCTATAGCCTGGTGTGCGACCAGGTTTACTGGCCACACATGAAATTAAATGTAGAGCAATACTGTAAGACCTGTGCACGCAACATACAAAGAAAGACATTGCCAAAATTGTTTTGCCTTGCACTTCGAATTAATGCACGGATACCACGATCCTGGAGTATGCACTTCCGCCCACTATTGCCCTTTGCTGATGATATCTTTCCCTCAGAGTTCCATGCCAGCATCACCTTAGACACCGTTGCTCGTGAAACATCAGCAAGTTGAGCTGTCTTGGTCACTGAAGCTCCTGCCAAACGCCCCCCAACAATCACCCCTCTTTCAAAGTCACTGAGGTCTCCTCTTGCAGCTATGCTAGCCATAATTATAGGCAACCAAGCCTGTCAGGCATTTTTATACATGACCCTAAGCATGCTGGCATGTTATTTGCTTAATTAACGAGACACACCTGTGTGGAAGCCCTGGCTTTCAATATACTTGGTGTCCCTCATTTACCCAGGTGTTTCCATTTTTTTGGCCACTACCTGTAGGTAATGTGTTGGTAATCACTGACCACTTTACACGTTACGCCCAAGCATTCCCTACAAAAGACCAGAAAGCCTCCACAGTAGCGAAAGTACTTTGGGAGAAATACTTCATACACTATGGGTTACCCAAAAGAATGCACTCGGACCAAGGCCGAGATTTTGAAAGCAGGCTAATCCATGAGCTTTTGAGTATGCTGGGAGTAAAATAATCTTGGACTACACCTTACCATCCTTAAGGGAATCCGCAACCAGAGAGATTCAACCGAACGTTGCTTGACATGTTAGGTACGCTAGATCCTGTGGAGTCAACATCTAAGCCATCTAGTCCATGCCTATAATTGCACCCAGAATGAAGCTATGGGTCATTCCTCATAATATCTAATGTTCGGGTGTGAAGCAAGGCTGCCCTTTGACTTGTGCTTTGGAGTATCTGCTGATGGTACGTCTGACACATCGTACCTGAAGTGTTTTTGTGGTCCAATAATATTAATAGGTTTGGAATATATTTTACATAAACCAATCAGAACCCAGAGTGCCCAGGTATAGCAACCGTTGCCTGGGACGTTAACAAAAAACTTGTGACCCCGCAAAAACTATTTATAACTATTTATAGCTTTTTTGTATCTTTCCATAAGCAATACTGACTGAACTACAATGGATTACAAACTTTACAAGCAACTCCATTTCAAAAAGTGTGCGCATGACCCAGGACGTCTTTTTTAAAGGGATATGCTCCTAAAAGAAAACCAAACAATGGGCTCATGTTTTTCTTTCTGCGTACCTTTTTCTTAAAAACAAAATAGTGTTGCTGGCCAGGCTTACTGCTGCAAAAAATAAGAGACAGCAGATGGAATGCTTATTATCCCACGTTATAAGGTATTTGCTACAGATGGGCATAGTTACACACATTGCCCGAGATTCACTGGGAATTGTTGACAATGGCCGGTTAATGTCCGAAGTACTCTACATTTATATTAAGAAAACAACATCGCCCAAAATGAGCGACTATTGACACCAATGACCGGGCACTATTATCAGAGCAACAGCCAATGACAGCATTTTCCATCTTTTTCCGTAACATATATATATATAGTAAATATGGACTGGAGAGAAGGGTCATAGTGGAAAATTATTTCCGTAAGGGAAGACTATTGTTACAGACAGGGAGCTATTGCTCCCTGGAGTTTGGATAGTATTTATGACTTTATATATGTTGTTTAAATATAGCTAATCCAGCATAAGTAAATAAATAAATAAATAAATGTTTTTGAAGTTCATACCGCTTAGTTATCAAAGTAGATTTGGCGTACAGCTCTCCGTTTGGCTTCCTGACTGCTGCATAATACTTTCTTAGTAGTGCATTAAGAGCCTGGCTGGCATATTTATTTACATCTCTGTGACAAGATGACTGGGCGGTGACGTCACGGCAGAAGCAGGAACAAAAACGACAGAGAGGTGGAGTTTGGTGGAGCTGAGCGAATGGTTTCGCTCAGCATTTAATAAATAAACAAAAGATTTAAACAGAACACAAAACAGGACACGGCACTTGCGCCAAAATAAATAGACAAACAAAACGGACTATGCACTAAACACACACGAACAGACAATCACGGTGAGTAAGAACACTTTTACTAATACTTTAACTATCACCTCTGTCTCCTATCCCGTTCTCCACTCACCGAACACCCAACCCCGAGTGAGTGAAAACATGCTGTTTTTATGCAGTTGTACCGAGACTCGATTGCTAGTCAATCATTCAATTGGAATCTCGGTACAACTGCACGTGAATTAATTAAGTGCACTCCGTGACCACACATTACATTTTAACCAGCACGTGAAGTGATTTGTGCCCTCCTCGTGCCTAAATATAAATCTACATTTTTAAATCACACGTGAAACACAGACCCGTTTATATCCCGTGTACCGATGACTATACACCAACATTTACACACAACACGTAACATATAATACACAGGGGGCACTTTGCCACATATACCCCCTTGTGCAAAGCACACATGGCCTCAATGGCCACCTCCCTCAGTCCCAAAGTCCCGGAAGAGGGGAAGCAAGTTGTTTCTGGGGTGGCCATGGTGGAATGTCTGGCACCCCCATTCTTCGTGGCTGGCAGCTCCTCTTCCGGGC
Organism: Acipenser oxyrinchus oxyrinchus; assembly: GCA_030684275.1. Taxonomy (NCBI): domain Eukaryota; kingdom Metazoa; phylum Chordata; class Actinopteri; order Acipenseriformes; family Acipenseridae; genus Acipenser; species Acipenser oxyrinchus. The sequence continues at coordinate 13,753,624 of CM060250.1, forward strand.
TTCAGCCACACTATCTCCTGCCGCAAAGTGCAGCTGGGGAGCTGGTCTCCTGACCTCCCCCTTCTTCATGGCCGGCAGTTCCTCCGTGGGGCTCCGCCACCCAATTTCCGGCAGCGAAACTGCTGCGGGGAGCTGGTCTCCTGACCTCCCCCTTCTTTGTGGCCGCCAGCTCCCTCCGTGGGGCTCCGCCACCGTGTTTCCTGCCACGGAAATGCGGCTGGGGAGCTGGTCTCCTGACCTCCCACCTTTCTTCATGGCCGGCAGCTCCCTTCATGGAGCTCCGCCACAGTGTAGCGCACCGAGGCAAAGCAGAGGCCCCGGCGACCCCAGGCGAAGCAGGACCCTCGACGACCCCAGGCGGCAGGATCCCTGGCGACCCCAGGTGACGGCAGCAGCAGCGACCCTCGGGAGGCGACGGCAGCAGCAGCGACCCTCGGGAGGCGACGGCAGCGGACCCTCGGGAGGCGACGGCAGCAGCAGCGACCCTCGGGAGGCTTAACTCGGGAGGGGAGCCCCTGGCCATAGAGGCGGCAGCGGGATCTCCACTTCTCCCTCGCACCCTGCACCCTGTGTGGAGCAAAAGGCAGCCCCAGGCGATGCGGAGCGACAGGCAGCCCCAGGCGATGCGGAGCGGCTGGCAACCCCAGGCGATGCGGAGCGGCTGGCAACCCCAGGCGATGCGGAGCGGCTGGCAACCCCAGGCGATGCAAGGCAAGCATCCTTGGGCGGCGAGGCAGGCATCCTTGGGCGGCGAGGCAGGCATCCTTGGGCGGCGAGGCAGGCATCCTTGGGCGAAGTGAGGCAGGCAGTCAGGACAAGCTGGGGTGCGGGTGTTGGCCCTCTTCTCGCCTCTGCGGCCGGGCGGTTCTTCCTCAGTGCTTCCCTCAGCAGCCTATGCAAGGGCTGCTGAGGACCGCCAGCATCTAGTCCTGGTCCTTCTGGTGACTGGAGAGGCAGCTCCTGCTCCTCTCCCTCGTGACGGTGGGGAGGTGATACCAGCAGGCATTCATCCTCTGCTGGTGGGGGAAGTGATACCAGCAGACATTCCTCCTCTGCTGGTGGGGTTGGCGGAGGCAGAGGCAGCTCCTGTTGCTCTGCTCCTGCCGGTGGAGGTGGCGGAGGCAGAGGCAGCTCCTGCTGCTCTGCTCCTGCCGGTGGAGGTGGTGGAGGCAGAGGCAGCTCCTGCTGCTCTGCTCCTGCCAGTGGAGGTGGCGGAGGCAGAGGCAGCTCCTGCTGCTCTGCTCCTGCCAGTGGAGGTGGGAGCGGCGTGTAGTCTCCTGGCGGCGGAGGTGGGAGCGGCGTGTAGTCTACCCTTGTTTCAGGGGACTGGTGCGGCCCTCCCTCTCTTGTAGGGGACTGGTGCGGCTCTGCCTCGGAAGGGGAGACCAGCAGGCATTTTCCCTCTGCTGGTGGGGGACCCAGCAGGCCTTCACCCTCTGCTGGTGGACAGGGACCCAGCAGGCATTCACCCTCTGCTGGTGGACAGGGACCCAGCAGGCATTCATCCTCTGCTGGTGGACAGGGACCCAGCAGGCATTCACCCTCTGCTGGTGGACAGGGACCCAGCAGGCATTCACCCTCTGCTGGTGGACAGGGACCCAGCAGGCATTCACCCTCTGCTGGTGGACAGGAACCCAGCAGGCATTCACCCTCTGCTGGTGGACAGGGACCCAGCAGGCATTCACCCTCTGCTGGTGGAGGAGGCAGAGGCAGCTCCTGCTGCTCTGCTCCTGGCAGTGGAGGTGGCGGAGGCAGAGACAGCTCTTGCTGCTCTGCTCCTGCCGATGGAGGTGGCGAAGGCGGGACCAGCAGGAATTCACCCTCTGCTGGTGAAGGTGGGAGCTGCAAGCAGTCCTCCCATGGCAATGGAGGTGGAACCAGCAGGAATTCACCCTCTGCTGGTGGAGACTGGGGATGTGGACGCTCTACCTTCCCCTTTTTGGGCCATGGACGCACCGACTCCTCCCTTTTTCGGCTGTGGACGCACCGACTCCTCCCTCTTGGGCTGCGGACGCACCGACTCCTCCCACTCAGGCGTAGGACGTTCGGGCTCCTCCCACTCAGGCGTAGGACGTTCGGGCTCCTCCCACTCAGGCGTAGGACGTTCGGGCTCCTCCCACTCAGGCGTAGGACGTTCGGGCTCCTCCCACTCAGGCTGTGGAGGCAAAACCAGCAGGCATTCTTCCTCTGCTGGTGGAGACTTGGGCGGTGGACACTCCGCCTTCCTCTTCCCCTTTCCCCTTCTCTGCCTCCTCCTCACCTTCCTCTCCTGGGCCAGTTCCTCCTCTCCCTCTTGGTAGGGGCAGCGCACCACTGGGTGCCTGAACTCCCCACAGGCAAGGCACCAGCCTTGGTCCTCTAAACCACCGAGGAAGACCTCCAGATCCTGGCAGCCATCTCTCCAGTTCCAGCCTTCCATTTTTATTTTTTTTTTTATTGTTGTTGTTGTTGTTTGTTGTTTTTTTGTTTTGTTTTGTTTTTAAACAACAAATTGCGGTTCCTGTTCTGGCCTGAGTCCTGGAGGCGCTGTAGATCCCGCTTCTGAACACCACGTGCGACAAGATGACTGGGCGGTGACGTCACGGCAGAAGCAGGAACAAAAACGACATAGAGGTGGAGTTTGGTGGAGCTGAGCGAATGGTTTCGCTCAGCATTTAATAAATAAACAAAAGATTTAAACAGAACACAAAACAGGACACGGCACTTGCGCCAAAATAAATAGACAAACAAAACGGACTATACACTAAACACACACGAACAGACAATCACGGTGAGTAAGAACACTTTTACTAATACTTTAACTATCACCTCCGTCTCCTATCCCGTTCTCCACTCACCAAACACCCAACCCTGAGTGAGTGAAAACATGCTGTTTTTATGCAGTTGTACCGAGACTCGATTGCTAGTCAATCATTCAATTGGAATCTCGGCACAACTGCACGTGAATTAATTAAGTGCACTCCCGTGACCACACATTACATTTTAACCAGCACGTGAAGTGATTTGTGCCCTCCTCGTGCCTAAATATAAATCTACATTTTTAAATCACACGTGAAACACAGACCCGTTTATATCCCGTGTACCGATGACTATACACCAACATTTACACACAACACGTAACATATAATACACAGGGGGCACTTTGCCACAATCTCATTGTTTCAATTTCAGAAATTCAGAAAACAGTGACGTTTTAATCGCCATTTTAGTGTTTGGAGCATCTTTCTTTTGTATTACGTTTTGTAATTAATTTTCTGTTAAGTCACAGAATCGCTGTTTAGCAGTTCTTTCACTTTCAGCCATTTTCTCTTGTTGTGGAGTGTAGGGGAAGGGCGTTCCTTTGAAAAGGGACGGGACTGACAGTGATGTGAACCAATCATATGCCAGAGGGAAAATATTGCCCTGTGGTGTAGGCAATCTATTCTTGCTCTTTGATGAGGTTTTAACCAATCACAGGCCAGAATTTCCAATCACTGATTCATATATCTATAGATAGATAGATAGATAGATAGAGTATAAGTTAGTTAAAAAACAGATGTCATGGGTTAAAAAATGTTTGTCCCATCCATTTTATTTCCTTAAATCATTAACCAGGATGTCAACCTACTATTTACATGATATTGAGTTCACAAATATACATCATAACATTAGATGATTGTATCAGATAGAGATGCACACGCTACCTCTTACACATAGCTTGAGTCTCTGTTTATATGTTGTGCAGGATTTCAGTAGCAAGACAAATCAAGTATTATTGATGGATCCTCAGAGAAGTTGTTTTACAATTTTATGTGGGAAATATTTGTTTTGTTTTGTTTGTCAGTTATTTTACTGTTATGCTATTTGAAATGTTCAGTTGACTACATTTCAAATCAGACAGCACTGAATAAACAGTGTGGTCTGAAGAAACTTATTTCCCAACCTGTCTACTTAATCACTGGTGTGCTACATTATTGTGTGCAACCTTGTTGCACCAATTTGTGTTTCTGCTGCTCTGTGATGGATTTACTATTATTACTGCTTATGTACTGTAGGGTTAAAAAGGTCACCAGGCAAGAGCAAAATATTACCTATCTAACTCTTTTTGTTTGACTAGTTATATTAATAGTTACAATCTTTATTCAAACAGAATCTAAACATATGTCCCAGTACTTCAAAGAGGTGTTGAACTAGTGACTAGTTTAGTAGTGACGTAAACATAGTGCTTAAACAGTTAAAGTTCAGTAAGTTTTGCTGAAATATTTTTTAAATAGCAGAAAAAATGCCTTTGCTGTGCCCTTGAAACACTACCAACAACTTCATCATATGCCACAAGGATATCATCTGCATGGTAATTCAAGGACAATTCATTGATGAAAACTGAAGAGAGAACTTGGCTCAGAAGTTAACCTACTGGGACATTAGTACTGAATCAAGCAGGGTCTGAGTAAAACCCTTGAACAGATACAGATGGAGAAGTGAAAGGCGTTATAACTTTTATAAATATTACCTGTTATGTATCACTATATAGGTTTTACATGTACAGTTTTGCAAGAAACATGATATTGCCAACATCAATCAATCAATCAATCTTTATTTTATGTAACACCTTTCATAGTGGACCACCATCACAAAATGCTTTACAAGATGCAGTAACAACAAGAAAATCCATAATACTTTAAATACAGAGAAATGTATAATACATGATGTGCAGTAAAAAAAAAAACAATGCATAATACAATACAGTGAAAAATGCATAGTACATTAAGTACAGTGGAAATTGCATCATACATAATAGTAGCATAATACATGAAATAGTACATTAAATACAGTGGAAAGTGCATAATACATGATAGTAACATCATACATGAAATAGTAGCAGCAACACAGCAGCTAATAGCAGATATCACAGTGCAGTAATGTACAGTATGAAAGAACAATACATCTTTATTATTAATACATTTAGCTTATTGTATTTCAAATGCTACACTGAGAGCTACTGACGTCTGTGTCAGAGCTTGTACATGCTATGACTGCAGGCCCACCCAGTGAGGCTGTGCTTATAATACTTCTGTTTCCTCTTTTGAAAAGCTTTGCTGTTTTGCTGAGGAAGCATCTTATGCTGAGCATCAGTTTCAAGTTTGTTTGTTTGCTGGGTTTTAATGATTTCTTTCTACTTGTTTACATTTCTTGATGAACTACATGGGTCTCAAATGTGCAGTTTTGGCTTACACTTGGCTTACAAACAAAGATTTATTTAATTCAGTACCTAGTATCAGATATCATGTTTAAAAAACTAAATGTTTATTATATTATGGGCTGTTTTGGCTGATTATTTGGCACAAACATGCACAATCACACTTTGTCTTCTGAAGTGATTTTTTATGATAACCCTAGTGCTGGCAAAAAATGTGGCCTTATTATCATTTTCACCTAAGCGATTTTGAAGACTTGGCAACCTATCACAGAGTAGCTTCTGAGCACACAATAAAAAAAGCAGCACGGAAAGGTACAACTAAAGGAGAAAATGTAAAGAAGATTTTTTGATAAGAATATTTAAAATAATTGTAGATGAATGACACTTTTTAGAATAGGCGTGTAGTGATTTTGCACTTATTATTTATTAACCTTGCTGAGGTGTAAATGGTGCTTGTTACAGAACATTTGTATGAGAAAAGTTGTAAGTACTTTCTGGCATAGTGGTCTTATTTTGTTCATTCTGAAGGGGCTGTTATCTGTTATTAGTTGCGCTGTTGATTGTTACGCCCATTGTTATTTTTTTTCTTACAGCATTTTGGTAGCATATATGATATACATGTCTGCCGTTTGAAATTGTGGTCTATAATAATATTAATATAATAATATTCCCCTCTCATAGATAAAAAGTAGAAAAAGTATGTGGCAATGTCTTTTTTTATATAAAATTACATTGCAGACGGTGCTGTCAGACAGTAAAAATATATGCACACATTACTCCCAACTTCATGTTTTTGCAGAATACTAGAACCACAAGTATGGTCATTATGCAGGTTGTCATCGCTATTCATTTAGGAGTTAGAGAGCAATGTGCAAGTAGAATAAACTGTACTTCGGCACAATAAATAATAGAAACATAATTTTTATGGAAATTAGAGACCATTTGTTATCTCAGAAAACAGGAATTACATAAGGTATTTTATGCTGCAGAGATGTTGGCAAATAACTCATTGATATCTCCTGGGTGAATGCAGAATAGTGCCGCCAGTGGCAACCATATCAATAAAGAAGTTAGTTTAATATTACTTTTTTGTCATATTAAAATTGCATCTTTAATAACAACAGTCTATAATGTGCTGTGGTTGTCGTTGTGAACAATCCATTACCACAGAACAAAACACATCTCCCTCTCTGGGTGTTTCATCTCCCTCTCTGTGTGTTTCATCTCCCTCTGGGTGTTTCATCTCCCTCCCTGGGTGTTTCATCTCCCTCTCTGGGTGTTTCATCTCCCTCTCTGGGTGTTTCATCCCCCTCTCTGGGTGTTTCATCTCCCTCCCTGGGTGTTTCATCTCCCTCCCTGGGTGTTTCATCCCCCTCTCTGGGTGTTTCATCTCCCTCCCTGGGTGTTTCATCTCCCTCTCTGGGTGTTTCATCTCCCTCTCTGGGTGTTTCATCTCCCTCCCTGGGTGTTTCATCTCCCTCTCTGGGTGTTTCATCTCCCTCCCTGGGTGTTTCATCCCCCTCTCTGGGTGTTTCATCCCCCTCCCTGGGTGTTTCATCTCCCTCCCTAGGTGTTTCATCTCCCTCCCTTGGTGTTTCATCTCCCTCTCTGGGTGTTTCATCTCCCTCTCTGGGTGTTTCATCTCCCTCCCTGGGTGTTTCATCCCCCTCTCTGGGTGTTTCATCTCCCTCTCTGGGTGTTTCATCTCCCTCTCTGGGTGTTTCATCTCCCTCTGGGTGTTTCATCTCCCTCTCTGGGTGTTTCATCTCCCTCTCTGGGTGTTTCATCTCCCTCCCTGGGTGTTTCATCCCCCTCTCTGGGTGTTTCATCTCCCTCTCTGGGTGTTTCATCCCCCTCTCTGGGTGTTTCATCTCCCTCTGGGTGTTTCATCTCCCTCCCTGGGTGTTTCATCTCCCTCCCTGGGTGTTTCATCTCCCTCTCTGGGTGTTTCATCTCCCTCTCTGGGTGTTTCATCTCCCTCCCTGGGTGTTTCATCTCCCTCCCTGGGTGTTTCATCCCCCTCTCTGGGTGTTTCATCTCCCTCCCTGGGTGTTTCATCTCCCTCCCTGGGTGTTTCATCTCCCTCCCTGGGTGTTTCATCTCCCTCTCTGGGTGTTTCATCTCCCTCCCTGGGTGTTTCATCCCCCTCTCTGGGTGTTTCATCTCCCTCCCTGGGTGTTTCATCTCCCTCCCTGGGTGTTTCATCCCCCTCTCTGGGTGTTTCATCTCCCTCTCTGGGTGTTTCATCTCCCTCCCTGGGTGTTTCATCTCCCTCCCTAGGTGTTTCATCTCCCTCCCTTGGTGTTTCATCTCCCTCCCTAGGTGTTTCATCTCCCTCTCTGGGTGTTTCATCCCCCTCTCTGGGTGTTTCATCTCCCTCTCTGTGTGTTTCATCTCCCTCTCTGGGTGTTTCATCCCCCTCTCTGGGTGTTTCATCTCCCTCTCTGTGTGTTTCATCTCCCTCTCTGTGTGTTTCATCTCCCTCCCTTGGTGTTTCTTCCTGTGTCTTTCTGGGTTTCTTTGTTTGTTTGAGTGCTGCTTTTTCATTTGTTTTTATTGCTTGATTATATTGATTGGTAAAATGTGTAATAAAGCTTGTTATAAAAAAAGATAATTTAAGATGTCAATGTGATTAATGCATTATTAATTTTTAAATTGGTTTTAAAGATAGATGTATAATCCAAGACAATAGAACATTGAAACTCCCACATACTATAATTGTGGTGCAAGCCCCCTTCAACATCTTGGCAAACTAAGATAAGGCCTCCTGTGTCTAGATCCAGATTGACTCACACGTTGTAAAAGTACATTTCAAGCCTAATTCAAGTCTGTTCAGAAGGTCTTTACATTATCCTTGTTCTTAAAATACCTTGTCCTTAAAATGAATGGTATTCAGAAGAGCTCATAAAACATTGCAGGTGTTTGTCTATGTAAATGATAGTCTTCAACAGCCAAGCAGAAATATGCATTAATGAAGCAGAAGCCTCTGTATGTACAGGTGTCTTATGAGCTGGTATTCTGTTATTAAAGAATGATTTTATTCATTGCCAGGTATGCAAGGCACATAACGTTTTGCTACTTGTTTGATTCAAGCATTTATTGAGTAAATATACTGCATGCAATTCACAGGACTGCTAGAACAGGTTTCTAACAGGCTTCATAATACCGTTGTCTTAGTTAATGGTATTTCTATGGGTTTTTTTTTACAGATCCACCGTACACTCCTCCATATTCCAACACTCACTGGTGGTATACCCGGTGGATGATGCTTTTAAACTTGACTTGGTTAAGTTACAGTTTGTTTGTTTTTTTTACCAGTTGGCAGCTTTTATTTTAGAGATTTTGTGGTCAGCTCTTTTCAACATTTTATTTTTAAATACATTTGATATTAGACAGTAATGTATCTGAGTCTCTCTTTTTTGTATCTGTTCATATTTTTGATGATCCTGTACTGGTGAAATTAAGAGATATACATTTAAAAAGACCACTATGTAAGTATAAGCTTAATTGTTAAACAACTGATTTCCAGTTCAAAATGTTGAAAAGTTGAATTGTTTAAGTATATACAGCAACTTAATGCATTAATGATACAGACCTTAAATTAATACTGTAGGTGTAGTATATAAAATAAAAAAGCAGCGTTAACCAATAAATCTGAGCCTGTCTACATGAAAAGGTTTATAGGTCTGGTGTTTTTATGATTTTATGCTTCTGTTGTTTGCGGCACTTCAGAATTGAACTAGACTACTGGAAAAAGGTCTTTCGAAAAGAAACAAACCTCTTAATCAATGAAAGTGACCATGTTTCACATGACCGTGTCACACCTTCACTATGGAGTTATCAGAATACAGCAAGAGTGAAATGCATTGCCGTCTTCTATTGGAGATGCTGATGTCAGTCAATGTTTTTACATCAAAGTTTCTAATAAAAAGCCTCCCTAACCTGAATTATACATGTAATTGTTTGATTTACTGTATTTTCCTGATCACTTGTTTGATTCTATGATTTACTGAATTGTATTCTTCTTATACATTCCTTGTTAATTTTATTACTACAGTACAGCCTCGCTAACGAACCTGTTGGGGTCCAAGCCTTTTGTTTGTTATATCGAGCGGTTCATTATAGCAAATGGACAACCAAAATGAACGATAAACTGTTGGAGTAAGTTAATGAGATGAGATTGTGAATAAAATTATTCACTAATAGAATTACATGTACCTGTTCGTCTCATGTATGCAGTATTCTGCCTTTGCTTTATCCAATACGTTAAAGAATTAAAACACAGTACAAAAAGCAAAAATCACAAATTGAAGCCAACATTTTATTCAAAATCAATCTGACATGAATCGTTTCAAAGTGCACCAAATCTTAACCCAACATGCAAGAATCCCAAACTGAGCTTTAATTCCAAATCAACCCCGACATGAAAAGTTCAGATGTTGTTGTTTTTTCTTTAATCAATTTTGCTTTGCCGCATGGTTGCTGAACAAGCCAACCTATATTCACGACAGAGATATGCCTGCGTTACTCCTTTTTTTCAAACGATCAATATAGTTTCCAGCTTCGTTGCAACATAAAATGATTTTCGGAGTTACACAGCGTGTGTTTTTTATTAAGACAAAAGAGTTGACTTCACTGTGGAGGTGGCATCCCATGCGTACAGATTGGGATGTTGACAGTGTGTGTTTATGTTACTTTTTCTAGGTTTTTTTTTAGAATTTGGGGTCCAGGGGCCTGGTTCGTTATAGCCGAAGGTTTGTTATAACGAAGGGCGTTATAGCGAAGGTGTACTGTATTATTCTTATTAGTCGTAGTCGTAGTGTTTTACATTTTTACTTTTTTTGTTGACATGCAAAGCACTTGAAGATACTCTGGTATGAAAAGTGCAGTATAAAACAATTTGATTTGATTTAACTACAGTATGCCGTCCTCGGTCATTGCCAAACTGGAAGGCTGTTATCGTTCTCCAGCAGCAAGCTAGTTTGAAACGGCTTGTTACATTTCTCTAAATTGATTAAGAGAGGTGAGTTTTGTCAAACTTTATTTCTATATTCTGGTATTTTTTCTGCTGGAGAAACTTTCACAATTCCTGTTTTGTGTGATAGAAGTGTGAATTATAGCCACACGTTTCATACCTGAGGTGTTCAGACATCTCTAATTCATGCAGCATTTTTGCAGCATCGCTATTTTATTGTTACATTTGTATGCATAAAGGTCACAGAGGTCTCAAATAATTCCTTTTAATCCTCCACCCTCATTCACCCTTTTTTTAATAGAACAACTAGTTCCGAGATCAGACTAGGGAGTTAACTCCCCCTTTCATGTCAGCCTTCAATGTGTTTTACCTTTAATGTTAATTTACCTTCTCCTCCCCAACCTCTTTTTTTGGCCTTGCCAAGGGGGTTGGCAGTACTAAAAAATAAATGTATACAGTTCTCCCCTGTTGTAACACGACCAGGTTATAAGGCAGTAAGGCCATTTGTCCATATCACGTAGAAATGTAACAGACAGTATTTTGGGCAATTTGATTATCAGTTTAAACACAGGCCATGCCAGACCCCGAAAAACGTCAATCTTTTCATTAATTGTGACAAACCCTACGGTGTTAAAACTTCTGCCAGCCAAAACGCTGCATTAAAACTTCAGACAAATGTTGAAATTGAAAAATGCAATCAATTTTCATAACAAATTGGCACATCCAGTTGGTTTATCACACTATTCCTCGTCACTAGGCTGTGCACGTGAGAAAAGGGTAGGGACAGTTAGCAGTGACTAGGTTGCAATCATGTCTGCCAGTGACTTCAGTTCTAGGAGGGGGGAGTTATAAATACACAATTGGTCAGCTACAGTACAGTGCATTGCCCAGTAGAGTACCGCATAAGAGGAATTAGGCTGCTCTTGCCTATTGTAAAATCTACCAAAATATAGAGGCAATTTAACCCCATCCAGGTTGGTTGAAGTCTGTGTCTCAAGTCATCCCCCCTGCACCAAGAGCAGTCCTGACAGTGCCCGATTGCAGATAAAAAACTGTAGGACTCACATAGGAAATTCTTTCCTTTGTAATATCTGCGTTATAGAGCAGATATTACAAAGGAAAGAATTTGCACAATTATGTCAAGTATGGCAAGCCAAATTATCATTTAGAGATATCTCTAACTGCATTTAAGACATCTTGAAATATTTAGAGATATCTGTAAAACATTTCCAGATATCTCAAATTGAATTCCAGATATGTTTAATTGTGCAGTTTTTAAGATATCTAAAATTAATTTAAAGATATCTGTAAATCAATTTGAGATATCTAAAAATGAAATAAAGATATCTCAAATTGATTTACAGATATCTTTAAATACTATGGAAACCATATGGATTATGCTAGCATGGCACGCCAAACTGTCATTTAGAGATATCTTAGAATTAGGGTTTTAGAGATATCTGTAAATCATTTAAAGATATCACTAAATAACTTCCTGTTCATTTAAAGATATCTGTAAATCATTTGAAGATATCCTTCAAATAACTTCCTGTTCATTTAGAGATATCTCTTCAAATATTTTGAGATATCTGAAAATGATTTAGAGATATCTTCAAATATTTTGAGATATCTATAAATGAATTTGAGATATCTCAAAATGATAATTTGGCTTGCCATAGTTAAGTTCAGCTTCATGTTGCTATATAATGGGTTGTTTCAAATAGAGTGGGGTTTCTCTGCAAAATAAAAGATGCATACAAATTATTGGAAATCCCACGTGCAGTTTACTGTGTTTCTACATTACAAGTTCTCAATTAAGGTTGAACTGAAGATCAAGGCGGTAATGTGTTGTGCCTGGGGAACAGGACTCACACTCACTCTCAGTATTGATTTGTGAAATCTGAATCTAATCTTTTGCATGTATGTACGCACCTCAAGTGTGAAGCTAAACAAAAACATTTACATGTTTGGATTTAATTAACTTATTTAATATGTTTAATTAAAGAAAATTGAGAAATTGAATGGTTGACATATTTTAACAGTGATTTTAACAGTGATTCTCTTTAACATGTTTTAAGTTGTAAGGTATCAATTAAAATGGTTGTCTATACAATTAGTGCCAATCAATCACAATCCTACAGTGTGATTTAATATAAAACCTTTATATTTTATTCAGAATTATTTGTTTTAGCTTTCTTTTACCCTTTTGATATACAACAATTTAGATTTTTCACAGTGGTCGTTTCTGTAGAAATACATCTTCTCTGTAGCAAAGTGTAGTGCTGTAGTAAGATTTCAGCTCTGATTAAACGTGACAAAAAATATATCTCCCAAAGAACAACCCCCAGTAAAAATGTCAGCACCCCAGTGAAAGGAAAATGTGTGAATGTGCAGTTCAACTACAGTATTAAGGGTTAAAGGCCCTATGTATCACAGGGTTTGATGTGATTTTGTGCATTTCAATTTTTTTCTTAGCTTTTTCCATAGGCATACAGTAGTACCTCATTACAACCTAATCAAATATCATTCAAAATTGTCAAGAAAATATATTCATTAACGGAACAATTCTTAATAAATCTGAATGGGAACTTAGCTCATCAGCTCTAGACATATATTTCCCAAATAAAGCTAATAGAAAAATGACTTATTATACTACCAAGCAGTGTTTACAAACTGGTTAACCAAGATGAAAAATGGCTAAAAATGCATTTGATTAATAGATAATAAAGAAATAAAATTGTAATTTAAAATATCACAATAGAATATAGTTACAATAAATACCTAGATACAAAGGAAAATAATATGATACATAGGGCCCAAAATATATAGCCTAATATTTGAAAACTAAAATTGTGAATAATAAATAGACTGTAGAGTTTACAACAAAGTACATTACTTATTTATGAAACTCTGGGCCCTTATTAACAAATCCATAAAGAAAGTTAAGGATTTTTAAACGCCTGTTTTTTGTTTTTTTTATAAATTTAGTCGTTGCCAATTATTTTTTATTGTTTTCTCCCAATTTGGAATCGGCAATTATTTTATTATGCTCAGTTCACCTCTACCACCCCTGCGCTGACTCGGGAGGGCGAAGACGAACACACGCTGCCCTCCGAAGCGTGTGCCGTCAGTCGACCGCTTTTTTTCACACTGCGGACTCAAGAGCAACAGCAATCTTTAACGTTGTGTGTATAGACTGGATAGTATAAAAGGGAATAATTTCCAAAGAGATAAATCACAGAGACTGAGAAAGAATAATGTATAGAAGGCCAAACTATGGAACATTATAGTACAAAGACACCAAAGAATTATATTTTAGTATACAATTGAACATGGCTGTAGGACACTGTAGCTTTAAGAAGAAGATGTATCAAATAAAAGCTACTTTCAAATTTGAATGGTGTTTGCGATGTGTTTGCACCTGGGAGACCCTGTCACAGCTTAGTTTATATATATAATCCTGCTGTCAAATTAATTTATTTCCTTAGACATTTTCTTTCTTCTTCTGAATTGTTCAGGGTAAATGAAGCATTGAGATTCATTATGGGTTCAACTATGTATTTAAATTATTTTGTCAGAAAAGTATGTATTACAAAAGCATTCAGTGTGGATAATAATAAAATTGAAGATGTCTTTTAAATCTGTAAATGGAGAAGTGAAAGAAGCAGCTTCTTTGGAGATTAAATATTATCAGAAAATGGGTTTATTCAAATCATTTTTATGTGTTTTTGTTTTCTTTGTGCAGTATAGCCTTACAAAGTTTAAACCTATAAGCCATGGCAGTTTGTAGAGGTCACAAAAGACTTCAGAGTCCTTGAATCAAACATCTAATTTAATATGCACACTGGAGTAAAATAGACAAAACATCCACAGAAAAAGGATGGCTGTTTTTTTAAAAATGTAGTACTAGAGGCGCAAAACAATTACATCCCAAAAGTAGACAAATCTAAATCTAAAACAAAATGGCCAAAATGGTTTAATAGATCAATTAAAAAAAATATTCAGCGAAAAAAGGCACTTTACAGAGCGTTTAAAAGGGACCAAAAACAAAGTACACAGAAAGAGTACTTGGAACTGCAAACACAAGTCAAAAAGGAAGTTAGAAAGGCCAAGAGAGAGATAGAAATCAATATTGCTAAGGCGGCTAAAACCAATTCCAAAATGTTTTTCCAATATTATAACAGCAAGAGAACATTCAAAGAGGAGGTTAAATGTCTAAGAGACACAAATGGCAAAATCATAGATGAAGAAAACAAAATAGCAAATATATTAAATGATTACTTTCACAGGTTTTTACAAAGGAGGACACGAACAACATGCCCCACATGTCGACCTGTTCCTATCCAATTTTAAATAACTTTAGCATAACAGAGGCAGAAGTGTTAAAGGGACTAGGAGCTCTTAAAATAAACACATCCCCTGGGCAGGATGAGATCCTCCCAATAATACTCAAAGAAATGAAAGAAGTTATTTACAAACCGCTAACCAAGATCATGCAACAGTCTCTTGACACAGGGGTTGTACCGACAGACTGGAAAATAGCAAACGTAATACCGATCCACAAAAAGGGAGACAAAACCGAACCAGGTAACTACAGACCAATAAGCCTGACTTCTATTATATGTAAACTTATGGAAACTATAATAAGATCCAAAATGGAAAATTGCCTATATGGTAACAATATCCTGGGAGACAGTCAGCATGGTTTTAGGAAAGGAGATCGTGTCTAACTAACCTACTTGACTTTTGAGGATGCAACATTAAAATGGATAATTGCAAAGCATACGACATGGTTTATTTAGATTTCCAGAAAGCTTTTGACAAAGTCCCGCATAAAAGATTAATTCTCAAACTGAACGCAGTAGGGATTCAAGGAAATGCATGCACATGGATTAGGGAGTGGTTAACATGTAGAAAACAGAAAGTACTGATTAGAGGAGAAACCTCAAAATGGAGCGAGGTAACCAGTGGTGTACCACAGGGATCAGTATTAGGTCCTCTGCTACTCCTAATCTACATTAATGATTTAGATTCTGGTATAGTAAGCAAACTCGTTAAATTTACAGACGACACAAAAATAGGAGGAGTGGCAAACACTGTTGCAGCAGCAAAGGTGATTCAAAATGATCTAGACAGCATTCAGAAATGGGCAGACACATGGCAAATTAAATTTAATAGTGAAAAGTGTAAAGTATTGCATGCAGGCAATAAAAATGTGCATTATAAATATCATATGGGAGATAGTGAAATTGAAGAAGGGAACTATGAAAAAGACCTAGGAGTTTATGTTGACTCAGAAATGTCTTCCTCTAGACAATGTGGGGAAGCTATAAAAAAGGCCAACAAGATGCTCGGATATATTGTGGGGAGTGTTGAATTTAAATCAAGGGAAGTAATGTTAAAACTTTACAATGCATTAGTAAGACCTCACCTAGAATATTGTGTTCAGTTCTGGTCACCTCATTACAAAAAGGATATTGCTGCTCTAGAAAGAGTGCAAAGAAGAGCAACCAGAATTATCCCGGGTTTAAAAGGCATGTCATATGCAGACAGGCTAAAAGAATTGAATCTATTCAGTCTTGAACAAAGAAGACTACGTGGCGATCTGGTTCAAACATTCAAAATCCTAAAAGGTATAGACAATGTCGATCCAGGGGACTTCTTTGACCTGAAAACAGAAACAAGGACCAGGGGTCACAAATGGAGATTAGATAAAGGGGCATTCAGAACAGAAAATAGGAGGCAATTGTGAGGGTCTGGAACCAACTCCCCAGTAATGTTGTTGAAGCTGACACTCTGGGATCCTTTAAGAAGCTGCTTGATGAGATTCTGGGATCAATAAGCTACTAACAACCAAACAAGCAAGATGGGCTGAACGGCCTCCTCTTGTTTGTAAACTTTCTTATGTTCTTATGTTCTTATGTGTCCTGTCTACGTTTAAAAGCATCATAAACAAGGTGTATAAAATAATGTTCTCACTTATGTATCATTCATGTTATTTGGTTTCCAATTCTTGTTTTGTTATCGTTTTTCATCACATTTTTTTTTGTATCTCTCCGTATTCAGTAGTATTTTCTCTACTAAATACCATTACAAGATGCCTCCAGTAAATTTTTTGCATCTTTAAATGTAGGAATAGTGTTAAGAGAGTGAGACTAATTTCATTATTAGTTTCACTTTAAACACTAGTGTAAGCTTGCCTGTAACGATAAAAAAGCCATCAGTCGCTTAGCTTGCTTGAGTATGAGCTTGCCATAAGAGCACATTAACACAGAACACTTATTCTTAAGTAACTCACATGAATGAAGTGGTGATGTAAACCTGGTGCATGCTTCTGGTTGGTTTACAGCTCAATAAATTTGATTCCACTTGCTTTTATAAACCATTATCGGGGTGGACACCTATTCTGTATTCTCAGTTACTAGTATGCTCTTATTTTACAGACTGTATCAACATGTTATATAATTCAACGTTTGCTGCTAAAGAATGTCGTTGCATCCATTTAATTGTGAGTAAGGAATTGTAAGGGTTGTCTGCTGTCTGTAATTAAGGAAATGTTGTAGGGTGATATCAGTCTAGCATTCGAAGAAGGAAAGTCTAACCTTTAGCTATGAATCAATTTCTCATCCTGATGAACCCTCCCCCAGAGATTTTTCAACAGACTGAGAAACGGATTGAGAAGGATTCAGCGAAGGTCAGAGAAGCTGTGTTTTAACGCCTACACATCCTCTAATTGCTAAGATGCCCCTGTGTGATTATTTAGAATAATTCAGACCCATGCTTGTACTACTCTCTGAGGATTTAAGTTAATAAAACTCATAGCTGATTAATGGACGTTGATTATCTGTCAGCAGTTCATTTTGCTGAAGACATCCAATCCAATTATTCCATCCTGCATTCCTGAAAAATCTGAATATTTGTGAGGAGGTATTCACTTTGGTTTTCTAACCCAATTCAATGGCAGTAGGCAATATACCACAAGAATTGTTCATTAGACATACAGTACTTTGGTTGAAAATGGTATAATCTTAAGAGCTGTGTGGCAGAGCACAAGCTCTGCCTGTAAATAGTGGTGCTGTTTATGTGTTTCAGTGGTGGTTGCCAGGGATGGGGTTAATTCCTATACGAGAATGTAATAATTGGTGCTAAATGGGAAAAGCCACATCCTATAAAAAGAGAACCCAAAGCTCCATCAGAGAGAGACTACCAGGGAGCAGGAACAATTGGCTTACGGAAAAATATATTACATATCCCTTAGATATTATAGTTAAAAAAGACTATTACATCTTTCTGTGGGCTGTGGACAGGTTGTAATGTGTTCAGCACCAACAATGAATGCAGGTGCCACACATCAATAGCTATTCCAGTCCTATTTCAGGACAACACTTGCCATTTAAAACTACATTTTCTTTATACTGTAAAATAACAACCGATTAAATAAGCATGGTTCACAGCATTTAGAATTGCTTGGTTTTGGAACTCGGTATCAGCTCTTGGGGCACTTGGTGCTGCCTCGAATTTTGATTGACATCTCTCAAACCGAATCAACAAGGATGTAGAGAACCTGGGGGCTGCAACTGTTATTTTGCGGTGAGGAGAGAGGATACATTGAGCAGCTTTTCTTGTCCTGTGATTTTCAAGCTATTATTTGTGCAGTGCTCCACAGATACATTATCTATTATACATTAACTAACTGTGCCTTACATGAGCATTTCTATTAGGTAACTGTAAGTTTTAGTCTTGATAGATATTGATTATTTCATTGAATTTTTAATAACAACCGTAATGAAAAATAAATATTAAAAAGTAATGGTTCAACATGAAGTGACATGGTGATATTTCATTGTGCTGTTTTCAAGCACATTATATATAGAATATTTAATGTAACTACAACTTTTTTTCTAAATGAAGACAAGAAGTGACAACAAAAAGACATTGAATTAGATTGATTTTTCTATGAAATGCAAATGTTAAAAATATATATATATTCTCAACAAGAAGTATAGTGACATCTTTAAATGTTTTTTAAATGTCATTTTTCATGGTTATTTGTTTTCCTTTCCTTAAATATTTGTTGTGTCAGACATTGCTTAGGCAGTGTGAATAGGGTAGTAGTTTACATAGTACTACTGACACTTGGTAAAAAAAAAAATCTGATTTTATTAATTAATTAATTTGGATAAATCTTGCCAATTATTTTTATTATTTTCTCGCAATTTGGAATCGCCAATTATTTTATTATGCTCAGCTCACCGATACCACCCCTGCGCTGACTCGGGAGGACAAAGACGAACACACGCTGTCCTCCGAAGCGTGTGCCGTCAGCCGACCGCTTTTTTTCACACTGCGGACTCACCATGCAGCCACCCAAGAGCTACAGCGTCGGAGGACAACGCAGCTCTCGGGCAGCTTTCAGGCAAGCCTGCAGGCGCCCGGCCAGACTATAGGGGTCACTGGTGCGTGGTGAGCCGAGGACTCCCTGGTCGACCTAGCCCTCCCTCCCCCTGGGTGGCGCTCGGCCAATTGAGCGCCAACACCTAGAAGCTCCCGTCCTCGGTCGGCAAAGGAGTAGCCTGGACTCGAACTCGCGACGTCCAGACTATAGAGCGCATCCTGCACTCCACGTGGAACGCCTTTACTGGATGCGCCACTCGGGAGCCCCCAGTTTGGATAAATCTTGAATGGATCCTAAGGACTCCACTGCTTTGACCTTATTTATCACACGGCTCATTTCCAAATATTTGGTACATAATCGTCGACAACATCATTGGTCACCAATCCTAGTGTCTAATAAAGCAATCCTGCTTCAACTTCAGGAACAAACATAAATAGTAGGTATGTCTGCTAATGTTTTATTAACTAGATTTGATGCTTAATGTTAAGGTCACAACTAAACTGTAACACAAATTGAGATATTATGACCTTAAATGGTTGTAATGGAATTCTCTTTATTGAACCCATTACAAGATACTGGTTTTATACCACCAACCTCCATTCTGCATGCAACTGGTGATATATTACGACTGGGAGTATATAGAATTCTATCCTAAATCATTTTCCAGATATATCCCTCTGTGTTATACTGCGGATAATGGTCTTTAGTGCCAAGTTCTGTTGCACAAACAGCTAGAGTGGCAGTATAGATTTGAAGTCACTTTGATTCCACCCCAAATTCACACTAAGATGAAAAGTCAACAAGGGAGAGAAGATAATGTAGAATTAATAGGTCTCTATTTCACAGGTTTATCAACTCCCAACTCTCGCTGTGGATGTAAATCACTGTCGCTAATCTAATTAAATCTGCGCCTGCATCCCGCAGAGCTGAAGACAATTAAATAGTGTTCGGAAATAATTGAACTATTGATGTTTTTCATCTCAGTTTTGGACAACCTGCGTATATATTTCCTCATGTTCTTCTTGAGGGGTGTGGGAGCTATAATTGAACACTTAGCATGCTCCTACATATGAGCATAGACTAAAATGGAAAACTAAGAAAAATGTGAATCTTTTTTTTAATTAGTTTGATTTTATTTTCCCTTTACATTATCCAATATTACCGTTATCGACAGCACTAATTTCAGTCTTCAATCAAGTATATTTATTTGTTGACCACAGTTTAAATTGGAATCAAGCCATAGCCCAGATATTTCAAATGGAGTGGAGAGCCATTAGTCATTGTAATTGTTAGATCAGAGACATACCGCTTTATTAAATGTTTTTCTTTTTTGCCAAACATTATTACAACAGTATTTTAGCTTTCAAAATGAGCTTATTATCCTTTTACCAGGTCTGCTAAAAATTGGAATCATGTTGGAGAGGTTCATACTATATTTAGAGTGGACATTTTACAGTTATACCATTTCAGCAGCATACAAATGAATGTAGGTTTTTAAAACAACATTATTTTATAGAGTAGTGTACAAATGTATTTGAACACCCTGTTGTTTCTGTAGTTTTGATTTGTTGAAATCAAACCACTGGAACCAGTGTTTCTTTTTAAATTCTACATCAAAGTCACTTTGGATCACATATTACAGTAGTAGCAATAGTTAGCAAAAGTATTTGTTGACAGGTAAACGGCTTAGCCGTCCTGTGGATTAGTCAGGGACCTGTTAAGTGAAGTTAGGCTCTATGTTTACTCTAGGCTTTTGTTTTGTTTATTTGTTTTGTGTTATAAAAATTAAAGTGCACAGTAGCGCTTCAAATCAAAGTTCTCGGTCTGTGTTTTAAGGGGCAAACGAACCAAAGACGGAGAGGCAACATTAACTATATATATATATTTATATATATACTGCATATACATACACACTGCTGTGCTAAAGTTGTAGACATTTTTGCATGTTTCTACTCTGCATGTTTTTATAGGAAAATATTGTTGATTTGGGGGTGAAGGTGGGTGGGGCCGGATGCCCCCGCCGTCCCCCACTGGTCATATGATTCAAGTCTCTAGTCAGAGCTTATCCTAACATAAGGGTGGATATAAGCATTTTTTCCACATTAAACATCACTTAATATATATACGACAGACAAACACAATATTCAAAATCCTCCCTGCCGATCACTCTGTCACACTCTTCTACTCTGTAAACCATTCTATTTAATCACTTGGTGTAATACATGCCACAAAGTCATTGTCGTACTCCCACTTTTTATTATCTGCAATATAACAAATGATAGATTTCCATTATCTTTTACTACCCTAAGTCAGCCTGTCACTGCATTGAAAATATATATGCACTCCCTAGTTACAATAAATGGATGACTTTTAATGTAGAAGTAGAGTTAGTTATATGTTGTGCTAAGCATATAATTTGTGGTATGTATTTTAATTTAAAAAAAAAAAAATGAGGAGCCAGTAATTTATGTGAAAGGCATTTTGTTCATTGCTGAATGGAGCCATGTTTGAAATAAATGACAGGTTGCAGAACATTTCTGTAGCATAGTTAAGTAATTATAAGGTTTAATTAACAGGTTTATGGCCAGTGCATTTCAGAATGGGGGTGTTTAAATGAATCTGTTTCTACTGTATGTGTTTAATTCGATAGTACAGGTACTATCTGAATGTATTACATTTATGTGTTATGCTCATTAATAATCCTGCTCCCATCCGTGCACTGTGTTGATTGGGGGATGATGCCTGGTGAATTTGTCAGTTAGTCCAGTACTAAATGCTCCAGGAGCATCCTCATTATAGATAGCATCTGTAGTATAGAGAATATTATTTCAATACTCCCACTGGGGGACTGATTAGCAATTTTGCCATTTAACACAGACTTTGTAATTTGACACAGACTTTGGGTTAAGTTAATGGTTTGGCAATAAATGTCTTTTGTCCTTGTTTTTGTTATGTTGTTAATGCCATCTGACTACATTTAAATCACTCCTTTCCTAGATGAGAATTCCAGTTTAAAATATGCAACCGTAATTTGAAAAATGATCAGGATCACACCATACTTTCTGATCATTTAGTTTTATCTGATGATCTACACTCCATGACTCAGGACTCCCCATTGAAACAAAGTTGTGCAGGTTTGCATTTTAGGATACTGTACCCGCGGACACATGAGTTTAGATTCATGTTTTGGTTATATCTTCCTGACAAATGTGAATTCCTTTCTGACATTTCTGAAATGGACCAGACTGGCAATTTATGAGCAACATATGTAGTTTGTTTAATTATATTCCAAAAGGTTAGTCATCAGCAGCAATATGGTATATATTGAAAATGCTAATCAGATTTTGTGTCAACTGAAATTATATATATATACTGTATACTGCATATATATATATATATATATATATACAGTATATATAGTTTTTGTTATCTTATTTTCCAATACCTGATCCTGGTTTTATTATATCAAATGCTGAATGTTTATTGGACCTGTTTTGCAAATAAGTGTGTAATTTGTTTTGCACATTTTAGCAGTTCTGTCTTTTTTTCAGATTTGGTAGATGTGAAAACTGCACATTTTTTATTTATGTGCCTCAAAGACTTCTTGTCAAAATGTTTGTCAATAAAAACGTCTAATCCCCCTTAAATGCCAATTAGGGAGTGTGGTTTCCTTGCATTCTCTTGGTTGTTTACATTGAGGGTTGCATAAAGACAAATTACCAAAGTGCAGGGAATAGAGTCCTCATAAATATCCTTATAAATCTTTCAGACCAAGCAACAACAAAAGAGCTTCTTGTGGGTTTTCAGTCTACGCGGCAGGGCAGATAATAGGGATGGTAATATTAGTCTCACAAGTGCCTTCCGTTTCTGAAAAACAACCGGAGCCTTTATCGAGGTAACAGTATACGGCAATTGCAGGCTGTAAAGAAAAAAATGTTTAAAATGTGCTAGTGGCCTACAGCTTCAGAATCTGCAATTAAGGTTTCTTTTTGTTAAGAGAAGACAAACATATTAAGAATGTGGTGTCCTGTGGATTTGCATCAGTGGAATAACTATATGTGTACTGTAATTACAATCTGAAAGGCGCTTCTAATCATATATATATATATATATATATATATATATATATATATATATATATATATATATATATATATATACACAGTATATATATATATATATATACACAGTATATATACACTGAGTGTACAAAACATTAGGAACACCTGCTCTTTCCATGAAATGACGAGGTGATCCCTTATTGATGTAACCTGTTAAATCCACTTCAATCAGTGTAGATGAAGGGGAGACAGGTTAAAGAAGGATTTTTAAGCCTTGATACAGTGGAGACATGGATTGTGTATGTGTGCCATTCAGAGGGTAAATGGGCAAGACAAAAGATTTACGTGCCTTTGAACGGGGTATGGTAGTAGGTGCCAGGCGCGCCGGTTTGAGTGTGTCAAGAACTGCAACTCTGCTGAGTTTTTCACGCTCAACAGTTTCCCGTGTGTATCAAGGATGGTCCTCCACCCAAAGGACATCCAGCCAATGGCAGGCCAGTGGTCGAAAATGGCTCATTGATGAAAGAGGCCAAAGGAGGCTGACACAAATTGTGCAGAGCAACAGACGGGCTACAGTTAGTCAACTGACAGTCCAGTACAACATTGGTGCCAAAAGACCCATAAAAGAATGCACAACTCGTCGTACCTTGACACGAATGGGGTATGGCAGCCGACGACCTAACAGAGTTCCACTTCTTTCAGCAAAACACAAGAAACTGCGGTTGCAGTGGGCTAAGGAACGGAAACACTGGACACTGGAGGACTGGAAAAACATTGCCTGTTCCACGCTGATGGGAGGACTAGGGTATGGAGAAAACAACATGGGTACATGCATCCATCATGCCGCGTGTCAACATTGCAGGCTGGTGGTGGTGGTGTGATGGTGTGGGGTGTGTTTTCATGGCACACATTGGGCCCCTTAATAAAAGTGGAGCAACGTCTGAATGCCAGAGGATATCTGACCATCATTGCCAATCAGGTGCATCCCTTCATGGCAACAGAGTATCCATCTGCTAATGGATTTTTTCAGCAGGATAATGCCCCATGCCACAAGGCTAGGATTGTCCAGGAACGGTTCCACGAACATGACTGTGAATTCAGCTTAATGCAGTGGCGTGCCCAGTCACCAGATCTCAATCCAATTGAGCATCTGTGGGATGAGATGGAACAAGCTATTCAGAGTAGAGTTCCACTACCAGCCAACTTGACACAACTGTGGGAAGCATTGGAGTCAACATGGGCCAGCATCCCTGTGGAACGCTTTCGACACCTTGTAGAGTCCCAACGAATTGAGGCTGTTCTGAGGGCAAAGTACCAGTACCAGTCAAAAGTTTGAGTACACCTGCTTGAAACCAGGTTGTTCATGATTATCTATGCTTTTAACTGTATAAACTTGTCTATAAACACTTAATATTTCATTATATGATACGTGTACTTATATAAGCTGATAATCATAAGTGAATTGCATTCATTATTTTTAAATGAAAATGTAAATCTTGTCAATTTCAATGAAATGATCACCCAAAGCAAGGGGATTTCAGTCTGTAGCCCAAGTCAGTTAAAAGTCTGAAATGTGTATAACACGGTGTTAGAACACTGGCCTAAGTATAAAAGTGTCTTTGTTAGATGTTCTCTGAGTTAACTAGCATGTTACCTAATTAACCTTTTGTCACCAATTATTGTTAACAGGTAAGGGTCCATGATTACTATAAATATACACTACCGTTCAAAAGTTTGGGGTCACTTATAAATTTCCTTGTTTTCGAAAGAAAAGCAAATTTTTTGTCCATTAAAATAACATCAAATTGATCAGAAATACAGTGTAGACATTGTTAATGTTGTAAATGACTATTGTAGCTGGAAACGGCTGATTTGTAATGGAATATCTACATAGGCGTACAGAGGACCATTATCGGCAACCATCAGTCCTGTGTTCCAATGGCACGTTGTGTTTGCTAGTCCAAGTTTATCATTTTAAAAGGCTAATTGATCATTAGAAAACCCTTTTGCAATTATGTTAGCACAGCTGAAAACTGTTGTGCTGATTAAAGAAGCAATAAAACTGGCCTTCTTTAGACTAGTTGAGTATCTGGAGCATCAGCAATTGTGGGTTCGATTACAGGCTCAAAATGGCCAGAAACAAAGAACTTTCTTCTGAAACTCGTCAGTCTATTCTTGTTCTGAGAAATGAAGCCTATTCCATGCGAGAAATTGCCAAGAAACTGAAGATCTCGTACAACGCTGTGTACTACTCCCTTCACAGAACAGCACAAACTGGCTCTATCAAAATAGAAAGAGGAGTGGGAGGCCCCGGTGCACAACTGAGCAAGAGGACAAATACATTAGACTGTCTAGTTTGAGAAACAGACGCCTCACAGGTCCTCAACTGGCAGCTTCATTAAATAGTACCATAAAACACCAGTCTCAACGTCAACAGTGAAGAGGCGACTCAGGATGCTGGCCTTCTAGGCAGAGTTGCAAAGAAAAGCCATATCTCAGACTGGCCAATAAAAAGAAAAGATTAAGATGGGCAAAAGAACACAGACACTGGACAGAGGAAGATTGGAAAAAAGTGTTATGGACAGACGAATCTAAGTTTGAGGTGTTAGGATCACAAAGAAGAACATTCATGAGGCGCAGACCAAATGAAAAGATGCTGGAGGAGTGCTTGGCGCCATCTGTCAAGCATGGTGGAGGCAATGTGATGGTCTGGGGTGCTTTGGTGGTGGTAAAGTGGGAGATTTGTACAGGGTAAAAGGGATCTTGAAGAAGGAAGGCTATCACTCCATTTTGCAACGCCATGCCATACCCTGTGGACGGCGCTTGATTGGAGCCAATTTCCTCCTACAACAGGACAATGACCCAAAGCACAGCTCCAAACTATGCAAGAACTATTTAGCGAAGAAGCAGTCAGCTGGTATTCTGTCCATAATGGAGTGGCCAGCACAGGTACCGGATCTCAACCCTATTGAGCTGTTGTGGGAGCAGCTTGACTGTATGGTACGTAAGAAGTGCCCATCAAGCCAATCCAACTTGTGGGAGGTGCTTCAGGAAGCATGGGGTGAAATCTTTTCAGATTACCTCAACAAATTGACAGCTAGAATGCCAAAGGTCTGCAAGGCTGTAATTGCTGCAAATGGAGGATTCTTTGACGAAAGCAAAGTTTGAAGGACACAATTATTATTTCAATTAAAAATCATTATTTCTAACCTTGTCAATGACTATATTTCCTATTCATTTTGCAATATATCCTATTCAAACTCATTTCATGTATGTTTTCATGGAAAACAAGGAAATTTCTAAGTGACTCCAAACTTTTGAACGGTAGTGTAGGTAGCATAGGCACAAGTTTGTCATTCCTGAATGTAAGGGAGCAGAAAATGGCAAAATACGCTCAGTTAAGCAAAGAAAAAAGACAGTCTGTAATTACTTTAAGAAATGAAGGTCAATCTTTAAGACAAATCGCTAGAACTTTGCAAGTGTCTGTAACTGCTGTGGCCAAGACTATCAAACGATTTGAAGAAACTGGCACTCATGAGGACCGAACAAGGTCAGGCAGGCCAAGGGTGACCTCAGAATCAGAGAACAAGTTCATTCGAGTCACAAGTCTGCGAAACCGGCGATTAACTGCCCCTGAAATACAAGCTCAGCTAAATGCTACTAGAAGTACAGATGTTTTAACATCAGCTATTTAGAGGAGATTGCGTGAAGCTGGCCTAACTGGAAGAATTGCTGCAAAGAAACCATTGTTAAGAGTGCAGAATAAGAGGAAGAGACTTGCCTGGGCCAAAAAACACAGAAACTGGACGTTTGAGGAGTGGAAGTCGGTCTTATGGACCGATGAGTCAAAATTTGAAATATTTGGGTCTAACCGCCGTGTATTTGTAAGACGCAGAGACGGTGAGCGCATGAGTTCTGCATGTGTGTTTCCCACTGTCAAGCATGGAGGAGGCAGTGTCGTGGTCTGGGGTTGCTTTGCTGGTGACAGAGTTGGTGATCTTAACCAGCTTAACCAGCATGGCTATCATAGCATACTTCAGAGGCATGCCATTCCATCAGGATTACGGCTAGTTGGGCAGTCCTTCATTCTTCAGCAAGATAATGACACGAAACACACCTCAAAGTTGTGCAAGAACTATCTGGTGAAGAAGGAAAGTGAAGGACAACTCAATCTAATGACCTGGCCTGCCCAGTCTCCAGACCTCGATCCCATAGAACTTATATGGGACAAACTGGACAGAAGAGTCAAAGCAAAGCTACCCACAAGTGCCCTACATCTCTGAGAATTGCTGCAGAAGAGCTGGGAAGACATGTCGGGTGATTTCCTGCTGAAACTTGTTAACCGAATGCCTTGTGTTTGTGAGGCTGTTATTAAGGCAAAGGGTGGCTATTTTGAGGAATCCAAGATTTAGAGACAATTTTCAATTTTCTTGAACATTGCTTTGATACTCCTTATGTTTTGATTTGTATATTGTAACATGTGTTTTCATTTTCAAGTATTTACAGAAACGTATCTGACGTAAAACATTGTCAATTATGAAAAAACCTAGTTTCCAGCAAGTGTACTCAAACTTTTGACTGGTACTGTATATATATATATATATATATATATATATATATATATATATATATATATATATATATATATATATATATATATATATATATATATGCTAGGTCTTTTGTTAATGAAGGGTTTCTTGCTGAAGTAAATATATAATTCAATGTTTTCACAACCTGACAAAGGCCAAACAACTATATATAATCTGTTGTTTTGCTCACGATGCTTACAAGCAGACATTGCACTAAGGAGGTAACCCACATTTATCACAGTCTTCAATCAGCGTCAGCTACCAATAACAATGATGCTTGATGAATTTTAATCTCTTTTTACACTCAGTGCCATGCTTTGAGTTTACCTCCTCCATCTCCTTTTTGGCTTTGCCAGGGGGCTGACAGTCAATCATTTAAAAAATAAAATCGAAATTTCAAGGCAGCAGAGTTTTAAAACCAAGCAAGTCAAAATGATGTATGCTTATGTCAACTGTTTTTATAATCAGCAGAGTTGTCCTGACTGAAACGTGTGATATGTGGTGATAGAAAGTGTCCTGAATGATTAATGTATTATGGTAATGAACTGTAAGAACTCAGGTGGTGCTTCTATATACAATACCTCCCCAATACATTAGTTTTGCCATGAACATCTCAACAGTGATGAGGTCATCCTGAAGAACAGATATTGTTGATTTCCTTCCCTGATATTGCATCTTCACACGTCTTATCTCTTTATTCTAACTTGTCTGCTTTTGTGCACATGAAATGTTATGATTAGATATTCTGTGTTCTAACATGCCATGCCGGTTTATGAGCAGGTATGTGTTAAGATCAAAACCGAGAGGACACAAGTGACAGATTTCAGAACAATTCAGTTATTCCCTCAGTTTGTCAGCTGTGTTTTAAATGTGTCAGTGGTAGGGAGCAAGTTCAGTTTGGAAATAAAACAACATATCAGACAAAGTCTTTTACCTCAGGATTTCTGTTAAGGTTCCTCATTGAATCCATGTGGAGACTTTGATATCTATAACTATAGGAAAGATTATAAAGTTGTTAAAACATCTGCTTGAATTTCTTTTAGATCATCATGGTACACATGGAATCAAATTCCGAAAGAATAATTCTGTGTTTTACATGCAACGTTGGGTTTATCTAAAAAACTGAAGGAGATAAGTAGGGGCATAATTTAATAGAGGAAACAGAATCAAAACTCTACCAGCTACACACATTGCGTGCTTTCTATAATTGAGGGTTTATATAATATTCTTTCTCTAGGGAGACATAAAATGTGCTTGAAAACCAAGAGTTTCAGACAATAAGGTGTTTTGCGTAATCAAGAGACAGATGTTTAGGCTTTCTGCAGTGAATGATGTGTCTCATTTGGTTTATTTTCCTCTATACCTAAGTAAATATAAGGAAGTACATGCAACTGGATACATAATTGGTTAAAACACTAAGCAGAGAGTATTTGTAAGAGGGGAGAATTCTAGCTGGGGCCATGTACTCAGTGGGGTGCCATAGAGCTCTGTACTTACACCCCTGTTGTTTCTTATCTACATCATTGACTTAGGGATAATTAGCAAGCTTGTCAGATTTGTAGATGATGCAAAAATAAGGGGAGTGGCCGACATGCTTTCAACCATCCATAAAAATCCAAAAAGAAACGTGGCAAATGCCATTCAGTGTCGCCAAGTGTTAAATGCGGTCACAAACATGTAAGATTCAAATACCAAATGTCAGGGATAAAACTAGAACAGGCTGACCATGAGAAAGACCTTGGTGTTGTAATAGACTCATCACTGTCAACAACCAGACATTGCGGGGGAAGCAATCAAAAAGGCAACACTTCAAGTACTGTGTCCAGTTCTGGTCACCACAGTACCAAAGGGGTATTGTGGCCTTGGAGAGAGTCCAATGAAGAGTGACCAGGCTAATCCCAGGGCTTAAAGGAATGCTATGAAGATAGGCTGAAAGGACTAAATCTATTTAGCCTAGAAAATATTGATTAGTTAACACTAATCAGTATTTTAATTGCAGTGCAGAAACCAGGACCGGATGACACAGTAGGTAGAGAGGAAGGAGACACGTCTTCACACAGAGAGCGGTGAGGGAATGGAATGGGTTACCTAGTCAAATTGTTGAGGCAGAATCATTAGGATCCTTTAAAACCCAACTTGACAGTATGGTTTCTTTGCAGGTCAATTAAGTTCATTTACAGAATCTGGTTTCGCACTGCAGTTTTGTAAGCACATTTCAGTTTATGTGATGGCAGTGATGGGCAGATGTTGATAACAGTAATGTATTGAGCAAAAACTGCAGCTCCTCTTAATTACATGTATTTATATGAACACACTGTACCTTTGTGTTGCATGTCTAGGACTGTAGCAGCATATGAACTGCATTGAAATAATTAAAAAGGTGTATCTGTGTGGTAAGAAAAACAGAAAGAAAATGTAAAATTCAATCGAGTGGAAACTTTTTGCAAACTAATAAAATGTGGCCTCTTCAGATTCAATACTGTGCTCTAGTATTTTTATGTGGGTTAACTGAGGATTACAACTTTTTTTGATTACCTCTTTATGTCCATTTCATGCTTTGAATTTGGCTACCACTACATGTCACATTAAGCATATAGCAGGGGACCCCTTAAAAAATCAGTAATGACACCACATATAGTAGATGCAACAGATTGTTTATGTATCGACTGGTTCATTAACAAACTGAGAAACCTGTCCCTGAGCCAATAGAGCCAGCAGACTGAAACAGAGTCAGAGACACAAAACAATATGGTTACCATCTGCTACTTTTTGGCAGTGTAGACAACTGCAAATAGTGCTAAATGGAATACAAATAGCACTGTAAATATATAAAAGGTGTTGTCTGTAGCGATTGTGATGATGTATTTAGATTCAATTGATGTAAATGGTGGCGGATCTAATACACTGTCATTTAAATCATTAAAAGATGACTTTGTCATATATATATGATCCTGTTAGGCTAGTGTCATCAGAGATTTCAATTAGTGATGTAGAAGAAGAAATGTTCCTTTATGCATGCAGGCTCAGAATTAGCAGTGTCTGAAGCTATGTCCACAAAGTGAAGGATCATGGTCATTTGTTCAACATGGCCTACATCTGGTGTACAATCTAGAATGATTGACAAGTACTTGGTAACATGAGCAGATGTTACAATTTCTTCTTTGATGGTGTTGGATAAAAGCTGAATCAGTTAATTCTGTATATCTTTACCAAGGTAGTGTACATGTGTCTCATTGTCTCTTATCTTACTAAGATGATCATCCAAAGTGGGTCAAACAAAGCTAGATATTCTATAAATTTCAGGAAGTTCCCATTACCAGAAGTGTGCTGTTTTTCATGTGTTCCCTGAAAGACCAGATTTTTCCATACCAAGAACTCTCACTAAAGTAATCAGTTGCTTTGCTGCCAATACTTTTCTTCTTGTTTAATGAGGCGCAAATTTTCTTCATCAATTGTTTTCTTGTTTTTTAATTGCAGTTCAAATTCCTTCCATTTTTGAAAGTTCTCCAAATGTTCACTGCTTCTCTTGTGCGCTGCTAGAATTGCAGACATGTTTTTCCAATCTTTTGAAACTTTATCAGAAAGAGATGACGCACAAATCATGTTACTGGTAAACAGCTTGCAACAGAAGCAAAACACAAAGTCCTTTGACATGGAATACTGACGGTGCATTTCCTCTCCATTGGCAAGTCTCCTTTTGTAATGATTTGTTGAGAATTTTCTTTGATTACCATCTTTAGGGAAATCGAACTGCTGGACTTGTTCTGGCCCAATGGTCCACCAAGATTTGTCACCCACTTGGAAGCCCAATAAACTGATAACCTGATGAATTGTTTCTATATCAGACACTGCCGTTCTATAAACCGGAAGTTGATTATCGGAACTATCTTCAACTTTGAAAACTCACCAAATAATGTTATTCCATATGCAGGGTTGTTGAAATTCCAGCAAATAATGCACCAAGCGCCGCAAGGACAGCAATCTAACAATGTTGAATAACTTTCTGTGTATGAAACTTCAAATATGTACGAGTGACGTATACGAGTGACGTATATATTCATTCATGAAAGTTTCATCGCTTACACTACAGTACAAACTTCACTTCAGTACCTACGTTGATCGGTGCCAATTACATGATCACTGCCATTATTATACAATTTACACTTCATGTTAATGAACGTTAATTAAAACATAATGCTACATTAGCAGATCTTTGTAAAAGTACGTAGCACCTAGTATTCAGATAATTTAGTTGTATTGCATACTTTATATTAACCTCTTATGTACACCTATATATGTGTACATTGATGTATATACACTGTAACACACACATCATGGTGAGACATCGATTACAGTGCAATTAGGGCCTAATATTCTATGCGCTACACTGCTACATGGAATCCCCATCTGTCTTCCCCCCACCCCCACCCCCATAGACACTACAAAAAACTGTCCCACTGAACTGACAGCCATGCACAGACTGTGATAAGGTCATAACAGTGATGTATATCAGTAGATCTAGACCTTTCATTTCCCACTGCTGAAGCCTGTTTGTTTACTTATGTAGTTTCATGAATAGTTCATTCAGTATTTTGCCGCCACCCAAATTACGCCACTCGAGACGACCGCCTAGTTTGCCTAGTGGTTAAACCGGCCCTGACCTAGGGTCTCTCCTAACAGCAAGCTTAAATTCAATCCATGGAAAAAAAAGAAACAATGCTACAACACTTTTATATTACAGTGCTGGACAATACAGATGTAGCTTTCTTTCCATGTGGTTGATACACACTGCAAGGTTTTAATAAAAATACACTAAATATTATCAAAAATAAGAACTTATTCACTAAATAATATGAATTAAACATAAAATAATCATGGAGCAAATAAATAAAGAACGACTTGCTTGCCTTCAGACGGGACCTTTGAATCATGTTTTAATGGTCTTTAGTAGAGAAAATATTCCTATGAAGCATGCTGAGATCAAACTTTTAAAAAATAAGTTTTAAGAATGTAATGAAACATGAAAACAAGAATTGGAAACCAAATAATATTAATTCATGGGTGATAGATTTGTTTTTTAAAGGTGTACATCTTATTTATTCTATTTATAATACCTTTAATACAAAAACTAAGCAGAATAACGTCCATCAATATTGCAGTTTTCAGACTGATTAGGTTAACTTCCGTATCGGAGCCAGCAGTAAAACTTTGTCTTTATAAAAAATAAAACTGTTTTGGCCTGCAAGGTGTCAATCCAGAAAGCTCAAATCAGCAGTAGCATTCCACTGTGCAAGGGTACTGTTTGTCTAATAATTCATTAAAGTACATAGTATGTGAATTACAATTGTTTTTAATAATAAAATATATAGGGCACTGTGCAAACCATAAGAATGGACTAGGCAGTATAATAGGAAAACTCCTTCTCACCTTTCATGTCATATTAACTTATTCTCACCTTTCATGTCAGAACTTATTGATCCAGAATACATTTATTCAAAACTGACTTTATGATAGATTGCTCTTTATTCCCAAAGTATAGTGAATAACATTTTCTCTGAGGAAATTTAAAAGCATAAGATTACACTACCAGCAAGAACAAGGTCAATTATGTCTATTTTGACTGTTCATTGCATAAAGGTAGGACAGTGCTATCAAAGCTTCATAGACAGTTCTGAACAAACACTAAGGCTACATTTCCAAACAAAGACCAGTACTTGAGGACCGTATGTGCAATGTTTTGTGTTTGATGTTACATGTACAGGTAAGGTGGTAAATGCATTCAAACACATTGAAACAGTAAGAGAAAATTAGCTTCTGTTACATTTTGGGCCCTATTTTGTAGCCCTTATTTTGAAGTTGCACACCTCTGCGGGCCCGGGCTGAGCATCATGAATACGGGTCTGGCCCGATCCATCATGACCCACTTGCCACTAGCGTTGTGCTTTCCAGAGGTAGTGTTCTGCAAACTGTCTTGATTGACAGTGGTTTGTAATGGCTTGTTATCTCAACCCATAAAACGGAATTGAAAACCACTAACTAACATACATGCCATAGCTTTTAATGCAGAGAACTCAGTGGCAAGTTGGATCCCACTATCATCACCCTTGTGAACTCATTGAGATCTTTCTGCTTCCCCAAAATTGTTGACGAATACTTTGATCACATGGTGCATTAATTCACATACATTGCAATTTTCTAATTTTCTAATTTTACTTACATTCTTCTTTTTTGAGCCAGTCATTGAAGTTGCAAGTAGGAGCCAATAATTGATTGTTCTTGCTAGGTCTATACTATTGGAATCATTTTATACTATTCAAAAAATGTGCCTTTCTTGACAAAATAGGGCCTGTAATGTGTATATTTTATAAAAGTTGGCTATGTGTGTAGTTTGCAAAAGTCCAACATTGTTAAAAATCCCACTAAACTTTACTGTCAATCACTGGCTAGTTTTAGCTTTGCTGTGCTTAAGTATGTCCGCTTCTCTGGTTTCTTCTGTGATACCTGTCATACTGCTGTCAGAACTTTGCACTGTGTTCAGTAAATTAGCATTTTGACCTAGGAAGGTCTCTGGGTGATGCATCTGTCAATAGGACAAGGGAGTCACAGATCAATGAAGTATAAAGAACACTGCCAGAAATATAAAATTACTTGGTCTGTGGTTATGAGTCAAAGTATCAAAGCAAAGCAAAAAAATGGTGGTAGATTTGCAATGTATTTCAATATTTATTTAGTGATGCTAGTGATTTTATTTTAAAAAAATAAAGAAAGTAAACTATGTGTTTGTGTGTACGTGTTTATAAGTTAGTGTATGCCTGTGAATATATGTAAGATTTTAGAATGAGATTACAGAGACATTCTAATTTTACTAATTGTGGCCGCCCGTGTTTACAACAGCTTGATCATGCTACTTGTTATCCTTGTTTTTTTTATTTCGGAGGATGGGACAATGTAATTATTTGTTAAATGTTTTCCTTAAGATTCCCTCGTAGCACAAAAGACATTTGTTAATGTGCTGTGCAAAAGTTATGCCGATAGGCTATCGCTTCTCCTAATTCCCTTGAAGTTTATTTTTTAACTACATACTAGACTATTAATATGCGTTTAATGCTGTTATCTCTCCTCAGCAATGGTGCAATCATCAATATTAATAGCTTCACTGTAATATGAATTTCAAGTTAAAACAAAATATGTTTAAAATATGTATGATTCATAACGTGAATAAGATAAATACCTTTGAATTACAATAAGATAAGTATCTTTGTATTAAAATACTTTTCAACAGTGGGATTCAATACTAGGATCTTTAGGACTGTAAGATAAGGTTTTATTGATTGAGGTACACAGAGAGTTTGACTTGCTGCTGGGGTTTCAGTGGTTTATCTGGGACTATGTATTTCTCGACTATATATTGTATTTGTAATTTATGTTTATAAAAATGTACAGTGATAAACATATTAACCTGTTGTGAAATTCCTGAGAATGTACTTGACAATCATGGGGAAGCACCTTTCCCTGGTTTGCATACTTTTATTTCATTGGCCTTTGCATTATTTGTTTTGAAGTTGAGTGATAGTGATGTAGTGGCCGACATCCCAAACCAGTCACATCCACCACTAACCATTCACTCACACACTCACAAAATGCTCACATTCAAACATGCCCTTAAATAAGGCTGGCTTCTCTTCCCCCCTTTCACCTACCATCCACAAGCCACCCTGGTATTCAGGGCTTCATCATCCTACTTTCCCCCAAAGTCCCTCAGAGTGCGTCGCCTCTTCACTGCCACCCATCAAGCTCCCATCAGCTCCTCCTAGTGATCAAGACAATAGTCAGCAGTCTCTTCTATGTTGTGGGGTCAATTGTGGAGCTGTAGCTGGTCTTCTTGACCTCAAACCAGACTCATGCAATCCGTTTCTCACAGTTTAGTCACTTATGGTGAATCCAGTTGCTGCCCTGAACTTAGGACATTGAGCCCATGTGCAATGGACTGCCGACTCCTCGATGATATGTTGACTAGACTAGGTGGGCAGATGGTGTAAAATGCATCTCAACGGCCGTCACAATTTATAGAATAAAACAAGTAAAAGGTCTGCCAGTGAATGCATTAACAACTGTTTTGAGTGTATATGGTGTTATTTTTGCCAGCTTATTATACAAACTGGGACATGCTATGTCTGGTACACAGAGATAAAAGAAAAAAGAGGCTGCAGATGTGCCTCCTGCTGATGTTATTCATCCACTAACTGCACTAACTATCCCCAGTGAGCCTGCTATCCTCCCGAACTCTCTTGTGTCATGGACCGGGGGCAAGGGGAGATCTTTACATTCAAACAACAGGAGATATTATACATATTAAAGTTTAAAAAAAACGATTTCTTTGGACAAAAGAGTTCAGACTTCTACACAGGATGTTATATTGAATGGCTTCTGTTCCTCTTAAGTCTGAGGGTGAAATGCTTTGAAAATGTTTTGGTAATTTTGTACTGTTCAAGATTATATCAAAGAGACTCTGAGATGAAACAATATTACATCAAGACAGTACATTCATTCTTTGAGCATGTAGCTTCTTTTCTAAAATACCTCAGCTTTATGGTTGTAGTTGTTCATTGATCTACTCATTTCATGGCTCTCTTTTTCTGATGGACAGAAATCCCACGTTAGATGAAAAGCGTAGAATTTTTTTAACTATCCTTTTAAATTTTAAAAACCATCCGCTTCATACTATAGTCACCAGCATCGCTACATCATTAAAAACTGAACAAAAATAAGAATGACACCTGCTGATTTCAATATATCAGGCAAATGAAACAACTCAAAACCAACATATAAACAGACCCACAAACTTTGTTGCAGCTAATAACATTAGAAAAAATTGAAAAAGAGGCAAAGAAACTAAAACAACCTGATTGGTCTCTGTAGTGGCCGGATGTTTGAAAACCTGGTGATCTAGAAGCGTGTCCAGTAGGAAAAAATATATAAGTAAAATGCCAGCAAACCCGCCTTGTTTCTATCTAAGTTCTACCAAGACCTACCGAAGCAGCTATACTTTACATCCACCTTGTACACTTCACCCATGGGAAATATACTTCTAATTTAGGAAACAATTTTCTGGTTTATAACAGCATTAATATCCTCCACAGTGGTCATTACAGCTTGGTAAACAACCTTGTCTTTCATTAGGTGCCCTTGCCTGTGGACAGAACACCTGACTGTCAGTGCAATTATCTAGCTGAAATCTGTGTCAGAAATGATTGTTTAAGCAGGTTACAGGCAATGCAGGGATAGAATACATTCACTGTGAGCAAAGTTTATGACAGGTCTGGATTGGTTCACTGCACCCTTCTTGCATACATTGTGCTAAAAAATTATTGACAACCAGAGAACAACAGATAAATGTATTTATTTATTTAGAATTTGATCTGACAATCTTGTATTTGGTTTTGCAGATAGGCTGGAAAGTGGGGCTTATGCTGCAATTTAAAAATGTGGTGCCTCTAATGTATTAAGAGCTCTACCTCTGACCCCATGGTGAATGTATTTTTGAGCAAAGGGCATTGCACATAATTATTCTTTAACAATGTGGATACAAGGAAATTGTACTTTACATGTTTGCTTTCTGGGGTTAACAGATTTGGAAGGTGGTATGCATACCTGGAACTGAAGGCTATCTCCAGAAAGCACTGTATCAAAAAAGAAAAAAAAGAAAAACACAATTGATTAATTGCATTAAAAACACTTTGAAAACACTTTATTGCAATTAAAAAAACAAAACAATTGAAAACGTCATAAATACAAGTTGTTTTTTTTTAAAATTCATTTTGATGTACTTTTTTTTCCTCAAATTGAAATGTTTAGTTTAATTTACAGCTGGTAGTTTACATTTTTAGAAATTAATTAAACATGGCAGCTTTACTGAGGAGTAAGGATTTGATAACATACAGAAGGTAGACCCAAGACATGGTAATTCAACAAGAAGCAATAGAATAAACACAGCATTTTTTTCATCAATTTTTCCACCTCCTGATAGAATAATACAAAAAACATTATTATTTGTGAATAATGCCAAAGTAGAAAAGACACTCATACGAGAGGAAAGTCACAACAGGAACACCCTGAAAGTTGTTGTTTTTATTTTTGGTTCCGAACTCATGAATGATGACATTTGATTAAGATGCACCACTACTGACCGTTAAATCTATGTCAGTGGAGGAGCCCCTTGCATCCTCAGCCACATTTTGGGACTCTGTGAAATGGCTTCTCAGACATCCTTTATAGAGAACCACGATATCCTCTAAGTTTTATAATGAAGCTGCAGTGTCAGTGCTGAGGTTGTAGCGGGGAGACATGATCCAAAAACATCCCCTAATGGGTTCTGTGACATTTAAAACATGCAAAAAATCTGAACCAAGTGCAACAGGTCATGTTGATGTCAGGAGAAAAAACAAGGTCAATCTTACAGTAGCCTTTATTGAAAATGTCACAGTGACAGGCAAAGTCTGCTGTCATTTAAAGTTTTATATGGCTTGCTGAGCTGTGTGTATTTGAAAGTCTTAATGACTGCTGTCCTCTCCATTGGGTCTTCATCCAACTGCAAAGCTTAAAATCAGCCCTATGTGCCACCTCCCCCCACTCCCCAAGCATCTGATATATACAATGGTGCCCCCTATCTTTTCAATGCAAAATCCTCTAATTCCCATTGATTTTATTATTACTGTTTAATTGTACAAATAGATAATGGTAGCATGCTTATTCGTGGAAATATAAATGTTAAAAATGAAGGCAAAATAGTATTGCGACAACTTCAAATAAAAATGTATACTTTATCATTTCTTGCCTACTTGTATTATTTAGAACTATAATAGTAAGAAGGCTGAATATTGGAAAGAGTACTTTTTCACATTCAAATTTTGCTTCATAATTAAAAACTAAAAAAAAACCTCTCTCTGACTCTCATGTCTCCATATTCTTTAGGTCATTATAATTCTTTCCTTATCAGTTTATTTCTTTGAAATTAGCTTCAGGGGGGTCACTGTAGAAGTGGTTGTTGTATCACAGTTGAGTGCTTGGTAAGGAAATAGATCTCCAAGAGGCTAGCGTTAAAAGCACTAATTCTTGCAGAGGAGACAAGAGGGACTACAAGCAGGATAAGCACATAGAAACTCTGCCATTGATTCTTCCAAGCTCTCGGGCAGATAAACTGTAGAGGAGACCAAAAGAGATCAAGGAATACACAGCGATTCAGACTTCTGTGTACTTAGCAAGAGGAATTACAGTACGCCTGAGCATTATTCCACTATACAGCAAATAATACCATTTCAAATGTGAATATTATAACAGAAAGATATTTCGGTCTGGAAGACACATTTTTAGTTCAGACAATGACATTGTTATAAAATAATCAAGAAATAACGTTGGATTGGGTAAAAGCAGTGAAATACACGTTCCAAGCTGTTTCTAAACAGTTTATATTAATTACAGTATTTTTCTCCCCATCAAAAAAATGTAGGCAAATTATTTTTACTGGTGCAAACAGAACACATATCAGACCCACTGAGTATTTAGAATTTAAAGGGATGCATATTCACAATATTTACCTTTATCTTACCTGTTTAATTACTGTTATGTGTGTTATGTGTAAATCTCTTGTTTCTGCTTAGATGATTATGTGTGATGCTTAAAGAAATAAGCAAAGTCCTAAAGAAATAAATGTAGCAACACAATCTCCAGGCAAGACAGTTATACTTATCTCTGCAGCTTCGTTTCCATGACTGAATTAATACTATGGCTGCTCATTCATGACTTTGCATCAAATGTTTACATTTTAAAAAGTGGACACCATGACCCACATCAACAGTCTTGTGAAAGAGGCTCACAAACATACCATAACTAAGGCAAGAATGGTTTTGCACTGCCAAAATCTTCTGCAGGGCAACTGAATACATGGTGATGTATGCTTTATATCCCCTGGAAAACAGACCATGGTATTGTTTTAGTGTGCCTTCAAGTTTTCTCATTAATTTTAAATTGGATTACAGATTATAGGTCATTTTGAATGTGGGTGGGGCACCCAACCTCATCCTATAGACCTCATCCTATGCAAATAGCATTCAGCTGTTTTCTGATTTATTTTCACTGCTCCTGAGTGGGTGACATTGTACCATCACTCACTGTAGACCAAAGAGAGTCATACACTCGTAATCATATGCATGCTCAGGTATTAATAAGATGAGAAAAGAAGTTCCTTAAGCTTTAAGCCTTTTCTTAAATTCATAGCTTATTTCCTGCTGTCTTGTCATGAGTAATGTATGTAGTCTTTAATAATGTGAAAGTTAAACCCTATTAATCTCAGTAAAGCAGTCTGTATTTGTATGTACCTGTGGATGAATGCACAACAGAGGCACTGTTCTAATTATAAGAATGTCTGTGCTTTTTTTTTAGCTGACTTTTTTTTCTAGTTACTTTTCATTCTTTAAAGAATACTATACAGCTATATAGCAGTAGTAAAAACACAACTTGGAATCTGTAATGTTGAATTGTTCCAATTCCACTTTAAAATGTTTTTTTTTTTTTATTTGTAAAAACACAGACAAGGAAAATTGGGGGGCAGCTTTATCTCACATTGAATTTTATGGTACAGATTCCACATCTATCCATCTACAGCTAACAGATAGTTTACAATGAAGCTGACTACCCAGCACAGGGTTTGAGTAAATCACAGGTTTTATAATGACAGGTATATTAGAAAACTTGAGTTCCTGATATGGAAACATTGATCTATGCTGACCCATTCTAAATTCTGTGATCATAAAACTCAATTTTGTATGCACTGCATTGGCTCCACACACATTTCTGAATTGATTTTGAAATTCTTGCTTTGACCTAAAAAAGAATGCATGGTCTCTGTCTGAACTGCTGGAACCATACATACTCTCAATAGTTTTTCCTCCTCCATAATTAAAGTCACTCTGCTGATCGCTCTTTGAAGATATAGTGAAATAAACAATCTAACTTGCATGATATATCAGATAAGCATTGTAAGAACCTATATATATATATATATATATATATATATATATATATATATATATATATATATATATATATATATATATATATATATATATAGTGATCTCGTTAACGAGACATGCACTCCACACACAGGCGGAAGGCGGGCGCGAACTCGGGACCTCTCGCACTAAAGCATAGCTCTTTTGCAAGGAGCATATATCGAGCTTATGTGTGATTATGTCACCTACCAGTTCTGCTGCTGCCTTCCCCTGTGCATGCTACACTCTGCCCTGCCAGCCTCAAGCCTGCCCTGGACTTGCTCACCAGGCTACAGTCCGATGAATACGTGCCAGGGTACCTGCGTCCACTTCTGACACCAATGTAGTGATCTCAGTTAACGTAGGCAGGCGCATCACACAGAGCGAGGCAATCCACACACAGGCGGAGGGCGGCCGTGAACCCGGGACCTCTTGCACTAAAGCATAGCTCCAATAACGCTGTACAAAAGAGCCGGCTCCATTGCAAGGAGCGTATATATCGGGCTTATGTCTTTGTGTATATATACACTGATGCACAATGAAAACGCAACGGTCTAAGTTTTACATCAATAGCTCATTGGGCACATACATAATGTTATTTACATTTTAAATAGTGAGCAGATAGATTTGTTGATTGTTTGAGTAGTGTTGTTCCTTGGGATAACAAAATACTCGGCTCAAGTCATGTGATTTCATAAAATGCCAGGTGCTCAGTGTTTGGTATTTGAGTTGCCAAAATGAATGAGATGAATCTGTATAAATAGCCATTGCAAAATACATGATTTTAACTAACACAAGAACAGCGAAAGATACGACCATGCCCCGCTTGAGTAATGAAGATCGCCTGGTTGCTATCAGCATGATTGAAGGCGGCCTGTCTGTGAGAGAAGTTGCCTGGAGAATGAGATGTTCTGCTTCAACAATCAGCAGACTAGTCCAGAGAAACCAGGAAACCGGCTCTGTGAGGGACAGGCCAGGTCCTGGAAGATAAAGGGTCACCACACCGTTATGCTGACTGTTGTATTGTTAAAGCCAACCGGTGGGGCGGTGGAAGTGTGATGATGTATTTCCGTTCCTGCAAGCCAATCCAGAAGTGTCGATTTTCCAGCAGGACAATGCAAGACCACACCATGCTAGGATTACAATTGCGCGATTTCAAGAAAACAATGTCGAGGTCTTGCCGTGGCCTGCTTTTTCTCCTGACTTGAGTCCAATAGAACATCTGTGGGACCAAATCAACAGTACCATCCAGAGGAGACAACCGTGACCAGCCAACCTTCGCCAGCTCTGCACAGAAAGAGTGGCGGAACATCCCACAGCAGTCTATCCAAAGGCTGATCAGTATGCAAGCCGTGCTATACACTATATATACACACGGTCATGTGATGCTGTTTAACCAATTACAGGTTGTTATTTTTCCAAGCCGTGTTTATTTATATATATATGTGTGTGTGTGTGTGTGTGTGTGTGTGGTATATTGTTAACCACAGTGACACATGGAAAATGTACTGTATAATGAAGACATGAAAACATTTTGTAAGGGATCTCAAAAGAACACTGCGCTTTTAAAAAGACCTTTTTCAAATGTTCATCATTTGAATATGTGCTGCATTAGT
Source organism: Acipenser oxyrinchus oxyrinchus (assembly GCA_030684275.1). Classification (NCBI taxonomy): domain Eukaryota; kingdom Metazoa; phylum Chordata; class Actinopteri; order Acipenseriformes; family Acipenseridae; genus Acipenser; species Acipenser oxyrinchus. The sequence goes on from CM060250.1 coordinate 13,795,485, forward strand.
CTCCCATAAAAAGGCAATGAAGAGAGATCATACTGTATTCAGTACCACACCTAATAAAATAAAATGCAAACCTCATTAACAAAATGCCACCTACCGTATCAAGGCACTTTGTTGCTTTGCATTGCTTCAATTGACAAAACATAAATAAAAAAATTAAAACATACATGAAGAATCTCCAAATGATGGCCAACAGTATTCTAGGGCTACCACTACAAGACCAGGCATTGTAGAAGTAGAAGTGAGAGTCACATTTTGTCCTGTAGAAGAGCTCCATTTGCAAGCATCACTATTTTTACAGGGACACACAATGTTTATTGACATTCATTCAAAGCACCTGACCTGATCATAACTGACCTATCTGTTTATTTCCCCCCCTAAGCCTGTGGGAGCACAAAGGCCAACACAGTACATTTGTGGGTCTCCAGACAAGATCAGCAACTCACAGGAAGCAGTGCTTTCAATAAGTAGGCCACTGGGGACCCCATAGCATAGAGATTTATTCATTATAACCTTGCATAGTTAGCGCCTAAAACAGTCTGAGAGGTGAGGCTTTGACAGTGTGGCCGAGACAGTTTGGAAAATGACTGTCATAAAACAATCAATTTTTCTTTTATGATACCAGCTATCTAACTTTACCCAGAGAATAATAGAATACAGTTGTGTACCGAGTATGAAGTCATTATCAAACCAAAAAAGTCACATTACAACAATAAATGTCTTTAATTGCTTTTGATTTGCATGGAGAAAGACTTTGTTAATCCATGTTTTTACATTCTTTATAGCATACAAGTTTTGAAATCTAATAATTGTAACATAACCAGGTTATTCAAAGTCTCTGCAATTAATTTCAATTTGGGAGTGGATCACACTGTCATAAACAATGGCATCAATGAAGATGGCACCATCTATCCTTAGGTACCATGGAGAAAACACAACCCCGAAGTGGCTGACAGCCAGTGAGTTTTTCATTTTGTTGGAGGACCAACCATCTAGTGTATGAAAAAAGGCAAGCTAGCGTTACAGTCTGCTGGTTTAACTCAATGCAATACAAAATGTTATTAAAGAAGACAGAGTGAGGTCGAGAAGGGGAACAGAGCAGGGAAATAACAACAAAAGAAGGCACGATGCAGACAACGAGAGCATAACGATATATCCAGGTGGAACGAAAGTAAAGATTATTAGAGAGAAAGAGCCACATGTAAGCACCATGTATTAGTTGTCAATAACAATATAGGTCAATCTCTTAAATGTTTGTATACTACGTGTGTTGGTTTATGTGGTAAGGATGACATCACTGGTCAGGCTGCTGTAACCAGGAAGGAGACACAGAGACTGCAGGTTTGTAAGCGCTAACGCCTGTGACCACCTTATTTATGCATCCATGTGTTTTTGCAGGGAGGATTTTAACTCCCTCCCTGCCACCCAATAATCCACACACACCCCTGTGCTTTTGCCTTGCCACGTACCTCCCCACTATGTGCGCAGAACACATGGCCGCCATCGGCCACCCCCCCAAAGCACAAACCCCCTCCCCTCATGTCCATCTTTCCCCATGTGAATCCTTGGGGGTGGGTTGGTGATCGGGGCTGTGGTGGAGGTCTCCTAACCTTCTCCTTCTTCTTCTTCTTCTTCTTCTACCGGGGTGTCCTCGCGCGCTTACAGCAGGACGAGGTATTCCAGCAGCGAAACTGCTGCTAGGGGCACTGGTGGCAGCGGTAATGTCGACAGCAGGGTGGCACACTCCGGCAGTGGAAATGCTGCCTCCTCCGGACCTGCGACCCACAGTGGTAGTGGAAAGGCTGACAGCAGGGTGGCACACTCTGGCAGTGGAAATGCTGCCTCCAGGGGGCCTGCGACCTGCAGTGGCAGCGGAAAGGCTGACAGCAGGGTGGCACACTCCGGCAGTGGAAATGCTGCCTCCTCTGGACCTGCGACCCGCAGTGGTAGTGGAAAGGCTGACAGCAGGGTGGCACACTCTGGCGTGGAAATGCTGCCTCCTGGGGGCCTGCGACCTGCAGTGGCAGCGGAAAGGCTGACAGCAGGGTGGCACACTCTGGCAGTGGAAATGCTGCCTCCTCCGGACCTGCGACCCGCAGTGGGAGCGGAAAGGCTGGCAGCATGGTGGCACACTCTGGCAGTGGAAATTCTGCCTCCTCCGGACCTGCGACCCGCAGTGGCAGTGGAAAGGCTGACAGCATGGTGGCACACTCCGGCAGTGGAAATTCTGCCTCCTCCGGACCTGCGACCCGCAGTGGCAGCGGAAAGGCTGACAGCAGGATGGCACACTCCGGCAGTGGAAATGCTGCCTCCTCCGGACCTGCGACCTGCAGTGGCAGCGGAAAGGCTGACAGCAGGGTGGCACACTCTGGCGTGGAAATGCTGCCTCCTGGGGGCCTGCGACCTGCAGTGGCAGCGGAAAGGCTGACAGCAGGGTGGCACACTCCGGCAGTGGAAATGCTGCCTCCTCCGGACCTGTGACCTGCAGTGGCAGTGGAAAGGCTGACAGCAGGGTGGCACACTCTGGCAGTGGAAATGCTGCCTCCTGGGGACCTGCGACCCGCAGTGGCAGCGGAAAGGCTGACAGCAGGGTGGCACACTCCGGCAGTGGAAATGCTGCCTCCTCCGGACCTGTGACCTGCAGTGGCAGTGGAAAGGCTGACAGCAGGGTGGCACACTCTGGCAGTGGAAATGCTGCCTCCTGGGGACCTGCGACCCGCAGTGGCAGCGGAAAGGCTGACAGCAGGGTGGCACACTCCGGCAGTGGAAATGCTGCCTCCTCCAGACCTGCGACCTGCAGTGGCAGCGGAAAGGCTGACAGCAGGGTGGCACACTCTGGCGTGGAAATGCTGCCTCCTGGGGGCCTGCGACCTGCAGTGGCAGCGGAAAGGCTGACAGCAGGGTGGCACACTCCGGCAGTGGAAATGCTGCCTCCTCCGGACCTGTGACCTGCAGTGGCAGTGGAAAGGCTGACAGCAGGGTGGCACACTCTGGCAGTGGAAATGCTGCCTCCTGGGGACCTGCGACCCGCAGTGGCAGCGGAAAGGCTGACAGCAGGGTGGCACACTCCGGCAGTGGAAATGCTGCCTCCTCCGGACCTGTGACCTGCAGTGGCAGTGGAAAGGCTGACAGCAGGGTGGCACACTCTGGCAGTGGAAATGCTGCCTCCTGGGGACCTGCGACCCGCAGTGGCAGCGGAAAGGCTGACAGCAGGGTGGCACACTCCGGCAGTGGAAATGCTGCCTCCTCTGGAAGGGTGCATGTTTAATAATAATAAATAAATAAACCAACATGAGACAGAACACAGAACAAAAAACATTAACAAAATAAAGGGTACAAGGGCCAAAACAACAGGAATATACAAAACACTCACAGAGGTACATAAACAGACAGGACAGGACAGGACAGGACAGGACAGGACAAAGACAAATCCTCCACCTCGCACCAACATCAGCATTTAACACCCTAACCCAGCTAACACCCATGATCCCTTTATTTATACACCTGTGGCTAGAGCCTTAATTATTTAATCACTCATCACTTATTCAATTCACGGCTCCAGCCACATACCCATGTGTTGTTGCAGGGAGGATTTTAACTCCCTCCCTGCCACCCAATAATCCCCACACACACACGCACGCACGCACGCACGCACACACGCACACACACACTCACGCACGACGCACGCACACACTCACTCACGCATGACGCACGCACGCACAGTCTACCAAAGCAAATTTACAGGGGTGTGCAATTACTGAAAAAACTTTGTTGTCCAAGGGACAAAATGCAAGAAAAATCTACTTGTCCGCCTTAAAAATCTACTTGCCCCCTCCCCGTCGCACAAAACACACAAAAAAAGTAGAATATAACTTATAGGATTTTGGTTTTATTTAACAGTGAACACAATCAATCAATTAGTGATTAACAAGGGCGGATCTAGCCTTGTAGCTTGACAGGCTCACTTCAATTCTGATTTTTCTTGCGTTCTTTCAGTTTTGTTTCAGATTTATAGTTTCTCTGCATTTTGTACTGTTTTTCTACCAAAATGCACACAATATTTACAGTAGGCTCCATCAAATTCTGCAAAAACAAAATATGTTTTTTTCTTTTGTTTATTTCTATTATATATATATATATATATAAAATCGAAGAAAACACCTGTCAAAATACCTGCTGTCACGGAAGATACTAGAGACATCAAGGTGTCTTGTCATATCTTCCAGTTTATATTAATTTGCACTACAAACCAGTTTTGCTATTTTAAACAAGACACTGTTTTGGTATTTTATTTGTAGTACATACCAGGCATTTTCTGTAATTTCGGTCGGATCCAGTATTCAAATATTCATTTTTTTCCCGCCTTTTAGTTGGTATCAGCTGTTCTTTTGTGAAACTGACTCTTCATTCATTTTTAATTGTGGATATTTTAATCTTTTTTGACAGTATTTACATAACTACATGCTACCACGCACTCACTCTTTACAGGTACAAACAAACTCAAAATGAAATTAATACCGCAAAACAAACAGATTGGGCTGTTAAATGCTTAAATAACTGGCTTTCTGGGAAAAGAAATACAATTTGACTTTAAATTAATTACTTCATAATTAATAATCTTCATCCCAACAAAGCATCTTAAACTCTTGCGCTGTTTGGTATTCGCTAGAGCCAATGGGAGTGAATTAGCAACAATGTTACGTAGAATAAGCAGGCACCTCACAGATACACAACTAAGCAAAGATTTTTAAATAGTATTTAAAGTCAGAGAAAATAACTGAAATACATCTAGCAAGGTTTTTATAGTTATTTAAAGTTTTTTACTTTAATATTATTTTAGTTAATAGGGACTATTTTCTGTTGTGGAAGGTTATACCTCAAAATGTTAATACATCTTTAGGAACTATATAGATTTTTCCTTTCTTTTTTATAAAATGTTTATAAATTTGTTTTTATAAAAACAGTAAGGCACTTGAGGGCATGGCTTGTGCTGGATATTGTCACTTCTTGGTTGGTTGAAGGCTCTCGACTTCATCTCGTGCCTAACAATGCACCAAGAAGTGACAATATCCAGCACAACCCATGCCCTCTCGTGCCTTATTGCTTAAATAAACCACGGCTCTATCACCAGTAGAATAACAATCACAATAATAATCACAATAACAGGCAATTTAATGTTACAGTGAGGGTCTCACCCTGATGTCTTTTTTTTGGGGGACAATATTCTTTCTCTCCACTTTCCTCTTAATGCTCTTTCCTCTTACTGAAAAATAAATACCTCACACAAATGTTGTTGTCCGGGGCATTGGGCGATACTAATTGTACACCCCTGGTATGCAGTGCAAGGACAAAGAAAAAGCATGAGGGATAGATAGCACTGTACTTGTTGACTGATTTAACACTCAAGGCTTTGTGCCTTCTGATGTGGTTTCATTTAAAATAATCTCAGTGGAGAATGAATCTAGTTTGAACAGAGATATATAATAATAATAATAATAATAATAATAATAATAATAATAATAATAATAATACAGATTCCATCTTTTTAAGACAGCCCATTTGCCAATAATGAAATTCTACTAAATCGCTTGTCAATATAAGAACATAAATAAACTGGGCACATGAAAAGGCTGTTTGGCACACCAAGGCCCTTCCTAACACACCATTTGCCCCTACTAGGGGAGTCTAATTCAAATGTCCCTGGATATTTAACAGACAGACAGTGGTATTTAGTAAACTATGGTTTTAAAATCTGTCTTGAGCTTTGTTAAAACACAAGCAGAAGTCCTTAACAATGGTACATATTCATGGCAATGATACTCTGCAGCCACGATACATATTCATAGCAATGACTGAGTTCTGACACGCTCACTCCTCACCACTGAAAGAAAAAAATATGGTGTAAACAATTTTTTTGAGCATCAACAAATAAAAAAAGAGCTAAAAAGTCCAAATAAAAACACCTATCAACATTTTTCAGCAGTATCTGTGATCCAAAAACACAGACTTAGAAGCTGTGGAGAAATACGAGCCTGCAACTGTACTGAAAACATATGGAGATAAAGCCGTCTTTCAAGGTTTAATAAAACATATATGAACTGTGTATTTCTGCAATACTGGATATCTGTTGTCTCTCGGATTTATGCAGTATCTACCAGGAGACACTATATCCCCCTTAGAAATGGCAGTTTTCCATATCTACTTTACTATTGGTTATTGTGAAGTGTTTGTTGTTGAGCAGGTCTTTCATGCATAAATAAACACAATAAGAAAATACAGCTCTCATTCATAAAACATATGTAAACCTTGCACATATTGTTCCAGATAATATTCTGAAATGACTCATTGTTGTTGATCCATAGCGAGAGAGAGAGTGACAAGAGCACTGTATCATTCTGTTGAATGCTGTCACTGAGTTCACTTGCTAGAGTGGTAGGAATGTTGCTACTGCTGTGTTCAATATCTCCACATCTGACTTACTATCTGGCAAACTGTTAAATTTACCATTTTTGGATTCATCATAATCACATTTTTAAATAACCATTTAAAAACTACTCATTTTGAAAGTAACGATGAAATGCTTTTGAACTACATTTGCTGGTAGACTTAAAATGTTTTTATTGGCATCAATCATACTCAGTTTTTTTCAGTGACTCCATGGCATGTAATTCCATCAAAAGGTCGCCTATCAGCTTCACAAATGGGGCCAGCTCTTTTGTCTTAGCAGGGAGTGTGGGGGCCTCTATACCCGTAGACTGAGTTTGACCCTCAGTTGCTACTTTCTATATATATTTGGCCTTCTTAGTAATTTTTCAGTCTTTTTTTTATTTAAGCATACGGTAACACAAACCCAACATTTTGTTACAAATCTTATGGGCTAACATTTCCCCAAGGCAGTTTTAGTATTTCACAAGCTTATCACCACATGAAACACTGTTTGCCAAATAGGCACGCTTACTAAGAGGTTATAAATTACATTTCCAGGCAATGACATAGCTCAAGAATCAAAGAGGGGTTTCTTTCAAATACAAATCCGCAGGTACTGGCTTTCTCATTGTAATCGTTTATGAAAATTGAGTTTAGATAGACTTGCCATTCTTAACGTGCCTTTAATCTGAAATGGCAATATGTTCTCTTTTTAGTATTAGATTATGAAATATATCAACAGCACAACAACTTTTATAAAATATAAACTATAATTACTTTTCCAAATCTACCATAAATTTTCCCATCATGAAAAAGAAAACAGTATATTACTGGAAATTGTGTTTCTCCATTAATGTTTTAGTTGTTCTATTTACAATGGGGAAAACATGTTTGAAAGCCAGCAAAGAAAAACCAAAATGCAAGTTGTAGAAGCATTAGTCTATGTAAGCATTAGTCTATATAAGCATTAGTCTATATATATATATATATATATATATATTTCTTTTCTGGCTTTCAAACATGTTTTCCCCATTGTAAATAGAAAAACTAAAACATCATGATGGGAAAATGTATGGTAGATTTGGAAATCTCTCCCTGTGGCTACTAGAGGCCTCATTCAAACTCTTAGCTGTATTTAAGTAACATTATAAAGGTGGTTTTGTTTTAATTAGGTGATCTACTGTTTGTGATTAGTACCAGGTTAAATTGAATAGAGGTTGATTTGCAATTTGATTGGTTTACACACAGCTTTTAGCCATATAGCCAGCTAGCCTATTTGTGCGCCAGCACGAAGCACCAGTCAACCAAACAGCCTCTCTACCAAAGAGCCGGAAGTTTAGCTGTGGGAGTCCAGCGAGTAGAGACCTGCAAGGAGAGGCTATTGGAGAAAATCCGAACCTAGCAGCGCTCTGCAAGATGCCAACTATTAGACAGGTCTGTACCCTCCTGCTCCTGCTCCCACTACTACTGTACCTATCTGGTTCACCTGTCCTACTATGACTTTCTCTCATGTCCCTGTTATTCTGTCGTCTCACTCCCATCCTCTGTTCTCTCTCCGCCGCTGCTCCAATAACCCCTCTAACCTCATCCCTCTGCCTCTCCCCCCTCCCACTCTCTCCCCTCCCGCAATCTCTCTGGTGCCCTCTGGAACTGTCACTCTTCATCTCTGCCTTTGTCTCGCACCTCTCTCTCGATTTCCTTGCTCTCACTGAAACCTGGCTCTCTCCTGATAACACTGTAACTCCTGCTGCCCTGTCCTCTCTCTACATCCTGTCCCATACTCCACGTCTCACTGGACAGGGAGGTGGGACTGGTCTTCTCCTCTCTCCCTCCTTGCTCTTTTCTGTCCCCTCTGACCTCTTCTCACTCTCTGTTAGCACCTTTGAATTCCACACTGTCCAACTAACCTCTCCCTGTCAACTCCTGCTAATTGTACTGTACCGTCCCCCTGGACCTCTCACTCACTTTCTCGATGAACTCGACTATCTCCTCTCCTCACTCCCCTCTCTGTCTACCCCAGCTGTCTTGTTAGGTGATTTCAACATCCATCTCTCCAACCCCACCCACTCTGTCAGATTCCTACCTCTCCTTCACTCCTTCAACTTCTGTCTCTCTCCATCCCCTCCTACCCACAAAGCTGGCCTTCAACTGGACCTAACCCTCTCCAGGCCTGCTGTCCCTCCACCCTCTCTGATCACTATTTCATCTCTTTTTCTCCGTCTCTCCCCTCTCTCCCTTCTCCACCTACCCCCACTATCACCTCCTGCCTAATCCTCTGCTCTCTCTCCCCCTCTGTACTTGCCTCCACCGGCTCTCTTTCACCTCTCTCCTATCGACTCCTTCTCCCAACCCTCTGTAGACTCTGCTACCTCCACCCTCTTCTCCTCCCTCACCTCCTCCCTCGACTCCCTCTGTCCCCTCCCCAATCCTGGCTCTTCTCTGTGCTCCGCTCAGCAAGAACCAAACTGCGCTCTGCTGAAAACAATGGAAGAGAACCAAACTCCCTGCTGCCCTAGACCTCTACTGCTCCCTCCTCTCCTCCTTCTCCTCTACTCTCTCCTCTGCTAAAGGCTCCTATTTTCAATCTATTATCCAATCCTCCACTAACAACCCCTGGAAACTATTTTCTACCTTCTCAAACCTCCTCCCTCTTCTATCTCCTATGACGACTTTGCCTCTTTCCTCTCCTCTAAAATCTCTGATATCCGCAAACTCTTTAACACCTCTCCCTCCCCCCACCCCCTCCCACTCTAATCCCAACACCCTCTGTCTTCCCCACTAACTCACCCTCCTTCTCTCCTCCCTCCTCCAGGGCCACAAACCCACCACGTGTGCCCTGGACCCCCTTCCCACTCACCTCTTTCAAGCTGTTGCTCCTGCTCTACTCCCCTTCATCTCCTCCCTTCTCAACACCTCTCTCCTCTCTGGCCTCTTTCCCTCTGCCTTCAAACAAGCCTCTATCAACCCCTCCTCAAAAACCTAACCTCAACCCCACCTCCCTCCAGAACTACCGTCCTGTCTCCCTCTTACCCTTCCTCTCTAAAACCCTCGAGCGGGCAGTACACCGCCAGCTCTCTGCTTTCCTGGCTAACCACTCTCTGCTCGACACCTCTCCAATCTGGTTTCCGTTCTGCTCACTCCACTGAAACTGCTCTCCTGTCTGTCACTAACTTGCTAAACTCTGCCAGTGCTGCCTCTCTCTCTCCTCTGTCCTAATTCTCCTTGATCTCTCTGCTGCCTTTGTCACTGTCGATCACTCTATTCTCCTATCCTCTCTCGCTGACCTGGGAATCTCTGGCATTGCTCTGGCCTGGTTCTCCTCCTACCTCTCCGACCGCACCTACCAGGTAACCTGGCGAGGCTCAACCTCCACACTTCACCCTCTCTCAACAGGAGTCACCCAAAGATCAGTCTTGGTTCCTCTCCTGTTCTCTCCCTACACCCGCTCCCTGGGCCCCCTCATCGCATCCTATGGTTTCTCATACCATTTCTATGCTGATGATTTTTCCTCTCCTTCCCTCCCTCTGACTCCACCATCCTCTCCCGTATCTCTACCTGTTTGTCTGCTATCTCCTCCTGGATGCACTTGCATCACCTCAAACTCAACCTCTCTAAATCTGACCTCCTTTTCTTCCCCTCCTCATCTTCCCCCTCCCCTGATCTCTCTATCTCCATTCCTCTTGAATCTACCACACTTTCTCCCTCCTCCTCAGCCAAGAACCTCGGAGTAACCCTGGACCCCTGCCTCTCCTACTCCCAGCACATCTCCACTCTTGCACACACCTGCCAATTCTTCCTGAGCAACATCCGAAGAATCCAAACCTTCCTCACCAACTACTCCACTGGTACACTCCCGCCTAGACTACTGCAACTCCTTCCTGGCCAGCTTCCTTGTGTCCACCACCCGTCCGCTCCAGCTCATCCAGAACTCCACTGCTTGCCTGGTGTTCTCTTTGCCTCGCTTCTCCCACGCTACTCCACTGCTCTGCTCACTCCACTGGCTCCCGATCACCGCTCGCATCCAGTTCAAGACTCTTGTACTTGCCTACCGATGCCTTGACCAGACTGCACTCAGCTACCTCCAGACCCTCATCTCTCCCTACACCCCACCCGACCTCTCCACTCCATCTGTACTGAAAGACTGGCTGTACCTCTTCTATGCTCCCCTGCCTCCAGAGACTGCTCCTTCTCCATCCTCGCCCCACAGTGGTGGAACAACCTTCCTATGAATGTCAGGACTGCCAGTCCCTGACCACCGTCCGGCATCTCCTCAAGACACACCTCCTCAGACACCTCTAAAACTCAACTCTTCCCTTCTGGACAATATAGCAGTCTGCCTTTTTAATGCACTTTAACTTGCACTTATCTGCTCCCTATTTTACTGTATTTAATCCTGCACTTAACCCAATCTGTAGTATTTTGTATTTCACCTGCACTTGTATCTAACCCTGATGTAGCTATCAACACTGTTATCTGCTCTTGAACTGCCCCGATATCAAATCGTACTGTGTTTTGTATTTGCTCTTATTAGGACTGAAGTCATTGGATTTTGTATCTTGCTAATTGTTCTGTAATTCTTGATATGTATTTTTTGTATACAACTGTAAGTTGCCCTGTGTAGGGGCAACTGCTAAGAAATTATTATTATTATTAATAATAATAATAATAATAATAATAATATGTCTTATGCTGATGTTAGTATTATTAACTCATCAGCCGTTAGGAGGATATCCATTACACTTTCCCCTCGCTTAATCAAAACGTGCTCTTGAGCATAAACACATATATGAAATCAGTAATCACACAATGCCAAAAGGTTCCCACTTCCAGAGCTCATCGCTTATGTTACACCCCTAAGGGTTGATGCCATCTCTCGATCTGTGCTTGCTCACTGCCTGACTGCATACAGGCATTAAAAAAGACATAGATGAACTACATCAATGACATCAACATTTAAAGGGGTTACATCCTGCTCCTGCAGAATCATGGAACTCTATAAACCTCAGATGTGCACTGTGAGCTGAAACAGACAATGAACACCCAACTTGTTGGTCATTAATGCTGAATTAATTCTGTCCCAAGACACACAAAAAAAGTTCCTGAGAGCACCTCTAATTGACCTTCATTTTTTATCATTCTTTAAATTATGCATGCTATGCATATGTTATCTTGCCAAGAGCTGCCAGTCTTGATTATTTGAATGGAAATCAATCAGGTGTAGCATGTACAATATTATTATCTGTTTTCCAATTAACTAGTAAAGATTGCTTATGCATAAATGTTAATAATAGTATCTGGTGATCAAAGAGTCATTGTTTTTTTTTTATAAAAGCTTTTGTCCTGAATTTGCATTTGTTTTTGCTGCCAGGCCATATTGATTGAATAAGCGAACACAGATGGAAGGAAAGTACATTTACATTAACATATATCAATAGCATAGGATAACTGAATGTCAGTGGACATCCTCCGATACCATGACCAAGCAAATTGCGTCATGACACCCAGGAGAATAAGAGTGGATGCCAGAAAACTAATGACTCCTGGAGGACAAAGGCAAAGCCTTGTAGGTGTGTGTTTGAGCTCACTGCGTGTGTGGCAAGTAGGGTCCACTGTTCCACAATAAGAAACAGTCTTTTCCAATTTTACCTCCCTAAGCCCTGGGAACGCCAGAGCCAATGCGATGACAATTGCATCTACAGGTAACCAAAGGCAGATAGGTAAGTGATCCATGCTTCAAGTAATTTACATTAGCTATATTTAAGGAACATTATAATGTGGTGTTTCAATTAGGTGATGTAGTGTTTGATTAGTACCAAGTGAGTGTGGTTAAATTGAATAGAGATTGACTTGCTATTTGATTGGTTTACACACAGCTTTTATCCACCTAGTTGTTATATTAGTCAGTTAGGCTATTTGTGCGCCAGCACGAAGCGCCAGCCAACCAAAGCCCCTCACAACAAAAGAGCTGGGAGTCTAGCTGTGGGAATCCAGCAAGGGGAGGCCTGCGCGGAGAGCCTGTTGGAAAAGATCCGAACCTAGCAGCGCTCTGGAAGACGCCATCTACTAGTCAGGTCTGTTAACACCTTTGAATTTCATGCTGTCCAACTAACCTCTCCCTGTCAACTCCTACTAATTGTACTGTACCGTCCCCCTGGACCTCTCGCTCACTTTCTCGATGAACTCGACTATCTACTATCCTCCCTCCCCTCTCTGTCTACCCAACTGTCCTATTAGGTGATTTCAATATCCATCTTTCCAACCCCAGCCATTCTGCCGGATTCCTACCTCTCCTTCACTCCTTCAACTTCTGTCTCTCTCCATCCCCTCCTACCCACAAAGCTTGCCGACAACTGGACCTCAACTTCTCCAGGGCCTGCTTCCCCCGTATCTCCGTACCTCTCTGATCACTATTTCATCTATTTTTCTTTGCTTCTCCCATCTCTCCCTGTCCTCCCTCCCCCACTGTCACCTCTCGCCATAAACCTTGTGTCTGTCACTAACTCACTAAACTCTGCCCGAGCTGCCTGTCTCTCCTCTGTCCTAATTCTCCTTGACCTCTCTGCTGCCTTTGACACTGTCGATCATTCTATTCTACTATCCTCTCTTGCTGACCTGGGAATCTCTGGCACTGCTCTGGCCTGGTTCTCCTCCTACCTCTCTAACCGCACTTACCAGGTAACCTGGCGCAGAGCAACCTCCACACCTCTATCGCCATTCGTCTGGAATCTACCACACTCTCTCCCTCCTCCTCAGCTAAGAACCTCGGGGTCACCCTGGACCCCCACGCAATAATAATTGACACATCTGTAGCATTGACCAGCAACTTTGCAAAGCCAGGACCACGAGGACCATTCACTGTATAATGTTTTTGGTAACTATCTACAGCATGTTTCACACCTCATATATACCCTTACAGCTGTCTTAAAACACAAGTCTACAAAGATACTCTATAAAGCAAAAAAAAAAAAAAAAAAGCTCAGATATTTCACTGCCATTACCTCACTGGTGTCTTGTCTGCAGGATAGCTACAAATTATGAATGAAAGACTATAAATCAAATGCATAATCTATAACCCAATTAGACAATGTAACAAAAAATCTTAGTTTAATGAGGTAACCTAATTGGTTATTGATACAGATTGGCTTGAGGGTTCGAATTAAAGACAGGGAAGACATCCATACAGGGAGGCAAACTTAACTAAAGGCATCTAACTCGTCTGGGAACAGTGACTGTAGCTGATTAAATAATTGGCACAAAGGCAGAAAAAGACTACTGTCTGTAAATCTATTTTGTTGGATAGCTTGGTAGCTGGAAGCTAATAAGTTAATGGACCATCAATAGTCTCCCTAAAAAAGTCTGTAACTCTAGCAGACATGACTATTTAGTAGAGCTGTCTTTCTCTAAATGATTTTAGTTCTCAGATAACCTTCTTTTCTATCAAACAAGTAAATAAACACCTTTACCAAATGACTGATTTCAGTGAAATGGTACCACAATGACAATGCTATGATTTTGTATTAAAAGTAGCACAAAATAATCTATAATGTTATTTTCAAATTGTGTCACAATTATTTGAACCAATACACGCTGGTAAGCCATTGCTGCAGATCCTTGGGACTGTATCAGTATCAGCATTCTTGCTTTAGGGCTACTCGGCTATAATTGTTACAAACCCATTGTGTGCTATTGCTGGTAACTATGGCCTGCTAATGATTCTTTTAGAGTTACATCAAACTATTCTTTAAGCTTAAATATTTAGTTCTAGACACATGATTACTGTAAGTTACAATTGTTATATAAATAAATAAATCCACCAAGCTTATCTGCTACTTTACTTCATGCTTCAATACCTTTTGTATAATCAGTGATAAAGTAATTTTATTATCAGGCTCAGTGGAGATAATATGAGACAGTTTCATAGACTTGGTATGTTCTGCTGCATTCAGCTGTTTTCATCTCTGTAAACACATTTGGGGGCTGATGTATGGATAGGCGTAATGCAAACAATTGTGGCTACAAAATCCGAATTGCTTAGTGTCCAGGCAATTATTTTGCACTGTGGATTATGTAAGCTTAAAAGCAATACAAATTACTCAACATGCACAAATAATGAGTTGCAATCATGATAATGAGGGTCGCAATAAGTGCTGCCTGTGCATCGGGCTGTTTAGCGGCCACTACAGCCCAGAGGTGAGGGGAGTTATTACAGATGTACTTAGCTGTATGAGATTTGTGGAGCATGAAAATCAAACCAAACAGAAAAATATGTCAGAGGCAGGGCAGCAAAGCCTCTTGGTGCACGGAAAAGAAAAGTTTTCTGAGGAGCTGAAAGTCCTTAAGGAGGTGGTCACTCATACATTTCAATATAATTTAAATGGATTAATGATGGCAAAGTGCTAATTTGATAGCGGGTGCAGAACGGCAGATGAAAAACATTCTTTACATATATATATATATATATTGTAATAGACCAGGGGGAGGAAGGGGAAAATATGTCGTCAAGGAGGGGCCAAAAGACTACATTCCCCAGAATGCCCCGGAGGGAGCCAGGATGGGGTACACCTGTCTCTAATAATAAATGAATGCCACCTGTCTGCAATTAGCAGGCAGGTATTTAAACTAGGACAAATATTTGTTCTGGTCAGTTTCCAGTCTGTGTGAAGAGAGAGGCTGGCACAGTGAAGATACCTGTGTGGTCTTGAAAAGGTACTGTGTGAACCTTTTTGTGTTTTGTTCTAATCGGATGGCTAAGCCATTTACCAATGATAGTTAGGGACTGAAATTTAAAAAGTTTAGTAAGTACTCCATGTGTGAGTTAGGTTTTGGTTTTCATTTCTTTCATTTCTGTAATTAATAAAACAGTGCAGAAGTGCTATTAAAACTTCAAATTCTTGTGTGTCTGGGTCTGATTTTAAGGGGTTATGAACCTTAAAATAAGTGAAATCTTTCACTCTATATATATATATATATATATATATATATATATATATATATATATATATATATATAATAGAAATAAACGAAAGAAAAAAACATATTTTGTCTTTGCAGAATTTGATGGAGCCAACTGTAAATACTGTGTGCTTTTTGGTAGAAAAACAGTACAAAAATGTAGAGAAACTTGACAGGTTAAACTCAAGTCCTTTAAAAATGTGGGGATCAGCAGTTACAAAACTGTTGGATTCAGTGGAAAAAACAGGCAGAAGCTATTTTTATATTTGAATAACTCCCAAGTATTGCTTGTTATAGTTGTGTTCTTAGTATGTTACTTAAATTTACTAGCAAATGTGTTCCAAACTGCACTGAAAGGAACATTTCCTTAAAGTATGTTATACTTTTTTTTGAGGTGAGGTCACAGGGAACCTTTGGTGTATCTTGAAAAATTTAGTGAACCCGTCAAGCTACAAGTCTAGATCTGCCCCTGTTAATCACTAATTGATTGACTGCGTTCACTGTTAAATAAAACCAAAAATCCTACAAGTTATATTCTACTTTTTTACGTGTGTTTTGTGCGACAGGGAGGGACAAGTAGATTTTTAAAAAGGACAAGTAGATTTTTCTTTCATTTTGTCCCTTGGACAACAAGTTTTTTTCAAAAATTGCACACCCTTGCATCCACACACAGTAAACCACACACACACTTCAAACTTGTGAAGTCTGATAACTCGGGTTATAAAACTGTGCTAGAATTTCACACTACAATTGTATTAAATTAAAAACTATAAATACAACCAATGATTTTTTTTTTATAGACTCTGCATGCTTTTGAAGCTACATTCATGGTTGAATGGATTTTTAGAAAGGGCTTAGCTGCAGAGCTTGATTTACGAGCCTCTCTTCTGGACCGCAGTGTATTATAACTGAGACGCTCCAGTGCTATCTGCCTCTCCAAAATATAAGTGTATTACTTTTTTCTATCAATATTGTGCTGTATCAGTTTTTTATAGGTAAATCCTTTGTTATACCATGCAATCATTTCCTGTTTCCTTATATTCCCTTTCAGAATCATTTAAAGGCATGGGTCACTGGATGTGTAAGTCCTCAGAGTTGTTTATATCTACTAACCCTTCTTGGTGAATATATACCTTTTAAAAAAGTATATTGGTGAGAACAACAAGACTCACTTAATGGAGTGCTAACCAAATCTGTTGGTTTTTAACCTCTAGCAATAGTATCATAGATGTGAGTGGGGTCTGTACGTTCTGACAATTAAAATGGTTGTCTTGTAACACAGTGTGACAAGCAGCCTAGAGTGATGACGTCAGACGCAGGGAAATAACACAGACTGGACGGAGTGGTATGGTGATTGCGCTGCTGTGCAGTTTAATGACAGACAGTAAAGAAAAAGGTTGAAGCAGACACAAAAACAGGACACGGCACTGATGCCAAAATAAACAGATAAACAAAACAAGACACAAGACTAAACACTACCAAGTATCGTGCTGGCCCTCCAGCACGATAGCAATTGCTTAAATTCAACCTCTCTCTCCAGTACCTCCTCGCTGTACACCTAACCTCCCAGTGCGTGAAAAGGTGCGCTTCTTATACATCAGTACCGAGACTAAATTGGTAATCAATCATTCAATTGGAGTCTCGGTACATCTGCACGTGAATTAATTATGTGTACTCCTGTGACCACACATTACATTTTAACCAGCACGTGAAGTGATTTGTGCCATCCTCATGCCTAAATACAAATCTACATTTTTAAACACACGTGAAACACAGACCCGTTTATATCCCGTGTACCAATGCCTATACACCAACATTAACACACCGCACGCAACATATAACAGACACGGGGGCGGGTACACTGTCACACACAGGTTTGTATTATCAATATGCATTTTCAGCTTTTACTCTGTCCTGATTGTACCCGCTGTCTTTGATGCTATTTCATTGGGAAAATCTATCATATCGCTGCATAGCACACTTACCTTGATTTACTAAGACATTTCAGATCTTCACACTTCCCAGTGAAAGTCACCTTGAACCTTTTAATTAAAGATCTGTAATTTAAAACGTAATCCATCCTTATCGCTCAACATCCATTATCTCTTTAATTTTTAACGTCTTGAGACTGGGGGAAAAAGAAGCATCAAAGCTGGCCCTATTGTTCAGTCGTAAGCACACAAAACAGGCTCTGTAAACAAATACTGCCTGAGAATAACACAGAATTGCTATCTATCGTAAGGCAATGACAGGATTGCAAACGTTTTTCTTTGTATTTCTTTTTTTAAATAGTTAAAGTTCTCTTTCAAATGTACAGTATCATGGCAAAGTTATTCTGAATGCATTCCACTTCCTTGGAGGGACACGTGAGCAAATTAACCCTTTAACATACCAAACATTGGCTAAGTGGCTTTCAGTAATATTGAAATGTGTCATAACCATATGTTCACATTATTGACAAAGAGCTGGAAGAAGGGCAGGAGTATTTATGTTTTCTGTTTTATTCAACAGGTACAGTATGAATTTGAATTATTAATTGTATGTATTAAATAGCTTAAGAAGTCTAACACATGAGATCTATATGTTCTGAAAATAAGCACAATGCTGCAGATTCTATACACGCATTTACAAGTATAGACTTCTCAGGATGTTTCTGCCAATCAGAGTGCATTTTTCGCCTTCTGTATTCCACGACACATCACGGAGAAACCCTATTCAATCGTGCCACTTTCAGTTTTTACCGTGCTCTATTCTCCATATCCATAGGTTGACGTCGCCTGCTTTAAAAAAACATACTTGAGTCACCCCTCGGAATTCTATTAACTGCAAAGTCCATTGAAAACGGTGACATCACAATTGGCTACCTACTTCAGCCTTCAGTGTTCTTTTCATAAACCTTTTCCCTCTTTTCAATGAAATTGACAATGGACTAAAGGTTAGCAAATAAATTAGCAAATTTTAATTTGTGTATTAATAATAAAGCAGCATATAATAGAGTTACAGGACGTTGAATGTCTGTGTATGAGTTATATTGACATTCGTAACTCTTAAACCGATATAGGCTATCAGCCTCGGTCTCTTCACTGTGTGCACTGGGTTATACTGTGCCACAGTCTAGAGAAATGCATTTTACATAATGTGATAAGCAAAGACCTGCATTTGAAATCTTTACCATTTCAATGCGAAAGCCACCTTGAACCAGTTAATGAAGGATCTGTAATTTTGCTCAACATCCATTTTCTCTCCAATGTTTGTATCTTGAGATGCGGATGTTGGAAAATACTGTAACACACACTCTCTCTCTCTCTCTCTCTCTCTCTCTCTCTCTCTCTCTCTCTCTCTCTCAAAGACTGGGACTGCTGGTTGTTTTTCCTTCTCTTTACCTACTGGGAGGTGCCTCAAGCTGCTACAGGTTTCTCCCCTTTTCGAACTATTGTACGGCAGGCCCTTGAATGTACTTACAGACTCGTGGGAGAGTTTGAGCCAGAAAAAGGGAATTAACTTGGCGGCTTATATGCTGAAAATTAAGCAAGAATTGGGAGAAATGCCCAGCGAAACCAAAAACGCTGGTATGATAGAACTGCCAGATCTCAAAATTTTCAGCCAGGCCAACAAGTACTATTACTCTTGCTCACCTCCGAGAACAAATTGCTTACCAAGTGGCAGGGCCCTTATACTATTTCCTGGAAAGTGGGGACTGCTTCTTATGAAATTGCCATGGCTGAAAGGAGAAGACCCAAGCAGATGTTCCATGTGAACCTGTTGAAAGAGTGGAGATGCCACGAGGAGCAATTGTCATTTACAGCAGGACGTGGGAAGAGCATCTGCAGCATCTCTCCCAGGTGTTTGTTCGCATTAAAAGAGCGGGGTTTACCCTACAACCCAAAAAATGCTCTTCGGCCCAGAGGGAAAAAAAGTACCTGAGCTACGTCATTGGTCGGGGAATTATCCATCCCGAACTGGAGAAAGTGTAGGCCATTCGCAACTGTCCATGGCCATGTGTAAAGAAGAGGGCCCGGTCCTTTCTGGGGTTCATCCTGGACTTCACATCCAGAGCAGCGACATTAATGGATCTAACAAGGCAATCAGGTCGTAACAAAGTAATATGGACAGAGGCCTGTGAGTCAGCCTTTAATGACTTGAGGGAAAGTCTTTGCAAAGAGCCGGTGATGCAGAGCCCACAGTTTGATGAACTGTTCACTGTACAGACAGACATGTCTGAAAGTGGACTGGGGGCTGTACTTCTACAGGGTGATCTAAGTGAGCTGAAACCTGTGGTGTGCATCAACCAGAAACTGTTCCCACGAGAGACTCAATATTCTACTATCGAAAATAATGTTTCGCCATCAAATGGGCCCTGGACGATTTAAAATATTATCTTCTGGGGTGGGAGTTTGTTTTAGAGGCTGATCATCAAGCTCTCCAGTGGCTGGGCACCATAAAGGACTCAAATACTATAATTACTTTGTGGGTTTTAGCTTTGCCTGCTTTAAGTTGTAGACGTGTGCATAATGTAAAGCATAGAGGGAGACTAGATATAGCACTCTAAGGCTAAAAAATGTTTTTTTAATGTTCATTATTTCACCCATTAAAGAATGATTTACTGGGTAAAAAGGATATAAAAAGGCTAGCACTGGGGAGCTATAAAAGTAGTCAGTATAGACTAGACAAGAGTTATTTTTGTTTTGGTGGAGGAAGTTGGACTGAGTGTCTATATTGAAATAATTGATTTGGTAATCAGTCTCCATCTGTTTTTTCCAGTGGTATAGAAAAAGGTACTTCATGCAATTTCCAGATATCTAAATTACAGGTACAACTGCGTTGACACAATGTTCTTGAAATCTGACTTAAAATTATATGGGCAGAACAGATATCGATTTTATGACATGTGCCTTGTGATGGATTGTGACTTGCTGTGGACTGATTAAAGTCTTTATATTACCAAGTCAATTATTTCACCACAAGTCCTTCAGACACTCATCTATGACCCATGAAAGCTTGCTTCAGAACTTTGCAAGAATCCTTTTTTTTTTTTTTTTTAAACTCAAAAAAAAATTCTGAGTACAAATCAGAAAATGATGAGTACAATCAAAAATATGAGTATGACTTTGTACAAATCACAAAGTTACGAGTTGGATAAAGCGTGACATCACTGTCAAAAATACATCACAGAGATCACAGGACAGGCTGTTGATTAGGGGAACAATCGATGGGTATTTAACAGTGCATGCGTTCAGCACCTTGCATTGCTGATAGGAGGGAAGGAGTGGCTGCATGTTGGCTATCAACCCCTTGACAGGCAAACCACGCCCCGTCCTGTCTGCTCATGAATATTCATGAGAGCCAACAATTTCGGACAGCACTTTGGCGAAAAAGAGCACTTGTCAGGCCAAGTGAAAACATTGATCGTAGAAATAATAACACTTTCAAATTGGGGAGAAAATAATAAAAAATAATTGGCAATGACTACATTTATTTAAAAAAAATGTATCTATTAAATTCATTGGAACTATTACATTTATTGGAACTATTTTTCCTGGTGTAGTAATATATTTAGGAAAAAATAAACCTATATTCATTTTAAAATAAAAATGTGTCTATATCTGTATTTCTAAAAACTAGTAGGACTATTTCTTATTTTAAAATTGTGTTCTGTAGAATTGATTGTAAGTACAACACATTTTTTATGTTTGCTTTACTCATTGTAACGACAATTGTAGTATATTGTTGTTTACTTTGGTTAATAACCAGGCCTGATTTGGGCCAGCCCTGCCCACTATAAATCTGACTAACTTTGGCCCTTACCATCAGAGTGAAGTTGTCAGCACACAGGTTCTAGAGGCACATCATGCCAAGAACAAAAGAAATTCCTGAAGACCTCAGGAAAAAAGTTGTTGATGCCTATCAGTCTGGAAAGGGTTACAAAGCCATTTCTAAGGCTCTGGGGCTCCACCGAACCACAGTCAGAGCCATATTGTCCAAATGGAGAAAGTTTGGGACAGTAGTGAATCTTCCCAGGAGTGGCCGTCCTGCCAAAATCTCTCCAAGAGCAAGGCTTAAAATCGTCCAGGAAGTCACAAAGAACCCTAAAACAACATCCAGGGATCTGCAGGCCTCTCTCGTCTCGGCTAAGGTCAGTGTTCATGACTCCACCATCAGAAAGACACTGGGCAAAAATGGGATTCATGGCAGAGTAGCAAGGCGGAAACCATTGCTCACCAAGAAGAACATGAATGCTCATCTCAAGTTTGCCAAAAAGCACCTGGATGATCCTCAAGAGTTCTGGAACAATGTTCTATGGACAGATGAGTCAAAAGTGGAACTTTTTGGCTGACATGGGCCCCGTTATGTCTGGCGAAAACCAAACACTGCATTCCACAGTAAGAACCTCATACTAACGGTCAAGCATGGTGGTGGTAGTGGATGCCTGGATGCCTTGCCATCATTGAAGGAATCATGAATTCTGCTCTGTATCAGAGAATTCTACAGGAGAATGTCAGGCCATCCATCCGTGAGCTGAAGCTGAAGTGCAGCTGGGTCATGCAGCAAGACAATGATCCAAAACACACAAGCAAGTCTACATCAGAATGGTTGAAGAACAAATTTAAAGTTTTGGAATGGCCTAGTCAAAGTCCAGACCTAAACCCCATTGAGATGTTGTGGCAGGACCTGAAACGAACTGCTCGAAAACCCACAAATGTCACTGAGTTGAAGCAGTTCTGCATGGAGGACCAAAATTCCTCCATGGTGCTGTGAGAGACTAATCAATAACCACAGGAAGCGTTTGGTTGCAGTTATTGCTGGCTGTGTGCAACGATGAGAAACCCTGTAGACAACACTCCAGACACGTAGAATGGAGGTACAACACAGTTTAATTTACACTTTTTATAAGATCAAACAAATGAAAACCTATTCCTCTTGGAACACTAACAAAACTGTTGCCCTAACTGTTTACAGGATAGCTAAGCTGTTTACCTGTACCAGCACACAACCTAAACAGTAAACAGTAGACTCAGCTGATTTGACCCCACATGAACCAATTGAAGCAAACAGTGTTACAAGCAAAGGTTCATGTGGTTCAATTGAAACACTAGGTCATGTGACCAATGAACAGTGTTTAGCAGTGTTCATTGGTCACGCTGAAAGGAACATTTTTTTTTTTTTTTAAAATCAAGATGCAGCTTTTTGTTTTATATTTCATAAACATTTACGTATTTTTTCATGATTTCCATTACATGAGAGTAGATGTTAAAACTTCATGCTGATTTGAACTTGGCTCTCGCCAAGATAAGCACCAACTAAGACATAGCTTCACAGTAAACTAATGTGATCCATATGTGTCTCCATCCATTTGCGCTTCCTTCCATATGATGATGTAGATATCCTTCTGTCTGGTGTTGATGGCTGAAGTGTAATGCTGGCTCCAGGGATCAGCTTATTTTGCCTCCCTAGCGCATCAGCACACACAATGGCTGCGATGCTGGCTCCGGGATCAACCATAGTGCGGTCTCCCCAGCGCATCAGCATGACAACCGCCTGGATTGAGCTAAGTAGGGTACATCTCTGGGGTCTTCAAGTGGGCACCTTCCATCCTCGGTGTTTCGCCGACTAGCCCACGACACCTCAAGAGGGCTCGACGGTGATTCTGGCATCCCAGCATCACCCCCTCCGCCCCCACTCAACTCAGCCCAGCTTACTTACCTGTATATCAGCCTTTCTTTCTTTTATTGTGCTTGAGATCCCCAGCCAGAATCTTTCCGTCTCAACCACAGCCAGTTGCTGCTCCTCTCTGCTGCTTCAGATAAGTTCTTCACTGTGCGACGCAACTCTTGGCCATTGAATCCGACATCTCTGAGAAACCGGGTTGTAGAGTGTGCCACAAATCCTCGACATCCCACTTCCACTGGGTAAACCCAGACTCTCCATCCTCGCTGTTCCGCTTCAGTGGCTAGTTGAGCATACCGCAGTTTCTTCCTCTCATACGCCTCATCTACAGCATCCTCCCATGGCACTGTTAACTCCACCAGGTGAACAAGGCGTGCTGATCCAGACCACAAGACAATATCTGGTCGAAGGTTTGTGGTGGCAATCTCAGGTGGAAAAATAAGCCGTTGACCAACATCCGCCAGCATTTTCCAGTCTCTAGCAGCTTCCAGTTGTCCTGGGCGAGGATTGGTTTTAACACCTTTTCTTGGTGGTTGCTCTCCTGGGCGGAGGAATGTTGTCTTTTGTGTGTAATGTTTTGATGGAACAGGTGGCAACTTATTGGTCATGTTACGCTTGTCTTCCAATGCTAAGGCCAAACATCGCAGCACCTGGTCATGGCGCCAAGTAAACCGTCCCTGGCTAAGAGCCACCTTACATCCTGTCAAAATGTGCCTTAATGTTGCAGGTGATGAACACAAAGGACATGAGGGATCCTCTCCTACCCAGAGGTTTAGGTTCTGTGGTGATGGGAGAACATCATATGTTGACCTTATAAGGAAACTGATCCTGCTCTGTTCCATTGACCATAGGTCTTGCCAGCCAATCTTGCGTTGTTCCACACTCTCCCATCTCATCCATTCTCCCTGCTTGCCCTGGGAAATGGCCTTTATACACCTCATCCTCTCCTCCTGCTTTTGCACCTCGTTGACTACAAGCTTCCTCCGCTGCGCTGGGGCTGCCTTGTGCCATGTAGGAGGAGCTGAACTGAGACCAAGACCCCTCTTCCATGCTGAACTTGCCCCATGATATCACCAATTGATGGGCAGCCTTTGCATCCTCCACAGCTTTCTTTGCCACCCACTTTCTTCCAGTTTTCAACACAGGTGCTGCCTCCCTCACGCATTTGTCGCGTGACTCTACTAATGTCATTTCCAGTCGGACCTTGGCGCACTTAAACTCCTCGGTTAGAGCGGAGACAGGTAGCTGCAGTATTCCTTTACCATAAAGTCCCACTCTGCTGAGGCAGCGTGGAACTCCCAACCATTTCCTGATGTGTGAACTGATTAAAGCTTCCAGCTTCTCTACTGTTGTCAAAGAAACCTCGTACACAGTCAGTGGCCACAGCAGCCGTGGCAGTAGGCCAAACTGAAAGCACCAGAGTTTTAGTTTGCCTGGTAAAGTGCTGCTGTCTATGCTCTTCAACCCTTCCACAGCTTGTTGTCTAACTTCTCCCACACGAACTGTGTCCTTTAGATCCCCGTCGTACCATCTCCCAAGGCTCTTCACTGGCTTCTCAGACACTGTTGGTATTGCCTCACCATTAATGAAGAACGTTTTATCTACTACTTTACCTTTAATTATAGAGATGCTCCTTGATTTAGTGGGCTTGAATTGCATTCGTGCCCATTCAATGTTATTGGTTAATTTGCCCAATAACCGATTAGTGCAGGCTACTGTTGTAGTCATGGTTGTCATGTCATCCATGTATGCTCGAATTGGTGGTAGTCGCATTCCAGAAGCCAAGCGCTCTCCTCCCACTACCCATTTTGATGCCCTAATGATTACTTCCATTGCCATGGTAAAAGCCAGTGGAGAAATGGTGCATCCTGCCATTATTCCAACTTCTAGGCATTGCCATGTAGTGCTGAATTCTGAAGTTGAGAAACTAAATTGCAAATCTCCAAAGTAGGCTTTGACTAGATTTGTTACTGTCATTGGTACACTGAAAAATCAAATGCTGCCCAAAGAAGTTCATGTGGCACTGAACCATATGCATTAGCCAAATCCAGGAATGTCACATGGAGCTCCTTCCTCTCCTTTTTAGCTGATTGAATTTGTTGCCAGATCACATTGATGTGTTCTAAGCATCCTGGGAAACCTGGAATGCCCGCTTTTGTATTGAAGTGTCAATGAAGCAGTTCTTTAATAGGTAAGTTGACAATCTCTGAGCAATAATGCTGAAGAAAATCTTGCCTTCTACGCTTAATAGGAAATAGGGCTTAAACTGACTGATGCTGCTAGAATCTTTTTCTTTAGGTATAAAGACTCCACCTGCTCGGCGCCATGCTCTTGGTACAACCTGTTTTTCCCATGCTACTTTCATCAGTTTCCACAGGATTCAGAGAACTCCTGAAGCGCTTCTTGTACACTCTGTACGGAACTCCATTAGGCCCTGGAGATGATGAAGCCCTTGCTTTTTTCACAGCTTGCTCTACTTCTTTCCACTTAGGTGCACAGTCCTCCATTTGGTATTCTGGTGGATTGATAGGTGGGATGTCTGAAGGAATTGACATAGGCTCCTGCCTTTTGAATCTGTATGCTTCCTCCAAATATCTCTCCAACTCAAACTTAGATGCTTTTAGTGTGCCATTCTTCTCACTGGTGAATAACTTCTTTACAAATTTGAATGGGTCTTTATAAAGTTAGTTCTCGTGACGCTCCTTCTTTTTGTAGCGTTTCAGAGGCGCTCAGCTCTGCGCAATGTTGCAAGCTTATGTTTTATGACCCCTTGTAAGAGATTGAGTCCCTCCTTCTGACTTTCTTCTGCTCTTCTCCATTGCTTCCTCAGCTGTCTCCTTTCTCTAACTAAGCGTTCAATCTCCTGCTGCCGTCTAGACTTTCCAGGAATAGTTTGTACTTTTTCCTTCCTTTTTTCAACTCCAAACCTCTCAAATTATCAACAAACAAAAAAGCTTTAAGTA
The DNA here is from genome assembly GCA_030684275.1 of Acipenser oxyrinchus oxyrinchus. Classification (NCBI taxonomy): domain Eukaryota; kingdom Metazoa; phylum Chordata; class Actinopteri; order Acipenseriformes; family Acipenseridae; genus Acipenser; species Acipenser oxyrinchus. The sequence goes on from CM060250.1 coordinate 13,821,488, forward strand.
TGTACAAACAGAGCTCTTTATGAACATTTTTGGTAAAAGAAAAACGTCTGATCTATTATAAATGTATAAAGGACACAGAGTACACAATTTCTTTAAAAATGGAAACGGCAGGGATTCAAACCCACAATTTTCCACCTCTCTACTTTATAGCTAGAGCTATACTACATGTGCCATCAAAGAATCTGCATGTAAGCATGAATCCAAATCTCCTACTTATCACACCATCTTACACACTACGGTTGCTGAAGTCTCATCAAATCACGTCATTTCAAGCACCAAAAGCTTGTTTTCGATTGGACAAAACTTATATGTCTAGTATGATTATTTAAGGTTTTATTGGGTAATCGTGTGTGGTTGATATGTAAAATAAACATTCCAGGCAATTTCCAATTTTTTTTTAGAAAAAGCACCAAAATGTTCCTTTACACTGAAACGATTGTTTAAATTATAGATGCCCAATTAACTGAGAAAATTAAAAACTGTTTGACATTGTATATCAAAAGTGTATGAAATGTCACTATATAACACATTGCCGTCTCTGAGCATTAGTGCAATTATCTACTTAATTTACTCTCAATGTATTGATTGTGCAGATCTACCAAGAGATGGCACTCAGTGAATCTTTTTGCGAACCAAATGATTCACAGGGTTCAGGAGGCTTCACTTTTCCCATCACTACTAGTATTATTATTATTATTTATTTCTTAGCAGACTCACTTTGTACATGAGAACATAAGAAAGTTTACAAACGAGAGGAGGCCATTCAGCCCATCTTGCTTGTTTGGTTGTTAGTAGCTTATTGATCCCAGAATCTCATCAAGCAGCTTCTTGAAGGATCCCAATGTGTCAGCTTCAACCACATTACTGGCGAGTTGGTTCCAGGCCCTCACAATTCTGTGTAAAAAAGTGCCTCCTATTTTCTGTTCTGAATGACCCCTGGTCCTTGTTTCTTTTTCAGGTCAAAAAAGTCCCCTGGGTCGACATTGTCTATACCTTTTAGGATTTTGAATGCATGAATCAGATCACAGCGTAGTCTTCTTTGTTCAAGACTGAATAGAATCAATTCTTTTAGCCTGTCTGCATACGACATGCCTTTTAAACCCGCCTTTTAAATGCCTTTTCCCTCTCCTTCCAACACTCCACACGCCTTATTCCCCATCAACCTGATACACACAAAATGGCTTCCTTTTATATATAGTACTCAATTATTAACCCATACAATTTATCAATTTACCATTTACCTCATTACACTCTTTTGAGGTTAAATTCAGGTGCTCTACCTTAAGCTGACTTTCAGCTCCCTTGAGGACTCTATTAGAACCGCAGTGTTTAAGTTTTGTCTTTAATAGTGAAACAAATCTTTGGTCAGTCTAACAACTTTGTTTTTGTTTGTTTGTTTTATGAATTGGAAACCAGTATAGATTACCCATACCGGTGATAGCGTACCACAGTTTATCCACGCAGGGTACAGGTTTATAAAATCAATCCATTATGAGACATGGCACCAGAACTCCAAGAAAAGAAACATATCAGGAACATCATTTTATTTAATTAAATAGAGCACATAAAAGTATATGTGAAAAGGAATTCCCAGTTATGTTATTTCTATCGAGTATTACTGAAGTATGGTAAACTGCTTTGCATTAGATATTTAGGCCACCACACCAGTGGGGTTTACCATTAGGTTGTATCACAAGACTCTTTTCAATACTGCACTGAGGACATTAAAAGGGTAATGTCAAACTTACAGGGGAAAAACACAGACAGACAATAAAATCCCAGTCACCACAGCATGATACACATTTATAGCATATGTTTTATTCACCCCTACCTTTTTAAATGCCCAGTTTATGTATACCAACAAATACCCAAATAATTTGGTGTGAAATCTGTCCTTATGTAGGACTGAATGTCTTACGGGGACAAACAGAATTTCAGAGGACATTTTCTCTACCTCAAAAACAAGACCATTCAAATGGAAAGCTATTACTATTCTTTATGGTTACTCATAAAAAAGTGTCCCACATTAAAATCCAATAAACTTATTTCCATACACCACCACACATTTTTATTATATAACAAATCAAAAAGCCTTTATCTATCTACATCATTTTAAAAAATTGCACAGTACTAAAGTATTTGTTAAAGTTGAAGGCTTGATTGAATTTCTGTATGAAATGTCATAGTTTGTTGGGCAAAGCCTGCTTACTGTAGACATAACTATATATGTTATTTTGTGTTTTCATGCAGTTATCTTCTCTTCATTATTGAATTTCAGCTCCATATATCTTGTAGGTAGCATTTCTTATCACGTAGACCTGCTACAACGTTCATAGCCTCCAGTTTATCTACTTGCAGTTCTTTGCCAACAATATCAATCAGGGCCTCGTTTACATCTTTCGCCATGTTCTTTGCATCACTAAAACAGAGAAAACAAAAGGATGAGTCAACAGAAAAAGATTTTAGATGATGATGATGACAAAATAATTCCATATTTTTTTCAATACCATGCACATTTATTTACTGGTCTCAAATGTTTAGTTCTGAAGGAAATCTAGGTTTTACCAAACATGTATTTCCATTTTAACACTAGAACTGCTATGCGGGTCAGTTTGACCCATTTTGCATTTAAAAAGTGAATTACTCTTCCACTGTAAATCATATGTGTATGTCCATTTTTGACTTTTCCTAAATATACAAATTAAATATCCTGATGGTGTTTGATAGCCAGAATCACAAATATGATTAAGTTATAAACAGTTCTACCTAGAACCGCCACGTGGGTCAATGTGACCCATGCATTACAATACATGTCTTTTTTTAATGTAACGTAAGATATTCTATTTTTTTGTAAATGCAGCAAACAAGACACGCCTCATCCTCCTAGCACACGTGTTTTATTTTTTATTTCAAGCCTTTCTGTTTGTAGACTGACTATGAGACACAGATTGCTATGATTGTGGATTTGTCAAGATGCCAACTCAGTGAAAGCCTAGTTGCTTATTTTTCAATGTACCTGGGAGACAACAATCCTTCGTTTTGTTCCACAAATGCAACTGGGATAGAACTGAGTTTTAGTTGGATTAATAACAAAGAATTTGTCAGCTAGGGCATCCAGTTATCTTGGAGTTTTTGGTGGGAAGTAATGCCAATGACAAATTGGTATAGTAGGAACTTCAGCCTGGCATTTTTTGAAACACTGAATGTAATCACCTTAAACACTTTTTTTTTTTTTTTTTTTAACTTGAAGGCATACTTACCCACAAACATAGATGTAACCATTTTCTTTAAGCAATATTCTGGTGAGATCTTGAGCACAAAGTCTTAGATTGTCTTGAACATATTTTGGCTTTGCTTCTTCTGTACTTCCAAGCGAATCCCTGGAGAAGCAGATTTTCAGGTGAGTTAAGGTGCCATTTTCCAGAAAATGTCTCAGTTCATCTCTGCAACACAAGAGAAAAGGATTCAGCAAAGAACCAGAAGATCGTACAATCTACCTATATTGGCCACAAGCCTATTCTATATCATTGTTGTTTCAATACATCCTTAATATATTTCTGGACATGCAAAAATACACCAGCAATTTTGTATCCTTTATCGGTAAAGCCATCACTAAAATAACATTTACGACACCTGAACTGTGCTATGCTTGGAAATCATGTTGCTGAATAGCCACTCAATACTATGCATAACCATTAGTCTCAGCGGCACTTGAGAGTTGAGATATTTCAAATAAGGACTTAAAGGATAAATATTTTTAGAAAAACATTTTCTTGTGACACTTGATCTTTAAAAGGGATGCCGTCTGAAATCTAAATCTATGAAAAAACTTTAAGAAATCAGCAGGAGAACTGAGCAGCTGTCTAAAGTATTATCAATGTCTGTGCTTTATGGATTTTACAACTTTTTAATAACACAACAAGAAAAGCTGTCATCCCCTCATTTGTCCTCATCTAGTCAACTGAGTATCAATCAATGGCAATGTAGTTCTACATCCGACAGAATTATCATGCAGTGTTGTATGCTGAGAAAGTTGAAATCAGAGGTTAAATCTTCCCCTGGACTAGAATCCCACAATTCACTGCAGAGATGTTGCGCACAATGGGACGAATTTTTGGTGAAACGAGCAAAGTGATAGACTAAAGCCCGTCTTCATTTGTGTAGAGAGAACAAATTAAGCATCCTGAAATAAATAAATGATTCATTTAAACCTTTTGTGTACATCCAAAAAAAAATCATTTTTGTACACTGCAATTATAACTCCTCCTTTCAAACCCTCCTGTTCCATTTATGTTTGTTGTTTGTTTTACGTTGTCTTAATTAAACAAGTGACTGATAATTTGCCCTCGTGTTTGCGCTTTTTTTTAAATTTTTTTAAATTTAGTCGTTGCCAATTATTTTTATTATTTTCTCCCAATTTGGAATGGCCAATTATTTTATTATGCTCAGCTCACCGCTACCACCCCTGCACTGAGTTGGGAGGGCGAAGACGAACACACACTGTCCTCCGAAGAGTGTGCCGTCAGCCGACCGCTTTTTTTCACACTGCAGACTCACCATGCAGCCACCCAAGAGCTACAGCGTCGGAGGACAACGCAGCTCTCGGGCAGCTTACAGGCAAGCCCGCAGGCGTCTGGCCAGACTACAGGGGTCTCGCTGGTGCACAGTGAGCCGAGGACCCCCTGGCCGACCTAACCCTCCCTCCCCGGCGACGCCGCCAATTGAGCGCCGCCCCCTGGGAGCTCCAGTCCTCGGTTGGCAAAGGAATAGCCTGGACTCGAACTTGCGACGTCCAGACTATAGGGTGCATCCGGCACTCTAAGCAAGTGCTTTTACTGGATGCGCAACTCTGGAGCCCCCGTGTTTGCGTTTAGACAATTTTTTCCGCTGGTTTGGTACAATTTTCGATCGTGTTTATATAGCATTTGCTAACACAATTGAACCGGACGTATTATTTTGGCAGATAAATCCGCTTAAATACTCATTACTTATTCATTTAGAACTGCAGAAAATGAAATGTGATCCGCTGGCGGATAAAACGGAGGATCACTTTAGGAAATAGGTGGATATTTTTTAATGGATTAACCTGAGGAAAAATTCCACAGATTTTGCCGTTTCCACTGAAAATTAAACCCCTTTTGAAAATCGGGCCCATTATGTAGTGTTGACCTCTAAAGCAATATTTTATTTAAATACCAACACACTTCAGTGTTGCATATTCTCTTCACTTTCCCTTTCTCAAAAATCAAATAACATGAAAACTATTTTCTTAATAAACTACTGTAAAATGTCAAAGTATAAATATCTTGCAACTTCAACAGGTCTATCTGTGTAATTATTAGTGTTTGTATGTGACTACATGACGTGAGAATTTTTTTCTATGCAAGTGAAAACAGCCTAAAATAAAGGATATAAAAGTCTAAAGATAAAAAAAAAAAATCATACAACACTGCCCTCCAACACGCCTGTGCTACCTTTATAATGTTTGTCAACGCTATCCACCTTTTTCGGTGTATTTGAATAGTTTTATAGCAAGTCTCCTTTCATAGCTCTATCATTTTGCTATGGGCCAGTTTAATTTAATCTGAGGAAATATGCAGCCACTCTAACTTTGTTATTAAATTACATTTCTGCTGTCATACAATAGAAGTGTATGCAGTGTCCATAAGACGTACACAGTAGATTTGTCACAAAGAACGAGTTACACAGAATCAGTAAAAAAGGACACTGTTCATGTGGGAAATGCACTTACCTAAAAAGAAAATCTTTGTCTTTATGCCGGCAGCCAAAAAAGAGCCATGTCTCCCCAAAATGAAAATCAGGGTTTTCTTGTCTCTGCTTTTCCCTGTAGAACAAAACAGTCATGATGAAAACCTTACTAAGCAACACATTCAACAAAGCAAGATTTTCATATAGATACGTAAATCACAATTTAAACTGGTAGGATCAATAAATCAGTAAGCACAGTCATTATAGTGTTTTAACCCCTTTACTGTTTAGAATTTTCCGATGCCTTTGTTTCATTATGTGGCAGCTAACACTAGGGGATTTTGTGTGGACAAACCAGTTGTCTACAGGGTGTGCTGCCTCTTGCCCTGGGAATTCACTAGAAATAAGACATCAATCTCTTTTGATGTTGCAAGTATGAGTGAGAGCAAAATAACAAAGGCATTTTAGAAGAACATAAGAACATAAGAAAGTTTACAAACGAGAGGAGGCCATTCAGACCATCTTGCTCGTTTGGTTGTTAGTAGCTTATTGATCCCAGAATCTCATCAAGCAGCTTCTTGAAGGGTCCCAGGGTGTCAGCTTCAACAACATTACTGGGGATTTGGTTCCAGACCCTCACAATTCTCTGTGTAAAAAAGTGCCTCCTATTTTCTGTTCTGAATGCCCCTTTATCTAATCTTCCCTTTATCTAATCTCCATTTGTGACCCCTGGTCCTTTTATGACAACTTCTACTTGTAAAAGTCAAAATTTCAAAATAAATATGCAAATATGTTTAAAAACATTCAAAAAATCTACTGTATCATCATTCAAAGGACTTTTCCCCATACTGTGAATGTTTATTTTTTCAGCGCTGGAATCCACTCTGTAACTTTCATCAGACGTCTTCATCTATAGACACCAGATCGATTGAATATTCATGTCTTTGGATTTCTTTCAATAGTCCCGTCACAGTGTCAACAACATAGACATTCTCCGCAAGAATACAATAAAAAGAACATTACAAGGTGAGAAAAAGCAGGTCTAATATTTAAATCCACAGCAGCAGATTACCGGTGGGGGGTTGTTTAAACGGTTATGAAAATCTGACTATCCAATCACACTTTACATAACAGAACGTTGCAACACTACACTTGCACCAATAAACTAATACATCTAAAAATAGAAAGCAAATATATTTTTCCTGATATTTTCCTGAAAATATTCAAACAACATCTTGCAAACAAATATTTATACAAAAATAATCCCAGGTGGGGGACACTGCTGCTGAACCCTTGAGCAAGGTGCTTTACCTAGATTGATCCAGTAAAAACCCATCTGTATAAATGGGTTATTGTATGTAAAAAATAATGTGATATCTTGTAACAATTGTAAGTCGCCCTGGATAAGGGCGTCTGCTATGAAATAAATAATAAATAATAAACATGGCATGACAGTAAACAGAGTGAAAATAAAATTAAGTGCATATTTAATGTGCCATCTTTGACAGTGCCGTAGGTGCATTTCTTATTGGTGTCAGCTAAATTACTGTGCTTGAATAGTTTTTTTGTCTTCTTTTCTTTGGCTGTTTTTTTGTTTGGCTGTATGTCTGACACTGAATCACTCTTCAAAAGAAAGCATAATCATGGTTCTCTAGGTAACTAAACTAACTGTGTGAAGTGCAGTAAGTCAGCAGAGGAAGACACCTTAAGGATAGATAAGGCTGTGTGGTCCAGTGGTTAAAGAATAGGGCTTGTAACCAGGAGGTACCCGGTTCAAATCCCACTGACTCATTGTGTGACCCTGAGCAAGTCATTTAACCTCCTTGTGGTCCGTCTTTCGTGTGAGACGTAGTTGTAAGCTGATGCAGAGTTCACATACCCTAGTCTCTGTAAGTCGCCTCGGATAAAGGCGTCTGCTAAATAAACAAATATTAATAATAATAGATAGATAGATAGAAACAAGGAAGGCGAAGGCTGATTAACAGATAAAGTGCAGTGATCACTTGTTCTTGTATTATGACGTGTTGCTAAAAAAAAACAAAAAAACACTGGTTAGCAGGGGCCAGTTTTTCAAAACGTAATCTGGGAAAGTGATCCGGATTTTGTAAACCTATATTTTGTGATCGAGATTACTTTTAAAAAAAAAACACACATTTCATAACTGTAATTATTTGTAATCTGGATAAGTAACCCAGCACTGACATTTTCTAAAAAAATAAAAAAAAATGATCAAAACGATCCAGATAAAAGCAATCTCGATCACGAAACAGAATTACAAAATCCGGATCACACTGATCCAGATTACAAGTTTTGAAAAATCGGCCCCAGTAGATAGCGGCGACCTGTCAATCAGGACTGCCAACTTCTTCCTGAAAACCCACCCAATCAAGAGTGTCAATTATGATATCACAATCACCTCTGATGTTATTTCCCATTGTAAACAAATAGCAACTACACTATTTGCAATTGTATGTTTTTTTTTTTTTTTAAGTTGTGTTTTATGTACTTAATTATTGAACAGTCACCTGAAATACTAAATCACTCAATCGTTCCCTTTATTTAATCAAGTAAAACCCTTGAGAACAAATTCTCATTTGCAATAATGCCTGGCCAAGAAGGCTTGCAAATGTATTGTAGCGATCCATGCGTTTGTGCTTTTGTGCTGTACTTCCACTGTGTTTGTGTACTGTAATTCCCGCTGTAATTGTGTTCCCTTTCCACTCTGTATTTCCCGCTGCTGGTATTGTGTGCCTTTGTCTGTGTCAGTTGTGCTGCGCATGGTCTGTGTCTCCCCTGTGATTGGTCCTCTCTGTTAACCACTCGTGTACACATGTTCCGCCTGAAGTGTGCGGCTGAGGACCAATGGGTGATGTGTGTCGCTCTCCCCTCATCTACATAAGGGGGGGAGCTAAGCCTATAAGAAGGCGTTGTTGTTGTGCTGGTTGCCATGGTTGCTGTGTTCCTGTGTGTGAATCCTGTGTTGTTGACAGAGCTGTGGTCACCAGCGTCTCTGTTTTCTGCTGCCTGCAAAACGCTACAGTATTTATTATTATATTTAGGGTTGCTGTTTTTCTGTGTTTGTACCCGACTTTTTCTTCTCCTTCTAAGAATTCAATTGATCCCTGTTAAGCCATTGCATATTTCAATTACAACTGAGAAAGGTATTAGGAATAAAATTTGTTTAATGTATGGGTTTTGCTTTGTGCAGAATGTAGAAACTGCATGCAAATGAGTGTGCAACATTTTAATAAGTGACTAATCTTTATTAAACTTATAATGAGATTTTTTTATTTTATTATGGACACACTATTACAATCACTTTGTAATTGTATTAACGTTAATAAAGACTAGTTACTTATTAAAATACTGAGTTCTCGTTTTCTTGCTCATTCTGCTTTTAAATGAGAAAGTAAGGACTTTAGTTGTTTTACAGCAAAACCCCGTAAATGGTTTTACTATTGTTATTATAGTATATCCTTTATATCCTGGTCTGGTCTCACTAGTAATGCCTTATAAAAGTGCTTTTAATCTGCGATGATCGCAATCTGCTTACATGTATAGATATGGTGATCAGACGGCCCCATGTTCATCGAGACAGTTAGAGCCATTTCAGATTTCACAGACTCCCATCAACCCAATGCGTTTAAAAATACAAGTTTGTTAACTCAATGTATTGTGATGATGGGAGTCTGTAAAACCTGAACTGTCTCAGCCTGTCCAAGTGAACATGGAGCCATCTGGTCACCCTATTACTGAAACATATTTACATTTATTTAAAGGCACTTTTACGTTACTGTAATAAATAACATGTTGCTAGTTAGTGTTGCTTACAAAATGCAGACAAACTGGCCAAAGGCAACTTAACACACTGCATGTTTAGCGTGTTTAGACCAAGACAGCAAACAGACCTAGTGTAGTTGAAACGGGCAAAACAAAACCTACCATCTGTCGTTCGGGACAACATTTAAAGTAAGGGTTTAAAAAAATCTCTGTTGAAATGTAGTTCAAATTTCAGGTTTGTTTTTTGTTTTGTCATGAAAAGATAAATTAGCAGGCTGTGTGGTCCAGTGGTTAAAGAAAAGGGCTTATAACCAGGAGGTCCCCGGTTTCAAAAGCTTATCAATTGGGTACTTGTTAAGTTTGAGCAACTAGAAGCCAAACTGCATCATATGACATCTCTTATACAATGAGAGACAGCCTACACCCAACATACTTAAAGAACAATTCTGTGACTTCATACTTAATATTGTATACCTGTTCCTATATCAACTTGTATTTTATTTCCCAGATGGATAGGCGAGCTTAAAGGATCTTAAAAACAGGAAAAGTTCACAAAGCAGCTGAATCAGATCTACTCAAGTTTGACAATGTTGCAAGCAAACCACTAAGCATCAAGTGACTGTATGCTGGTACTTTATCTGGCAATGGAAATGGATTGGCTGCAGTCCCAAAATATGGAAAATGAATCACTTACAATGGCAGTGCATACTCTATCTGCACAGTACACCTGCTGCCAGCAGACAGCTGCCTAAAGATACGTGAAGTGCCTTTTTAATTTAAGCACAAAAAAACAGCAAAAAAAGGAAAGCTGTTTTCTGAGCTTGAAATGTTAATATATTTTAAAATGTCTTGTGGATTTTAAGATAAAAAACAGTGGAAAGACCACCACTCAACAAGAAATATAGTCAATAAAGAAGCTGATCAACTGACAAGCTATGATAAGTTATTCTGTCTGCTAGGTTTAAATATTTGCAAGCTTTGAATTCAGGGCCCCCCACACCAACTGCAAGCATGAAGCTGTGTGGTCCAGTGGTTAAAGAAAAGGGCTTGTAATCAGGAGGTCCCCAGTTCAAATCCCACCTCCGCCACTGACTCATTGTGTGACCCTGAGCAAGCCACTTAACCTCCTTGTGCTCCGTCTTTTGGGTGAGATGTAGTTGTAAGTGACTCTGCAGCTGATGCATAGTTCACACACCCTAGTCTCTGTAAGTCGCCTTGGATAAAGGCATCTGCTAAATAAACAAATAATAATAATTTAATCCATATACAAAATAAATGACCTAATTAAATCTATCATATTGAGTAAATTGTTAAATACAAGGGGTATAAACAAAAAACATGATGATTTTTCATGGCTACTTCAAATAATACATTTATGAGTTAATACTATAACAACTGTGGGCTACCAGTCCCTGTGTTTTTGCCTTCCCTCACTCATTGATTATATTGTATACTTTTCTTCAGACATGCATGTCTATGACCCCATGCTTCATGCATGCTTCTGCTTCCATTCAATGTTTGCTTGTTTATTAAAAACAACTGGTAAAGAATTCACAACATATTAATAATTAAAAAAAAAAAAATACAGAAAATACAGTGGGGTATATTTACTTAATCTAAACCAAGAGGTATCCAAATACTGCCACTAATAATTAAAAAAAAGATAACTGAGTAAAACAACATTTTTTTTTTTTTATTTAGTCATCGCCAATGGGTTTTTACCTCGGTTTTCTCCCCAATTTGGAATGCCCAATTATTATTTTTATCCCAGTTCACTGCTGCAACCCTCCCAGCAACACACATTCTCCGAAACGTGTTCCTTCCAATCCATCATTTTTCGCACTGCAGATCCACAGCAAAGCCACCAGACCTATAGTGCCGGAGGACAACGCAGATCTGAATGGCTCCACTGCAGACCCGCAGGTGCCCTATCAGCCACAGGGGTCGCTGGTGCGCAGTGAACCGTGGACTGCCCTGCCGACCTAAGCCCTCCCTACCTGGGCGGCGCCGCCATGTGCGCTGCCCCCTAGGAACGCCTGGTCACGGTTCTCTTAAAGTTCCTTAAGTTAAGAGTCTCATACAGTGCCTATAGAAAGTCTACACCCCCTTGAACTTTTTTCACATTTTGTTGTGTCAGTGCCTCAGAGTTTCATGCATTTAAATTAGGATTTTTTTCCACTTATCTACACACCATACTCCACACTGTTAAGGGGAAAAAAGTTTTTATTGAGAAAAAAATTATATATTAAAAATACAAAACTGAAAGATCATAATTGGATAAGTCTCCACCCCCCTGAGTTAATACTTGGTGGAAGCACCTTTGGCAGCAATTACAGCTGTGAGTCTGTTGGGATATGTCTCTACCCACTTTGCAGACCTAGATTTGGCAATATTTGACCATTCTTCTTTACAAAACTGTTCAAGCTCTGTCAAGTTCCTTGGGGAGAGTTGATGGACAGCAATCTTCAAGTCATGCCACAAATTTTCGATTGGATTTAGGTCGGGGCTCTGACTGGGCCACTCAAGGACATTTACCTTTTTGTTCCTTAGCCACTCCAGTGTAGCTTTAGCTGTGTGCTTTGGGTCGTTGTCATGCTGAAAGGTGAACTTCCGTCCCAGTTTCAGCTTTCTTGCAGAGGGCAGCACGTTTTCCTCAAGGACTTCTTTATACTTTGGTCCATTCATTTTCCCTTCTATCCTGACAAGTGCCCCAGTCCCTGCTGATGAGAAACATCCCCATAACATGATGCTGCCACCACCATGCTTCACAGTAGGGATGGTGTTCTCTGGGTGATGCGCTGTGTTGGGTTTGTGCCAAACATAACGCTTTGCATTTAGGCCACAAAGTTCCATTTTAGTTTCGTCAGACCACAAAACCTTTTGCCACATAGCTACAGAATCTCCCAAGTGTTTTTTTTTGCATACTTCAAACAGGATTCAAGGTGGGCTTTCTTGAGTAATGGCTTCCTTCTTGCCACCCTACCATACAGGGCAGCAGTGTGGAGTAGAGGTTAAGGCTCTGGACTCTTGACCGGAGGGTTGTGGGTTCAATCCCAATCCCAATTGTAAGTTGCCCTGGATAAGGGTGTCTGCTAAGAAATTAATAATAATAATAATAATAATAATAATAATAATAATAATAATTATAATTGTCTCATGCACACTTTGACCAGTCTTGGCCATAAAAGCCTGTAGCTCTTCCAAAGTTGCCATTAGCCTCTTGGTAGCCTCCCTGATCAGTCTCCTTCTTGCTCGGTCATCCAGTTTGGAGGGACGGCCTGATCTTCCACTTCTTAATAATCGTCTTGACTGTGCTCCAAGGGACATTCAAGGCCTTTGATATTTTTTTATACCCATCCCCTGATCTGTGCCTTTCAACAACTTTGTCCCGGAGTTCTTTTTAAAGCGCCTTGGTGCTCATGGTTCTTTGAGTCTTTGCTTTGAAATGCACTACCCAGCACAGGGAAACTACAGGAACTGCTGAAGTTATCCTGAAATCATGTGATCACTACAATTTACACAGGTGGAGGCCACTTAACTGGGTGTGTGATTTTGAAGGCAATTGGTTACACCTGAGCTAATTTAGGATTGCTATTACAAGGGGGGTGGACACTTATCCAACCAAGCTATTTCCGTTTTTATTTTAAATTAATTTTCTACAAATTTCTAGAATATTTTTTTTACTTGGAAGTTGTGGGGTAGGATGTGTAGATAAATGGAAAAAAAAAACTATTTTAATGCATTTTAATTCCAGGCTATAAGGCAACAAAAGGTGAACATTTTGAAAGGGGGAGTAGATTTTCTATAGGCACTGAAACTATATTTGTGTCTTGAAATTAAAATGGTATGGTCCTTATTTAATATTTAAACGATGGCAGTATTTATATCAGCCACTGTTTTAGATCAATTAAATAGACCACACTATATTGATACTTTTCTATTGGTAGACCTGAAATAACAGATGGAGCAGGCTTTTTCTTTTCAGGTTGAGCACATTAATCTTGTGTGTGGCTCCTAATTTAGGCACAATCTAGTTCGATTGTACTTTGTTTAAAATTACGAGAAACTAATTAAAATTTGACAAGTGGTCTGCCGAAAGCAAAATCATTATCCTCTTGGAGCCCAAGTTAAAATATGGACATCTGAAACTCAACTGAAATGAGCTGAGTGGTTTCTACTCTGTCCCAAGGTCAAGGATATCAATATTAACACCTGAATTCAATTCTGTGACTTAGTGGTGTGGAGTGGTGTTATAATTAATACAAATTACAGGGCAGAAGTATCCATTATATCCAAAGAGGTTCCTGACAGAAACTGTTTATTAAGATATTCAGAAACAGCTTAGACTGAAGCAATATAAGAACAGTTACAAACGAGAGGCCATTAAGCCCATCAGTTTGTCTGTTTCTAGTAGCTGACTGACCTCAGAACTTTGTCAAGTGGGGTCTTAAAGGATCCCAATGATTCGGAATCAACAGGTAAATCATTCTATACCCTTAGCACTCTGTTTAAAGAAGTACCTTCTGCCATCTGTTCTACTTCTATCTTCACTTCATTTCCAACTTTGTCCTGTGGTTCTGGTTATTGTACTGCACTAACTATTGGTTAGGGGTGACTGTCAACTCCTTTTTAACTTTGTCAATGCGACAATGAGACAGCACTGTTGACTGAGTCAATGGACATGCCTATTCATTTTCCTCAAGAACTCTATCATTGTGTTCACGTTATGTCTGGAGCGGTAGACTGTTGTTCTGTATGGAGTGACATGCTGTGAATGTATCTGCTTTCAATACCATGTACTTTACTTTTCCTAAAATATTTTATATTTTGGGCTATTTCCACTAGCCATTCCAAAGTTGTCTTTTATTGAGCCACTGTAATTAAAACACTGGTGCACAACTTTAAACAACGTTTAAAGCATTTCAGACTTATTCTGATATCATCTGCTGTTCATCAGAACTCTTCTAACTTTGTGGAATGGGAAGGTGGACGAGCAAGAAACCTGGAGCTCTAATTAACCAAGACACATTTAAAATGAATCACGGGTCTAATGTGCTGTCTGGAGCTCTACTGATCTACTGGCGTGGCATGCTGGACCATGTGAAGAGGAGTACATTTTGTCCGCAGGGGTTAACCAATAACATGTTGTTGCAGAGCACAGAATGTCAGCTAGACCCTGCAGCTGGCACACACCACTTAATAGTGACCATTTTCCATTATTAGAGGAAGGAACCAAAAGGGACCATGCTGTTAATGTAAAAGTGGTTCGTGTCCAATTCAGCATTCAGCCTGGCAAGCTGCATTTACGAAATGGGGATCATTATTCATTATCTGAAAAAGGAAACTGAAGCAGTCATGCTGTTAGATGTTAAAGGTAAAATCTCACTGGTAAAGACTTTTAGAGGATACAGAAGACACAGTATCTTTTACCTATTCCTTGTTTCACATGGGACTAGGTAGCACAGTAAGCAAGAAATGCAACAGTTTATATATTTTTTGTCGGAGGAGCTTTGTCTGAGAGGAATGGTAAAAAATTTGCTTGCCATTAATTCTTTAAAATGAGAACTAGACAACAAATCAGCCATACAGCCCGCAAAGCACTGTGACTTACAATAACCTAACCGATGGCCTCCAAAGGTTACCAATTAAGAATTACTTGGATAACTTAAATAAAAAGTATTAACATTTAAACAAACATATACATATGTCCACTAGGACCAATTAGTCATCCGTATCTTAACTCCATTAACAAATTAACTTCCTTCATAATAGCTAATTGATAATGTTTTAACCAATACCTAGAAAACCTAATGACAATAAATAACAGTTTATAGCAAATGCTGACACTAGTACAAAAAGTATGTAAAAAGAAAGACCTTGCAAAGTCTGATAGGTTGGAGGCTACAGGTTGAAGACAGCTAGAAATCGACATTTATGCTTCACCTGTATTTACAATCCTTTGATTCATATTTATGACGTATTGACAGCTTCCTGGGCATGTCATAAACTGTGCTTTGGATCAATACCTCTCTTCTCCTTGTTTGAGCTGTAATTGTCCCTTTAGGTCTTGCTGATATAAAAGGCGGCTTGCAGAATCCACCAATTTCTATTTTGAATGTGCTGGACATATAAAAAAACCCAACCTTCCCTGACAAAGACTGGTACTGTATATCAATGAAGTCAGGCAACAGTAGAGCTGCCAAGGGATCCAATTACAAGCAAGCAGTTGAGTGACTGCCAATCTGTGTCTACATTATTCACTGCACAAAGTCTACAGTAGCTCTCAGTACATTGGCAAAACATGCAGAAAGCAGCCTGGCTTGCACATCACTAATATGATAGTGATAATTCCACTCAAACCCCAAAGAATACTAATCTTGCTAAAAACCACAATTAAAATTATAAACACAAAAGTTTCCCATTTTATTACTAAATTCCTTTTTTAGTTTTACAGTGAAACCTCACTATTAAGTCAGTAAAGGGACCGACAAAATGTGCCTTAAAAGGGGGATGGCCTTACTACTGACGGCACAGTCGAACATTTGTCAAATAATTCTAGTAAGATTATTTACAGTATAATTAGCTCATATGGTATATAAAAAACAAAGTATGTTAAAATCGAAATGAAACAGTTGAATTTGGAGAATTCACCTGGTCTATTCTTTTCATTGGATTTAAATTAATCTAAGACAGAAGAAATAAAAAAGAACAAATATTCATTCTGTAGCACTGAATATGAAAAAAGTTGGTCAACTCTACAATTATTTTGTTAATTTACACATATTTTACAAATATGATTTAAATAATGTAAATTTTAATTGTAGTACTATGTTGCTGTCTTTTACCATATTGAAAGAATAAAAAAATAAAGACAAAACAAAACTATACCTGTGCTGGAGGAAGCCAATGAAGGGTGCGACCCCTGTGCCTGGTCCGACCATGATAAACGGCACTGACAGATCGGAAGGCAGGTGGAAAGTTGAATTTGGACGAGTACAAATAGACACCTGGAAACAAAATCATCATTTAAAATGGTTGTAGCTAACAAAGAACAAGTCGTGCACTTTCCATGACATGAATTTTAAAACAGGACACCTGGTATTAGAATAGGTAGAAGAAAGTTCCCAGTTTGCTAACCTTAACTTTCAGGCAATGTGTTACACTTGCACTTCCTAGGTCATTTTTAGCTCATTTCTCTCAGCAAGACTATCTGAAAGCAATGTCTGCAAACAGAGATTTCCTAACCTAGTGCAGTACCAGAAATGGTGTTTTAAAACGAAAATTCCTTGTTTAAAATGGAAACTGCTTACGTCTAACAAATATGAACACCGATTTAACTTATCACCTTTTTTTTTTTTTTTAATTGTGCTGCAATGGACACATATTTTCTTGTTCAATACTCAAGATAGAACTTTACCTGGGGACTCATATAAAACTATTACTTCATGTGTTGAATACGAAGCAATATCGCAATGAGTTTGATCTTCAACATAAATGAACCGAACAGTCACATGACCACATTACGGCAGCCATGTGTCACAAGTGAAAGGGTACTGTTAGCGTTTTCAATGTTAATGCAATGTTAAACAGATGTTTTGAGAATATCAGATACAATCAACTGTTCTTAATATTGTAATCAGTTGGCTTTATCAAGTTTTTTTTTTCAACTGTTTGCAGATATGACCTCATATCAAATAGTAAGGATAATGGCCAACGTTTTAAAAGGTAAATATAAATTGAGTTTTTATGACCAGAATGCATTTTACCAGCAAATGTATTTTTAGTGATTAATTTGCCATTCTACAGAAATATTGTTGTATACAGTAGCATTATTCACTTATTATGTCTGCTAAATGCCAGACCTTACATTGAAAATCAATAGGCTTCACATTTTGCTAATGTAGGGGAGTTTTATTTTTTTATTTTTGACATTTTATTTTAAAGATGTTGACTTTCATTTTGAATTTACCAGACAGGCTACTCCTGCTAATTTGTTATCAGTGGTAATTACATTTACAGTATGGTGCAATAATGCTAACACATCTGTAATGTACGCTGTCCTGTTCTTTTAAATACTCATCATTCTGAATGGTTGGAAAAAAGGTTTTCAGGAGCTTAGTGTGCAGAATCCTACATACAGTTCTGAATGATTTACTTATGTTAATGTTTAAATCGTTATTTGCCAACTATTCCTTAACAATTCATCAGAACTAAATCATTAATCATACCTAAAATACATTTTAAATTATTTATTTATTAAAATGCTATACTGCTCAAAATGAACTTAAGAAAGTTTACAAACGAGAGGAGGCCATTCGGCCCATCTTGCTTGTTTGGTTAGCAGCTGATTGATCCCAGAATCTCATCAAGCAGCTACTTGAAGGATCCCAGGGTGTCAGCTTCAACAACATTACGTGATGTACCTTCTTCCAGATAAGTATCAATCTAAGCTTGCACAGACCTCTTAAGAAAGATCAACACATTCAATGTTGCAAAAATACGGGGAAAAATCCATCAAGGGATAAACTAAAAATATTTAACATCTTTGTATTAAAGCTACAATGTCTCACAATCATGCGCAACTGTACAGACTACCATATTTCTGTAATGCCTATTAACTTCATTATTTTAATTTGCCTGTCTGTGCAATCTACTATATTATAATGCATTCCCTTTTTCCTTTCTAATTTATTAGTATTTTTTGATCCCCTGAAAAACTAGTATGTCACTAACATCCATCCCTCCCACAAGTTCAAAACGTAGAGCTATCAGCAGAATGAGAAAGTTGATTAGCGATTCTTTGCATAGATGCAAAATTTTAATTGTCCACAGAATCTGGTATTCTCAATAACTTAAGTAATATTAATACCAAGTTCCATGACGACTGTATAAGCAGCTCTCCACATATATGTGCAAATGTGAGTGTCACACACAGATGGACATAAGTATGGACAGACAGACACACACCCATATCCCCAGAATTTGATAATCTCAATAACTTTAAAAGTGAAACCTGAATAAGCGGTCCTCCACATTTATGCAAAATGTACTTTACAGACAGGCAGATGCTCCTCCATATCACATATTCTCAATAACCTATGCAAAATAATTTTATATCATGACAATAACAATATAAGCAGTTCTCGAAATGTGTGCGACGTGTGACTTGCATAGCTACGATCGCCTCCACTATATCCCCTTCTCAGGGGATTCCCTCTCTAGCGGGGGATAGTAAACGTAGAAAAGGAACAAGTCTAATTGTACTGTTAAATTAAACTGTGCTTTGGGCAAGAAACACTCACCTTTGGAAACAGGGAATGGTCTTGTCCCACCTCAGAAAGCTTGCCTGGTGTCTCAGAGATCTGGAGAATTGGCGATACCAGCTCTGACAGCCAGCCTGTGCATACACCCCTTCTCGGAATAGGTCGCTCAGAACATGAGGGAAACTCCACAATATTAAACACAAAATGCAGTTTTCCAGGATGAAAGCTACTTGAACTGCAAAGAAAAAAAAAATATATATATATATTAAAATATTCTTTTGTTTATTCTCTCCATTATTTTCCTCTATGGTTTACATTTTTTTTATTTTTTAATCAATCAATTCCTCTACCCAATTTCAAATTTGGTCTCTTTGCACAAAGCCTTCCATCTGTATCCTTTCTTTTATTATGAGTCCTCCTGAGACCCCTGTAGACCGAACTTGAGCTATTTATTATTCAACATCCTAATCATGTTAAAACCAGATTTAAGACTTCTGAATTAATACTCAGAGCCACACATTTTAAAACAGTGATTTCTCTGTTCTCTGAGCAGCTTCGTAAGAACATTTGCTCTAATGTGTTTAAAGATTGATATGTTGTGGCATCAGAAATACAATACTGCCGGGGGAGATTAAAATGCAAGTCAAATCTTTAAAACTATTAAATAAAAGGATATAATGTTTAGGTTCTTGCAAAATATGTATGTTCCCAATTTACCCCATTAAGACATTAGTTACTGTATAAAATATTGGAATTTCTGAACAGGTACAGAAATAGAATGGTCTTCAAATATAAAGCGAACGACTGGGGGTAGCTATTGCCCATTTAACACTAGTCACTTAAAATTAGGCAAATATTTTAATAAGCAAGAAGTGCAGCAGAATGCCAAATGTTATTAAATAACATTCACTTTTATTTTACCCCAGAAAGGGGGTTCCTGCAGTGGTGACTACCAAGACTGATTCCAATGTCATTTTAAAACAAATACAATATAAAACAATAGATGAAGAGTATAATAAAAAAATACCATTACCTGGCTGCTGAATATGATCTGGGTTGCAATTTCGGCAAATGTTCTAAAAAAATTGTAAGTGAAAAATATATTTATGAATTACTGTTTTTGAAAACTTTAAAGATATCATTTAATAGAGCAGTAATATAACTGAGAATCTAACTTGCAGTCACTATAAATAAAACTGAAATAAAGCATACAGCTATGGCCAAAGGTTTTGCATCACCCTATAGAATTAACTCATTTTGCTTCATAAAGTTGAATGAAACCTGCTGAATAATGTTATGATAATTAGCACACAGTAAAATGTGACAGGGAAAACTATTATGATTTCCGGTAGACTTTTGCGAAATCATTTTGTATTTTCTTTGATTAAATGGTGTTAAATAAAAGATCAAAATGATGTTCATATAGTTTTTTTTTTAATGTCTCAATCCTAAAATTCTAGGTGATGCAAAACTTTTGGCCACAGCTGCACATCTAGCAACATATTCTTATGGATGTCTGCCATTACTACACTAAGCAGGCTACTTTATAGAATAGCTATATTCATTTTTCTTCATTCTGTTAAAGACATGGTTCCACCTGCTAAAAAAAAATCTATATTACATTGCTTCTGTAATATAAACTGAACTGCCTGAAAATGCTGAACATCTTAAACTTGTTAAAGTCTAAATGTCTAAAAACCCCAAACAGCTGTATTAAATTAAGTATTTCCTTTTTTGGTTAAAGAATTCATAGAAGTGCCTTATACTGTGAATAATCACAAATTAAGCCATTTGTTCTTTGCCACCAACCTATCAAATATCAGCATTAAATTAATCACTTTGGTAATCAACTGGTTACCATGACGATTTGATTTTCAACGATACCCTTCCAATTGCTTGTTATCTTTTTGCGTAAGTACAGAAACGCATAGAAAGAGAGAGCACAGAAGTCTGTCAAATTGGCTTGGCTTAGTAATGAACCACAGTAACAGGTCAAATATCAACACGATGTCAAGTTACATTTAAAATGGCATTACCAAAATAACTGGAGAAAATAAAATAAAAAGCGTCTTTCAAAAAAATGCTCTACAGTGCTTTAAAGTGTTACCAAAATGTAACTGAATATGCTGTTCTGGAATAATTACTTTTTTCACTACCTTTATTGATCAAATGAATAGAGGTTTAAATAATTACCTTCTGTTCGTTGTTCAGGGTTGGAACAGATATCAGGGTCATTTTTTTTTTTTTTTAATGGCATATTTATAAGTGTGTTAAATTGTCTTCATACATTATGGGGAATTTTCCAGAAAACATTCCTAAAATAAACAGCTTTACCATACATTACAGTTGTGATTGTTTTGTGTCTACTGCCCTCTCCTGGAATGTGTTTGTACAGCATTAAAACCTCCCAGCAAACCATAGTGTTAGAAATAGTGTGCTTCAATTCTACATTGCTAAAGCAATGCTTCCCTATAGTAAAATATGCCCAGTATTAGAAAATGAACATTTAATTACAAAGCTACAAGTTTACTTTAAAAATATACATGTTTATTAAACTGAAAATAAACTCAAAGAGGACGAAGGCTAACTGTAAAAACAAACAACGTAGCAACGTAACAAGGTAGCTTCCATAAGCACTCTTTCTGAATGACAAGGGGGATTAACTACACATTTAACATTTTAATCTGAGGTTGTATTTACAAACACCAAACACATAGGGTTGGAGGAATAATTGATAATATTGATAATCACGCCAATTTTTTTGCAGTGTTAAATTTATCGCCTTGAAAAATTATCACCAATAATCATAATTATCGTCCGTGACCCAATGAAGCAGGAAGCGGCTCTGCATTGAGCAGTAAGCAGCACTGCACTGTCTGCGTGAGGCGTAAAATATGATCTGTGTGAGCACAGCGCTCATTGGGAAGTTATGTATTGATTTTAAACAATATGCTTAGGCGTTTAACTTTACGTCATGGTTTCATTTTGATAATACGTTGGCAAAGCATGACTGGTTTTCTAACATAAAAACACAAATATTGTTTGTAAAATTGAAAAAACACTAGCTCACTGTAAAATAACTGTAGAAACGTGGAACTTTGGACAATTAAACATTTTTTGATGTAAATTGAACATTTTTTTTATGTAAAAGAATAGCGTTGCTATTGTGACAAAGGGTAGTTGCATAAATAGAAGAGTTAACTTTTAATGGAAGGATAGGCAGTTTATTTGATTAAACTGTCTGCATACAAGCAGCGATGTGCAAAACTCAGTATGTATATATACAGACACACACACATAATTTATTAATATACAAATTACAATAGGTGTACTTTTATACTCACTGTGCACCAGAAATTTAAAAACTCTGTGCATATACTGTCTAGTTGTTTTTCTTCTAAACTCAGTGACTTAAAGGCTGGCGGTTGTTATGCTGCTCAAGTATAAATGTGATAAATTACAATCATTTATAATGTTTTATTTATTCAGCCGATAAATCACGATTATCGTGTTAATTTACAGACGATAATCAATAGTTAAAAATGTAATTATCGTCCAACCCTAATACATTATGCAAATTACTACCAAAAGTCGAAATGTCCTTTGAAAGTTGTGTCCCAAACTTAAGAGAAACATTTCCCCCTCGTCATAGCCCTAGTGCAGTCATTTCCACATAAAGACAAGAAGTGTAAGTTTATCCAGTGAATTCAAGTTTAGGAGAATCAGACAGAAGTGTAAGTAGAACTAGGAATATAAAACAAAGAAGCGACACAAACCTATGAGCAGACGAAGTGGTGGGGAACAGGATGAGAAGGCACGAAGTAGATCCAACACACACAGGCTGGGGTCTCTAACAAAACGATTATAATCTGCAGACCCCTGTTTGCTGCATAGCTCCTGAAGCCTTCGTTTTTCACAGGAATCTGTGGTGTACTCTACCAATGCTCGCAGAAATGCCTAGATGTGAGAAATTAAGAAAAAGTAATTATAGCTAATAAAACCTCAAATGTGTAACTTTGAAAGAAGCAAGTTAAAAGTGTAGCATTTATCATGCTAAAAAAAAAAGTTTACTCAACCATGTCTGTCTTTCAAAACTGCATATCTGAGACCTACATAACAAAAGGAAGTGCACAAGTATTCATGTGTTCGCTATGATCCGTGAAAGATAAGGATTTGCTTACATAAGGATTGGATTCTTTTGAAACCTGTTAAAAACTAAGATGCTATCTCATTCTTAATATACTGTCAAAAATGTACTGTCTGGCAAAATATAAATAAAAAAGACATGGTCAAAATGCAATTCTTTATCGTTCCTATTTAAATATTATTTTTGCAACACGAGAATGATTCAATTTGGGCACCTTCTTTGGAACAGCTCTTATTTCCAAACACCAGGTCAGAAGGTAACGTAGCGTGCTGTTCTCAGGAATGTATGCTGGCAGCTGTGCCACTGTTGGGAGAAATCTGTAAGTTACTATTTATTTATATTATGTCTGGATGGATATTAGAGGAGGTAAATCCATAAGTAAAGATAACACAGCATGGTGTGCTGACATTTAGATAGTTTTCTGAATCCCTGAATAAAATGAATATGTATCAAACACTGGGGTCCAGTTCAGTGATCTGAACCGTGGTGTTTTCCTCCAGGGCTGATATGTTGAACTACTTATTAAGATTACTACATACATAATAAACATACAATTCATGAAAAATCAGGTTATTAACATCTGCCACTATTTACATTATTAAAACAGACTCACTGTTATATCCTTAAAGG
Source organism: Acipenser oxyrinchus oxyrinchus (assembly GCA_030684275.1). Lineage (NCBI taxonomy): Eukaryota > Metazoa > Chordata > Actinopteri > Acipenseriformes > Acipenseridae > Acipenser > Acipenser oxyrinchus. The sequence continues at coordinate 13,845,017 of CM060250.1, forward strand.
TTTGAGCTCAGCAAGGTTCATAGCAATATGTTCTCTAGGGCTTTTTGTATTATTAAATGGGAGGCTGGCTCTTATCATGGCTCTTATAAGAGGGTGAATAGATTATTATTATCACCTCAAGACCTGTGCAAGCATCTCTGCACTGGAAAAAACAAACAAACATCAGACTCAATGCATCTCGTTAGCATCAAAGATGCTGAAGGTGAGACTAATATTCAAATTCTGTGCAGGTTATACCTCATAGAAAAATTAGGTCCCCCCTAATAAGTAATGATTCTTACAACAGGCAGACTAACTGTATTTGCATTTATTTTTTTCCTATAGCATACCCTTCTTTTTGGTATCTGGTTTAAGTTTTAACTTAACACAGTGGTCCTTCTTTTCTGCAAGTTCCAGTCTCAAAATGAGTTGTTCCACTTCATTATTGCTGTTTGGGCAGGAAATATTAAAGGAATCTCCAGGCTGGTATGAGATTGGAGTTTCCTGCAAAACACATATTGTCCTTAATAAAATATTCTTCAGGCAGCTTATTTCTGCTAGCATTTCATAAAAAGAAACAATGGAAATGCAATGCAAACAGTACTACAAAATTCTCAAAATATTTAACAATGAAACACAGTTTAAAAAATTACAAATACATACAGAAAGGTCCAGTTCAAGTAGTAAGGCTGTTTTCACGGCATCCTTTTGTGTGATTTGCAGAGCTCCAGTAACTGGGACCTGGTATACAGTTTCCTGGGTACTCAGAGGACAAGCTTCCTACAAAAGTAAACACCCATCAGATGAAGAGGTACCAAATTACTTTTCCTATATTACTGTACTCTTTGGGGTTAACCACACAGGCATAACAGTCTTTATGCTGGCTCTTATCATTAAAGTGGTTGTAACTGTTGGAGAAACATACACTTTACAAGAAACTACAGTTTACAAAATTAACTGGGTTTTAGATTGAGTTAGTATTTGAGTTTCAGTTAGTTAGACAATTTGGGTTTTAATATTTATTGCTGGAGCAGGAAAGTCAGATGGTAAGGAGAAAGCTTTGAAGTGCCACATGGCAATTTAAAAGGGACCCTGTGTTTTCTCAGATAATATTCTGGGGCTAAAACCTTCAAAATAATTACAATCTCCTTCCTTACATTATGGTTTCCTGAGTAAAACATCAAAGAGGAAGGTGGACCCATGTGGTCAATGATATTATTGGTTGATAAAAATATGCATCAGTAACTATTTTAACTTGTGCTTAAGGAAAATAGACTACCCAATTGCTCTACTGTATCTAATAAAATATCTTTGTTGAAATCTACAACGGAGTTCAGAATCACAATAAATTTTATACTCACGGATGCACGGAGAAAAAAAGAACATTAAGAAACGTCTGAAATTTATTTTTAATTTCTACAGTAGCTAGCAAAATAGCTTCATGAATCTTACCCCTTCGTGCACTTTCATTCATTATGTATGTCTTAAATTTGCCGTTTTGAAAGAAAGGCATGTCAGAGCACATATTTTAATTTTGAAACATGACATCTGGTACTGTACTAGGCTAAGAAAGTTATCAGTTTGCTTGCCTTGCCCCCCAGGAAGTGTTAATGCTTCACCTCCTAGGTTCATTTCACTCCAGCAGTGTCTTGGGAGTTAAAAAGCATATTACAGACTGTAAAGCATGTTAGTCAAAAGGCTGTTACAGGCTTTAAAGGGGTCAGACAATTTCACCTCCAGATGAAATGACGAAAGGAGTGCAAGCCAATCTGAAAGCATGGGGGTGGGCATTTTAAAGTGTGAACGGACCAGTCATAACATACATTACAATATTTTCTGTTGGGGCTTTGTTTAAATCTATGTAAAATGTTATAATTATGGACAAAAAAAAAAAAATACTGCTTTGTAGACTGGCCTGAGTCATGTCATTTCAGGCCATAAAACTGAGCTTGTGAATACTATTTTTTACATCAATAAATTAATCTATAACTGTTGGTAGAGGAGTGTCAAAATGCAAAAAAAACTAAATGGTCCTGTTTGAGTGTTTAAATATGTAACAAGTTTAACTAGCATAAACATTCTGGCGCATGTGCAAAGTTTTCTTTTTCATTTGCTATTTGTATTTAATGGTTTACTGATCGGTATGGCAAACAATATACAAAACAGCAATACCGTTTTATACTTTAAAATATAGCAATAGCAATACAATACAATACAATACAATTCAGTACCTGTCCCGATACAACGAGAAACTCCACATCCAAGTACTCTGGTGGCATTGCAGGAACATTAAGAGCAGACTTTGCCAGTGGTGGGATAGATCTGGTCAGAGAAGGCTCTGATGAGGCTGTTTCAGTCACTGGTTTGGTTTTGTCCAAAACTGGCTCTGGAAACTTGGAACCCAGGCCTCCTGAATCGTTTAACTTCAGTAGATGCAAGTTCAAGTGTGTAGCCGAGTTATCCACAGTCTCTTTGTCAGCGAAGGTTTCACGCTCTCCATTTGGAACCACAACCGCATGGTCGCTTGCCTCCATTTTGTTCCGAGCAGTAGAAATACTTGATGTTAAGGCTTTCTTTGTTGCACTCCACAATCCATCAATCCAGGGCTCAACTACCAACTCCAAGCTAATTGGGAGAGAAAAGAGAAAAAAGCCCCCTGTATAATGGTGTCTGCTTCCCATAGTGTCCAGTTAACATTTGACACAACATCTTGCTAAGCTACCCTACTTACTATTTAATGTCCACAAAATAATATGAATGATATGTTCTTCTCTTACCCTACACCATCATCTGCATGTCCTGTTGCATAGAATCGCTGAGCTCCCAGTTCTTGAAGACACCTGTCAATGGTTTTTCCACCGTTGCAGAAATTTGTATAATTTGAATCTCCCAACCCTTGAGAGGATAGAAGTTAAAAAGTTAAAAGAAATAAGAATATTAACCTACCGACCATATGATAATTACCAAGATTCTCTAGTAGCTAGTAACCAAACTACTTGCTGAACATGTAAATAAAGCAAATTGATTCACCTTAATTCATTTACTGTACCTAATAAGTCATTCTGTATCTTGCTATACTAGTTTGCTGATAAAAAAAAAATAAAAAAAACTTTTGCATTATTGTATGTTTAACTACATACATGGAACCTAATTACAAATGTCTGGTGTGCAGAGCGACACCTCCACTTATCTTCACACTTTGATACTGGCAATGCCATGTGCTCAATAATGTTAATCCCAAGTTGCATCACAATTGGGTAAGTGTTTTTCCAGATATATTAAAAATGTAAAGTGTGGTGGACCTAGTGATGTACAGACCTATTTATGACAGTTTCCACTAGAATTGCCTGAGATTTCACCTCCCGCTTTTATTGTGTAACTTAATCACAACTGAGCTTATGACGCAAACAGTAGTGTTCAAATGTTAAATCATTGGGTTAGCACTCATTTAACAATAATAATAAAAAAAAAAACACAAGCTGGTCACCAGAGGGCATACATCCTACCTAAAAGAGCATAGCGCAGATGTGCAAAGTGATCAGGAGGGAGCGCCTTGGCCCTTATGCTCTTTACAAACTTAATGGCTGTGTCTGGTGGTTCACCATCCCCAGTTGTAGAGACAACGATAACAACAGGTGAGGTTTCTTTTTCCAGGTTGTACTGTACAAACAAAGGAAGCAATGTCATGAATTAGGGGTGTGAGTTTCTGTTTCATTTCCTAATTGTTTAAACTTTAGGATCTAACACGTTTAACCATTTAAACTTTACAATATTGCGAATGAATCTAACCAATCAAAAAAGCAATCATTAGAAATGACTGCAACATGTATTTGTGTTCAAGAGTGTATGTATCCAGGCAGCATTGACATGTATATAAAAGGACAGTGATGACATGTTGAATATATGATGAACAGTGTCAGATCTAAATACAGACATTGTTTCATTACAATTAGAGATCTTTGTATCCTTGTATTTAGAAGCACCATAGTTTAGATCAATTGAACAGACCACTCAATTCTCTAGAGCAGATTTCTGTCCATGCGCATATGATGTGGTGTTACTGGTGTGTAGTTCTGAAAATTAGAAAAGGGTGGAAATGTACATGATTACCTTTTCTTGTTGGCTCATACAACAAACATCAGCTACAAATTTATGTTCACTTGCTTTTTCGCAAATTTCTTCAGCAATTGCTTGAGCCTGTCCGCACTGTGAACCATACAGCAGCAAGAAGCGGTCTTTCACCTCGCATGGCATGACAGGGTAACTCCTGTACAAGCAAACAAAAAGTACTGATAAAACAATTATCTACTTTAAATACAAAAAACTACATTACTCACTAAATGATGACAGAGCAACGAAAACAAAATACAGCATTTTAAACAAGGTGCAGGATGAATCTGAAAAGGACTCCACCTTTTCAAAAGGTAAAAAAACAAAAATCTAAATGTTATGGTGCAAAATAAGAAATAAAAAACCTAACTTAATTAAATACTTGCTATGCTTATTTCTAGTTTTATAACTTTAATGGGTGTGTTTACTCTTTTTACTTGAGTAAAAGGCTAGGAAAATCAGTCCCTATGCCTGCTTACAAAACATAAATTACTCGAGTAGGATTTGAAAAATCTTAAAGAACATTTCAGTTTTTTAAAAATGGAAATGATTCAGTCCAACAGGCTTTGTATTGTAGTGCTTGCAGGTAGTACCACAGCGCCACCTGTTGACAAAAAAGACACAGTACAACTCTACGGTACATTATGCAAGTGTGGGACCCCACCCTGACCTCACCACCTGGGGCTACAGTATCACCCCCAAGATCCAACTACGTAACTGGCACATGTAAATGGAGAACAATTATTACTCCAAATGAAGGCCAGTGTTCTAAATGTAATAGCAAGGTAGCCTATCTGGATCAGACTATAGCTTTGATTCAGAACTCAAGTTTCAAAATAAGTTCTTACAAATAACAACACGCTGCTTAGTTAGAAGGACTAGTTTAGGATTTTACATTTGAATTTCAAAAAACCCTAACACAAATGTTATACTGCTGTCAATATTCTAATTCTGCTTTGTTGTCACTCAAACTCATAGTAGCCATCAGTGATCATTGCTTACTGTGCAAAATATGTCAGCGAAATGTGATAATGACAAGATCTGCGAGGCTGTGAAAGCTACTTTTAAAACCAGAACCACATAGCACTGTAATAACTTACAACTTTTATAATCAAAATGTAAGACATAAATAATCGTGCCCCGTAGTGTAATCGCCTATATTAATCCAGCCCGAAAATAGCAAAAAAAAAATCTTACCAACAGCAGAACAACACTTTTCCACCTCTGACTGTGTTGTAATGTGGCACAGCAGCACAGTACAGCGGAACAGCACACGCGTTTCTTCCGATTGACTTACGCAACATACTAGCCAATCGACTTTGTATAGAGGCGGGATGAATGGCTATTGACATCACCCTGTCAAAAAAAAATAATGACCCTAATCTCGTTCTTATCATAGCATGTGAAGAACACTGTGTCACGTACTTTATATATATTTTTATATATATATATATATATATATATATATATATATATATATATATATATATATATATAGCAAATTCAACCTCTGTAGCATTTTCCCGATATTTTCTTTTGCATACAGCACATCGTCGTGTCTTTCAGAGCACTTTGAGTTTATACTATGTTTATATTGTATGTTTTTTTTTTTCATGGAACTATTTGTATTATCACAAGCATCCGTCATGTACTAGGCTTTCTGTTAATAATGTTCACGTTTACACCCAAATACAAAACAGTATGTCCTCTGGCTACTTGCAACAGTAGCAAGTTATAAATCCATAGACAAACTCAATAAGTTAAAAAAATATTATTATATCATAATAAAAACAAACAGAGGGAGACAGGGCAGAAAAACACGTCCACATGGACCTGAGGCAGGTGTCGTAACTAATGATAGTGTTTGTTTTTTAAATGAAAACAACAGATTTTTAAGCATTATGATAGTTAAGACTAAATCAAAGTAGCTATTTTATAGGTATAAAACTAACGTAGCTTCATAAAGGTAGGTTTATGGTGCATCACTCGACTTACGCCGGTATAGCGCCCAATTCAGTATCCCCTCAGAAATCTGTATCCCTGCCCCATTGCGCATGAGTAAAATGAGATCGTGTCACGGGGACGGCTGATTCTTCTTTTGCTCGTGTCTGAGGTAAAGTACGAGTGATGTGCACGCGCAGCACTTTCGACAGGACGACATGATTTATTACCTCGATTTATTTGTGAGGTGTATAGTCAGTTATGGTCTGTTTTCATTAAAAACGTATTTGACTTGTTCTTTAATACGCAGCTTATCACAATGATCTTACTTGAGCAACCTGTTGAGTTTTTTTTTTTTTTGGTAATACAAGCCTACATGATTATTACTCGCAGCTAAAACAATATACTTATGATTAGTCTAACGAATTAATTCTTAGTCTGTTATATAAACGGTTGTGCTGATTTTTTGAACGTAGCCTGGTTATATATATATATATATATATATATATATATATATATATATATATATATATATATATATATATATATATATATATTAAAAACTCGACTTGTGTACATTATATTAAAATGCATAATGTATTAGATATAATGTTATTGTTTACAGAGATTTATTTATGTTTTTATTTTATATGCAGTACAGTACACACACACACACACACACACACACACAAGGTTGATATTGGGTGTATATGCATTGAGAAACACAGGGGATACCAAATTAGACAGCTGACGATATCATAGTCTATGGCTATACTATTTGGTACCCCCTATAATGTAGTGTGGTAATTAGACTTATTTTGTTTTAGTTGACATTCATGGGGGGTTCAGAATGCCCTTGTTTAGCGCTTGAGTTCAGATATGCCAATAACACTTTTGTTAACTGTATGGCATTTAAATGAACTCATTATTTTATAAACATTATTTATAACAGTATGTCATAATAACAATATCAATATTAAGCAATAATTATCTGAAATGGTCAGACGAGCCCGAATCGGGTTTCTTTTTGTTGTTGTTGTTATCATTTCATATTTAAAAGCAGAAAACGAAAAACAATTTGAATAGTTTTTTTTTTTTTTTAAATTCTCTGCTCAAAAACAAAAAAGTAAAAACAAGTCAATTTCCCATTTTACATGATCACAACATACACGGACCAGGAACACAAAATCTCACAGACAGTGACAGACAGGCCATTCGCCACTCCCCGCGATAGGGGATCAAACCATTTCATATTGCACAAGTCTCTAAAATAAGAAAACCTTTATTTTATTTTATTAAACAATTCAGTGGCTGTACAGTTAGTTTATTCATACCGCGACCGTGTCAACGAAGGATCGATTATATCAATATATAATGCAGTTAAACAACTTTTAAAGAGTGTACCACCCCCTTAAATGTCATTGGCATGGCCGCCCTGCCCAAAGACTGTTCCAGAAAGTGCCGGTGGTTCAGCGCGGCGAGCTGGCAGAAGAGAGTGCATAGTAACGGGGAGGTTAACAGTCAACTGCATTGGTTTAAAAAAAATAAAGTGAAGTAGATCCGCGTTTAATATGTCTAATTTGGGGACTCTCGCCTTTGACGAGTATGGCCGGCCTTTCATTATCATCAAGGACCAGGATAAGAAGTCTCGTCTGTCGGGCCTGGACGCACTGAAGGTACGGCAGATGAAATACAATGAGAATGAGTTTTCTTGTTAGCTTACTGGCATCAGATTTATAATCTGCATTAATAAAGTTGATACTTCTCAGACACGGTTAACACTGAAATACATTATTATTATTATTATTATTATTATTATTATGATTATGATTATGATTATGATTAGCAGGCGCCCTTATCCAGGGCGACTTACAATTGTTACAAGATATTACATTATTTTTTACATACAATTACATTATTATTATTTTTTTTATATACTTGGTATAATAAGGTATATTTTATGGCATAGGTGAAAGATGCGAAATAGAAGATCAAGTTAATTGAATAATCTGCTAAAAGCCAAGAGAGAGACTATACGCAGTATCACAATAGTAGCTTCCTTTCTTTTGAGAATAACAAAAAAAAAATGTTCGAACTTTAATTTCTGCACGTTATCAGGATAAAGTGCATTTTGGAAATGTATTTTCACACCAAATATGGAGTTTTAATGTATACTGCGCTGTTGCCTGTTAACCCATGTGCTCAAACTGCCACAATGGTGGCTCTGCGTCCTGGCCTAGTAGTACAGTCATTAAACTGACTAACTATACTTGTTGTCACAACTATACTTGTCACCCCGAATTGCCAGTAACTACTACAATAATCGTCTTGCATTGATTATGAAGTGGTCTTTTGAAGCCTAATTAGTAGTACAATATGATTTATTCAGTGCATGTGTGGCAACCGATGCTGAAGGTAGCTCAAATATTCTATTTGGACATTAGAGTTGAAGTTTTTTTTTTTTTTTTTTTTTTTTTAAAGTGAGTTTTAGCATTTCAGTTATACTGTGCATTTGTTCAATCCATGCAGGCTAATAAATACAGCTAACTTGTCAATTTTATTTTCAGTCGCATATTATGGCTGCCAAGGCAGTTGCTAATACGCTGAGTACATCGTTGGGGCCTAATGGTAAGAGTCTGTTTGTCCTTGTGCAAGAATTGTGAATACCGTTTGAAAAGTGGCAAAATATTGATTACATATTACTGTTTCAGGACTTGATAAGATGATGGTTGACAGGGATGGTGAAGTGACTGTAACCAATGATGGTGCCACCATTCTGAGCATGATGGATGTGGAACACCAGATAGCAAAACTAATGGTTGAGCTGTCCAAGTCCCAAGATGATGAGATTGGGGATGGAACCACTGGTGTTGTAGGTAAGGGGACCAGTAGAAGTACTTGTGTTGTAATTAATGTATATTTTTTTAATTTCATAATGATATACCTAGAAATACATTCTCAGGGCTTGAAACTCACTAGAACCCTGCATTTGTCCATACCTACAGAGAATGCATTAAAGAGAGAAATGTGTTTTATTGTTTTTCCAGTTCTTGCTGGTGCACTCTTGGAACAAGCTGAGCAGTTGCTGGACCGTGGTATTCATCCCATCAGGGTAGCAGATGGTTATGACCAGGCTGCTCGCATTGCTATTAACCAGCTTGATAAGATCAGTGACAGCTTCCCAGTTGATCCCAAAAACACAGAGCCTCTCATTCAGACCGCTATGACAACACTGGGCTCCAAAGTGTAAGTACTATGAAGATTCTAGTGTGTGTGTTTTATTGGTACCAATCTGCTGTTTGTCCAAGTAATTCCATCACACAATCATTTGTTTACAACTTTTTTGTGACAAAAAAACAGGTGCTACTTAATTTAAACTGATGAGGCTTATTAGACTTTCTTTAATCATTCCCTCTTTGTTTTCAGTATCAATCGTTGCCATAGGCAGATGGCAGAAATTGCTGTAAATGCCATCCTTACAGTCGCAGATATGGATCGTAAAGATGTTGACTTTGAGCTGATCAAAATGGAGGGGAAAGTTGGTGGAAAAATGGAAGACACACAACTTATAAAAGGAGTGATTGTGGACAAAGAATTCAGCCATCCACAGATGCCCAAGGTTACAAGTTGCTTCCCTTTTATAGAGATCATGTTTTACTTTCTTGTATTGCTTTTAATTTTCCCTCTCTACATCCTAGGTTTTGAAAGATGCAAAAATTGCAATTCTTACCTGCCCATTTGAACCACCCAAGCCCAAAACTAAGCATAAGCTTGATGTGACATGTGTTGAAGAATACAAAGCCCTGCAGAAGTACGAGAAGGATAAATTTGAAGAAATGATTCATCAGGTCAGTATTGTGGGGCCAAATCATTATTTAGATTTTTGTCTTCTGTTAATTTGCTCAAACAATTTAGGCTGAAAACTTCATATTTTTCATTAAAGTCCTCTGGCAAAATCTAACGTTGCCCTGCACTTTGACTTGTGACGCTAGGTCAGTGGTTCTCAACCTTTTTCAATGTAGGACCACCTTGGTGTTTGGATTTTTCCCACGGACCACTTGCCACACATTTTTTCACAGCAGCATTTTGAAACTAATTTATGTGTCTATGTATAAGTACATGCAGAAAGGGCTTGAATCTTCACTACCAGGTCAGCAAGGAATTTTGTCATTTTGCACATTGAAAGTTGCTGATGGCAAAGCTCCTGTTTGTTTTTGTTTTTAAATATATTTTTTTGTTTCACATTCTGAATGCTTTGTAGACAAATGGCATCTCAATTTTGCAGGTTTAAGAGATTTGTTTGACAAAACCTGACAAATGTAATATTTAACCTTTTGCTTACAGATTAAAGATAATGGGGCTAACCTAGCAATTTGTCAGTGGGGCTTTGATGATGAAGCAAATCATCTACTGCTACAGAATAACCTACCTGCGATCCGTTGGGTTGGTGGGCCTGAAATTGAGGTGAGTAGAATAGAATACTCCAGCTAAAATCAAGGGCTGAAAAAATTCTTGCATAAAATAAGAATTTCTTGCAACCAAGCCATATATACCTGCTTTTAAACTAGGCATCTTAGTAATAGCTTTGAGCTTTGCAGAACAGAGTTTAGCCTAGATTGTAAATCCTGATTGATAGGTATTACAAAGTTTATGCACATTGCTTGAAAAAGCACTGCATCCTGGATTTGGTTGTGAATGCTTTGTATAAGTTGCCATATAGGATGCCAAAATAAATACATTGCATTATGCAAATGGTAATCAAACCGATCACTGCAAATAAATACTGTGGTCCATTTTTGACGAAAAAAGTGATATTTGTCAAGTGGGTCTAAACATTCTTTTTTTTTTTTTGTCCATTAGCTCATTGCTATTGCAACTGGTGGACGCATTGTTCCACGATTCAGTGAACTCACACCCGAGAAGCTTGGTATTGCTGGAATTGTCAAGGAGATCACTTTTGGTACAACAAAAGATAGAATGCTTGTCATTGAGGAGTGCAAGAACTCAAGAGCTGTAACTATCTTTATCAGGGGAGGAAACAAAATGGTAAGAGGTTTTTGTTTTAATCGGTTTATTCCCTTGTAAACCGTTAAACGCGTTGCAGATTTATGTCGGATTGCTGCTTTCCTGGCTATCCATGGTGGCCTACTTCCAATTGCATGTCTCCTGAAATGTTTCTTCTAAAGGGTATTTATTGGTAACCAATGACACATGTTTTGGACAATCTTTTTCAACATTTGAATGTTCTAAACATTTAGTATTTCTAAGTTTAGCACCATTGAGTGTTTCAATAGTTGTGGATGAATAATCTATTTATTTTAAAACATCTGCATTTCTATGCATTTTTCTCTGCACAGATTATTGAAGAAACAAAGCGAGCTCTTCATGATGCTTTGTGTGTAATCCGCAACTTGGTCCGTGATAACCGCATTGTGTATGGAGGCGGTGCTTCTGAGATCTCCTGTGCTTTAGCAGTTAACCAGGCTGCAGACAAGGTAAAGCTAGGGGATTTCTAAAATAACTTTTTTTTCTTTTGCTATAGAACAAAACCGTGCATTTTGAATTGTTTGGAAACTAATTCTACATTTATACAGGGGGGAAAAAATGATCGTGCACAACTTGGTCTAACACTTTAGATTTTTAGCAAAGTTTTTGGTTTTCTTTCGCTTAGGCGATTTACAAAGCTAACCTGAAATACTACTAAATTGTCAAATGTTCATAAACCGAAAAGGAAATTAACAAATTATTAATAGTAGTGAAATATTCATGAACATTTTAGGTAGGAGATTACTAAATTACATTTTGAGGACATTTCTAAGGAAATTGAGTGAGTTTTGAAACTAACATTCAAACTAGGTAATTATATGGTGTATTTCATCAGAGTGAAAACATTATGAAGAAAACAATCTTCAGACTGTCAGCTGCTTGGAGAGGTACAATACTGTATACTTTAGGTGGATATTTGCCCTTATAGAACCCAGGTCAGTCAGACCTCAAAAGGGTAGCATTTTCAGTCTGCAGAGTTAAATGGTATTTATTGTAGATTACTTAGCTAGAAGACAAAGAGATTATCCTCCTGTATATAATTGTTTATTGTAAGAGGTTATAAGCATTTCATTCACCCCCACCCCCCTCTCTCAGTGTCCTTCTTTAGAGCAGTATGCCATGAGAGCTTTTGCTGATGCTTTAGAAGTCATTCCAATGGCACTAGCTGAGAACAGTGGCTTGAATCCCATCCAAACGATGACTGAAGTTAGAGCCAGGCAGGTGAAAGAAGACAATGCTGCACTTGGCATTGACTGCCTGCACAACGGCACAAATGGTACGCCTTGATATTTATTACGGCTTTATAAATGTTCTTAAAATCTGATGTTTTAAAAGTTGTATTTGTATGCATGTTCATTTGTGTGTGCTTTGAAACACCCAAAAGTACCATGTTTTGGTGTACAACTATAATATGGCTTAATTTAATTTGTGACTAAATAACCGTACACATGGTATTTGGTGGCATTGCTATATAAATTCACATGTCTGACCTTTTCTGGATAGTTCTGTAAGTATAGTATCTCCCCTTATTTAATTGTATTTTTATTTTTCCCCCCACAGATATGAAACATCAACATGTGATTGAAACTCTAATCTGTAAGAAGCAGCAGATTTCCCTGGCAACTCAGGTGGTAAAGATGATCCTGAAAATTGATGATATCCGGACCCCTGGTGAATCCGAGGAATAATAGCACACAAGCCATTGTCCATTGAGGCTGTTTTGTCTTGAAGCGCTTCTGGAGAATTGTCAAACTCCAGTACAATTATTTATTTGATACCGCAAGTTGTCGCACAGAACTGTAATTGTACTGACTGCATAAATAAAACGTTGGTCTGTTTAAGAAGTTTGTCTGATTTTAATGGTCACCAGTAAAGGTTTATGGTTACTATCCTGGATTTAGCATGGTGACTAATTTTCATATTTACATGACTCGGATTGCAAAACTACTTTTATAATGTTAGTAACCTGAGGCATTGTGAGTATTTAAAAGTTATTTTAGTCACCACCATGCATTGCCAGCAGAAATACGCTTAAAAGAAACTATTTTAACCCTAAAATGTAGGTGCATAACTTTGAAGTCACCCAATGCACATTTATTATGTACGTATGTTAAATGTTGTGGCATGTTTTAATAACAATACGCTACTTAACATTGTAAATTATAAGCCAGCGTTGTCTTATGATTTCTGTTGCTGAGCTGAGGTCACAGGCTAGAGCCCTGCAGCAGGACTGGGTTCCCATGGAACCCGCGGACATGATAGCAGGAGCGGAAAGAATGTACTTTGTAGGCGGGACTGGGTGGGCACACATTTCAGACTGCAGTAATTTGCAGGAACAGACTAAAAATCTGAAAATTCCTAATTCTTTTGTAGAAGTATTTAGCTCCTGCACTCTGAATCTGGGTCTCGTCGTTCCTTGACGTTGCATACGCAGTCAGTGCTGCATCAGCTTGCTGTCAGAGTTTTTGAAAAATGACTGATCTAAAACCCGAGGATGTAGAAGTTTTATTTAAAGAAAGTTGAGAAGCATGGCAAGTGAGACATTTGTTTAAAAATGAGCAAGTATTGCACAGTCAATTGATAGCTGTTTTGCTGATTGAGTAGGCTATGTTTACTGGCTGTCTAAATTGTTTCTTTGTTTTGAGTAAACAGTTTACACTCCTACACATAGTGATGATGTCTTTTACAGTAGCAAAGCATTTGTTACATGGTTTAAGCAACTTTAGTGCCTGCTTGATAAAACAAAAATTCTGCCTGGATCCCGTTTTGTTAAACTGCTGAAAATAAATGAATAAATAACTGACCAATATGTAGTAGTTTTTTGTTGTTGTTTTTTTTAATAGGCATATATAATTTTTTTAATATATGTATATATATATATATATATATATATATATATATATATATATATATATATATATATAGCACAGGGAAGATCTTTGCATTTGGGCTCAATCGGCATGTTTTAAATCGCTCTTTTGGGATTTAAGGTTTGTGTGGGTGGGAGTGGGAGAAAAAAAGAAGAAAAATGTGGGAGTGAGTTTTGCGGGGCTGGACTGGACCGGGATTAATAAAATATTCATGCGCAAGGCTCTGTCACAAGCCTGGAAAAATCTCACAAAGCATGATTTGGCATTTCCTTGAACTGCCCAAGTTATGAAAAAACTAGAACGATAATGTTTTTTTTTTTGTTTGTTTTTTTTAAATATGAAATATGACTACCTGCTACAGACACCTGAGAAGTTTACTCAAAGTATTTATATTGAAGTACAAGACTAGATACACAGTGCTTCATAACAAATTGTTACAGCTGTTCTAATGTTGGAATTAAAGTGATCTTGTGTCGGAACAGAGCAGGAAACGTTTAACATCACAACTTGGGTGTTCATGCTTGAAGAGATTGATGTGAACTGCGGAATACAATCAATATGAACCCAGTGTCACATATTCATTTTATTTTGTTTTAAGATCAGCAACAAAGGTTCCCCCTTCCAAGAGTGTCTTACTTATAAAAATTGCCTGCACAATATTAAACAAACTATTTAAATAACACAATATTGCTAATTGTTGAAATAATTCAGTGGGATTGACTTGACCAGGCCATTTAAAAAATGTAATTTCCAGTGCTTTCAATTTTGCTGTGAGTTTCCTAATTACACTGAAATGACTCAAAATACTGGCAAGAGATTTCATGTCACCATGCATCTGAGGTGCACATGGAAATTCAAATAATAAAGGCTATTAATCTATCCTAACAAAGAAGACAAGATACACCTCCCAAGCTCTAATAACAATCTACTTTTATATTCTATGCCTGATATCTCTATTTAAATAAAAGAAGTACCTTGCTTTTGGCTCAGCATGCTTAATTGGTGTTGCAGACAGTTGTCTTACAATAGTGCGTGTTATGTTGAATGCTGTTTAATGAGGTCTTCAGCAGGACTAATATATCTTCAGCCCCGATGCCAAGATGTGTATAAAGTGCAAGTTGGTGTTGTAACTATAGGCCTAAATGTAACCTGAAAGGAAGTTGTAAAGTCTATACTTGCTGTAATACGATTAAACATGTAATATGAGATTAACATTTAAAAGATATTTATCTAGGGTTGAAATTATGCTTCACTGAATAACGTGATATACTGTATATTGTCCTCTGTGTAACACATTTATTCATTCAAAATGACCTTTATTCTCAAAACTGTTTGGTACATGTATTGTTTTTACACAATACATAATGAAATCCAGTGGTCAGCTCACAATTAATTGCCAATATAAATCACTACGGTATATATTCTATTTAAGATTTCATACTATTAAAGTAAGTAAATTATGCTTCAATACCTTTTCTTTTATAGTTCTGACTGCACAAAATTGTAATGGTGGCCAGGGAAATAAAGCAGGTGCTGTTTATTATTATTTAGGTCAATCCCTAAGCTAACCTGGGTACCAGCTTATATGTAGTTTACAGTGGTGGTCATTAACTAATGCTTTATGATTTCAGGACCATAAAGCTGCTAAATGTATCCACAAACAGTTTAGGAAGCATGTAGACCATGGCTGCATTTAATTGTCCTTAGTTAATGTTTGTCGGATGAATTAAGTACCTGCCTATAAACCTCCTTTTACCATAAAACAGAACCACAAATGTACATTTATTTAATTATTAGTAGCAATATTCATTAAGTAACTAACAGTTCACAGCTGGTTTGTATTTAATGTTTTACAGAATGGGTCTTAAGATGCCACAGATCAAAAAGGACAGCTATAGATAAGGGGCTTACAATGTAGTGAAATTCCAAAACAAAAATGTCAGCAACATACATAATCCACACTGTGACTAAATATAAAATTACGGTTTTCGTTATCATGAAAAAGTTGATCACCATGACCTACATCCACAGTTGGTACAGAATAGCATTTTAAAAAATAGAAATACGCACCAAAAAACTAGAAAAGGGATTCCCAATATATAACCAGGTGCCTCCTTGAATCCCCATATTTTGATATGCTCAATAACTGGTGCTTTCAAATTACAATGTTTTCTAACTACAAATGCAGGTGCCTCCATTATATCCCTGCATGGGACGTTAAAGCACCAAATCAAGACATTTGATGTTAAAAATGATTTTATTGTCAACGAATCATTTAGAGTAAATGCAGACCCATCCACCTTAACATACAGAATCTTAAGAGCAGAGTCTTGCAATTTATTTCAAAATAAATAAATAAGTAGTTCTGCAATACTTTACATTGTTCTATCAGATTCTGCAATTGAGAACTTATTTAGTTCCAAATCTTTTTTTGGAATCCTGCTTCAATACACCCACCTTGTCTGCTTTTTAGGATTACAAAATACATTGCAGCTCAAGCCATGCTAGATTCACTGCCCCTTCATTAGATGTGCTGTAGGTGAAAAGTGCAACAAAGTAGCGAAGGCCCAGAGAGCTGCCTATAACCGTGTTGTGTTTTGCTTTTGGACCGGGACATTGTAGTGTCTGTCATCCTCTGTGATGAGAGACACAGCTGGCCAATCTTCCTTGTGATCATCAGGGTAAAATGTGAGAAACTCATCAGTTTCAAATTTGTAAAGCCTGTACACATGAATTGTCAGTTCCAGTGCGTAGCCTAGGAGGAACATCTCGACCTGTAAGAGAAACAGCATTCTGTCATTAGATCAGGGCAGCAGGTGCTGGGTCTGATTGCCCTGAACTGCTTTACTTTTTTATATCAAATCTGTGCCAATTGAAATGTCTTTTTCTGTTGTTGTTGTTGTTTAGTTTAGTTTAGTTATTTATTTATTTAGTTTTGCATTAGTACCAGTCAACACAGATGTAATTAGTATACTATATACAGTATATATGAGAGAGAGAGAGAGATTTATTTATTTTTATTGCATTTTTGATCAAGCTAATTTTTTGGCTCAATCACATTTTTTAAATGATGAAAAAAGGGTTTGTTTACAACATTTTAGACTTCTGCCCACTTTACTTTTACAGAAGGCAAAGTTTGTCTGTATTTCCCAAATAGGTATGCTCTTGCAGCAGTAAGAGGTTGTAAATTACAATAAATTGTGAAGTTAATCAAAAATTGTTTGTTTCACCATTTTTATAAGAAACATTGGAAATGATATTTTTAACATCTCAAATATGTAAAGACATATACCCCAGGAGCTCAAGGTGCTACTATTACTGCAGATGAAGAAGGAGGCAGAGAAGTAACATTAAAGTCAGATATTAGCCTGACTGACCTGCTCGAGTCCGCCGCTGAAGCCCACTTGATTGAGGTGGTTGCTGAGGAATGTGCAGGGGGTATCAGAACTGTCCCGAGCAAACAAGAGCCAGCAGAAAATGGGCACGTCCTTCTCCTGCTGCATGTCATTGTACAGTTCAATAGCAGTATTCAACATCAGCAATTTCACAGCCTCCAGCAAACTGTACTCCTCCTCTTCATTCCTGAATATCTCATCACACACGGCTTGTCTCTCTTCTGCACTGGAGGATTCCACCACAGCCAACCACTTTACCAAGGAAAAATAAGAAAACATGAAGGAGCTGTCAGTGAACATCTAGGGTTTTAAATACAGTAGGCCTATCATTCAACTTTTTGTGATAATGTTTGGGTATTTGTAATGCATATTATAAATTATCATCACTAGCTAATCTAACCAATCAGAGCTCTCCATTTTATAGTTCTGCGTACAGGTGTTTTTTTTACAACACAGATCAAAACCGCACAGGTCCTATGATTTTCTGAGCCCTGAGTTTAATTTTAAAATGATATAACAAAATTAAAATGACAAAGAAATGGAGACACCTACAGCAAATGTCAATACAGACAACATATTTTTTTTTGGGGGATTACTTTACATGGTAAATTTCTGCAATAGAACAAAGCTGATATGCACATGATTTATAAAAAACATTTTGATGCTGTATTGCTAAGATTTTATAGTGTCTTACACTCACATTGCCACACTCTTGTGACTACAATAACCCAACAGAACAACAGCACTCAAAATGACTATCAAACCATATAAAAAACGACTTTCATCACAACAAACAAGAAAACAATTGTACGTGGCCAGAATCCTAAAGATGTATACCCTGTGCTACTGAAAACTGAAACAGAGGTCTTTTTATTTCCTCAGAAATATCCATCTTGAAACTATATTAGCCTACATAAAAAGGACCATCTTAGAAACATTAAGAACACTTTCTTACCTTTCTCTTTAGAAGCTGCATATGTCCTCTTAACAATTCCACCAAACGTCCATTTTCATTCTCCTGTGTAAACCTCCACTGCTTTATCCAGTCATAACAGGAGGCTAACTTTTCAGGCAGCTGACAAGGCAGGAAGAAAAGTTGTACAAATGTCATCAATAAACTTGTGCTGCTTTACATTCATTGGCCACTATCTACATTGATCCACAGAATACCAAATACAGCTGGATACATTTCCATCCAAAAGACCAGCGAAAGTGTGATAAAGTTTGGGCAGCACCTTCTGCGGGAGAGGAGTGAAACCTGTCACACATTCAGAACAGCAAATACTGTACAATCAACACACAGAACATGCTACACTGATTTCCCTGCCTGATCTCCCCAAAGCCACAGTCCGAGTCTTATACCATATGAGGGACTGTCCAAACAGGCAATGCTAACGCAGGATACCACATCCTGGCAGTCTGTAGGAATGGAAGGATATTTTTACAGAACAAGGATATTGTCTGATTCAGACCCATTTTGGCATACAAGGGCACTGACAGATAGTAACTCAATAAAAAGCTGTGCATCTGGGCTCCCGAGTGGAGCATCCAGTAAAAGCACTTGTGTAGAGTGCAGGATGCGCCCTATAGTCTGGACGTCGTGAGTTCAATTCCAGGCTATTCCTTTGCCGACCGAGGACGGAAGCTCCCAGGGGGCGGCGCCGCCCGGGGGGAGGGAGGGTTAGGTCGGCCAGGGTGTCCTCGGCTCACCGCACACCAGCGACCCCTGTAGTCTGGCCGGGCGCCTGCGGGCTTGCCTGTAAGCTGTCCGAAAGCTGCGTTGTCCTCCGACGCTGTAGCTCTTGGGTGGCTGCATGGTGAGTCCGCAGTGTGAAAAAAAAGCGGTCGGCTGACGGCACACGCTTCAGAGGATAGTGTGTGTTCGTCTTCGCCCTCCCGAGTCAGCGCAGGGGCGGTAGCGGTGAGCATAATAAAATAATTGGCCATTCCAAATTGGGAGAAAATAATAGAAATAATTGGCAACGACTAAATTTATTAAAAAAATAAATAAATAAATAAATAAACTGTGCATAGATTCTCCTTTTTTCAAGTGTTGCTAGAGCAGCTAGCAGGTTTATCTTCAAAGTGATTTATATTGGCAGGGATATGGACATCAATAACAGTCACTAGGTAAAAATAACATTAAAGTAGTTTCAGTAATCCCTACACAACAAAAAAAGAAGTTTGATTTGAGGTACAACCCATGCAGTATGTATACTGGCTCATACCTGGATAAAGTCTTCTCTCTGAAGCCAGACCGGTGCTTCATTACTCTGTACCAATGCCTGGAAAAGTGTTGCCCGCATCGCACAGTAATTATCTCCTCGCACTCTCCGAAGCCCACTGAAATTTGTATAAACTTCTTCATATCCCTAAAAATAAGTCAAGGAAACCGTCGTTTTTTATTTGGACATTTAGAGCGTTTTGATCACTGACAAAATATAATCTTAAAATAGATCAATATGAAATAAGCTGTTCACTATACAGTTAATTATACGAACACAGTGTACCAAAACAATTACCCAATAGTTTAGTGACTCATCAGGGAAAATACATCAGCTGCTTTTGAATGAGTCCCCCAGACCAATTCCAGACTTGGTAAAGTGCACACAAGCCAAACAACACTGATGCTGATACTATATAAATAGTGTAAATGCCTGACAAATATAATGCTTCTTTGAGGGACTGTCAACAAAGCAGATGAGTTATGGATTGTCTTTACAAATGGGTATAGACCTTCTGTAGGAATAAAAATAATGAACATTTGCTAGTCTTAGCATGTTTAATCAAACTCAGATATTTCCACTTGCCAATCATCAGTTTCAAATAGCTTCCAATTCTCACCTGATGAAGAGATATATTTGTGATCTTCAAAGCCTGTATATTTTTAATACACTTTTCAGCTAATCCTATTAGAAAGACTTATTATCTGTCAGCCTTGCATTTACCATATCTTAGTTAACTGGATATTGCTACAGCATAGTATAACCAAAATGCAAGACACCTACAAAGTTCTTGTAACTCTTGTGGAATTAGTGTATATTGCATCCCAATGTAGCTTTGCCAATTGGTCCCTACACTATATCTACCAGTTCTGACTGGCTCACCTTTTTAATCAGTGCACTTTTGGCTGTGTTTCCTCTCCACTCATTTTCACTGTACGTTAACATGTCCACTACTGGACAGATGCTGCACTTATCGTGTGGAACTGAAAAAAGAACAAAACTGAAATTGAGCTGCAATTTAAAAATAACACGGTTTCTTCAAAATATATAATTTATATTGATTAGCTTTGCATCAGTGATCAAATATCACATTGGATCACGGAAGCAAGAGAAATAAGCATTGAGCTATGACTAAGTTACATTTTGGAATACAATTAAAATGCTAAAGAAGCACTCACCCATCAAATCATCAACACATTTTGCTCCATTTTTTTCCAGCTGATCCTGTTCTATCTCTTCAGCACCTCGATACAGATCAACTTCACTGGGAAGAGATCAGTAAGGCATATCAAAATAGCCTAGAGTATGGTGTCCCAGTGGTCTAAGCCAATTGGTAACAAAGCATTCTCCTCAGAGATACATGTATTTATGTATTATTACACTGGTTTCACTAGCTGAAAGTTTGTCCACTACTAATTAATTTTTTTTTTTTTTTTTTAAATTTAGTCCTTGCCAATTAGTTTTTTTTTATTATTATTTTCTCCCCAATTTGAAATGCCCAATTATTTTTAGGCTCAGCTCACCGCTACCACCCCTGCGCTGACTCAGGAGGGGCGAAGATGAACACACGCTGTCCTTCGATGTGTGTGCCGTCAGCCGCCCACTTGTTTACACTCTGCAGACTCACCGTGCAGCCGCCTCAGAGCTACAGCGTCGGAGGACAACGCAGCTCTGGGCAGCTTACAGGCAAGCCCACAGGCGCCCGGCCAGACTACAGGGGTCGCTGGTGCGCGGTGAGCCGAGGACACCCTGGCCGACCTAGCCCTCCCTCTCCCCGGGCGACGCCGCCAATTGAGCCGCCCCTGGGTGCTCCCATCCACGGTCGGCTGTGGAATAGCCTGGACTCGAACCGGCGACGTCCAGGCTATAGAGCGCATCCTGCACTCTAGCGAGTGCTTTTACTGGATGCGCCACTCGGGAGCCCCTACTACTAATTAATTTTGTAATGCCTTATTCAAACATGAAACAGATTATGTCATATATATAAAGGGATCAATACCTTGCGTTATCCTCATCTTCGACAGCAGCACTCATTTCTCTCATGGGTTCTTCATCCAAAGATTTCAGAGGTTTTGGGGCACTGGGTTTTTCCTGGGTTACACTTTGGCTCTCCAGTTCCATCTCTATGCTGGGCGTCCTTTGTGTGTCTTTCATGTCAACAGCACTTTCCTCAACTTCAGCTTCAGCTTTTTTGCCTCCCTCGGTTGGATCCTCTCCAATGTCTTCCAGAGACTGTACTATATTTATCTCCACAACACTGTCCGCCTGGTCTGGACTTTCAAACGCTTGTGTATCTGCAGTTTTTTCTTCCTCCGAGCAGCTGGGAATATAAAGTATAGTTTGAAATGAGTAAGGCACTAGACCTGTGGCTGAAGAGAAACTGAAACTGCACATGGTGTTTCTATGGTAGCTATATTGATAAACCCTGCTGGCATTGTCTTTTAAAAAAAGACGACCTGTCCCCATGTTTTTTCGAACTAGACAAACAGGGGTTGATAACCACACTTCCACACGGTGTACTTACTTCCTTGAAACCGATGGGTCTTGGTTTTATGTCATTCATTGTTTTAAACTTCACGCCCTATGGCACAGACAGACACAGCTTATTGCTATGAAGGCAGATACAATGTTGTGCTTTTTGCTCAATAAATATATAATGCTAAGGTTTCTGTTAGTATAAATGCATTCTCACAAGCCCCCAAATATTTTGCTGCAAATCTTTTTGTTTTGTATACTTTTTGTTTTATACTATGTGGTGCTTTATGTCTAACGGCAGTGCTTGATTTGTGTTCTGTGCTGACTTCCAGTGTTACAGGTAAAAGGAACCCCCTGACCTTACATATTTTTATATGAGCAGCAAATTACGTGAGCATAAAGCTCAGTTGGATTGCCTGCATTGCAAGTCAACAGCAGAGTGAAACAACTGAAATACAATCTGAAAACAATTACTATATAGAGCTGGGACAAATATGTTTTAAATATATTTGTTATGTTCTTCCCATTCCTATCTAATAATGCCATAAATATGACCTGTTTCGTACTTCCATTAGCTACACAAGTCTCAAATGTGCAGTTTTTAAATAAATACATGTTTATACATTAGAGGACTATATAAAGAATGGGTAAAAGGTACAATTTATGGAATTATTTTGTTAGCTACAATCAGTTTAATACACCACAACATCGGTTTACATATTTTGTAACTGTGTTTTCAAATCTCAAAAAGGTTTCTAGAAGTGAGTTTCTCTATAGCTTTGAGGAGGGGGTGCGGATACTGTGAATATGGACAACAACATTTTAAAGCAGCAAAACCCAAAATCGTTTTGAGGGTAGGATTGTGTGTAGTTATTTTGTTAAGCCCAGACATTTACAACATACCTCTCACTCCTCACCGACTCCTCTGCAAGCCTGGGTCTCTTAGCTTTGTCATAAGAATTGATGGCCGAACTGTTGTTATCTTTACCGCCTGTCTCTGTTGCTAAACCTCTCTTGTCTTCCTGCACTGCAGCCTTGACTAACCTTCCAATTCCATTTTTCATAGTCTGCTGCACATCATCAGTGCAAGCAGTATCATTGATTTCCTCAGTGGCAGGACATTCCCTAGATTTAGTCCTGTAAAAAATATATACAATTAAATACAAGTGTGAGTACCTCACTAGTAAGTATACCACTACACTACAAACTTAAACCTGTATACCCAAGAAAAAAAACATCAGTACATTACAAGTGGAATGAGATTAGGTGGTCATAGGGCTTCTGTAAAATTGCTGGTTCCTTGGTTGTTGTTTTACAATGTATATATTTAGTATATGATCATCTAGTGATCTTAATTTGAAGCGTGCATCCTAATTAACATCCTAATGAAACAGCAAACTGGTAGAGAAATCTAAGTGAAGAAATCTCTCGAGTTCCATTACCCTATATCTCCCTTTTTTATTATAGAAGGTGAAGGAACCAGCCAATTATAAAATAGACCGTTTATAGTTAAACCTTACTCTGCATTGCTGGCAGGCTGCTCATGTTCTTCCTGGGTTACCATAGCTTTAGTAACACTTCCTGCAAAAGCTGTATGTGCTGTGTGCTCTGGGCCAGCTGCCACTGTTTTCCGCTTTGGTAGACTGATAGATTCGCTCTCCTGGTGCACAGCCACAGCCTCCTCAGCACGAGTTTCAGAGCACACTGGCTTTACTACACCACCCTCTACCACCCTGTCAACTGGCGTGACTCCGTGATTATTCTCCTGGCTGGGAAAAACAATGGGTTTGTCTTTTGAGTCTGACAATGAATTACTTATTCAGCACATTGCAAGAGTATTGTATTGAAATACTGGTGATACGCTTTGTATTCTAGGAGTTGTAGTACAAACCGTTCTAAACTGTAGTGTAGGTTTTTTTTTTAAAACTACAATCCCACAATGCTCATTAACACCGTTCGCTGGCCTTACACTTCCCTATTGCAACAAGACAACTATTTCCTTAGTTCCTTTTGTTTTGTTTTACAAGGTGTGTATTTTTAGTTTTTTTTACAGTATTTGCTGTATAAATTCAAAAACAATAACTTGGAAAACATGGATATTTAAAAACAGAGTAAAAAAAGACATTTTTAAGTTATTCGGCTACAGCTTCTTTGTGGTATCAAAATAATATAATAATAATATAATAATCATAAACCAACTATACATTTAATAATAATGGATCCATACTGTCATGTTCTTACATTTCTCTCTATACTGACGATAGATTACATAAATAAACTGTAACAATACAATGTAATACATTTCACATTAATTAATTGTTCAGTTGTAAAAACGAACATGAGATAAAAAGTTTAATTGAGATTTTTTAAATGTTACTTATTTATTTACCTTTTGTCATGAACACCAGTAGATACATTTGGAACGTCCTTTACAAGCATTCTTCCAGTGTTTTTGAATTTCCCTCGTGCCTCTGGTTGAGTCTCCACAATATCATCCTTGGTGGTGTAATCTTGCTTATTTTCAGTTTTATGCAACAATTCTTTTGTTTCTTCCCGCTGGGGAAGTTGGTGTGAACAGCAGCTTCCCATTTTGTGTTGCTGTTTTATTGTGTTACTGTGGGTTCTTTTCATTTAATAGAAAGGAATGTGGGGCTGAACTTTTCAAAGTGTGCGAAATGGATCGATGGTGTCATGTCATGACATCATAACTTTATTGCTCGTTTCCAGGCTGGTTTTTTGTACACTTAAAAAATAAAAGGAAATAACATTATGGTTAGACAAAAACCTGCATTGCGAAGATCACACTGATGAAGTAAAGGCGCCTGTCTAAATTATACTATATAAAAGAGATTGTAAATTGTAATTTCTTCAGGAAATAACGATATATAAACGGCAAGTTGTAAGAAAATATAAAATACAAGGAAAGGCACTAGAAAGTAAAAATACAACTATAATAAAAAAAGTTTTTAAAAAAAGTAGAAAGTAAAAATACAACTATAATAAAAACCGCTCCCACTCGCAATTAAGTTATTTCTAAGGAGTACACCTTTAAAAATGGGTTTATGTCGTTGGAAATATCTGCCTTACCTTGCTTAAAGTTTATGCCACAAAGAGGTACAGGTGAAGTGACTAGAATATTACAGGTATGATTATGTTACAATAATGTATTAGATTAAAAAAAGAGGTAAGTCAAATTGTCAAAAAGATTACTCTGCTCTATGAACTGTCTCACAACTATACATGTCAGTACGCATGTGCAGTAACTCGCAGGGTAACTAAACAACACCTTGCCAGTACTAGTAATTCTCCTACATAACTTCAATTCTATCTAGTTTTAACAAAGTCACAACAAAGGTAAACATAAAAGGGTTCACATGAATATAGCTCATTCGCCATGGGTTAGGCTACTTTTGTGTTCGAAAACTTTTATTTATTTTATTTTTTTATGCCTAAACCTGTTGTGCCTGTTTTAAAAATTGCTGCAGATTTCTGCAAACGTTTGGTTAACATTACGTTTTTATATTATTAATAAACTTAACTTTGATATTGCACATGTTTATTTAATTTATAATGTGTATATGACAGTCTCTGTATAAACTTCCCAGACGTAGCCAGTAAAATCCTCATTCCCCCATCTCAAAACATGTCCTAATCCTTGGGAAGCGTGACGTACGAAAATAAGAATCCTACAATAAAAAAAAAATGATAATAAAAAATAAAAAAGTAATATAAGCCACGTCTTTCTCTATAAACGATCAAATAGAAAACTTAAGTACACCCTATTCTTATGCACTTAAATTTGGCGTGTACGCGCTGCATGCTTTTGCCGTTTCAGCAGTATCGCTAATTACTGTACTACACAAACCAACAGGATTTTGGAAGCAAGTATAGAAATAAAACTTGTTTACCTTTGTATTTGGCTGTGGCGCTAGCCGTTGTTTCCCCAATGCACACGTCAGGACATCGAGTCTGTTTTAGTTTCACTTTCCTTATTTATAAACTGAAGTACGATCTGCAAAAAAGTGATCTACAAACCACATGACGAATTCCCAGAAGCACACCAAACTGAGAGCTCTGCAGTTTAAAAATCATCTCACATAAAGTGTAAGAGAGCATAAGTACATAATTATTAGTATTATTTTAACCGAGGCCCGTGACTCATAGGTGGCTACGCCTTGATACAGATAGATAGATCGATAGATCATGGGCTTTTGCTGTGCATGTAAGCAAATTTCTTCCAAAAATATACTACAGTATAGGAATGTATTTACAATACAGTGCACAAGTACATAATTATTAGTATTATTTTAACCGAGGCCCGTGACTCATAGGTGGCTACGCCTTGATACAGATAGATAGATAGATCATGGGCTTTTGCTGTGCATGTAAGCAAATTTCTTCCAAAAATATACTACAGTATAGGAATGTATTTACAATACAGTTCTTGCTTAAAAAGGAAAACGTTTTAGTTATGAGGTAGAACATTAGTAGATTGGAAAAGTCATTAGCGTTTTTTTTTCTGTAAGGGAAAAACAATACTGATTACAAGCATCAGCATTACTTGGGTTGTTTATTTCTGTTTTAACTTTATTGGCTGCATTTTGCAATGTCTTAATTCAGACCCCTGCAGTCACACATATATCAAATATGTATTTAATTTAATTTATCTGATGCTCAGGTTTCCTAATGCAGCTGTGGAATGTCAGTTGTTAAAATAATTGTAGCTGACAAAATAATAATTCCATAAATCTGACCCATGTTCACGCTTCCATTCGCAAATGGGCAGTTTTAAAGGAACTACATAACACATACATCTGGTAGGACACTCAATTCTGAGTTTGCTTACCTTCCCAGTGGTCATTTCTTTTGGGTCAAAGCACGAGTCAATAGGGGAAGGAAGCAGCTGATTGGTTATTGACAGGAATGAAGCCCGTTTATGAAACTATTCAGTCAGCCACAATTACATTAAACTTTACATATTTCACAGTGAATGCCTCCAAAGGCTGCTTATTCTATCAGACGGAACACTTGACTTGCAAAACCTTATGATTCATTTATTGACCAAGGTTTAAGGACTCTTCTGGACCTAGCAAGACTCTTGCCAGCACAGAACTGCTTACCTAATCAGCCCAGGCATTGCTAAAGTTAGTCCCTCGCTATTCTAAAAGCATGCTGTCAGACAGTGTGCCATTTTAATTAATATGTATGTGGCTGGGTGAGTGTGTGTGCATTTTATCGCCTATTAGCACAGAGTATGGCTTTCAAATATGGCTTTCATTATGCTACCATGTTATCTGATTTCTAAATGATAATAACAATGGATGAATGTATAATGTTATATCAACATACCCAATCTGCAATTAAGCAGACTAAGGTTATGTCATTCCTGAAGATGCAATTCTGCAATAGCAATGTATTATTAATTATTTGTTTATTTAGGAGACGCCTTTATCCAAGGCGACTTACAGAGACTAGGGTGTGTGAACTATGCATCAGCTGCAGAGTCACTTACAATTACGTCTCACCTGAAAGACGGAGCACAAGGAGGTCAAGTGACTTGCTCAGAGTCACACAATGAGTCAGTGGCTGAGGTGGGATTTGAACTGGGGACCTCCTGGTTACAAGCCCTTTTCTTTAACGACTGGACCACACAGCCTCCTTGCAATGTATAATTTATTTCTTGACAGAATATCACAAAATCTCTGCAGTCATTATCCAACCAGCTCCAGTTCACATTCACACAACTCACCTGTAGTTCATCATTTTACCAACAGGTGCCACCGCAGCAGTGTAACACGTATATGGGGAAAACAATATACAGCATTCAAAAGATATTAAACTATTTATCAAAAGCTATATCCCACTGAAGGAGTGTACCTGGATTTCTATCAAAGCTCTTGTACCCTTTCAGTGTTTACAGCAGTTCTCCGATATTGAGATTGTTTTTTTTAGTTTTTTTTACGTATAGCCGTCTCTTTCTGGCTTTCAGCTTACTGCAGGGATGATTGAGGGATTCCAAACAGCTGTACTCTGTCTGAGCTCCTCATTCCTGAAAGCCATGGAAACTGTGAACTTAATTCGACTTAAAACTAATCTCAGCCTGTGTTTCTACTGGGTTGAATTGCTAAGAGAGGCAGGTACTACGGTTCTCCTTTTTAGTCAATCTAGACTTTTTAAAAATTATTCCCAAGTTGTACGGTATGGAATGACCGCCAGAAAACACTGAAAAATTGAGAAAAAAAGAAACAATGGCTCCATAAACACTGGAGAAGTGCTCTATTGAGCTGGCATCTCTTCCATCTAAACATACAATGGAAGAATTGAGGAATCTTTTTTTTTTTCTTGGCAGTTTTACATTAGTAAATTAGAAATCAATAACAGGCAACATGTTTTTTTATTCATATTGTGTGATATAAATCATGTAGTACTTGTACACAGACAGGAAATCTAAAACACTAAAAATCACTTCGTATCTAAGAAATATTTAGTTGCCACGGTACCCTAGAATTCAATACCCAGGACCACTGTTTGCTGTGATAAGCTTCTAAAATGAAATGGAAAACTTGACGGCATATAAGATGTATTTCCCTGAAGGCTGAGATACCTTGCACTAGTATTTCATTATGTGTGACATGTGTTGCAGTTTTGGTGGATTCAAATTCAGGGCATAATCCTGCTATGCTTGGTATAAATAGCATTGATTTACAGTTTACAGTTGAGGTTAGGGAATACTAATACCCAAACCCTTTCTCCAGGCTTCCCTAGTACTCAAATTGACATGATTTATTTCTGACAAGTTGTCAATAGAGAAAGATGGTCTGTTTTTTTATGAAATGCTGGGCTGTGTGTACATAAGGTACTGCTTCTGCAACCAACATCACATGCCTTAGAGACAAACACTTGATGTGTTACTATTGAAAACACACACAGCACTGAGCAATACAGCACACATTTATTCTGTAACCAAGTGTGAAAGCAAACAGTTGTAATATATTACATCTGATTAAATGCAGTAAAAAAAGAAACAATACAGTGAGATGCACTATAGGAACATTTACATAAACATCCACATGTGTGCTAATGTGTCAATAAAGGGCAAACACAGTTTTATTGTACACTAGTAAAAAAAAAAAAAAAAAGTAAATGTATGTTTTGGTAATGTAGTAGATTTGGTCTTTAATGAGACAAAAATGTCATGGAGTGTATTTAATGAGCGATTTCTAGTTTCAGAAAAGCTGGAACTTTCAGTTTTAATGTTTCAGTCATTTTTTGTCTTTTTTTCTGACACAAGATGAAATTAGAAAATACACGAAAATAACTGAAATCATTAAAAAAAAAAAGAAAATCTTGAAAACAATAGCAATTAGCTAATAAAAGATGTGCATTGTTGTAAATTATAAACCAGGATTATTTTTATGACCAATCTGACATCACAAGCCTGTAAAAATCTCTCAGTTTGGCACTCTGTAGTTTAAGGCATGTGGGCATGTGGGCTTCACAGCCTTACAGCGCACCAAGACACACTATGCACGCCATGTTGTGGTTTATATTTTTCATATTATTCCCTTATATGATTAAAATTAATTAACATTAAAAAAAGTTAGAAAACATTTTTTACAGAAAATAAAATAAAATACCATCCGCCACTTCCGCAGTGCACAGAGTAAGCACTGGTCTATAACCCCAAGTTTATGGGCTGATGAATTCCAATTAAAAGCTTCAAAGTCTATTAACCTGGCACTGGGATTAAATGCCTTGTGGCCCCTGAGATTTTTTTATTTTTTTTTGCATATTTAAATGTAAAGTCAAATATTGACCATTAACATTTATAAAGGGGATTGGAAGCTTTCCACCACAGAACTCTTTGAATAAAATCTCAAATAATATTCATGCGTGATACAACATATTGGGCTCCATTCAAATTATCTAAATTGTGGCAGATCTACCGCTGTCCATTAAACAACTAAATGCTGTGTGACCCTCCCTGCTATTGTACATATTTTTACAGACAGAGAAGCACATGCACTGTTAGCCGTTTGATTTTCAAAACTAATGTCAGTAACTTGAGTAGCACTTTTTTAGATACGCCACTGTTTAGATAAACTGAATGGACCCAGTTGTCTAAAACTCCAATCATATATCCAACTCTTTTTCTCCCTCACTACAGCACCTAAGCAGGAGGCTGATAGGAAAGGTTAATTAGTACCTGTTCTTTATAGCTCTCTGAGTAATGTGCCCCACGCTACTTTAATATACTGCATCACAGCAGACCTTCTGACCAAAGGATCATTCCCATTAGAGATGCTTTTAACAGCAAGGGCTTGGATTCAATGACACACTCACTGCTGGAGTATGTGACACTCAGTTGTAGTTATTAGATTAAAAAAAAAAAGTTCAAATCAAATTGGACACTATTAATGTAGTATTACTACCCTTAATTCAAGTGCATCACCTGTGTTTTATTTAAAATATTTAACAATTTTTGTACACTCTCCTTTCCAAATATATACATTATAACTTCATAGTCCTATGAAGATTTGTCAAAAAAGATTCATACATTATGTGGTTGCTACTGTACCTAGCAGGAAGTGCTGTCCACAAGGAAATGTTTATAGAACCAGAATATTAAACAACTCAAAAAACAAAAAGGGCTGTGACCCACTCCGTCATGACTCAATATTGATTATCACCAGCACCTAACTTGACTTACTCAGAGGCTTTTGTGGTTTCAATTTCTACCTATTGGTGGGTAACAGGTACGTTATAATGTCTGTCATCCTCTGTCAGGAGGGTGATCTTGTGCCAGTCCCTCCCACATACATCAGTGAAACTAACTTCAAATTCCTCTGTGCCATACTTGTACAGTCTGAAGGTTTGGATTTGCAGCTCTAATGTGTATCCAAGAAGAAACATCTCAATCTGTAACAAAAAAAAAAGGCCCAATCGTAACTTTAAACATTACATTAACAGATTTGAACATTGACATGTTTTTCAAGGGGTTTTTTTGTACTTTATAAAGACAGTGAGTTGGAGGGGGGGGGGGCAAATGGGTACAGCACCTGTTTCTAAGCAGCAAGGGTTAATGCTCTATACTGAGATTTCAATTGCGAGGACTGGCAGCTTTTTCATGATTTGATCATAATAAAGCACATGAATCGTCATGCATTTCAAGCAAGTGGAAGTTTCCAGTTTCATTGATGTTACCTTTCCAGGGACTGTGTAAACACTAGTCAGGTTTTCACTAAACAGGTCCTTTCAAATTTACATCGACAGAATGCAAACTTGGGTGAAGCCTTAGTGCTACAGCTGGAAATAAAGCTTACTAACACATTTAAAGATGAGTGTAAAAAAAAAACATCCATACAGCCAAAAAATGTTATGATCATATGAAACAAGAAAAACGGGTATTAATGAAGCTTTTAAAAGTAAAGTTAAACCCCAAAACAACTACCTGTATGCCAAGTCACTCAATCACTTTGGAATTATAAATGGATTTTCTACCTTATTTCAAAGCTTAGTTTACCTGCTCAAGTCCACCAGAGTCACCAATGGTGTTCAGGTGGTTTAGCATGAAGCTAAAAGGGTCTAAAGATGTGTCCCTTGAGAAAAGGACTGCACAGAAATTGGGGACATCTTGCCCGTGCCTCATCCCCTCAAACATCTCAATGGCCAGGTAGAGCATGAGGAATTTCACTGCCTCGTACATCTTGTACTCGCTTGCTTCATCCATGAACAGGAGCTTGCAGGCCTTTTCACGTGCCTTCTTATCCTTGAGTCCATAAATATCACCCCACTATGGAAATATTAAAACGTTACAACAATCCCATGAAATATGTAGGGGAAATCCAGCTACATACAGGTAGTAACCCTTTCTTTGGATCTGAATCCCCCTTACAGGAAAATTTCCAACTAACATCATTTTTAAAAGGCTGTTATTTCCCACTAATACAAAACAAAGCTGTATTTAGTAAACATATATTCTATATAGTTAAAATGATAAACCAAACAAAAAACACACAACAATACATACATTGACTTCAACTTGCTGAAATGCAAATATGCTGATAACACAAGTACACTTCTACAGTATGAATGTGCATTTCTGTGGAAGTGTCCAAAGCTGCAGTAACATGTGAATCTATCTACAATGTAGTGTACATTTTACAAATAAAGTGCCTTAATTATCACAACTGCATGGGAAGTGTAAAGTTACTGGATACACTTGTGACTGTTTAGAACGACCGTTCAGTGTTTCTCAAACTGGTTTGTTTCTCTGGGGGAATTTCTCTTGAGGAAACATTGAAAAAATATGAGTGTATTAAACATATCAAGTCTGTACATGCACATGAATGGAGAATACCACTTGCCCTGCACCCAGAAATGTGTTTCTATAAGACCCCTGCTAAGTCTGGTCTGAACTAAAAGGTAAATTGTTATCACTCCATGACTGCAGAATCAAACAAAATAAAGACTGATAGACTGATACCCCCCTATTCACACTACCTACAGTACTGGACATAACTTCAATTCAAAATGTAATGATTGTGCATTGTTTGACATAAAATGGACAAACCTTTTCAAAATATTTACACACAATAGGATTTGTCACAAAATAAACAATTCTTTGTAGATTTAACCATTTACTTCTAAAACAACAACAATGGTGATAGAGGGCTTGGTGACTGCCATGATGTCTTCCAGAACAGGGATTCTCAAACTGGGGCCCGAGGGTTCCCTGGGGATAGGCAAACATTACCCAGGGGGTTCCCGGAAAATTCTGGAAACTGCTTCTTTTGTACAAGAATATACAAATGTTCTTTCACTGTAGTCGTGAAAGACCAACCTTGGGATTTTATGCAGAAGCTACTATACATAAAACACAGACTTGAATTTTGTCAATTTCTTGACTTTATTCTACAGTGGTCTGACTGTTGTGGTGGTGAGAGAGCCCTTATGACACTAACAGACAATATTGCACTCAAAACATTTACATTCACTGCAGTTCAGAATGTCTTTCTTGTTTGTGATTAGCCTTGTCCTCAGTTTTCTTTTTTTTTTTTTTTTAGTCGTCGCCAATTTTTTACCCCGGTTTTCTCCCCAATTTAGTATGCTCAATTATTATCTGTATCCTCGGCTCACCGCTCGCAACCCCCCCGCCGACTCGGGAAACGGCGGCTGAAACACGCATCCTCCGAAACGAGCTCCTGCCAAGCCGTCATTTTTCACACTGCAGATCCACAGCAATGCCACCAGACCTATAGTGCCGGAGGACAACACAGATCTGGCGGCTCCACTGCAGAAACACCGGCGCCCACTAGGAACACCGCCCCCTAGGAACTCCCGGTCACGGTCGGTTGTGACATAGCCTGGATTCAAACCTGCGATCTCCAGGCTATAGGGCACATCCTGCACTCCGCGCGGAGCGCCTTACTGGATGCGCCACTCAGGAGCCCTTGTCCTCAGTTTTCAGTTGGGGTCCCTCCCTATTCAAAATAGGTTTTAAAAAGGATGTCCCCTAAACAAAAACATTTGAGCCTCTACTGTAGACCATTAAATGTCTGAAAGGTATAGTTTCTGGTTGTCTCTATTTTCGAATGAGCTTAGTTTGCTTTAAATCTGTAACATTTGCTTTAAAACTGTAACACCTACCAACACAACTTTAGTAAAATGCCGTATAGATTACCTGAAACTTCAACATGTCTACGCATTTACGTAGCTTATAAAAAGCTTTTGGTCCTGTGTATTTTTCTGGTCCGAAGCTGTACTGCTGTATCCAGTTGCATCCTTGTGAGTAAAACAGCTTCTCAGGGAGCTACACAGCACCAATAAAACATGAGAAAAGAAAAAAGTTTCCTCTAGAACACTACAGTAAAAAAAAGGAATACTTCATGCTATCTACATTTTCATTAATATCTCAGAAAATAATTCCAAAAACTAAAGTTTGGTTGTGGTTGAAAAATGACAAACAAATCAAACCAGTAACTGCTGTCCAAAATTATTCAACACACATATAATAGTTATAAAAACAGGTATGAATAAAAAAATAGGAATATGAATATGTACCAATGTACAGCCACCTTTATTTTAAAAAGGTACCTTTGTGATATCTTGTTCTTTCATCCAGGATGGAAAGGGGATGCCATTGCTGAGCACCTGAAACAGTGTCGCTCTCAATGCACAGTAGTTGTCTCCACGAACTCTGCAAATGTACCTAATATTATGTACCCTGTAGATTTCTCCATAGGCCTGAAAACAGATCATGGAGACCACAATGATAAACAAATGACCATGCATCTAAAGCTGTATTAGAGGGGTTCAATAAAACAACAACAAGTTGCAGGAAATTCCCCAATGAAAATGTCATGAATTACATTAACATGCACACTAACTGCTATACTAAGATTACTTCCAAGCACCACTGGAAAAATGCTCAAATGTTTGGTGGGTTCTTGTATTTATCATCAACTCCCTCAGATACATTTATGGTAAAAACACTGCCCCCATTCGCCCCTTTGTGCTACTGACAAACTAATTCCAGTCTGTGTTTGGCACTAAAGCCAGGTTGATATTGGGCTATTTTTTACTGTGAAAACTTAGGTTGACATCCCTGATAATTGACAAGACACGACTCATCTGTAAAATGTTAGTTACATTGTACTTGTTAAATAAACACCCCCATGAACGTTCATAGAGTGCTGTGTTTATATTACTGAAGATATATTACTGAAGATGACCGTAAACAACTAACTCACCTGGTTAACTGGCCATCCACATTCATGGAATAACAACAGTGAACTTTTAGATAGTCATGTATTTAATGGGTTATAATTGAGTAGCATGGGGAGGATTCTGTAGGATTGTTTATACCTTCCTTATTTGATCAGCATGAGGTGTCATTCCTTTCCATTCCAGTTCACAGTACTCTAGTAGGTCCATTGCTGGGGATACACTGAGACTTTCTGACACCAGAGGAGAGAAAAAAAAACACTGAAGTACTACACCATATAAATGCAGACACAGATATACAATTCTGAATCATACATGAAAGAATTCTTACTTTTGGTCATCCCTGGGAAACATCCTTTGTAACTGAAATGAAAGAGGAAAGGCTAAGTCAATATATCCCCATACTTTAAAATGAACATAAAATTTTTTGTGGTGAGCAAAAGATGTTCTTGGACTTGGGTGGTTTGGGATAACACATTTCTTGGAGGTTCAGGACCCTGGCTTACTTAAGATATGTTGTGAAGTATCTTGTTTGGTTATAAAACATTGTATGTTTCCTGCCACTAAGTATTGTAATTAACTAAACAGCATCAGATATAACATATTTTAAAAATGTATTTGTACAACAAATATATACCCAGTAAATAATTCCAATTATGCACAAACAGCCATCAAAACCCAAAAGGCCTACAAAAGGAATTTTGTTTTTTTAATGATGTCACTACAAGGATTTGTTTTGCTTCATATATCATCCAGGATCTAAGAGGAATGGTCATAAAGTGGAATGTCGCAAGTAATAAAACACTGCTGTAAATGTTCAGTTTTTAATTTACTGCACTGAAATACCAGTGTTGTCTGTGACACAGCTCCCGAGTGCCTTCTGATAGATCCTAGTAGCACACACATAAGACATGGCAATAAATCAAAAGGAAATGTGTTGTGTATTGATGATGTTGTCTGGCTATGTGTTAGGATAAGGATCTACTGTAACATGTGGAATACATTATTAATGTAAAATAACAGGTTTTAAGTTGCAGATATTAATTAAATGGAATAAAGTGTTCCCTCATTTGCCCTTGTCTACACAATTATTGAGTGACAATAAATAACCGGACAGTCTGATTTAATTTAGAAACTCAAACTAATCAAACTAACTAAAACCACTCATATGATATACCATGTATGTAACACTTCATTATACATTTATAGGAGAGGATGAGGTGTGTAAAGGCCATTTCCCAGGCAAGCAGGGAGAATGGATGAGATGGGAGAGTGTGGAACAACGCAAGATCAGCTGGCAAGACCTATGGACAATGGAACAGAGCAGGATCAGTTTCCTCATCAGATCAACATATGATGTTCTCCCATCACCACAGAACCTAAACCTCTGGGTGGGTGAGGATCCCTCATGTCCTTTGTGTTCATCACCTGCAACATTAAGGCACATTTTGACAGGATGTAAGGTACGTCTTAGCCAAGGATGGTTTACTTGGCGCCATGACCAGGTGATGCGATGCATTGGAAGACAAGCATAACATGACCAATACGTTGCCACCAGTTCCATCAAAGCATTACACACAGAAGACAATATTCCTCCATCCAGGAGAGCAACCACCAAGAAAAGGTGTTAAAACCAAGCCTCGCCCAGGACAACTGGAAGCTGCTAGAGACTGGAAAATGCTGGCAGATGTTGGTCAACAGCTTATTTTTCCACCTGAGATTGCCAGCACTAACCTTCAACCAGACATTGTCTTGTGGTCTGGATCAGCACACCTTGTTCATCTGATAGAGTTAACAGTGCCATTGGAGGATGCTGTGATTGAGGCATATGAGAGGAAGAAACTGCAGTTTGCTCAACTAGCTGCTGAAGCGGAACAGCAAGGGTGGAGTGTCCGGGTTTACCCAGTGGAGGTGGGTTGTCAAGGATTTGTGGCACACTCTACAACCCGGTTTCTCAGAGATGTCGGGTTCAGTGGCCAAGAGTTACATTGCACAGTGAAGAACTTATCTGAAGCAGCAGAAAGGAGCAGCAACTGGTTGTAGTTGAGATGGAAAGATTCAGGCTGGGGATCTCAAGTACAATAGAAAGAAAGCAGATAAGTAAGCTTGGCTGAGTTGAGTGGGGGATGGAGGGGGTGATGCTGGGACGCCAGAATCACTGTCGAGTCCTCTTGAGGTGTCATGGGCTAGTCGACGAAACACCGAGGATGGAAGGTGCCCACTTGAAGATCCCAGAGATATACCCTACTTAGCTCAATCCAGATGGATGTCATGCTGATGCGCTGGGGAGACAGCACCGTGGTTGATTCCCAGAGCCAGCATCGCAGCCATTGTGTGTGCTGATGCGCTGGGGAGGCAAAATAAGCTGATCCCTGGAACCAGCATTACACTTCAGCCATCAACACCAGGCAGAAGGATATCTACATCATCAGATGGAAAGAAACGCAAATGGATGGAGATGCAGATGGATCACATTAGTTTACTGTAAAGCTATGTCTTAGTTGGTGCTTATTGTGGCGAGAGCCAAGTTCAAATCAGCATGAAGTTTTAACATCTACTCTCGTGTAATGGAAATCATTTTATTAAGCTTTTAAAATTACGACAGAACACCCAAACCCAATACATAATTTGTTTACAGTTAATTGTTTGGTGAATTCCTCTAATCATGCATTTTCTCATTACATTACAAATACATTAGGCAAAATCCACATCAATGATCTCGATCACATTAGGTATTCCATTCGTGTCCGTGGCGATATCTTTTGAAAGCAAGCCCCATACTGCACTTTTTAACTATTAAATGAAATGTTTATAGAATACTTAACAACTGCTATTAGGACCATGCTGTATGACTTGTTTATTATTAATAGCGTTATAATTAAACTATACCAAATCACGTTTTTATTTACAACGAAGGGAAACATGTTTGGCTGATTTTATAAGCATTTCGGCAACACAGTATAGGTTACCTTCATTGTAAATAAAAAACGTGATTTGGTACAATGTAATGATAACGCTATTAAAAATAAATGAATCATGATTATAGCAGCAGTTTTTAAGTATTCTGTAAATATTTTGTCTAATAGTTAAAAAGTACAATGTGGGGCTGTCAGGTCTTGTTTTCAAAAAAATATCAGCACAGACATTATGGAATACTGTGTGTATGTATGTATGTATGTATGAAGTATGCATGTTTAACAGAGAGAGAGAGAATACATGCATGTCTCCAGTCATATGTGGTGTTCACGGTCATGTCGCATTAAGTTCTAGCCAAAATTGTAGATAGTTATTACTGCCATAGCCTTATCTTTTTGCCTATTGATTCACACCATTGCCACTGTACTTTATGCATCCCTTCCTGTGATGTCATCGGGCAGTGTGTTCAGGGCTTAAGGTTACAAATTGTTAAAACAAGTGAACAAATCTCATTCATAACCACAAGTATATAAAAGTCTAAAATATTTCCATAACTACAAATATTGAATTATCTAGGTAGTCTCTGTATTGTCGGCGTCACAGCTGCTGTCTGTTAAATTTCATTTTCAAGGTGAGTTATAGTCTTTCATTAATTAAAACCCTCCTTTTCCAAGTGCAGATTAACTCCTGATAAATGATGACAATTAACACGGATTTGGTTGTAAATTTCCACGCAAGCAAAAGAAATAGTCGTAAGAAGCACGGCTTGTTAAGATATTAACATTATTTTGTAAATCAACATAATTTCAGAAATCACGTAATTATTTAACAACGAGATAAGCATAAAGACTTCTTGAAAATGCCCAAATCAATGCTACATAACTATTTTTTGATTAACAATGGAGTTATTATTTACAAACTTTTGAAAATCCTACCCATTATTTCTTAAAGTGATTGCAGCTTGCTTAAAACATAATTCCATAAATGTCCCCTTCAATGTACATCCATTCATTATATGGGGCTAAAATGGTAGTTTAGAATGAAATCTATGTTTTAAACAAATGTACAGGTATTTTCATTTTAAAACATGCTTTCCGGAAGTACAATAAGATAAATAAATCTCAGTTTGCAGCCTTGCTTTCTGATTGTCTTGCACTTTTATAGTCATTTCACCTACAGTAACCATCCGCTGCTTTTCCTAATGACTTGCAGCCAGTAAGATGCTTGACTCAAAGACACTGATGAGGTCAAACAACCCAGGAAGTACAAGTGTATCAGATTTCCCTAGATGGGAAGACAAGCCAACTGAGGACTTATGTTTACCTACTGTAGTACCAGATGCTGTGCTTTAAAATGAAAATACAGGCTTGAGATATTATGTTTCTTTTGCATGACAGGCAAGATTTATTAAAGCATTTTGTTAGCTACAACCACTTTAAGGTAGTGCCAAGGAAAGGTCATGTATATGCAATGAATCATGCCACCACTTGC
This sequence comes from Acipenser oxyrinchus oxyrinchus, assembly GCA_030684275.1. Lineage (NCBI taxonomy): Eukaryota > Metazoa > Chordata > Actinopteri > Acipenseriformes > Acipenseridae > Acipenser > Acipenser oxyrinchus. The sequence goes on from CM060250.1 coordinate 13,884,191, forward strand.
AGTGTGGCAGTAAAACTGTCAGCACCATGGATGAGAGGAAAATTTGTTTCCAAACGGGTTTTAATTCACTCAATGCTGAATTTCATTGCCATGGATTGGTACTCTATTGTACAGATGAGGACAAACAAGAGAAAGGCAGCTGTTCTTGCTGAGAAATAACACATTTTTAAAAGGCTTGTTTTGGTTTCATTGAATATTGCCATCAGAAAACATGGTAAAGGGAATTACTCGTATTTTCCCAGTATCGGCACAGCTCTAACTATAATTTTTTTTCTGCTTATGGATTCTTGTTGAACATGTAGCAGTTTAGGAATGTTCAAGATAGTTATTTTCCTTAGTGCCATTTTCAGGCTAAACCCGCTTTCACAAAACCATTTGAAACACATTTTATAAAATACTTTTTATACCAGTTTCTCTAAAAAATTGCTGTGTGAATTTAGTACATTTTATGAGAGAACGACAACTTGTTCTTTTGATGAAGGGGTGACGTTGTTTATATTGGTATTTCTGTAAATCCACTGATGCATGTTGAGATATACAATGTAAATAGAAAACAAATGTGCTAAAATGCTCTTCTAATAAAGAGACCCTGTGAATTTGAGAAAATGAAATTCAAACTAACTAAAAAGTATTGCTTTAAATGCCTCTAATTTCTTCTTGCGACAGGGATAACCCTGTAACTGGTTCTTGCGCAAATGTGTGCAGCTGGGATGCTGAATAGGAGACACGTTGCTAGGCAACCAATTGAGCAGTTAGGCTCGTCCAATGCGGGAGGTCCGGATTGGCTGGGGGGGGGGGGCGTGCCCAGGGGAGGCTGCGTGCAGCTCAAAAGGCGTCTGCAGGATTAACTACTACGGAACCCTTCAACTGCAAGACGGTGCCTGTAAAGCCTCTGTCCAGCCAGGACCGTCACAACGACCCGGAGTCACTGAGAGGCCGGGACTTTGGGAGCAGCAGCAGTAGGTTAGTTTAGGGGATGTTGATCCTGATCAATAAAGAGAGGGTTACCGTAGTGTAGCTGGTTCCTGGAGCGGTGTCTTTTAGAGGCTAGCACTCGCCTTGTGTGGCAAACATTTATTTTTAGGTTTGTTTTCTTTATTAAATCTGACACTAGGGCTACCACTGCTGGTACCATAGTGACAGCCTGTGTGTTAAATAAAATCTGCGCACCTGTGCGGCGTGTCAACACCCAGTGCTCTGTGTCTGCCTCAGTATTATTCAGTGACGACCCACACACACCTAACACTTCCCCCACTACACTCCTATTTCTCACCAAAAAATCAATGATATCTTGATATTATTTATATTAAAAAAAAAAAATGTTAACATAAATCAGTCATAAAGTCAAGCCACCAATGAAAAACAAATGTACTTACTGTTTCAAAAAGCGCCCTATGTAAACATATGGCTTTCGGATAAAAAACAGACCAAGTACAAATCCAACTCCTAGTATTAGCCGTCCTTCCAATGTCTGCCACAAAAATCCAGACAACCAGTAGACTGTTTGCCTCACGGACTGGAATCCACTTTTATCTAAAGTATTAAGGAAAAAAGGATCAGATTACAGGACGCTTACATATTACACATTATATTAATAGTCTATTTTTCATTGCATACATATAAATCTTGTTGGGTTATTTATTGCGGTGTCAAAAAATTCACTATTGAGTTTTTTTTTACCATACCCCAGGGCCACTCTACTCCAGGCCTGTGTTATAATGGCAAACTCATAAAACAGCAATTAACAAAAACAATGTGGAGAAAACTATGTGGAGAATGAATACAGTAAATGAACAGTAGGGTAGAAAATATGACCAAAGTCAGCCGCCTTTGATCAAATAATATGAAAAATCTGATCAGCCCACCTTTCTACGGGGGATCAACTCTCAATAAAGTCAAGAATCCACTCAGCCATATTGGGGGAATAGTGGTAGAGATAGAAAACCTCTAAGATGGTTTCCATACAGCCAGATTAGATTGTAGGTCAAAGACAAGGGCCTCTCAACACATTCCTCAGTAATGGTTGTAAAGTAATACTGTACCTTCTAGGTTCCAAGTCAATACAACAAATAGTATCTGAGATACAGCAACATCCTTTTTCTTTTCTTAAAATCTGTCTTATGTGCACGAGAATGCAGCAGCTTACATACTGTTGCTATATGTTTTCATGTACTGGATTGTTTATCTACAGTAGGGGCATACTTGTGAAAACACATGCGCTGTTGAGTCTCCTTACTGTGTATATTCATATGAGGTATTCATTTGATATATTAATACCTGTGTTTAAATCACTGCTTTTTTACTGACAAACTTATACTAAAGAGGCCTGATGTGTGATGAATAGTTATCTAAAAAGGTGTGGTATTAGGAGCAGGTTATTTTTAAATCAAGTAAATAAAGTATCTGGTGACCTTTCCAGTCACGAAGATCCTTAATGTTAAAAGTACCTGATGCAGTGGGGAAACTGCTTTGTTTTTCACTGTATATGCCAAGTGGATTAGTTCAGCCTCTAAATACTCATCCAGCTTTTGTTCTCTCTTCAAAATCAAATATTTGTTTGAAATCCAATAAATATCCATATTCAAAATACTACAGTAAATGAAAGAATGCAGCATACTCCACCGGTAACCCAGCCTCTACCCAGGTTTAACTACTCTGTTCTTTACTGTCTGCTCTTGTATGCAAGCCACTCTAAATGTGTTTTATTAACTCAGCTCTTTGAATGTCTAATATTTGCCATCTAGGAGGATGGAGTTCCTGTTACACCCACGCATTTTTACAAAGAAAAGAAATCAACAGCAGAATCTAGAAAATGGCAGCCCTTTTCCTCTTTATGTTGAATAAATGTGAACATACAGTACACAGAGTTCCACATGCAATTGCAATGTCTTTCTGTAACTTATAATTAGGGCTCCTAGTTTTCGGTTTTAATTTCCATCTCTCTCCCTCCCTTTAAACTTTAATTAATAGTTAAGTTAAGCCTTAACTGAATACCAGATTGTTTAAATTAGCGACGAGCTACTAGAAACTAACACAGTGGAAATGAATGAGCTGAAATAGGCGATTAGAGCCAGAACGAAATGCAGGTTAAAATAGAATCAGGCGAGATCAAAGTACGTTGTTTGTTAACTCAATCAAGAAATGAGGGTAAAAAGAAACAACTTTCTTTGGTAATTAGTGTTTGATTAAGAAAGCGAATTGGCTCAAAATATATTTAAAGGGACATCACATGATCAAAAATAAAACCCGAAAACTAAAAGCCCTACTTATAATGTGTACTTTGTTAGTCCTGCATAAATACTTTAGCCCCAAATATCACATGAATATAAAGTGCATGTGTGAGCAATAAGATGTTACAGTATGCATGGTAAAAGATAAAACACAATTATACAACTTGATACATACTGAACATTATTATCCCAACAATAGTTTCCAAACCCTTTTAGAAAACCACAAGATGAAAGTGAGTGAACGCACTTTAAAATAATTGAAAAATGTCACCAAGTTCTCAAGGCTTAACAAGTTTGATATACTGTACAGATAAGTATACAGATAGATATGTATAGATATGTAAGAATGAATACCAAACATTCGATTTTCATTCAATACTATATAAATGCAATACTTACTGTACTAAACTAACTGCACAGACACTGAATACAGTTGAGGGAAAATAAATGAATCATGAAGACAACAAGCACTCTAGCTACACTGTGGAGCTAATATAGCCAGTGCAGACGTTTAAGACATTCTTTAACAGATTTTAGAATATATTTAATTGTGCCACCAATCTCCCGAATGATACAAACCCTCTGATTTAACCACAGTACATTAACAGAGTGTTTAAAACACATGCTTTATTTCTAACATTACAAGTTCATTTTTAGATTACATATGCAATGATACACTCACCCATGTGTTTGAGGTAGTTATTCAAGCAGTACAGTTACTGTACAGTACTGAACATGATCTCACCTCTCTATTGGGATGCATTCTTAAAAGGGCAGATTTAGCTGATTTGTTTACAATTCACATGAAAGCAAACTTGTGAACAGTACTTCCTCTGTAATGCCAGCCTGCCATCTGCCCCATTTACAAATATAGGGGATTTTAGAGGACATAACTTGAACATTTTATATTATATGGATATTTAAAACCAAATATAGTATACTGCATTACATTTGGTGGATTACGGCAAAAAGTGTATAGTCTCTGCTCAATGCCCATACTCTCAAACTGGCAGATGAAAAGAACTACAGGCTTATAAACCTGTATGAATTTTTATAGTATTTTATTAAATGCCACTCTAGACTCATTTACAATGTTCAGACTAGCAAAAAGCATGGATTTTTTGGGATACAACATAAAAGGATGGTTTTGTTGTTCATAACCGGGGACTTTTAACACCATTTGGACAGATGCTGTAAACAGAAATGCATCTCCACATATGTGCTGATTCATATTCTAAATAACTTGTGCTAAAGAATGTTCTTACTGAGCTTTACAACAATTGGATAGGTGAAGAAACAGTATGTTAAAATGTGTGATATGCATATGTGCAAACTTACAGCACCTTCATGCTTTCTCCCATTGCAGGGGCATACTGTACACCCCACTGAGGATAATGCAAAGCCATCTGCAAAAGGAGTGATTTCCATTAATGAAACTGTAACACACATCTCCTGCCATGGCTATCAGTCACACTTTAAAATGTAGATGTATTATATTCATAGGCATATGTACTGCATGGGAACTTCAATATAAAGGGCAACAATCGCCTAACGGTCAAAATAAATGTGTCACTCGTCAGTGTTGCATACTTCATATGATGGATGATTTTGGATCTAAAGACTTTAAAAAGGCAAAAGGGAAGCACATACCATTTACCAAAAATGTGATATTAACAAAAAGCCGCACAGACAGAAAAACATACAGACAGATCAACAAACACTATCAGCTTATTGTATAAGGGTCCCGATATTTTGAACGAGGACCCTAAAAAAATCAAATGTATCAGATTATAGCCATAAGCAATCTGAAATAGGAGGCTAGGGGAGTGTATTTTTGGTGAAATACTGTGTTCTCCATGTAGTGTGACAGACAGACATGCATACAGATGGAAAGACTGATGGGCATACACGATCAGTGCATAAAGGTCCCCGTTTTTTTCAGCAAGGGCTCTAAAAATAACTCCACTTAATGCAGCACATACAGTTAACCAGTCTCAATGTTGGGTTCACCCCTATAATTTATAATATCTGAACACCTTAGAAGACACTCTGTTCTTTCCCAATGTGCTGTAAAGGCAAGACATGACTTTTTAAAATGTATTTAAAATTAAAAAAAAAATAATAATAATACATTCTATAAATTTGCCTACGAGTCTTAATAAAATAGAAAGAAAATTTAATTAGGATGAGGATTAAAAAATGCAAATAAAGCTTCCAAATAATTGCTTAGAAAATCCCTTACCAACAGTGTTAGACTAAACTTCCTACAGCATTTAGCCCCCGCTTTAAATTGGAGATTCCCTCCCTACACATCCATATTGAATGTTTCTGAACATCATTCAACCTGTAACTCAGACTCCCATATTAAAACATGTTTATTATTATTATTCTTATGCTGGAAATCAACACGGCTTTAAATTTAAAGTTCCACAACTGTGTGTGACAATATGATGTTCTGGAGGCAAACTGGAGATTTCCATTGAAAACATTTAATTGTCAGGGTAGAGAAGTGACTTCAGAAGCAATGATCTTCCAATGGATACAGAGGCAGCAACAGTACATTGTGATAAGAAATTTACACAGTGTTTTTCATGAACTGAAGTTTCAGTGTACTGTATATACCAGAGAACCACAGCTGAAATATTGCGGAGATCAAAAAATTAGAAACTGCAACACAATATAAAGATGGCCATGGTCACACATCAGTCAATCCGAATCACAGTATGAAGCCATGAGCTGCAGACTAGATGGAACAGAAGATGTGAATGGCACACACAAAGATCTATTTTAGTCAAAAATGCTAAGGTATAATAAAATGCATCTGATATGGAAGTTATTTTTGGCATGTCCTAGTTTATTTGATGGGTTGGATATGTTAACTGTGGATCTAAACTATTGCTAGACAGGTGAGATTTTTAGTCTGATTCCACAACCTTCTGACAACATCAGAGGTTATCTGTAATTTAAGATCTTGGAACCACCCATAACATCTGAATGCAGTCAAATGAGCACTAAGCCTCTTCACAAAGTAGTACTCCCTCCCCTTGATCATCGTGGAATAGAAACCATTTGGAGGACGTCGGTTTCCCCAGAAACAGCATGCATGTATTACAAAATTCAAATGAGACATTTAGATAATGATGTGGTATAAGGCTATCTGGAAGATAAACAAATAAGGATATGCGTTAAAGAAATGTGATAAATAACCCAGTTAAACCGTTAAGAACCCAAATAACATAATATTTTATATTTTTACAATGTTAACATGCCCAATAACAACTAAAGTCCAGGTCAACCTTTTAACCTAGAATTTACAGTACCAGAAGAGAGACTATTATTTAACATTATTATGTGATTTTTAAATGTGTGTGTGTACAGAAACAGAAAATATGAGGCACTTTTTTACACAGAGAATTGTGAGGGTCTGGAACCAACTCCCCAGTAATGTTGTTGAAGCTGACACCCTGGGATCCTTCAAGAAGCTGCTTGATGAGATTCTGGGATCAATAAGCTACTAACAACCAAACGGGCAAGATGGGCTGAATGGCCTCCTCTCGTTTGTAAACTTTCTTATGTTCTTATGTTCTTATGTACCCAGCTAACTATCGTATAACTTCTTAATGTGTTTATCATTGAAATTGTGGAGAACTGGAGACTATTTAAATAACAGACCAGTTGACAGTGATCAGGTAAACTACACAACCATGTATGCCTGCTCTGTTACATATTGTTTCTGTAGCATCACACTGTCACACTGTAAATTGGAATCTAACTTCTGGCATCTAATTTATTTAATAATTCATCGATGAAAATCAGCAAACGTTATGTTGAAATATGTTTTTGGCACCTTGTGGTTTTAATTGGTTCAATCTGACCCCATAAAGCAGTCTTTCTTAAGACTTCTCTTCAGGTTGAAGCCTCAGCTAACCAGTTTAAGTGGAACGCTACAACTGACTCTTATAGATTCTTTTTGTTCCCTTTTCTCACCTAACATTTCAACCCGAGATGGCTTCATGGAAAATGAGGCATGCTTTTGGAGAACTCCACCACCCAGATTGACAACACTTTTGCAGAACCTACTGCAGTAGGAACTGAAATCAAACTTGAACTTTGCTAATCAAATGAACCAAATTAATTTCATGTGAATGTGAACAAAAAAAGACAAGGGTTACTACAGAAAACATAAGCATAGCCTAAGCCTACCAAGATAGCCATTGCTTGGTAAAGGAAGTGGAGACATATTCAAAATATGCACACACAGTATTAGACTTACAGTATAATAACGTATGCTGTCCTCAAGATACATGTAAAAAAGTGTAATGTTCACGAGGGAGGATGTACAAACTACACAAAATAATAATGTCAATATAGTACCAAGATTTAGCACAATTTACTAAGCAGTTACAGGGCAGCAGTGTGGAGTAGTGGTTAGGGCTCTGGACTCTTGACCGGAGGGTCGTGGGTTCAATCCCACGTGGGGGACACTGCTGCTGTACCCTTGAGCAAGGTACTTTACCTAGATTGCTCCAGGAAAAACCCAACTGTATAAATGGGTAATTGTATGTAAAAATAATGTGATATCTTGTAACAATTGTAAGTCGCCCTGGATAAGGCCGTCTGCTAAGAAATAAATAATAATAATGCATTAAAGACCAATACTCACCCCCATATTGTAGGCCTATATCCCCAGAGTCTAAGACATTCAATAACTAATGCTAAACTATTTTAACTAGTATATGGCAGGTTTACAGAAGCACTTTCCATCTTTAAAAAAACAAAGCAAAAAAAAACACAACTTTAAAGAAGAGTCTGAAAGAAGCTTTCAGCAGCCAAAATATATTTTTTCATTTGTCAGTAAAGAGTAAACGTCTGCTAACAGAAATGTAGAGCCTATGTGTGATACCACTTGCACAGCAGTAACCTGTGATTGACATGTGGGTAATTATGTAATAGTTAGTATGACTGTAGCACCTATCAGCCAGTTTCCCATACCATTGCACTATCAAGCTCTGCAGCTAATACTGTAGACTTGTTGGTTTCATCCCAAGTCTCCAACAACTGGTGAAGTCTGTCTGCCCAGAACTCCAATCACCCAAACTCTGTCAGGCTTCTTTCTAGCTGTACTGTCTGCCTATACAGCAAATATAATGTAATACACACCCCTGCAAAGTGTTTAACAGCTTGTCAGCTTTGTAGGCATGGACTCAAACTTAAGATAAGTCTCATTTTATTATAAGACTGTGTAATCCACAATAAACATTAAGCACTGTACCACTTTTAACTTAAAAAAGGCCATATCCCCTCTGCCAAGTGGGATTTTCATGTGACAATTTGGTCATGTCAAACAAACAAAAAAAATGTATGTGTAACCTTCAGTTTATCTGCAAGCTGGTATATAAATGGAAACCACCCTTACATGATTTGAGCCACTTAGGGACATTTGCTTAAAATGTCCCCTACAAGAAATTTCTTGAATATTTCCTGTAAAATCTGCAAGAAGTTCCCTGGTGATAGGTGGGCTTTATAATTCCTTACCAGACCATTTTTAATAGCATTCTTCTTGTACTAGCAACCTAAGGTTCTTACAAGGTGAACTATAATATTGCTACACTGCTGGATAATGTTCACTTACATTCAACAAGGTTATTCTGCTGGGATCTGAATAAAATTCAGGCAAGTTATTAGCCTACCACATAGTTCAGGCCTATTCCCTAAAATGAGCCTTCACAAACTCTGGCTCATTCTGAACTAAGGGCTGACCTGTTCAAGCTCCAGTGATTTAGAGACTAATGTAGCTCAAATCCTTGTACTCTCCAAAGAAAAAAGAATGTCTATAATCATTTCAGAAGTCCAGACTAACTTTAATTTAGTTGACTTATTATTACTGCCACAAATAAAAATAAAGAAATACTGCTAATACTAACAAGGAAACGTACTAGTAATTAAAATAAATAAACAAATACATATATCAATAAAGCACAACCCAGTACACTTTCCTCCAATATCTGATATACCAGTGCATTATTTTGCTGAAAAACATAAAATAATTTGAAGGATATTTTTGTCAAATCAGGACTGTCTGGAAAGATTTGATTTCATTACTTCTGCTTTCTGCATTTACAGCACAAGCGCACTGCATCGGTTGTCCCTTAGATGATGTCAACAGAAGCATTAAAACCGTGTAGACATTAACTTTAACGTATTAGAAATTACATTTGGACACCCTAGTTGTGTATAAACCACTAGGTGTGTATAATCTAGTAAAATGAGATATGTGTTTCCTCGGTATAGAGATGCTACGGTACTACAGTACTGGAACCTGTAACCAAAACTAACTTTATAAATGAAGTATTTATTTTTTCACCGTGCATGCTTACCTGTCAGAGCAGATGGAAACTTATCATTGTTGCCTTTGGTGTGACTTTCCATTTTGCTGCCAGACTGCCCCATACCACCATATTCTGTTTTTACATTAAGTTTCGCTTTACACGGCTATTGTTTCTGACAGCTCAGTCGGATCCAATCAAATTGGCCGATTCAGAACTGAACAAGGAAGGGCAGGTCCTCTTTGTAGTAAACGAGGAAACACGGGTGAACTAGGCTAGCGCTGGCATGTTTTTTTTTTTTTTAAGGCGGATGTAAGTTCCTGTGTACAGCTTCATTGTTTTCTAAAACGTATTGCTTCGAATGAAACATTTCGCAAGTTCTTATTAATATTGTATTGTTATGAAATGTGTTCGCTTATATTATATCATTTACTGTAAGACTTGGGTACATTTAAAATTAGAAAAGTTCCTGTTTTTTTAATTTCGCAGAACAACTTAACATAATTGATTCTTGTTTGTTAAATTAAGAAGGCTGTATCGTACATTATAATACCATCGGCAATACATGTTTGTCCAACATTCCCACTGGTACAGAACGTTTTAATAATTTCCATGGAAATGCACAAACAAACAGGAAGTGGCTTACAATTCTACAGAGAATCCTGGAAGTTGTAGTTTAAATCGCTTAAATAACGGTGTTTTTTTTAACGCTTTAAACTACAATTTCCAGGATTCTCTGTAGTATTATAATTGAAGGTAAGGGTTGTAGGTTCAGATTTATACATGTATGAATGTTAGTTATATATTTGAGAACATGTTTGTACAATAAGATTGGGTGAATGTTATTTTAAATTTGAGAGAGAGAGAGAGAGAGAGAGAGAGAGAGAGAGAGAGAGAGAGAGCATCGTGACCCCCTCTAGTGGTCAGGCTCAGTACAACAAGGGTGAGTTCCATGGCAGAATACCAGTTGTTGGAAACCCTATATGTAATCATATAGATTCAGACGAATTAGATGGCTATAAATATACAAATTGAATTAACAATTTTGAACAACCATCTGTTTTTTTTTATTGCATGCTTGTGCCTCCCATAAAACTGTCCAAGACTGTTGTTATCTAGGTTTCTTTAATAGCAGTCTGGAACAGTTCAATACCAAACTGTATTTTTTCATTAAAAACACATTATTTTAAATAACTCATGAATTACAGCTTTGTGATTAGAGGTCTGTATATCTTCAGAACTGATGGAATCTTACTGGTATGAACCTTTGCAAAGCAGAATTATATTTGACTAAAATATAAAAATGTTAACTGCAGAAATAATTATTTTTTAATACCCAATCAACGTGTTAGGCTTATTAAACGTCAGCCGTCAGGGTGTAGACTTACAGTATGTTTTCTAAATTATGTTTAATTCAGACTTGGAAATGAATGGAACACCTCCCCATTGGCAACACATCTGCTTACATTATTTGTAGTAGCAGCAGTGTGGAGTAGTGGTTAGGGCTCTGGACTCTTGACCGGAGGGTTGTGGACATTTCCCAATTTAAAATTTGTCTCAAGTGCTACTGAACATGTAGCTGTTTTTTTTTTTCCTAGAAATTGTGGTTTTATTTCTGAGAAAAGGGAAAAGGGCTCAAACTTAATCAACCCCTTAGGTCATATTTTTATCTGAAGATTTATTTTGAATAGTTGAGGCAGAGGTTGGACTCATCTTCGTTTTATTTTTTTCCAGCTGTGTCTTGTAAGCACCAGATTCTCAAGTGATGATTCAAACTGTTTTTCAGTGTCATGCTGTAACACAGCAGTAACACTGCTGTGCTGACCTGCTTCTGGGTTAATCTATTTAGTAATTCTACTTGGGGAGAGAACTAGCCACGGGGAGCAAAGTCTGCTCTTGTGCTATATTTATATATTTCTCTACTTTAAAAGATTCAGGTGTTGCCTATACTGATGGGCACAAAATCAAAGTACAGTATTATTAAACTCAGTCCTTTTAACCCTGTATTTAATTTAGACTCCTAACTGCACTGAACCATGGTGATATATTTTGTGTATAAACAAAATAAATACATGGCTGAATAAATTATATCCTAATTAAACACTGGATTCTATTTTCAATTTGAGGAATATTATTGCTCAGTATATATAGGGTGTCTCTTATTGTATATGACATGTCATCTTGTGTTATTTTGGGGGCGAGAGGACATAAAAGTGAAGCTGAGTGCTTCCGGCTGCTCACTGTGCACAATGACGTCTCTTATACAATAAGACACCTTGTACACGGTGTATTAACTTACTATACATCACACACATGAAGATTGCACTCAGGAATAGCTTTAAAATGAAACTTTTTATTTTATTTTTGTAAAACATAACTTTCAGTAGTGTATGAAATGGAACTATGGGTAGTGTACTATCTTTACTCCATATTTGTTTGTATGTTCTTGGTTAATCTTTGGTTGTCAGAATCTGAATTGTTAGTATAATATACAGTATATATATATATATATATATATATATATATATATATATATATATATATATATATATATATATATACACACATACATATACTGTATCGGTCAGTTAAAAACCTGTATGTGACAGAATGTTTAAAATACTGTATATAAATGATCATGCCTGGGTAAGTTTGTGATATTTGGTGTGTATCCTAAATACTATAAAGAATACACTTAACACTACGCCCCAATCATACAAAAATGTACATTCACTGTAGTCATTTTTATAAAATGTATTTGGAATTCAATGACAATATAAAAGAAATATCTTCATATAAAATGTATTAGCTTGTATCCCTCCCCATCCCAAATGGATCCACTTGTTTAATAATGTCAAAACACATTCACTGTAAGCATTGATAAAAGCATTCACTTTTAAATGTAGTAATGGCAACATCTTCATACTGAAGTTACTCTTATCACCACCTCCCCTGAACTGTTATCTTCACTGCTGACTTCCTGGCTTGTTGCCCTGGAGCACAGGTGCAGTATGGAGTATCCACAGTGATGACGATGAGATCTTATTTGAGTCGGGGGGATGGAACTTCTGGGTCTGAAGCTAGTGAGGGGTAACCACAGAGTCCTGCTGGCAGAGGATTCTCCGTGACTGCTATTTTCCTCCACGTCTGTAGTCTTATCATAGTTCTGCACGTCCCAGTGCAGATTAACAGCTCTCCATCGCTTGAATACATTGTAAACTGCAGCTCCTTCATGAATAATTAAACCTGAAAGAAATCAATAGGTTAAAAAAAAAAAGTTTTAGATGAACACAATTTAAATCAACGCACGTCCTTCTTCAGCTGGATCAATTCTAAACTCTTTAACCTTGTTGTTGAAATGTAATTCATGGTCTTTTATTGACAATTCCTGGACCCGTAAAAACACCTTGACAATCTACAGATCAGAACCCAATACAACACACTCACTAATAATAAGGAGAGGTTCTATCTGGTGTTAGCGAGGATACCTGTGCTGGTGTACTTTGCACTTTGTGGCCCCATGATTGCAAACATTGGTACAGGGTGATAAAGTAAGTTTTGGTTTTCAATATTTGGTAAGTGATGGTATTACATGTTTGTATTGTTAGTTAGATAATATTACAGACTTAGTTTGTATTTAAGATTTTCATATTACACATGTTGGATAACCTCACTCTACCTTCTCATGAGACAGCTTAGGTGGATATTGCATTACTTTTGCAATTGATCAAGATTTTCATCAAAAAAGGAGCTGTGCTATTTATTGAATAGACGATTTGTTAATATACAGTGTCACCTGTGGAAAATGATGCAGAACCAAAAAAAAAAAGTTTTGTGAAAATTTGGTCACTCCCTGTGTGTTTGCACATGATCAGCATTAAGTTCAGTGGCTCAGAGACAAATTAGATGTTGGGTAAGGAGGACATGAACAGAGGGAAAAATGGGGCAACTCAACGCCATGTCGCTCCATTTTTTAATGTGTCCCAAAGTGTGGTCTTCTGTAGGTGGAGTCGATACCAAACCAGTTGCAATGTCATGAGAATGTTCATTTTATTTGCAGGGTGTGGCACTTTCTGTTGTTATGAGAGTTTAATTAATGGCTTTAGGAACCTTCTTTTTGTTATGTAGTTTCCCACAGAATAAACTGCATATTAGCACAACCAGCCATTCAATAAATGGCAAAGTATGGTTTCAAATCGTGTTCCCTATTCACATTTAATACCAGTACATGAGAATATTTTCAGACAAGTGACAAGTGACAAGTGTCTAAAATGCAACATCTCATTTTCATTGGATTTCTATTGTCCACATATCAAAGGTAACATAAAGCGGTTCTTGTAAACTGCCAACCGCATTACACTACCTTTGCTCTGTCCATTGTTCTAAGTATCACAGTGTTACACTTTTAAACATATTAATGACTCTTTTTAGATTTTTGAATTACATATGCTGGTTAATAAATCAACTGAGCGATACATTTCTCAGGATTTACTCAGGAGCGTTTTCCTGGTGAAAAACAGAATGTCTTCTGAGACCGCAGTGTATCCAGATCACGCTTCCTCCTGCTGCAGTGCAGGTTTTCTGTTCCCACAATGCACCGCTCATTTAAATTAGCGCACCAGCACTATTGCAGAAGGGAGCATAAACTGGATACTGTGATGTTAGGAGAGATTATGGGAATATGTTTTTAAAAAAATGCTGCGATATGGAAAATAGTTCTTGTTAATACTGCAAGAGGTTTTATAACACTTTAATGTATCTTCTAAAAGCTTTCAGCAGTGCACTGCCAGGTGCCAATTGCTGATCAAGGCCAGTCTTTCTGAAAACAGATAAGATCTACATACAGAGTGGTATGGCTGCAGGCATTTCTTACCTATACACACTAAATCCATAAACCCATACATTCCATAGCAGATCTGAAACAGGACGTCCCTCCTTTGCCACACTGCATTCGGACTGAAAGCAGACCACAGGAGCCAAGTCACACTTGCTACCAGGAACAGGGAACCCAGGAAGACAGCAATTATCTGAACCTTCTCAACCAGGGTTATTGTGATAGCCTGCCACTGAAGAAAGAGGAAGCAGTCAATAGGCATCCGATGTGGCCTGCCAGAAAATCTTACATCTCTGCTGGTGTCTTGTGTGGGTGGGGAGGAGAGAAACATGGTGAATTTTACTTATACATTTTTTTCTAGCAATACAACAATTGGGCATGCTAATAAACCACCAGGTTTTTCAAACATCTTGCCATTAAAAATGACCGTCAGGTGATCAGTATTGAACACCACTGATGTTTTTCGTTTCTAATGTTTAAAATGAATGTAATAAAAACAGTATTATCTGCAGTGAAGTTGATGGGTCTGTTTACATGTTGATTTTCAGTTTTTTTTTTATTTAGTTGTTCCAACCAAATCAGTTCAGTTCAATTTCAGCAAGCCAGCATTACTTAAAAGGTCAATTTTCCTGATGTGTTGAAATCAACAGTTGTCATTTCAAATTTTGTACTGTGTTTTTAATAATATAGCGATGCTGGGGATTGCAGTATGGAGCGAGTGGTTTTTAAAATTTAAAAGGACAGTTCCAAAATTCTAGGCTTGTAATGTGGAATAATGACCACTGTACTCAGAACCTGGCTGGCTGAAACCATGAGGGTTGTTATATGCAATAATCCAAAGTTAAAATATTTGGATACTTATACAAATTAATGTTATATGGGTTTTTAAATAAACATGCAGCCAATATAATCATGTTATATTAGTACAAATATTTAATCTCTCAACTTTCTGAAATGAATCATGTACTATTCTACTTCTGTGAATACATTAAGAAGCACCAATGATATTTGGATTGCTCCAGGTAAAAATACATGTGTGGAATGTACATAGACTACGCTGTCACAAAGGTCAGCTTTTTGATAAAATCCACTGAAGCCCAAACTATGGTAGAATGTAAAACAGACAGCAAGGAATTATATTTTATTGCAAAACTGAACGTGATTCTGGATTGCCTCAGTTTTATTGGGGATGTTGCTTTGCATATTTACAGTATGTATTATTTTCAGAAATTGATTTAATTTAATAAAAAGGAATTGCTCACAAGAGAGGTTATATCTATTATATTATTCCATCGTTCTACTAATGACACTGTTGAGGTGAGCAGCCTAGGACAGTGGTTTTCAACCCTGGTCCTGAAGTACACCCAAGAGTTCAGAAGTTTGCTTCAACCACACTAAATCTTTGTTGTCCAGTACATTACAAAGCACATAAAACAGCCTCTTTAAGGCTTTAGAGTTTATTTAAGGTTCTGTTCACAAGACTGCATTAAAAAAAAAAAAAGCTTAAGGCATTTCATTATAATAGCTTTGGCTCCCTACCATTATCAATTTGGTGGTCTGCGGTCATTCTTAAAAGGGCAAGTCTGAAGTCATACTGAGGACAGTAGCCATCACCATACACTTTGTTTAAACATGAGAACTTTAACATTTTTAGATCAATACTTTTCATAAACAATGAGGATTGTTTTGCTATCACGCAAGCAAGTAGCAGAGCATTTTGTTCATTGCACTTATGTGTTTTGGTAATGTTAGGATTACAGTGGATTAAATGTGACAGAACCACACTTTGGTTACCTGACATGGCCTTTTCATTTTGATTGCGATGACTTGGTATCTGTAACAGCACAGCTCACATGTCCATGACCCCCTTTCACTGATCCATTTTAAAAGGCATTGCTGATGAGTGTATCTCACTGACCCATCACAGCGGCAAGGATTCAGCAATTCTCCCTGAAGACAGAAAGACAAATTAGTGAAAACAAAAAACAAACGTCTAGAATAAGAACATCAAATTGTATCTTTAGAACCTCTCACTTTGCAACGGTTCCAATTTTTGTAAACTGTAACTGGTCTCTATTGAGTGTAAATCAACCCTAACTTTAGCAACCTCCACACCTCGCCCTCTCTCAACAGGAGTCCCCCAAGGGTCAGTCTTGGGTCCTCTCCTGTTCTCTCTTTACACCCGCTCCCTGGGACCCCTCATTGCATCCTATGGTTTCTCATACCATTTCTATGCTGATGATGCTCAGATTTTCCTCTCCTTCCCCCCCTCTGACTCCACCATCCACTCCCATATCTCTGCCTGTCTGTCTGCTATCTCCTCCTGGATGCACTCGCATCACCTCAAACTCAACCTCTCTAAATCTGAACTCATTTTCTTTCCCTCCTCCTCCCCCTCCTCTGATCTCTCTATCTCCATTCCTCTGGAATCTACCACACTTTCTCCCTCCTCCTCAGGTAATAACCTCGGAGTCACCCTGGACCCCTGCCTCTCGTATTCCCAGCACATCTCCACTCTGGTACGCACTTGCCGATTCTTCCTGAGCAACATATGAAGAATCCAACCCTTCCTCACCAACTACGCCACCCAGCTCCTTGTCCAGGCCCTGGTACTCTCCCGCCTAGACTACTGCAACCCTCCTGGCTGGCATCCCTGCGTCCGCTCCAGCTCATCCAGAACTCCGCTGCTTGCCTGGTGTTCTCTCTGCCTCACTTCTCCCACACAACTCCACTGCTTGTACTCTTGTACTCGCCTACAGATGCCTTGACCAAACTGCACCCAGCTAACTCCAGACCCTCATCTCTCCCTACACCCCCACTTGACCTCTCCGCTCCTCCTGCACTAAAAGACTGGCTGTACCTCCTCTATGCTCCCCTGTCTCCAGAGCCCGCTCCTTCTCCACCCTCACCCCGCAGTGGTAGAATGACCTTCCTACAGATGTCAGGACTGCCCAGTCCCTGACCACCTTCCGTCGCCTCCTCAAGACTCACTTCTTCAGACATCACCTGTAGAACTCCTCTTTTCCCTCTGGCCACTTTATCACTCTTCCTTAATGTGCTTTAACTTGCACTTATCTGCTCCCTATTTTACTGCATTTAATCCTGTACTTTAGAGTACTGTACTGTAATCTGCCACAAGTGTTATTCAATCTGTAGTATTTTGTATTTAATCGTATTCTGATGTAACTATCACTGACACTGTTATCTGCTCCAATATTGATTAGTATTTTGTAATATACTTGTACTTACTAGAACTGAAGACATTGTATTTTATCGTGCTATTAATTGTATTAATACTTGTACTATGATTCTTGAAATGTATTTTTTGTTTACGACTGTAAGTCGCCCTGGATAAGGGTGTCTGCTACGAAATAAATAATAATAATAATAATAATAATAATAATAATAATAATAATAATAATAATAATAATAATAACTTTAAACAATCTGGATATAACGGTATAAAATGTAGCAGTTTCTTTAGGCAAATGTGTCTGCTTTTTGCCTTTATTTGTGAATATTTGCTATACATTCATTCAATGTGACTGCATAGCACATATTGCCCATTTCTCAAAAAAAAAAAGAAAAAAAAACTCAATCAGTCAGTAAGTGCTACCTCTGCCAAGTCTCACAATTTCGGAGCAATGACCACAGCAGCTTGATCGGAGAATAATACAAATCCCACTGCGAGGAAGAGCAGGCTCACCATGCATTGCAGATGGAAAAATAAAAATCTGTCTTGAAAGCACTTACCCCTGAAATCTCAGTCTTGTAAAACTGACAGCTACCTTTTTATAAATATATTATAAATATATTGTTAGTGACAAAGCTCAAAGCTCGTTACCAGGAATTCAATTAACTGTTTTAAAGAGGGTTTATTAATGTATTCTCATTTCTCATGGTGCTGCTTAAATAAAGAGAATATCTTTAAAAAAAAAAAAGTCCTTGAAGTTTTGTGAATAGGGCCCATTATTATTTCTGCAGTTATTATACATTATACACTGTGACAGCCTTTACAACCAATGAGACCGCTCTGTTGCCGTAGGATATGTCACGATACACTTCAGCTTTTGATTTCTGTAGTATATGAAATGGAAGTAGTTTAAGCTGAAAAAAATGATTCAATCACTACTGCAAACTACAGATGGGAACAAAGTAAAAACAACATGTTTTAATAATCTATTTTCTTTCTAAAGTAATTGTGCATAATAGCGATGATTTGTTTTTAAGAGCAGTGAGGTAAACGC
Source organism: Acipenser oxyrinchus oxyrinchus (assembly GCA_030684275.1). Lineage (NCBI taxonomy): Eukaryota > Metazoa > Chordata > Actinopteri > Acipenseriformes > Acipenseridae > Acipenser > Acipenser oxyrinchus. Next base: position 13,902,828 of record CM060250.1, read on the forward strand.
CTTTGTCGTTTATTCAAATTCAGATTGTTTACCTCTTCCTACACTACACTTAAAAACAAATGATTGCTTATTAGAAAACGTTTCAGTACCATCAGCAAATCAGCTTCCAGCTCTAGCGGGCTTCTATCAGACAGAAACATTTTTATGCAAAGCATGTTAATAACGTGGTCTTGAAATCTAAATGCTATATTAATGTTGCATACAGTGCATTTTTAAACATACGCTGGCAGTGTGTAACATGATGGACTACTGTTTTCTTTTCTCTGTTGGCTAGTGGAGAAAATGCGTTTAACAGCCAAATAGTAATAAGATTCTGCTGCTGCTGGGGGCTTAAGGGACCCCTTGCCCTCTGACTTTATTCTCTCTCACCATTTTCTTTGGCCAGCCACCACTGCATAAGCTATAATGAGATCTTTTGAGGAGGTCTCTCTTTCACCCCTCACGGTTCACCCTGCTGTACAATGTGTTCCGATGTTCAGTGAAATATATTCACTTTGTACATTGTGGAATCTCTACTCTGTTAATGGAGCCTACTCTCCCTCCGACCTAAGATGTCGCCCCCCCGGTGCTTTTGGAATATAGGGAGGCGGAATTTGCGTAAACCGAGTTCTCATCTTCAAGCAATACCAAACACTGTACCTATTTCGTGGTACACATGTACAAAATAATAAAACATACATAGGTATATTGAAAAATTGTTGTCCACTATTCACTAAACTATATAAAATGAGATTATGTTAAAAAAAAAACTAAATTTGATGTAAAGCTGGTACATTCGTATCTCAGAAAAACGGGAAATTAAAGACATTCCTGTCAATGACTTTAAAAAATTCAATTTTTAGGCACTTTTAATCAATAATCCTTCACCAACTGGAGCACAGACCAAGCGAGCAACACAAATCTTCCACTCTGACAGAAACTAATTTAAAAACAAACAAACATTGAAACACATTGAAACACATTGAAACACATTTTCCTTAAAAATACGTTATTTTTTGCAGTTCATTATTTACCCAGTTTAATTCACAATTCCTGAATTATAAAAAAGGAAATTATATTTATGATTCTTTAATACTGACTTAATGCACATTATTATTATTGATTAAATTCACTTGCAATTTGAAGTGTAACACCCATTTATTGTTTTTTTATTACAGATACTAATATCCATGTATTATAAAAATAATAATAGATGGGCTTCAGTTAAAGGAAAATAATTCCATCTCGGCTAGATTTAATTATGTTCCTGTAACTCACTGAAGCCCATCTATACATATATATATAGGTAAAATAATAATGGAAGCAGACTTTGACAATATTACACTGCCGATATCTTTTTCTAAACAAGTAGCTTATGTCCCGACTGAAGTGCTCTGTTCAACCCATTTTAGCGAAAAACTTAATCAACGGTTTTCATGCAAATTAGGGTGCTTTTAAGGCAGTCGACATGTTAATGAAGGTGGAGAAAAGGCTTTTGATTGGAAATTAAAAAAATTAAATTTAAAAAAAAATTGATGATTCTCTCCCCATAATAGGAAAAAATGTAAACAAAAGAATTTTCGGAAAGCATACTGACACTTGATAAATAGGGGGCAGTGTCTTCTACAGTATTGAATCATTGAATTTATACAGCAGATTATTTGGATTTAATATATATATATATAAATTTCTTAGCAGACACCCTTATCCAGGGTGACTTACAATTGTTACAAGATATCATGTTATTTTCTTACACATTGTTTTGACATACAATTACCCATTTATACAGTTGGGGTTTTTACTGGAGCAATCTAGGTAATATACCTTGCTCAAGGGAACAGCAGCAGTGTCCCCCACCTGGGATCGAACCCACGACCCTCCGGTCAAGAGTCCAGAGCCCTAACCACTACTCCACACTGCTGCCCCTATATTTATACATGCTACTTTAAGGATGCACTTGCCAAAATACATCTATCCATATGGTGCAACACATTTTTGGCACAAAAAATGAGGATGATGTTGGCAGCTAAGTCACCCGCAGACAGACCACAAGATCACACTGACAGTCTAAAAATGTCATGGTCTCTGTTGACAAAAATGCTGTCTTTGATTCAATAGAATCAAGGTTGCCTGCTCTACAGTGACATTTTTAGATAACCTTGTGTAACTGTCAGTCCCCAAGCAAGCACTATACAAAAGCTTCAGATGCATTTGAATGAATAGCCTCCAATTCCAATTATCACATCCCCTGCATGGTTCAACATTTTCTGTAACAGAAGTGGCATTACTGAACACAATTTGTTACCCTTCAGACCAATCTTTGAGCATCTGAGTCACTGCCCCTGTTGCAGAAACCAGAAAATAAACACACTTTTTTATCCTGATTTTTTTTTTGTCGGCTTGTTCTGGATAGAACTGCAATGAGAGACTGGTTGTAACCATAGACCTAAACAAAATGGGGACTTTGATCCTTTACAGATATAAGAACATAAGAAAGTTTACAAACGAGAGGAGGCCTTTAGGCCCATCTTGCTCGTTTGGTTGTTAGTAGCTTATTGATCCCAGAATTTCATCAAGCAGCTTCTTGAAGGATCCCAGGGTGTCAGCTTCAACAACATTACTGGGGAGTTGGTTCCAGATTCCCACAATTCTCTGTGTAAGAAAGTGCCTCCTATTTTCTGTTTTTTTTAAATTTATTTAGCAGATGCCTTTATCCAAGGCGACTTACAGAGACTAGGGTGTGTGAACTATGCATCAGCTGCAGAGTCACTTACGACTACGTCTCACCCAAAAGACGGAGCACAAGGAGGTTAAGTGACTTGCTCAGGGTCACACAATGAGTCAGTGGTTGAGGTGGGATTTGAACCGGGGACCTCCTTGTTACAAGCCCTTTTCTTTAACCGCTGGACCACACAGCCTCCTTGTATGCCCCTTTATCTAATCTCCACTTGTGACCCCTGGTCCTTATTTCTTTTTTTCACATCGAAAAAGTTATTTGGGTTGACATTGTCAATACCTTTTAGAATTTTGAATGCTTGAATCAGATCGCCGCATAGTCTTCTTTGTTCAAGACTGCATAGATTCAATTATTTTAGCATGTCTGCATATGACATTTTATAGCGAGGTGACCTGAACGGAACACAATATTCTAGATGAGGTCTTACTAATGCATTGTAAAGTTTTAACATTACTTCCCTTGATTTAAATTCAACACTTTTCACTATATATCTGAGCATCTTGTTGGCCTTTTTTATAGCTTCCCCACCTTGAAGACATTTCTGAGTCAACATAAACTCCTAGGTCTTTTTCATAGATTCCTTCTTCAATTTCAGTAGCTCCCATATGGTATTTATAATGCACATTTTTATTGCCTGCATGCAGTACCTTACACTGTTCACTATTAAATGTCATTTGCCATATATACAGTCAGACCATTATTTGAGAAATGTAAAAAAAACCAAAAAAAAAACACTTAAACCTAATAAAATCCCTTTAAAAGCACTTTAAAATGTAATTTTAATTTTACTAAAAAATCAGTACACCATTAGATTTTTTTTTGGAAAATGAGTATTTATTGTATATTAACATGAACATATTATTATTATTAAAGTAATCTTTAATAAGAATGTTTAAAAAACGTTATTATTCTCCACTTTGATGTTCTGTAATTACCTTTCCTTGTCCATGAACCACATGATGTATTATACATTGTTCCATGACTTTATCGATTAAGTAGATGCTGAGAAAAATATCCCTTTGTAATGAAGTATCCCATTAAGGCTGAAGAAAATGGATTTTCCATCCAAGTACTATTTCTCTTGGAGATCTAATGACAGCAGTTTAACTTCCTCCTCCCCATTGAATAGTTTATTTCAAAGTCATTAACAAACAAGGATGGTTTATTTATCATTTGTAATACGGTACTTCTAACATCAATCAAACTCAGTTGCAAGACAAGAGTAGTTCAATCTTAAGATAAATCCTCCGAATTCATTATCAGTGCGGCACAATGTGTCAACAGGCTTTAGGTCAACTTCCAGCTGGCCAAGTCTTGTCTCTCATGTGCAGTGATTAAGTGCAGTTTCATCACAAAGCAGTCAGCTCAGTTTTCTTTTTTACACCTTCCTTGAAACCAGCCCCCCAGTGCTGAATCATGATGGCCCCAAGCCATACCAGAAACAAACCACAAAACTCAAAACACACCTGAATCTGGCCTTATAGTCCTTGTATTTCATATTAACTAAATCAGAAGTCACTTGCCCATTCCTGCATGATCTTAAAAAAGCACTATAGAGAAACTCAGGATATCTTTTGCATATATTATTATTACAAATACAATAAACATCAAATAAAGCATCAGCCTACATAAATAACCATAGGATTCCCAAAATATTGTGTTGTCATTCAGTTATGCCAACACAACATCCAAATAGCTATAAAATTCTAAAGAAATACCCAGTATAAAGAAAATAAACCTGGAAGTATTTTCTTATTTATAGTCCACAAATGCAGTTTACTTTTACATGTTATGCTGGCATAGAAATGTCATACAAATTACAATTGGAAAAGTGATACATAGTTAAAACAATAAGCAAAACTGAGTGCAAATTTTCAAATAAAATATAGGATAGAAATTAGCAAGATGACATAAAACAATGATGCAAATAATCACTCAGCCAGCTCCTTTACACTTTATAAATAGCACATTTTATAAAACAAAACAAAGCATATTGAATTAATAAATGATAGGCCCTTTGTTCTTTTTGGTACACTTATGGTGTTCACAGTTTTAGTCAAAAAGGCTTCCCCTGTGCCATACCAGGCCAGCCCCACAGTGGAAAAGAGGTTTAAGCAGTAAAATGAGACACCTGGCAGGAGCAGATTGTATTCCTAAGACTGTTTTATATTTCTGGATACAGTAAAGTCTGTGTTAAGGTGCTTTTATCTGAGTACAGGAGCTGCTCTTCACTTATAGTTGTCTGGCATCAATATAAGTAACACTAACAAGATCTTTTTAGATATAAGTTTCTTTTTAGAAGTACCAACAGTTAGTTTATCTACAATATTTGGTTCATAATATTGGATCAATGAAACTGGGCCAACATAATCCCAGTGAGTTAAATTACGTTGGTCCACGGTTCAAGCCCTTATTTGCTCCAGGCCAATTCCAGTGTTATGGATGTGACAGTTGAACTTTTAATTCATTTAATGAATTTAAACAAACACTTTGTTGATAAAGTACATTTTAAACCATATCTTGATAAAATCTCACAGTTCATAGTCTCACAGTTATTATTATTATTATTTATTTTTTTTGTAGCTGCCCAATTATGGTCATGTATCGATGTTGTCGACAAGCATTGTTGCATCACTTGTCATGTTCTCAGATTTGTGGGACCTCCACCTAAAACCTTGAATGTTCTCCACAATCAGATAAATAATGTATCATGTTATTATTTTGTTATATCTCTCCAGCTTTATGGATGTGGTGGCATTATGCAGTGTCTGACCTGCAAAAAAGTACTGTAATTCAAAATGATGTTTTTTATATAAATATTCCAGTGTAGCATCAATTTCAGATACACCCTTTACTGACACATGTATATGCATATTTTAAAACACAACCAATACATTTATTAAACTTTCCTGTTTCAAACAATATTGGAAAGCTTCCAATATATACTATCATCAAAACTGCTAATTATATAAAAGCATCCCTGGGTGTCACCTAAGGGGAATGACTAAATGTTTTGTATAGATGTGAAAAATGTCTGTATTGTCCAGTTAAAACAAAATAACAGTGAAATAATTTCTACTGGACACGTAATGAAACTTGACAGTGAACGTCACAGAATAGTGTTGTGTTTTTTTTTCTGCGTATGAAGCTAATTTCTCAAAGTGTTATTAAGCCCTGGGAACACAAATCCACTCACACAGTTGATTTGGCCCCTTAGCAGGCTCTTTCTGCTTTTATTCATTAACAAATTGACTGCAAATCCAAAGAGCATGCTCTTTCATTGTAAAGTAATACTTCGGATTCGTTTATGGGCAATACATTACAGGATTTTAGTCCTTTTATGATTTGGAATAGTGCAACAAGTGAAAGGCTTCAACTGATTATCCATCGAGACAATCAGTGGAATCTGGCCAGTTAACTTGGGTTCATGGCAATGGAAAATAAATGAAGAAGACACTTTAAATCAAGTTATGGGTAAATAACTTTTATAGCTTAAGAAAAAGAAAAATGTAAGGATAATGTCTGATCAGGTGCTACAGGATGTGATGTTGTGGCCTCAGCAGTCTACGGTGTCAGCTCCCTTGTTTAAAACAGTGAAAATATTTTAGTTCTGGTGTCCTGGACAAATTCCAAATACAGAATATAATTCTGGACTAGCTCAAATCCTGCTAACCCAAATTCTCAAACAAAAGCGCAAAAGAGAACATCGGCATCCCTATAAATAAGATGCTGAATTTCAATGGAAAATAATAATAATAATAATAATAATAATAATAATAATAATAATAATAATAATAATAATAATTTGGGGTTCTATGTTTAACGTTTAGTTTTTACAACGGTACAAACTGTAAATGTGGAGATTAATATTAATCATCACGCTTAATCTGTTTTCTTAAAAACATAATTCCCTTGGGAATATGATAGACACTGTGAAAATGAGTTACTTAGACAGGATATATACTGTGCCGTGAAGTTATAATTCTCAAGACCGTGCTACTGAAAACCCAACATGTACTGTAGTTGCTGAACTACATTCCTAAGTACTAGAGTAAATCCATTTTTTAAAACAAATATATTTATAAAATATAGGAAATGCCAAACCATGACCCTATTGTTCTTTCAACAATTCATTTTATTTTATTTGTTGTTGTTTTGTTTTAGTTTGGGCGCTTGTGAAGTCATTCGGCTAGATCATGATGAAACATGTCTGTGTTTTGTACATTACGTTATATTTGGCTAGATTATGTAAATATGTTTATACTTTCTTTATAAACCGCAAAGTTGATTATAATATATATATATATATATATATATATATATATATATATATATATATATATATATATATATATATATATATATATATATATATCTCGACCTAATAAAGCTTAAGGCTGACAAGTGTTTTTAAACATTAGAATTAAGTGTAAAATAACCTAAAATAATATACAGTGACGTTTGAACATATGACGTAGCAATTAATCCATCTGTTATGATTCAAACAATATGGAACCGATGTATTCGTTAGTTAGGAGCTAATTAAAGTGAACGTTAAACCGTAAGCTTTTAATAGGTGCTGTCTAAGGTACTGAAAAACTCCGCACTCTAAATACTCGACTATCAGACTATCTGGGTGTTTAACTAAATTGTATAACAGACAACCGCCCCCATATCAAAAAGAATGAAAGACTACCTGCTCTGCGCCTTGAAAGCAAATTCTGCAGCTTGGAGTTGGGCTGCTGTTCTCACTGCTGCAGTCAGAGTGTGATGTGTCCGCCTTACTGGGACTCTCCCCACTTTCCTCTTGCACCTTTTCACCACTGTGTACACAGCGACACTTGTCTTTTGCGTCACCGCATCCACTGCGCCCCTCTCCCGGGTTTAGATCTACACCAGACCCTTCTCCGGCATCTTTCTCGTTCTCTTGGGTAGCCCCGGTGTGGTACTCTCCTTTCAAACCACTAGTGCTGTGCTTTCTTATGCTACTTTGATTTGAAATTGTAGCGCCTCCCTGCGGGTCTGGTTCTGTAGCGCTGCAGACCCGACCCGCCTCTGCCTTAAAGCTCATATTAGTAAGAATACGATTAAAAATTAGCACATCCCAGGGTTGCAGAATCCAACAGAAAAGCCTTTGAGCGTTACAGCAGTTCGTCAAAGTTAGACAAACCGACTCTCACATGAGCAGTCAGTCTTGTTATTAGACGGCTGATATCCTGGCAGGTTCATATCCAAACAGACTGCAGAGTGCAATGAAACCGACATCATTTGGAACGCTAGTGTCCTCACGGTGTCGCGTTTCCAAGGAAACATGGAATTTAATAAACGCAGAAACTTTCCAAGCACGGGCACACGAGCCTGTCACACAAGATCAAAATGAGCAGACCAGCCTTCTGTTAGGTTCACATTGCTGCGAAACGGTATGAGAAAGGCAACAGATTGAGCTGGGAAGCGCGCATACTGGGTACATTTTGCGGGAACCATCTAGTGCAGGGGAGGAGGGATAGATTCTGGACAACTCCCGGGACTGCTACTGACCCACTGACACTTAAGGGAGCGATGTGTTTCCGTCTGTGTGCGTGGGTGTGTGTGTAGAGGGAGGGAGAGAGAATATTAAGAAACTGAGAGAGAGAGAGAGAGAGAGAGAGAGAGAGAGAGAGAGAGAGAGAGAGAGAGAGAGAGAGAGAGAGAGAGAGAGAGAGAGAGAGAGAGTCTGTGTGCATGTGGTTAGGAGGGCGGGGTGATTGATCTTGGATATACTTTGAAAAGCAATCTATTTAATTTACGTTATATGGATACAGAGACTGGTTAAATCAAGCACAGATGGAAAGAAAATATGCATCTGGCATACTGTTATTGTCTGTGACTGACCATAGCGAGCATGTAATTTCCATTAGAAAGCCAAGATAATTATAGAAATCGATATGCCTTTATAAAAAATACAGTAAACTAAAAATATCTATGCAAACTAAAATATGTACAGTCATTTTGAGGGGGAAAAAACAGCTCTTTAAAAAATAGTCTACAGATACGTCAACCATAACTGAATTTGTCAAGATATATTTACTACAGAAGCCTAAACAAGTTGCTATACCTCTTTGCATGACAAAATATAATATATAACATATTTATGTAATGCCTTCAGATATCTGTAGTTTTCTTCTATTGGATTTATGAACAGCTTGCAAAGCTAAATCTATACAAACATCACTCGAAAAATGGAGAAAATTCTACAGGTTTTTTTTTTTTTCCCCAGGAGTTATAAAGGAATTAGAGACTAATTATTGTATAACCTAATGTAGTCCCTTCTCATACATTTCCCACATACATTCACTTGGAAAAAGCCTTTAAGTAAACCGGGATCACAGTATTACTTCCCCTTCAATCCCATTAAAGAAACATATGTTTCAAATTGGGCATTAGAGTTAAAAGTCTGGGCATCAGCTGAATGGAGGTTCTTCAATGTAATCATCTGGGGTCAGGTAATAAATATATCTAAGAGTGGGAGACTGCTGAATCATTCACATCCTTTTAAAGCAAGGTATGATGTCAGCATCTCCCTGCAAAGATGCCAGAAGATGCATTGATGCAGCAGGGTACACATTCTGTTACCAGCAGGTCACAGACACTCGGGTATTCACTGTGGATATAATGTGAGGCGTTAAGATTTAACAGAAACCTTTACATTAAGAGATATACATATTTTCATAGCACGTAATGCATTGGGATTCATACTATAGACAAACCCAATCGTGCATTCATTTAAATGTGGTTACAATCATAATTCTGTATTCTGAAGACATTAACATTCAGGTCTTGTTTAACTGTTGTTAAATTAATACAGTCCTTTTGAAAAGTTCTCTTCATGAAGCCAAAAGACATCGGGTAACAAAATGAGTCTGCAGTCCTCTGTGGATGACTGCCATTTCCTGTACTGCTAGAATACATAGGCCTTGCCAGATGACATCATATTAATCCTAGCTTATTATAGCTACTTGCTTGGTTTTCAAATTGCACTCAAGTTTATAAAAGTCAATGGCTGTTCATTTGCGTACATTATACTAATTTACATTTCTATCACTACATTTTAACTTTAATTTTATTTACAGGGAATTAAACCAAATACTTTCCAGCTTAAATGTCTACGCTGTCCAGAAATACATTGTGTGGCATTTAACAAGTACTTATCGTGAATCCGGCCCGTGTGGATGTGTGTACAGCACAGAAGAACATATAAGTCAAATGTTTTTTGAGTTGTGTGCTTTTTTATTAAAACAAATAAAAGCATTCCATGCTTCAAATCAATAATTTCAGTAATTACATATCCCAGCTGAATCATCTTGATTATTCACATTAGCATTTTCTAGTCCGTCTGAAATTATGAAAAAATAGGGAAACAAAAACTTAATTAATTTGTTGTGCAGACCATATCCTCTGTGTGATGCTGTAAAATGCTGTTTTATTTTTATTATTTTTATTTTTTATTATTAGAACATATCTGCAAATAGTGTGTGTATATATATATATATATATATATATATATATATATATATATATATATATATATATATATATACACAGTAGAGAGTCAAATATCAAAACTAGTTGGGACCGATTTGTATGGATAATCTAACAAGTATTAATAACAATTACTGTACCTTTAATAATGTATAGGGTAAAGTTATCATACACAAGTACCTACTGATAATATATAGCTAGTATCCTATTCTATCACATTAAGTATAGAAAATTACAAAGCTTTACAAATCATTAAATTAATGCTATTCAGTAAAACTTTAACACATACAGTTAAGGTAATGAAATACTGTAATTAAACTTACCATATACCAAACTTTGAAAATCACCAATGAATAAAATTCAGTACAACTTTGACACATTACAGAACTATAGGAATCATTAAACTTCAAAAAATCAGTAAAATGTTTTTATACTTTGATACTTGCTGTTAAGGCATTGTAATAACGTGCAATTGAAATGAATACAATACAAGTTTTTAGCTGCTCAATAAAATAGACAGGATCTCTAGCCCTTACTGACGAAATAGAAGAAAAATCTAGAACGAGGCGACTGTTTTAATTTGCTTAACTGCAACAATTTAAAGCACACAATGCTCCATCTAATGTTCTGGTGGTCTGAATAATTCTGTAACTTTCATTTGCCTCAGTCTGCTGGTCTTTTTTTTGACAGCTAAATCACGTAGCCGTTTTAGCAGCAGAAGTAAATATCTTGTTTGTATTAATATTTGTAAAATAAAAAAAAGCAATTGCTAGTTTATAGTTACCCAGTACTGTAGATATTTGGTAGCTGCAATACATCTTTAGCAAAATCAGCATCTACGCTGGCTATTTCTACATTATATATCAATAAACAACAAACAGGGTTTCCTTTTGAAATAAAAAAGACTTACAAGACACAAACATCCAAAGAGCTTATAAAAAGAGAAATACAAAACAATGGCATGCTTAGGATAAAGTCATTCAACTCAGTTTTTTCCATAGCTGGTTAATTGGCTTAAGTATTTAGCCAGTTATGAATACCCAGGAATGGCAAATTATTGAAGGTACGATGGCAATGCACATTTATTTCAACAGCTAGAGGATACATGGTTAAATGGACATGTGCAACCACACATCTCTAACTCTCATCCCCTTGGTTTTTAGTATGTGGATCCAAAAAACATTTTAGTACAGCGATGTATAGAGATCTCTTACAGTTTGTACTTTGTAAAGAGGATGTGGAATATTGATTACATTATGCTTTTTAAGAGGATTTTTATTGCCAGAGTAGTTTGTCTGACTGTAACCCACAACTGACAGAGGTCCTATCCTGAGCTAATAGTAATAGCATCAAGCTCTATATTATTATGATTAGGGTTTCACCATGTTAATTCAGTTACTGCATTTGGAAGGCTTTTTAAAATTATTTTATCCATAATTCATTCATGCAGATAACTGACTTATGGCTAAATGCTAATAAACCATTTAATGACTGTTGTTGTAATACCAGTACTGTATATTCACATCCTTACAATCCTCCGTGCATTTTGCTATGGGTGGTAGTTAAACAGTATTTATTAGCTGAACTAAATCCTAGACTGATTTAAATCTTACTTTCCTTACTGTCCATAAAGGTTTTACATGAGAAAATGATGCCATAGAAATAAATATGAAGGTTTTTATACCAGTATAATATCACATTTTTTGTAAAGGAATATCACACTGGAATTACTCCTGTTGAAGTATTTGTAGAAAGTCAAACACTATTTATAAGCATTAGATATTATGCCTAAAACCTATTTTTCTGTAACACTTCCATTCTTACAGTTTCATATATACAACAGCATTGTCTTTTCTGAATATTGTGTAATACGGACAGGCAGTTAAGATTTATACATAGAAGAATTCAACTGCCATGACCCCTTTAGATTACTAATTGTAGATACAGTTAATATACACAGCAAATAACTAATGTCAGGGTACCTTTTACCAAAGCTCCCAGGCCATCATTTCTACTGTGAGATCCAAAGGGTTTTTAAAATGGCTCTTCCTCTGGTATTAACTTAAAACTTTGAGGAAGAAATTTAAACAAAACCCGTGGATGTGGAACGTTCATACAATATTCATCTATTATTATATCTCATCATCCATAACTTAAGCACTCAATCAAAATCTGAGTAAAACCATTTTATAGTTATATAATTATAGACAGTCTTTTATGATTCAAAGCATCACTAATAGATATTATATTATGTTCTTTTTAAGCGTGTAGAAATGACTAGCAATAGCTGCAAAACATGAAAAGCCTTCTCCTTAATCCATAGTTTATGATGGCTACATATTACATTCCTTACTTTATGTTACTTGAAATATCAATACCTTTTTTATGTTAATATTTAAAGCTTCCACAACTACAGGAAGCCTTTGACATACATATTTAAAATATCTGTAAAGCATGAGGATTGGTGAGACCTTGGAGTGATGGTTGACTCTAATGTGCTGATCATTTTACCAAAGCAGGGTGTTGCCTTGTTCATAATTTCTAGAGACCCTTCTGAACTGTAGGAGTAGGTACCTACTGCTTTTCTAGGTTTCCAAAGCCATATGATTAAAGCATGGCTAAAGCACATTTACAGGTAACTTAACAGAGGGATCTAATCCAGGCAATTATCAATTTTTTCAATATACAGCTATGACCAAAAATGTTGCATCTCCTTATAGAATTAACTCATTTTGCTTCATAAAGGCGAATGAAACCTGCTGAATAATGTTACTTTAACATATTGAATTACATACCGCTTTGTAGTTTTCCATATACTTAAAAAAAAAAAAACAGACAAAAATTGAAAAATGTGACATTTCAAAATGTAGCATGAAATACTGTACTACTATTATGTCTTCCGGTAGACTTTAGCGATATAATTTTGTAGTTTCTTTGATTATGTGATCTTAAATAAAATATCTAAATTCTGTTCATATAATTTTTTTTTTGTTTTAAATGGTGTCTCAATCCTAAAATTGTAGGTGATGCAAAACTTTTGGCCAGAGATGTATGCTTGAAAAAGCGTTGCAATGAATTCTGACAGATATAATAGGGCCCTGAGTTTGTTCATGAGACTGTACTGCAGCTGATAATTAGTGAATGAGATGCTGTTGCATTTATTTCTGGTGGCAATTATTTAACTAAACAGTATCTCATTTTGAAATTATATAAAATGTATATTAGCTTGCAAGGCTGTCCCTAGATGAGACGAGGGTGTGTGAACTATGCATCAGCTGCAGAGTACCTTACAATTATGTCTCACCTGAAAGACGGAGCACAAGGAGGTCAAGTGACTTGCTCAGGGTCACACAATGAGTCTGAGGTGTGAGGTTGAGGTGTGATTTGAACCGGGGACCTTTTAGTTACAAGAGCTTTTCTTTAACCACTGGACTGGGTGTCAGCTTCAACAACATTATTGGGGAGTTGGTTCCAGACACTCACAATTCTCTGTAAAAAAAGTGCCTCCTATTTTCTGTTCTGAATGCCGCTTTATCTGATATTCATTTGTGACCCCTGGTCCTTGTTTCTTTTTTCAGGTCAAAAAAGTCCCCTGGGTCAATACCTTTTAGAATTTTGAATGCTTGAATCAGATCACCGCGTAGTCTTCTTTTTTCAAGACTGAATAGATTCAATTATTTTAGCCTGTCTGCATATGACATGCCTTTTAAGCCAGGAATAATTCTGGTCATTCTTCTTTGCACTCTTTCTAAAGCAGCAATATCCTTTTTGTAGTGAGGTGACCAGAACTGAACACAATGTATTGTATAATGCACTTTTTTATTGCCTGCATGCAGTACCTTACACTTTTCTATACTAAATGTCATTTGCCATGTGTCTGCCCAGTTCTGAATGCTTTCTAGATCATTTTGAATGACCTTTGCTGCTGCAATGGATTTAAGTTTTTTTTTTTTTTTTCTGGGGGCTTTACTGAAAACCTTAGAGAAAGAAGACCTGCATCGATCTTTAGATCAGGTACTATGTGGACAAGAGCAGTAATTTATTTTCCAGACTATACCGATGTGCATTAACAATAACCTGGGAGTCCCATACTTCCTCAGGATGAGTGGGCAATCCAATTTCCTGTTTTATTCAATCCCAGTCTTTCCTCAGGTGATTCCCAAGGAGGCACAGGGAGTCTCAGCTTATTTTAATTGAGACCACAGTGAACTAAACTAATCTCATACTTAGCCAAGCCCTAGTCTCTGTAAGTCGCCTTGGATGAAGGCATCTGTCTAAATAAACAAATAATAAGCTACAAACAAGCAAGATGGGCTGAATGGCCTCCTCTCCTTCGTAACCTTTCTTAAGTACGCTTTTATCTTGATAAAGTAGTTTTTCAAACATTGCTGCTCCAAAAAAAAAAAAAAATCCTTGACTTAAAATGAAATGCCTTTTATGGATTCGTTAGCCATGGCATTAAAGGTTTCCAGACATCAGTATCTAAAGCAATGCACTATTGTCAAGTTGTCTAGTACAAGAAGACAGAAGATAAGATCAAAGTCTATCCATATACTTATGTATTTCATCGGCCAGGACATAGCGACATCCTGGCTTATTAACAAATTATATTAAGGCTGTAGTTGGGAAGGTACTGTATGAAGAAAACAAAATGTGAATAGAAAACAAGATTTATAATTACACAATTCCGGTCCATGCCATCTATGTGCACACCCTGAGCACACAATTATATTCATAGGCATAAAAAGCAACGTAGATACTTGAGGATGCATTATTCCCCGCTTTACATTAGTATTAATGGGAACTGTCATTTTAAGCTTCTGTGGGTTTTCTTAGCCAGAGAATCAATTAACGCATTGCCCTTTTAGCTGCATCATCCGTCTGCATTATTTCCCCTGCTAAATATTCAAGTGATGTAAGACTGTATTTGCAGACTTTTCCTGGCTGAGTGCCTAACCAATATTTAGAAATACATTGATCTGTTAAGGAAGTGGAAACCCTGCCAAAGACAAAGAGGCCATAACCAAATAGATTGATTCATTTGTTCTCTTTCTATTGTGTGGCAGCACAGTAACAGCACATCAGTTACTGCTCCCACCACAAGTTGCAGTATTCCATTTCCTCCACTCATTTTTTTTTCTTGTCATGTGTTATTGTTTTAAAGAGGCCATTCTGTTTTGAGATTCAGAATGTGTAGATCTGGCCCCATTCATGGCCTCACAATACAACAATGCCACTGTGCAAGCTTCCAGTAAAACTCAGTTTTGTGTTTATCATCGTTCAAAAGCAGGGATTTCAAAATGGGTCTGGGGAAGACAAGTGGGCTCAGGTCAAAAAATGTGCTGTAGCATTTTGAACTAATTTCTGTGAGCCTTGGTACCTGTAAATCCAGCATAGAGGGAGCTACAATAATCAGTTCCTAAAGATACAAAATCCCAACTTCAAAAGCCAGACACTTTCTTCTCCTTTCCAACTCTTAAATGTTAGGAATAATCCCAAATGTATAGTACTGTAATCTCCAGACACTGAGAAAAAATATTTACAGTGATATAGCTTCTATTGTCATTGTCCTTCTTTTATTTCCCAGATGCTTTTTTTAAAAGACATACTGTATGATTTCAAAATCAGCAGCTTTGCATCTAAATCCTCCCGGTGCTATCATTAAAACTGGGCAGCAGCATGCTGTCATAATCACTCAGGGTAAGTGCAGACATCATAATCCATACCATAAAGTCTAGCTGTAGCCAATCCTGTGCTTATATTCAGTTGGGAAGTGTTAGTCTTTCCAGTAAATCTTTTTTCTTTTTTTTTACTGTGCCATGCAGTGCTATCCCCACTGTAGCTTTGCAGTTGATCCAATGATTGCCTAAGAGTATTATTTTGAAGTCACAAACCTGCTGTTTAAGGAAGAGGAGGGGAGAGCTGTCTGGCCAAGCTGACTGAGATGAAATGTTTGCAATTATTTATCGCTCTTTTTCGTTTTTTTTTCAAAATGTAATTATGTTTTTCAAATTGAATACTCAATAAAACAAACCAATAACATTGAGCTGCCTGTTTTTATTGGCAGTATATACCAAGCACACAACCATAGCACAGAACTACATTTTCAGGTTTACATAGAGAGGCACACATACATTCTTCTACTGCATCTCTTTGTCCAGAATGTTCAGTGGCTGCCCCCGGGACCCCAAGGCAACCTGAGCAGGTCTTTGATTTATCTGCAAGTAACAGGAATATGTAGCATGTGGGTAAAGTCTTTGTAATCATAGCTCTACTAAATTCAATCTAATCTTTTAGCATCAGACACCTGAAACGCGGTTGCCAGCAGTCTTGTTTGCCCCCTTGGAGTCCCGGTTTTAATCCTGGACAGCTTGGTTCCAGTATAAATATATATAAAAAAATGTTTTTTCTATTTTTAGATTTCATGTGTGCTAGTGTTTTAATAGAAATCATTGAGATCAGTACTGACATATCTACTATACAGGGCTGGTATAATGTATGCCCACATATCCTTTGGTTTATCTGGGGTGCTGGAAAATAACTTTATTGGCATATGTGAATGATACTTTAAAATTGAGAGCGTTTTGAAATGATTTTTTGATAAGGATTGGAGACACTGGACAGTAATTAAGATCTTTGGCTTAAATGTTTACTTCCAGTGATGCTCAACCAGGTTCTGCAGGAGAATGGGATTATTTTACAGTGCTGTGACACAGTGATCCGTAATTTCACAGTTGTAGTATGGAATTATTATTATTTATTTCTTAACAGACGCCCTTATCCAGGACAACTTACAATTGTTACAAGATATCACATTATTTTTACATACAATTACCCATTTATACAGTTGGGTTTTTACTGGAACAATCTAGGTAAAGTACCTTGCTCAAGGGTACAGCAGCAGTGTCCCCCATCTGGGATTGAACCCACGACCCTCCGGTCAAGAGTCCAGAGCCCTAACCACTACTCCACGCTGCTGCCCCGAATGTATGTGCTTTGCACAATTCAGGCATTTCAAACTATTTTATCTTGCTTCTAGCCAGGCATCTCACAATCAACTAACAAATGGATAACCTTCATACATTTATTATTTCGTAAGTTTTCTGTGCTATCGATTGCCCTTTCCATTATACATTTTGGCATCTTATGAATTTGATGAATGTGTTCATAATAACCCCTATTCATGGCTTGTAATATAAAGTGTAACAAAAGGCAGATCCAGTAATTCCAGAAGTAACATCATGGATGGATTTATAAATAAGTGGTGCCCACATTTCCATTTTGAAAGATTTTGAGAATGTTTGACTAGAGAACAATGGATCACATTGAACCAGATGAGAATATACAGCATTAAAAATATATATTTTGACATCACTATAAAATATAGCTTTGTTCTTGGCTTTTTTCTAAATTACAGAAAAAACAAAATCAACCAAAATATCATCAATGCACTCTAGAGTTGTATTGACAGCAGGAACATGTCAATTTGACCTGTGATTTACACTTTAACATCTATGTGTTTTAGTCCATCTTACAGACTGCTAAAGCATATTTGACTGTAATAAGCAGTATTATTCAGAAAAGAAGCCAATTCTGTCAGCTTTATATCATCTCAATGTAAAATGTGACAGCCGCAGAACAAAAAAAGCTCCCAGAAACAGAAACACTTTCATGAATGAATGACTGAACTGCTGAAATGACTTGTTTTATAATTAGTATTTTCATTTGTGTCCTGCTGCCCCTTCTACATCCACCAATATTTATATTTTTTTGATTAGATTAATTAGGTGAGAACTATATCTAGTTATCTTAAAATGTATCAACTTATTTTTACTTTCAATGTACCTTCTAGATTCTCTTATCAATTGCTCCTTTGCATTCTGGGAGCTGAATATATTATTGGATTCAGCCTTGGGGTTTGGTTCCAAAGTTCTCCACACATAAAATCCAGGATGGCATTTATATAACTTGATTAGTTTATTTGAATCTGAATTCCACTCCTGAAGCATAAAGTTTGGGAAAAATCACAATAGGTGCATATTTGGATCCAAATCTTGCATATCAGCCCTAACCAATGAATTGCTAAAATATCAGGGACAGCAGTGTTAACACTTCCATACAGGTCTGTGGCAAAGTGCCCCCCCGTGTGTATTTTGTGTTACGTGTTGTGTGTAAATGTTGGTGTATAGTCATCGGTACACGGGATATAAACGGGTCTGTGTTTCACTTGTGATTTAAAAATGTAGATTTATATTTAGGCACGGAGGGCACAAATCACTTCACGTGCTAGTTAAAATGTAATGTGTGGTCACGGGAGTGCACTTAATTAATTCACGTGCAGTTGTACCGAGATTCCAATTGAATGATTGACTAGCAATCGAGTCTCGGTACAACTGCATAAAAACAGCATGTTTTCACTCACTCGGGGTGGTGTGTTCGGTGAGTGGAGAGGAGGTATAAAATATAAATATAAGAAGAAGAATAAGTGTTGTCACTCACCGTGTTTTGTTTGTCTCCGTGCACCGTTTGTTTTGTGTTAGTTCGTTTTGTTTATGTCTGTTTATTTTGGCGCAAGTGCCGTGTCCTGTGTTTTTGTTACAACCGTTTATTTTTCTGTTCTGTTTATTCATTAAATGCTGAGCGAAAGCATTCGCTCAGCTCCACCAAACTCCACCTCTCTCTGTCGTTTATTGTTCCTGCTTCTGACGTGACGTCACCGCTCAGTCGTCTTGTCACAAGGTCCCATCAATATTCTCTCCAAGCACAACATTAAGTGTCAATTAAAGGCCAAGGTCATCATCTTCCATATATTATATACTTCATTTATCCTGGAATGGTAGCTGTTTCTGCTTGGCAATTATTTCTCCAGATTCATGGCATAAACAATGGCATGTTTTACTTTTTATAACTGGCCAAATATATAAAGTATAACTCTAAATATACTACTTTATTATTGTGACACCCAGCTTTTTAAAACCAAATCATTTTAATGGAAAGATAGTGGTACTGCAATGGTTAGCAGAATTAAATGTTGGCACAAAAGCAAAATGTTTGTCTCATGCATTGTCGATGGTAATGTAAATATATGTATACGTATATATTTACTTTTCAGGTAATAAGCAGGCATTGCAATGTTGGTATATATAGCACATCAAACTTAGTGGCACTATGTTCATATCAAGAGCAGATTAACATATTATTGCTTGTTTTTTTGTTTTTTTTAGCTGAGACAAGACAGCACACATACCAGTATTGTCTTGACATCAATCACTTTTAACAAACACACAATCTTCCGTTCAACGGTCACACCTTTGCTGAAGGTCAAAAGTGTTATTCGAAACGCCTTGGATAGAAATCATAATTGATCTCTTTGACATTTAATATTAACAGCACTGGGGTTTGTCAACCAAATTCAATCAAGCTTTGCAAAGGAAGCTGTGAACTGAATTTGCCATTGAAAAACGTGTCCCTTTTTGTATGCCTCTGGCACACTTCTGTAGTGTATCAATGCAAAATCATGGACAGAAAATAGGATGATATTGACCTGCAAGCTGGTTTGGGAGCTAATCAATAGTTAATACATAATGTTTGATATTAAAGACTGAACTGGTAGTAATTAATGGAGCACTGTGTATACAAACACTGCATTCATTTGCTGAAAGTAAGAAAGGAATTAAATTCATTGAGAAAATATGTAATTCTCTATGTACTCTTGTTTCTGAATACACTTGTCACATTGTTTGCTCAAGTGGCTGGATGGCAACAGAATAGTATTTCGATACACCTTCCTGCAGATCCTCAGATCCACACATCCAGATGTGATGGCTGATACAATACACTACTACCACATGCTGCCCACTTGATGTTCACCCTTCAGAACATGACATAGGAGGTTCTGCCACATCTCTATTATATTCCAGACCTTGCTAGTTTAAATCAAGTATACATACAGTATACTGCATTAGATGCAGTTCCACATTAAATGAAACCACAACCATGTACTCTACTTATACATTTTTAAGGCCAACTACTTGGCAATAGGCATGAAAATATAATTTTAGTGGATTTGATATCTTAGCTGACATTGCAAATTCTGAGAGGTCTAATATTACATGGCCACAGGCTGCTAAATTGCCAAAATTGCCAAATACACACTTAATGGGTATATTAATGGGTATTTTTTTTTCATGTGTACAAAGGGAGCTTTGCTTTTAAAGTAGTTTATTTGGTATTTAACCCTTGAATTTGAACATTGTTTCCTTAATTACAAATATTAGACATAAAATAAATTGCAACCCACAAGGTCTCAATTAAGAATGACTACTGGAATCCAAAAGTGTTATCTTTGTAATGGTAAACCGGATATAAATTATATTGAAAATATTACTGCAAGCAATTACACAATTTCAACTTAACATCAAGGATTCTGCAAGATGTGTACCTAATCAATATTGGGATGTAAATCCATTTATAAACAGAGCAGGTTTATACAAAAGGTCTGCTTAGTTTTTGTAATGGCTAGTGTGATAAAACTATACTGTACAACTTTTTTCCATCACTTAGAATTTACAAAACAGTTATGTACTTTCAAAAGTCGTACTGCATTATTGATCTGCAGAACTTGTCACAAATACAAACACTGTCATCATTAGCATTATCATTTTTATTAACCAATTTGCAGTGTGAACAGCACTTGGTTTCTGTGCGAGTCGCAAGCTTAGAATCTGACTTGTGCTCTAAAGTGCATCTGTTTGGTGGAGTTATTGCTCATTCCTGTCTTCAACATCCACTTGGACTTCATCCTCTGAACATACTGCATGTCTCTTTGTCTTGACAGCGATGCATCTTTAGCTGAGGGGGAAATCCATTTCAAGTTTTTACTCTTCACATACAAACTCCAAGTAGTATTATGCCCAAAAGTAATTTTGTTTAAAATTGATCTCTACTTAGAATAATCAGTTAACTATTAAAGGGGAATAGAGGAGCGAATTTCAAGTATTTCATTTTTTAAGTTAAAACATTTTATAATCTCTTCTCTCAATCTTGACCAATGCCTTGGGACCAGGCTTCAATTTTCCAAACTGAGCAATCCACACTAAGTAGCAGTAATACCACACTCACCCATATCACTGCTCCAACCCAAGGCTTTGTACTGGCGCAATACCCTACCCACTGCATTCCTGTTGCCGGCAACAGCTACGACTCTTGACACACCAAATCGTTGCTTGTAGTACCTCATCAGAGAGCGGTGGCCAATTTTTGCACCTGGTACAAACAAATAACTTGTCACACATTGACTCAACATGCAGGATTGTGAACTCATGAAATTGTGTGGCATAAATAACCTCATACGAACTGACATTCATCTGCTTGTTCTTTTCTCCCATTCAAAGCAGTGTATTTCCTGCCACAGAGCTGTTAGAAGCCATGTCTATAAGGCTTATTTATTTATTTAATTTATTTTTTTAATCTGTGGCAGAAGTCCTATTTATTAAATGGCCGATTCATAGGTTCTCAAAAGTGATGGTTACCACACATCAGACACCAGCAGAATCATACATTCTTCCACTGTTCATTTCAAGCACATAGTCTCTTGAGGAATGTGTTCAGAATCATACAGAAGCATTGGGAAGCTAGATCCAACTATAGGCAGAAGACACTAATGAGGGTGCTCATGGGTTTCCACAAGGACTGCTACAGTATATGCCTACCTGATGGGAGGATCAGCTCCAATGTTTCATCATCATATTCAAGATTACTTTCATCTGGCAATTCCTCATCCTGCATTTCAACATCACCTCCCTCTTTCTGGTCAGGATAACTACTCCTGTATAAACACAATACAGATACATTTAGATTAGTACTTGGAGGACACATATCAAGTTAGTGGCAACACAAAAGTAACTCGAGAACACTTCCAGGTGTTCTGCTGGATATGACAAAGCATATTTTTTTCTGTGTTTATTTCATGTTCTGCCCTTTATTCTGTATTACAATTCCATGCCAATGAATTCTGTAACAATGTATTTAAGACCTTTTTCTTACCTGAAATCAAAGAAATCTGCAAATTCCAGAGCTGCATCTCCATCTGTGAACAGTTTACAGTGGCTCTTGTCAGTCATGTGAGCCTGAACTGCCTCAGTTGAGTAGAATGACCTACCCTTCTCATTGCACCAAAGGCAGACATTTCCCACTCCAACTTTTTCTCCTACAAAAAATAAATAAAAGGATCATACTTTTCACTTCGTGAACACACAGTAAATGACTAATAAAAGCATTTTATTTTGCTAAGGACATACAATGATTAAAAAAAAAAGTGTTTTCATCTTTCTTTGATCTTTTTAAACACTGTGGTTAACTAATTATATAAGAATGGTGTCTCACACACTCTTGTGACTGGTCACACAAAGAGTGCATGATAAACTATTCCAATATCAGTTTTCTTAATGATTTGAGTCATTTTGAAAGGATGTTCAAAAGTTCACTTTTTAAAACAGTAACTTTCTTACTAGCCGAGTAATGTGTTTTGTTTAAGCTTCTAAAACAGAATGCTCAACATATTAAATGTAAAGACATTCCAACACCACTGTCTGCAAAATCAGGTGTTGTATGCTATTCATGAAATAAAAAGCAACACATTCAAATCAGAACTTGATGAATGAAGGATATAGCCAGGTTTGTTACTTACCAAGATACTGGAGTAGAGCCCTTAGATCCACCAGGAATTCTATATCAGGGATGAAGAAACTGTGGACCTTGGTCATGTGGGCCAGGTTTTTCATGAGGGAGCGAGAGTGATGGGAACAGAAGAGACAGTCTGTAACTGCTATGGCACCAGGAGGCGTGCCTTCTGAATTTGTTGTCTCACCCTGCTCAAACTCCTCTTCCATTTCCTCATCTTCCAGGTCTTCTTCCAAATCCTCCCACGCTTCTGTAATGTAAAAGTGAAACAATACCATTGCATTTTAGAACTAGAATATCCAAGTTCTGCTTTGTGACAAATTCCCTGCCAAGGATGTACAGTTATGGCCAAAAGTTTTGCTTTACCCTATAGATTTAACTAATTTTAAAGTCATTAACATATTGAATTATATACCTCTTTTTAGTTTTCCATATGCTTAATGAAAAATTGACAAATTGAAAAATGTGGCATTTTGAAATCGAGCATAAAATACTGTACCACTATTATGGATCTAAATTTCATATATATAAATTATGTCTCAATCCTAAAATTCTAGGTGATGCAAGAGCTGTATATACAAACACAGAGCCATTAGTACTGTGCAGAAAAAGAAAAAAACATCACATCACCATGACATGTGACATAAGAATAGAGGTTCTTTAGTATATCCACAGATTCTGGTTCTCTGAATAACTTGTACTAAAGAATGTCCAAGCAAGTCTGATCAGAATTGGATAAGCAATGTAAAACTCTGGTATACAGAAGTTTTTTTTTTGTTTGTTTGTTTTTTAATGTTATAGCATTACATTACACGTTGTTGATTAATCAGTTAAATTAATAAATCAATGACACTACTGAATTCTACATATACTCCCAGAGTATGTAAAGGTAGGTCTACTGTTTCCCATAGAGTACAACTAATCAAATGCTTAGTAGAAGGATTTTGTAGTATAAAAATGTATATCCAAATGTTTTATATCTTGAGAATGTCCATCAGTAAAATGGATATGCCTGGTAATCATTTTGTTACCAAAAAAAGATATTTACAAAGATGCGATTTGTAGTTGTGGATCAGAATCAAAACTAAGGAAACAAATTGAACACAGCTAATTATAATGAAAGTGCACTTAAAAACAAAATGTTGCATCCGACAGTACGTGCTAGCTCAATCTTTTTAGTATATCATTGCATATAAAAACATATTATCCACCGACTGGCTGCACAACCTATGCAGAGTATCACCTAGATGTTATAGCTCAAACTGTGGAGTGGGTCCTGGAAAAGAAATTGTGAAGTTCTGAAATGCCCCTTACCTTCCTCTTCAGGGACATCTTCCATGGTTGCCTCCTCCTCCCCCTCAATGTGCTCTTTCCCTAGTTTCTTAGCCTGTTCCTCAAACCACTGAAGCCTGGGTGGCTTGTCTGGACGTTTCTTTTCCTGTGACGAGGGCTGATTCTGGCTGGCAGCTCCTGATGCCTGAGCAGGCTTACTCTTGGGCAAACCCGCCTGTTGGGCCTTGATGGCCTGCTGGATGGCAGCGTTCATGGCGTCATAATCCAGCCCCTTCTCCAGGTTCTTCTCATTCAGTCTCTCCACTTCCTTCTGGATGGCCTGTGATGCCTTCTTCTCAGCATCCTGGTGCCTCCGGGACTTTATGTGGTTGTCAAAGGCGTTGGCCGTGGAAAATCTCTTCGCGCAGGTGCTACACTGGGAGCTTGTGCCCTGGCTCTGCACCTCCACCGCTGCTCGCTGCGCCATAACCCTCTCCTGGAAGTTTTCGGCTGTGACAGGGGGCATGTCTGCCACCTTGCGTTTCAGGTTGTACCGGTGCCAGTCTGTCTTGTAGTGGGCACGCTGTATGTCGCCATCAGCAAACACCACTCGGCAGCTGATGCAGGTGTAAGAGGACATGGCTGCAAATTAAAAGGATGATGTGTTACTGAAGTGAAGCCCTGTTTAATAGTTAATTCTTTAACATACAAAGATACCAGCCTTGGCATTATTGTGACCTAATTAAGTAAATGCAGTCTGGTGTACAATATTTTTTATATTGTAGTTGATTGTTAATCACTAGAAAACACACATCTCTCTCACTATCTATCTATCTATCTATCTATACACAGATAGATAGAGATAGATATACACATATACAGATAGATAGATACACACACAAACATTATAGATAGATAGATAGATAGATAGAGACTGCATTTACTAACAGTTTCAATTCCAATAGCATCATTATTCATAACAAACGTTGCCTTCATTATTCAGTAACCCATTTAGTCTTTAGCAATATTTAAATTACTGATATCAAAAGCAGTCAAGTTGTATGTCATATGTTATCTTGCAATTAGGCCTCAATCACATTTCCTATTGTAGAACTCTCCAAACATTAAAAGGCTGGTGTGTTGCATAAAAATAAACAGGCTATTTTTTTGTTCTTTATAGATTTACAAAACCGTACTTCTGTTTTCCTTTTTTAATTATAGTCGTGGGCCAAAGCGTGGCCTATTAACAATGACTCAGAGGCCTGCCACTATAACTCAAAAACAATTGTGAACTTATACATCTCTCACAGATCACTTAAAAAAAAAAACATGTTCTCAATACAAGATCTATCATCGTATCAACTCCGAAATCCAATTCCCACAAACTATGTTATTTCAATCTTTTTTTTTTTTTTTTGTTAACTCTTAATAACAGGAAAATAGTTGCAAGGTCTTATTAAATATTTATTTCAACAACTTTGAGTATGACGTCAGCGGACATTAACCTTCATATTTGCCTACCAGCTAGTATTACTTCAGTGGTCTGCAAACTTACAGTACACCTGGCATGACCAGTGACTCATAGGTACAGAAAGCATTTATAATAAGAATAGGGATAACAGTACTACCAGTGATTTTATTATCCTGACCTGATCAAACAGAGTCGATGGTTAACCTTTCGTCTGCTTCATTCGTAACAGATCGGCTGGTCAGTAAAACATACCACTTCACATCATATAAAACCACATCGTTTAAAATGTCATACTGTAATTATTTATATTTAAAAAAATCACTTTAGTATTTATCAAACCTAGCAGCGATCGTTTTGAAAATGTAAAAGAAAACAAATCTGTTAATTTAGCATATACTTAGATAGTCTCGTGCTATTGAGCCCCTGTAATAACAATTAACAATAATAACCCCTAATCAAAAACATGGCAAAGACGATTAGCTACGTACTAATCGCTTTTTTAATCATGGCATGTCAATGCTTAATTACACCTTATAGTACAGTATTGCTAACAAACAAAACAATACTCACCAACTGTAAAAGTTCTCAACCCTGTAAGCACACAAATTTGTGTTGTCAAGTTATATAACCACAACGCTCACAAACACCACGTTTTGCAGTCTCCGTTTATCACATAATACGTCTTCCGGGTGGTAACCCTAGATTCAACTCAAGGCCCTTTGCAAGAAAAGATTACCCCCTACTGGTGAGGATGATCTTCAACAGACTTTGCTGGTCTGAGAGAAAAAGGAGTGACACACCTTGGTGGGGTGAGCTTCAGCGCATGGATAGCTTACATTTGTGTAGCCACATAGACTGCCAAGCAAGATAATATGCAAACACATTGAATATACTATGCTGTTCTAAGGTACAGTTGTTTTCTTCTCCCATTAGAAAACCACCTTATACAATATTACTCTATATTGAAAGGTCTGGCACTGCAGGTATTTTTAACAATAGATATGAGGCACCGCATAATGAATGAGGTATAGTGACTCCCATTTAAGTGCTAAACAGAAAATAATACATACGACAGAAAATAATACATACGTTGTTTTTGTAATTAATTGAATCCTTTTTTGTCAGTTCAGTGTGTTTTGAAATGGAAGCACATGCAACTTATTTTGCTCCATGTCAGCAGTTAGAATGACATGATTGAGAGGGCCATGAAAACTTCAGCAAAGAGCAATCCTTCAAAATAAGCATCAGGAGGTTATTGATTTAAACATGCTCAGATTTCCACTAACCTACAGTCAGGACAGTGATGAAGCTAGCAGCCTATTTACACATTTGTAGTTAAATATGTATAGAGACATATTGTGCGTGGGCAAGTTTATAGCCCCGCTGTTACATTGCCCTCCCGCTTAAACATTTTCTGGCCCAGGAAGATCTAACCTGCTCTTGGAAGTGGTGGGGCAGTCGGCGGCACAGTCTGGATCTTAGTGGGGACTGGAGGGTCAGGGAGAGTGGAACAAGTCCCCCCTTGTTGGGGGGGGTGGCAAGGTGGTTCTGGGGCAGCGGCGGGATCGCAATACAGAGAGGGGACAACCCGGGAGGTGGCAGTATATCCATGGCGACCAGGGTGGGAGATGCAGCTCAGCGATCTCTGTGTAGTACAACGTGGCAGCCAGTGGGAGGCAACGTTACTCTGTAGACCACTTCCCCCAGATGGTCAAGTACTTTACATGGCCCACCGTTACATTATGTTATTTAACATACTGTACAGTATATTGTCTGAAGTAGAAACTGATAGAAGTTTGAATACAAGAAGTAAAATGGGTACATGAAAAAGATCTATATCATTAATATGGATGATTTAATGTATCAATCTATTAATATTGTAATTTCCATAATATTTTAATTAATGGAAATGTAGACTACACACAGATTATTATGATAACTATAGGTAAGTGCTGCAGCAGAGAAGCTGAATCTCTTCAAGGAAGACCAGCAGGAGAACGTCACTCTGCTCACACAGCCATGTGAACCTTCAGGGCACATCACTCCACAGATCTCTGCTGTTCATGCGAAAGGTCCAACATGAGCTGTAGATTTCTGTCTCGATGTTCTCCAGGATAGCAGACCCCGGGCAGGCACAATCGAAAGCCCCTTCCTGTAGGGCCTTCTGGATGGAGCACCAGCTGATCAACAACCCAGGACATAACACTGTATCATAGCCTACTGCTTGAGCCAGGCAAAGCTAAAAGCAAGGGAAAATAGATGCAGGAGGGAGGTTGACCAAATAAAACAGTATTGAGCCATTTACACAGTTTGTGATGTCAAACTCCCAAAAGAGGGCAGGTGGTGGTAGGTTCCCACAACCGTAGTTATAGATGAACCCCACCTGGACTCCCAGGCTATTGACAGACCAGTTTCTGAACAGGCAGAGCGTGAGACCTACCTTCCCAGCAGGGACTCCTCTAAAATATGTGAGTGGTTGTTCTGAACATTCACATACTCCATTTCCATTGGTACCTTGGTATCAGAGCACCTCAGAGCCGGTGCTTATACTACACATTTACTATACCATTTCATTTTTTTTATACCATACTGTATATAAAATATAGTTAAGTAAAAGAAAAAAGAGTACAAAAAACATCAAACTACTTTTTTTAGTATCCATTAAATTCCAAATTAAAGTCAATATGCATATAGGGCTGCAAAACTAAAATGTGCCCCATTCACAAAAGGTTCATGTATTTTCCAAGTGATTTAATGTTGTTTTTTAAAAGTATGTTTTTAATGAAGAAAATACAGGTTAATTTTCATAAACCCTTTTTTTCACTTCTTTAATAACACTATACAATAGCATTTCATGAATATCAAATTTAAAACAAACTTGCTTGTTTAAACTTGAGTTAAAACTATGTAAATAGGAGCATGTACCTCTGTCTCAAACCCTTAACCAAAAATATATTTTTTCAAATGCTGTACCTTCAAATGTATCTTAACAGAGGCACAGTGAAAGCTTTTATTGCAGAGATGGCTGTTTCAGTCTGTCTACCCTCATGTGACATTTATCTAAAAATAACCTGTGAAAATGTTTTATATATTAAAAGTATTCATTTCTGAACATCTCAGCCATTTTATTTTTGGTTTTTAAGGAATGTGGGCGGTTAAGCATAACATCCTGAAAGGTGGTTTCACATAACAAATAAAACATTAAGGGGCTGATGTAAGGATACATGCAAAGTGATTTGCAGCTGCAAAACACCTCTATTGTGGCCAGAATCTGCATGTTCACCTGGTGTTCTGCACCCACTATCATATTAGCACGTTGCCATCATTAATCCATTTAAATGATATTGAAATGTATTCAAATGAAGAAAAGAGCAAGGAATTGGGCGGGGATCTGGAATACTAAGCGGGTGCAAACATTATAATGAAATTGCTTACCCCTCAAAAACATTGCACCTCCACTTACAAGGTGAAAACCATTGTAGAAGCAAGTAATTAAGAGCTGTATAAAACCACACACCTTCAGAGACCTGTCATTGGCCTCATGATGGCTGCTGTGGTACACTTCCTGATGCTGCGACGCTTGGCTCTTGCTGAGGACAGGCAGGAAAACCATCATCGGAGGGCAGCACAGAGAAAAGCCTGCATATTCAAACCCGGGGTCACTTTGGGATGCCAGAGGATGTGGTGGTAAGACGTAATCATCTCACTCCGCAGGGACCCTAGACCTACTAGCTGAATTTCACTTTTTCATCACCTGGTTGACTGTCCTCCTGGTAACACCGACAGCATTGACTTTGGCCTCTTTGGTAGCATAACTGATGTTGGCTGAGGCTTTTCCAAATAACTCAATTTCATGCCTTAGCCTTAGCCTTAAGGACTCTCAGCTTCTCCTCAGAAAATATGTGGCCATTTAAAAAAGTTATCTTAAACTAGAAAATAACTACAAAACATTAGTTATTCAGATGGGTACTCCAATGATATTAAAATGTATGTGAATTTGCATCTATTATTTCTAAGCGTTACCCGAATTGATCAAAATGTACCTTACTACACTTTATAACAAAATCAAACAAGTCAACATATTCAACAGCTGTTAAGCTTTTTACCAGTGAACATCATATTTTTATTCACAGACCAAAAACAAAATTCTTACATTATATTGTACATAAGAACTACGGCCGCTATATCTGGTATTGCTGTTTAAATGTGAGTTTCTAAAGTATTCACACCTAGTATGTTTATTTTTTATAATTATCAAAACGTAGCCACACTTCCTTATGAAACCTACTGCACACACGTAACAATTGCAGCACTTTGGAAAATGGGAAAAAAGTCTTCGTCAGCTCTGACATTTAGACATTTGATTGATGACATAATAAATGAATTCCAACAGCAAAAATATTCCCAGTAGTATTTTATTTCTCATTTTTAGTCTCATTGAATAATACATAAGAGCTTAATAACACTATTTATAAAAGAGAACAAACAGAATACAGTGAAACAAACTAAAAAATAAAAACTCCAGCTCTAACATTCTTAAACAAAATTTAAATGCTGTACATAAAGTGGTGAAAAATACAATTACATCCCATAATAGGGAAGCAAACACAAGCTTTCTTTATTAGATGCCAGTATGTAACTATGTTTCCCCACCATCGCAATATCCTATTAATTAATAAGGTAGATGCTTTTTGTTAAAGTGCTACGCATGGATATAAAATTCCATTCTTTGTAACCAGATTGTGGTTAAAATGTAATACAACTATTCCTGTAATACATTTTGTAACAGCAAATTATGATGATTATTTTTGTTTTTTACCACATTGATAAATGATTTATACATTCCGTTTCAAAGAGAGCTCATTCCTGTAAGTGCAAAATCAACACAATTGCAATGTAAGTTTTATTATTATTATTATTATTATTATTATTATTATTATTACTATCAAAGACCCAGGCATTTATTACTGGGATTATACATTTGATGGAGTATCCTGTATGGCCAGACAGTTAAGAGGCAACAGCGGATGGTGTCTCAGTTAGTAAAGTCACTTCTCAAATTTACAGTGTGCTGTAGCTGTATCAAAACTATAGTGCTACATATGCAATCCCGATACCACAGTGCTGCTTGGCTAAAGCTGAACTGTCATTTGGATTCAATTAATTTCAAACAAGGAGCTTTACAAGAAAATAGATGATGTGATATCAGTTATGAGGACGGTATTTTCAAAATACAGTAATATGTTTTTTTTTTTTTATCCTCTTACCAATTTCTATTAATTTGTGTTCATGTCTAGAAAGTGAATTCACTATTCAGATTTCATGAAGGCATTACCAGATACAGATACATTACATACATTCTGTGTTCTGCGTATGTAGTTTAGGTCTAGGCTAAGATCAGTACAAGCCACTTTACTGTGGAAGATGAAAGCACAAACAGAAAGCTGGAAAAAACCTACTCTGAACTGTGCTTTAACGCATAAACATGTTTTGAATCAACTGTTACTTATTCAACTGTTCCAGATGCAAAAGGCACATACATAAGGTACCAATGTCATTTCACCAGAAGCGAGTAGATATACACAAACCAGCACATAGGCTACTATCTTAAATGTCAAGAACCACAACACATTTGAAAGTGTTGTTTGAATGTAGCTTTTTAAATAGTCTTTAATAGACTGTTTTTGCAGTAAACAATAGAATTGGCTCCAAGTAAAGGTAATTAAGTAATTAATACCTGGAAATCAAGTCTACCCAGCATTAAATTCCAATATATTTTTGTTTGTTTTAATGCAAGACTATTTAAAAATTGAATTGTCGTCTATTGAGTGACTAATGATCAACAGTATTAGGAAGTTGGATAGTGAAGAAAAAATAAAGGGTCCTTTTGACTACTGTACAGAACTGGTAAGGTCTCTGCTTTATTGATCAGTCATCAATTGGATGAAAATTAAAGTTGAAAAATATGGTTTAATGAAACAAACATGAATATATTGGAGTTCTTGCTGTGAAGAATCTATTAATCACTAATTATAATTACCTTATTAACTAGGACTTAGTGATTGAGGGTTAACATGTTTAACAGGTTAGAACTGTTAAAACTATAGGCTAAAAATATAATGTAGACATTCCTATATCAATTTAGAAATATTACTGGCAATTCTTCATCTTGGAGTTACATACTGTATACATGACAGACATAGCAGACATGAAATCGATCAGTAGATTATCAAACATAGCCCTGTGACAATGAAACCCCATAATCAACAAGTGAAAACACAATTTCATTCAGTTGTGCTGCTTTCCACAATGGACAACTCCTAGGTCTTGTATCCTGTTGGCACTACAGTGAAAAAAATTAAGAAATTACTTAAAATGAGTAAACTGACTCAGTGTCTTTAATGATCTAAACAACAGAAAAACTGCAGGATGTTCCTGCAAGGTCAAAGTGCATATTTCAAAATTATTGAAACGTTTTCTACAACTTTGGCTTCTATGAAGGAGGGCAGGGATGTTTCGTTCAGTATGACAGCTGTTTAGCTTATGAAACAACCTCACCACTGTTTTTCCATTACTGGGCGATCAGCAGATAAGTGCTAGGTATAAGTTAAAAAATGTGTCTCACACAAAGAGTGGCTTCCAAAGTATATGGCTATGGATCAGTGGAAAAGCCATTACAAAATCAGTATATTGCACCACTCTTTTTGATACATAATACTCCATGCAGTACTGTGACAGGGAGAGCCCTGTCACTGGTTTCTGCACAAACGTGTGCAGCTGGGACGCGGAACATGAGACACGTTGCTGGTCAACCAATTGAGCAGTTAGGCTCGCCCGGTGCTGAGCTGATTAGGAGGTCTGGATTGGCTGGGGGGCGTGCCCGGGGAGGCTGTGCGGAGATCAAGAAGCGTCTGCACCACAGCTCGACGCTACTGCAAGACCATTGCTACACAGCTTGAGCGTCCGCTCCGCAGGATTAACTACTACAGAACCATACAACTGCAAGACGGTGCTCGTGAAAGCACTGCCCAGCCGAGGCCGTGTGAAGAGGCAGGAGTCACCGTGAGGATGCCGGGACTCCGGGAGCCCAGAAGTAGGTTAGTTTAGGGGAGGATGATCCCAAACAGTGTATAGGAGAGGGTTTTCGTGGTGTAGTAGGTTCCTGGAGCGGGATGTCTCTTTCAGTGATACTAGTAATTGCCTTGTGTAGCAAACTTTTATTTTTAGCTTTGTTTTGTTTAATTTATTACATCTGACACTAGGGCTACCATTGCTGTACCCTAGGGGCAGCACTTGTGTTATTAAATCTGTGTGCCTGTGTGGCGTGTCAACACCCAGTGCTCTGTGTCTGCCTCAGTATTATTCAGTGACGACCCACACAGGTAACATCCCCGTTACCTTATGGGCATGTGATCCATTTACACAATGTAACAAATAAATGTAGAGGTGCAGCTTGTCATGAAGTTATTTAAAAAATATATATAATAAAAAAGTGGTTTAAAAGTATTTGATTGTCAACATATTGCCCAAAAAAGGTTTCCTAAATTTACGTACCATACTTTAGACATTATATCTATGCAAGCATTCTTGAGGAAGTAAAATGGTTTGAAATTAGTTTCTGCCAGTTCATTGATATATGGATACAGAGTCCATTATGTTTACATTTGGCAATAGAAGTAAACAAACATCCATTTGGTAACTAAACCTGTGAAACCACATTTGACATTATTTAAATTCATGCTATTTTAACAAGGCATAAATAGTTAATGACATCAGATGGCATATTAATTACACTCCCAAATTGTCTGAAACACTTATGCCATTCTTTAAAACACAGATTCCTAAATCTATACATTTACCATTCCTAAATCACAATAATTTCTGATATGATTCAGCCCTGTGTAAAACAAATATATAGCAAGCGTATGTCTTAATTTCTAGATATCCTTCTGTGGGTTATGCATGGTCACTTCACGTTTTCCCTCCCAGCCCTCCCTGCCCCACCTGCATTTATGTGATCAATGGCCTCCGAGCAGATTGGAAAGAAAGCCTGACGGATTTGCTTTTTTCGTCTCTGCCTCTGTTTGTGCCAGTCCCAGCTCGCTCTCAATCTGCTCCAGCTCAGACTGGTCCAGCAGTTCAAAGTCATCTGCCTCCTCAGTATCCGTTTCCTCGCTGGAGCTGACGGCCGGTGCAGTGGGTTGAGGGGGTGTCTCGGAATGGGAGGGAAGTAGCTGTTCTCTAATGGCTGCAGACACTGCAGCAGCAATTACCTCTCCTGCCATGGCATTGACGAGATCAAGGGTCCCATCGCCACTCAGAGGTAATGAGAATCGCCCCTCGCTGCTGCTTGTGTGCTCCCGCCCTGGTTTCCTGGTTCGGCTGCGGGGAGTGGGGAGGCCAATGCTCAAGTCTTCGTCATCGCCATTCGTTTCTGCTCCATTGTCCAGAGATGGGAACTCGGAGAGCCCACTGGAGAAGATTTCTTCATGGTCACTTGGACGGTCAAGATCTGTAATCGACATAAGAGTCACAGATAAGCAGATTAAATACAAACAAATCAAGCTTTAATGCAAGTCCTTTCTGTTTTGGCAAATGACATTGGTCGACAGAGAACAGCAGGCTAGGGAACAGCATCAATGGTTAAAAAAAATGGTTATAGTTTAATTCAAATTACTTACTTACATATTTAGCACATTTGGATTTTATTAATGATGTGCTTCCAAATTTCCATTAGCACTGGCTTGGGTGAACTCCTTCTAATGATTCATTCAGTTATTATAAAGATAATAATAATACAAAATTTAAAAAATGTAGATATGACTTACCTTCTGAATTTTCTGTCTGAGGAGTATGACCCTCTGACAGGTTGAATGTTCCATTGTCGGTCCAAGACACCTCAGACACCTCTGTGTCAGATACTGAGAGCTCCTTGCACATGGTCAAGGGGTTCATCTATACAGAGGAGACGAAGGAAATATTTACATAGGTTCCATTCTAAAGCTCCTGCTGTTAAGAAGGCAGGCATGAAGAGCAACAGTAATCGATACGTTGCAGGGAGGAACTAGGGGTACAGAGAATGCCCAACATCACTAAGATCACAGATGCTATATATTTATCAAAGTGCTCAGTAAATGTAGCCTTGATTGTAAGAAATAAATATAGAAATAGAAACACTTGTTACATGAAGCACATTTTTGGTTAATGGGATGACACTCACATGGCTTATTAATTTGTTGTACAACTGTATTCTGTAATTTACAGAAGCACCACTTCCAGGTTGGAAGTTCAGTCACGATGAGCAAGACAACAGATCTGACAGATATTGAAACAAGTAAGACAGGAAGCGCTTGGTTTGTCAGGTGTGTACCTACACAAAGCTCCATAAATGGCCGATGTTTCACAAGGAACGTTTTTTTTCTGGCTGTGTTCATATATTTTAAATTCCTTAGAATACAAACCTTAGGACAAAGGGCAGATATTTCAGCTTCACTGTTGTCTTCAGTACTTTTGACATTTAGTTTTTCTAAAAGAAAAAAAAAAAAGATATAGTACAATATGGTTTATGGAATTCTCTTGTGTGCACTATACAGCATTATACAGTTTTTGAAGGGTCTAAACCAGGTTCTCTGCCTAGATGATGATTATCAAAGATTCAACTGAGACTGTTGCAATCTACACATGGTATCCCCTAGCCCTTAGAACATGTTTATTTCACAATAAGCCCTATTCCCATTTGGTCATTTAGGACGAGACGGTCAAGAACACTGGAATCAGTTATACTTTGTAATAACTGGAAGTCAGTTTAAGAGCATATTGTCAGGAAATAAAAATAGTTTACAGTTGACATAAGTGAATATAAAAGTAATCACTCATTTCAGAAATCTACCTGCTGCTTCCCGGGCACCAGAAACAGGATGGATTGGACCATTTTGTTATTTATGTATGTTCCAATGTATCAATGATGCAGATTACAAACATGTAGTTCAGCTTTAACCAAGTAAAAGACTCACCGTGTCTTTCTTTTAGCCTCTGGAGAAAATCTCCAACGCCGAAATCCAGCTTCTGCAGAACTGGTTCGATCCTACTGTACAATTTTTGACCAAACTCATGAGATGACAACAATGGCCATACAAAGGCACACAGCACTATGAAAAGGGGATTTAAAAAAAAATGGTTAATACATTTTTTTTAATTGAAACATTTAATTTAAATGTACATCCTAACCCATTTTCCATGTAAACTATAACAAACAAGAAGGCTTGGGTTGTACTTATCTGATGCGTTGTGAGGCACGAGGTGCAACCCATTCCTTCAAGCGTGTTATTGTGCATATAAAATAGAGTGCGGTGTATGGATATGGAAGTGGGATTTTCCTGACTTGAATGAAATGAGACCCGAGCCACTGGTTGCACACTTTTAACCATATGGGATTGAGATGTCAGCAGCCAATCAGAATGCAGGAAATTCCTAAGCTATTTTATAAATGAATATAACAAGAGTGTGCTGTAGATAATTAATGAAATCAACTTGAAAGTTGTCTTTCCATTTCCAAAAATCATGTCAGGTTTTCATGGTTTTTTTTGTTGCTCTGTTAAAAATGTGTTTAAGAATGACCTAAAACATTTTTTTTAGTAAACCAATTGTTGTTCAGATATCTTGTTAGTTCCAATACAATATGTACATCAACTGTTCAATACATGATGAAATGCACTTAAAAAGGTACTTACATACAAAATAGGAAATTAGAACTCCTGGAATGCAACGACCAAGGACAGCGAAAAATGTGCACAAGCTACAGGCGAGAAGGCAAAACTGAAGAGACAAAGAAAAGCTGGTTTTGTATAACACATGTGTGTAATGGACTGTACAGTGTAAGCTGTGGAAAGTCATGGGAAGCCTGTATCTTAACAGCAGTTTACATATTAAACAGCCTACAGGTGAATTAGGGCATGGCATTGTACACATGAGTTTGAGATTTTAAAATTAGTTTTAATTTCTTAATGTTTAGACATGTACAGCTGGTGTCACAGACCCTGAGTTGCACTCATTTTGGACTAATGCAACATTAGAAAGTTCTGCTGCAAGAGGTAATCTTGGTTTGTGAAACCAGTCAAAAGATTATTTGCAATCAATCATACATTATTATAAATAGACCACGAAAACAATGTGTGCTTAAAATGTTTTAAAGACAACATTTATATGTAAAATATAAAACCTGAGTATTTAAGAAAATAATGTTGTTGTTGTTCAGGACTTACCTTGCCAGGGTTTTGTTGTTTAAAGGAGGACATTTCCTGGAAGAATAAACTACAACTCATCCATGACTCAGAAACAACTTGAATGTATCCAGGCCTGCTCTCCTGTCTGGAATCGATTACTTCCCAGCTGGAAACATCAGCAAAACAGCATAATGAGTGGAAAAACAAACAAACAAACAAACAAACAAACAAACAAACAAACAAACAAACATAGCCATAGAATATTTTGTAAACAAATTCCCAACAGCAACCAAATTATAAAGTATGACCGTTGATTTAAAATGCAAAAATATTTTATTTCTTTATTTAGCAGACGCCTTTATCCAAGGCAACTTACAGAGACTAGGGTATGTGAACTATGCATCAGCTGCAGAGTCACTTACAACTACGTCTCACCCGAAAGACGGAGCGCAAGGAGGTTAAGTGACTTGCTCAGGGTCACACAATGAGTCAGTGGCTGAGGTGGGATTTGAACCGGGGACCTCCTGGTTACAAGCCCTTTTCTTTAACCACTGGACCACACAGCCTCCTTAAATATTTTAAGTCAAATGAAGGGTTCTTCATGCTACTTTACATCCCCCATACAATAATACACACTTAAATAATAAGTAACGATCGCTTTAAATAAGTAAGGCTACAGAGTGTTATCCATGTGCCAGGGAGTTGGGGTTTTCAGCCACGATGTTGACAATTACTACATGCCTACACCACTGTGAACCCAGCTCATTTAATTTCCCTGATGAATTCAATTGACAGATGGATGGCCACACATTGCCAAGAGATTTGCTGGACACACGTCCAGTTTTATGAACGGTATCTTATAAAAAATAAAAGTAGTGCAGACATAAAACCTGGAATCTGGAATGGACATTATAAATAGAAGACAGTCAAATCAATTTCAGACTTAGTAGTGGATGTCCTCGAAATAGCCGTATAGTGACAAAGCTACAGAACTGTTCGGTGCATTACAGAGCTGTTCAAATGGACTATGGAAGAGGTTTGCCCAAGTTAAACTTTTTTTGTAACTTTCCCTGTTGTCCAGGTTACTTGATCCGTTGTTTACAGTAATGTCCACTCGGATGTGATACATGATCCCTTAGCATTAGCCTGACATTTTCGGTCACATTGATCTGTCATAGACAACTGGTACAACTATGACTTAGCTTGATTTGAAAGTATTGAGCAATAGCTGGGCCCACTAAAGGTGCAGCAGTCTGTCTATACAAGCTCACAAACCTAGCCTCCTGTACACTACAGTAACAAAATCCAACATCAGCCAGTCAACCTCACAAACAGCTATATTTGGTCAATATTTGTTGTTGGTGCATTATCTACAGTATGTGGATCATACTTAATATTGATTTAATCTGCCTTAAGGAGCTGCTGATACCCACTGACTACTGCATTAGTGGGAGTGCCACTGTAAATTGAGGTCTCATTTTACCAAAACATCAATATACCTTCTGGAACAGTTTGAACAAATTAAGCACAATGGCTATGTAGGTAAAAAATCTGTTACATATGGTCAGTAGAAAAAAAAATGCAGTTATCTGGACAATATTGGTAGTTATGTTCATCAGAATAATTGTGTACAGTGAACAAGCTGGAAAGTTGTGCATTCAACTCTACCTAAAAACCTAAAAATAAAAAAAGATGCCTTTGAAGTTATAGTAGCCATTCCTCTGTCTGGATCATGGTTACAAACATATAACTTTAAAGGTGAAATTAAAGTGGTGATACAAATGGCTGTGAATGTCCGAAGAGTTCTTGAAAATTCTCTGCCTTGGAGCAAGCACGAGATCTTCAGAAATCTGTAAGGCTTATTAATAGCAACATGCAATAGAGAGTGCGTATGGAATCTGACAGGATACTGAAAGCCTAACTAAAGCTGTACATGGATACATGGATACTGCTATTGTTCTACTGCTGTTTATTGTTTCTTGAGCTAACTCCCAAAAGACATAGTTACTGAAATATAGCCGACAATTCAAAGACTGGCTTCAGGTTAAAACCAACTGAAAATGACATTTATTGAAAAACTAAAATGTAATATTATACTGTATATATAGGACTCAAGAAGATGATCAATTATCCGATAACTGAGTATGATAAGACTGATGTATGTCCATTCGCCTCTATTCACTTTTTTTAAAAATTATTATTAAAAGGAGAGGTTACCAACTTTTTCATACAAGTATTGTACCTCTCATTAGCATACCAACAACCTCAAAAGTCCACTTGTCATTCATTTTATTTTCACTCAGGTGATGTCATTTTTTATGACGCAAACTATACAACATTTTCACACGCTGAGGTTCCGGCTCAAACATAGTATCAGCCAAGGCCCCTTGAGAATTGACAAATGAATACAATGAGAATGCTGGAAGGAATTACACAGCTTCTTTAGATAACTAGGCAAAATAGGTGGTGAGGTTTGGCTGAAACAAAAGTACTGTGTAAAAAAAAAAAAAAAAAAAAGTGTAATAAACCCTTCCTGAACTGTGTAATAATATCCTCCCAGGAGACTTTCTACACTATTGATATGATAATCAATGATTAAAAACAAACTTTTATATAATTGCCAAATAAGATAGATTTTTCATGGATCAGCCACCAACTGCCAGTTCCCATAGTAACAGAGTGACTTAGTCCTTCTTATTCTAATTTCTAAAACACACAACGTTTTAAAACTGATCTTACATTAAACCTGGCTTGAATAAATTATAGCCGGCGCTGATTTACTTGAAAGTAATAGTTCTATATTTCTGTCAGATTTCACTGTATGCTTTTTGTTCACTTGCATTACTGCACTGTCTCTGTAGCAGCTGTTTTCAAAGTAGACAGCCTAAAATAGCTGCCTAATTTACACCCTTTGAGCTAGGCAAGCGGTGTCATTACCTTGCCATATGTAATGACACCCCTGCTATATTAATATGCTGCATTTAAAATTCCTACCAGTTAACAGTCTGTTTTGTTCTTGTGTTAACTTGAAGTACATATTTATGCAAGGGACTAGCCAATTAATAGCACTTACATGTCATTAAAGGAATAATGTGCGACAGGGTGTGTGTTGTGCTGGGATAACATCATGCCTTGGGTGGTTGGGCGTCCAACACCCGAGAAGTGATGTTATCCCAGAACAACACACAACCTGGAGTCCACTATTCCTATTATACAATGTCTCACACTGTAAAAAAAGAGCAAATAAGACTCATTTCATATGTTTAAAAGTGATTTTAAATGAAACAAATATGGAAATAACATTCCGTCTCATAAAATAGTTCCTGTTTTACAACTGCAGTAAAGTATGAACTATGCCGTTCTAATAGATATACTAACTTTGCATGGATTATGTACCCCACCCTTAAATGAAAAAAACTCTCTGAAGATACGAATAGTCTCACAAGGGAAGCTGTATGTGGGAATTGTAGAGTGGAAAGGCATAGAACAGCATTTGCCCAAACAGCTCTCTCAACTCACTTCCTTCAGGTCTTAAGGAATTTAAAAATATTTTGAAATAAACTTAAGGCTTGGTTGAAACATAATCAGTTATGCAATCATTCATTTATTCAAGATGTATTTGAATTTGAATTGTGTACATTGAATATTTATATTATATCAATTGTACTGTAAATTGATTATGTAAGCTGTTGATTGTTCTGCACGTTTAACAGGTAATTTATTACTTTAATGTTGTATGTATTTTTAATCAAATATTCAATAGGAGGTTATTGCTACAGTTTAGAGTAGAAGTAATATGGTGATTTATTACAGTTGTCATCAATGTCTGCCCGAGGACTGTCAATGGAAATTAGCCTACTGGCTAAATTGAAAATGCAATGCATCTTGTATGTAATAATACTAATCTATGTGATAATTGCATGTGTCCCTGATAAATAAATACAATAAACACAACAAAGTGTTATTTATTTTTAAAGTGAGCTAATAACAATAGGCCTTCAAGTTTTTTATGAATGCCGAACACATTGTTGGCAGAGCTGAACTCATTTGACGGTTTATTAATGTTATGGCTCAAGGGCGGTTCATTTAAGTGTCTGTTTAAGCCCATTCTGAGCCCCACGTAACTGCTTATGCCATACGGCTCTCCGGAGCTATTTCTGACAGAGGCATAAAATTGTCGTAGAACTGTATTAGGGTGTTAGGCGTGACAGTTTTAAAGTCTATATTTGTGTTACTCTCACTCACCCAGTCACAAAAAACCTTGACTGCCCAGTTGGTTTGTTGTTTCATGCTTAATTTCTGTCAGATTCTATCTTGTCTAGTCCCTCAGTCGATCTCCAGGTATCTTTTTTTATGTTTTTTTTTTCTCTCATTGAGAGATGCTGTCTGGTCTCCTGGCTGCTCTGTGGTTGAAGGCTCTTTGCCAAATGAGGTTTCCACAGTTGTCATGTTGTTTAAGGCAAAATTCACTTCAGGAATTGTGTAATGTATTCTGTGTTATTGACAGTTGTGGCGGACTGATATGTTTGTCTAGGTTTTCAGTGAGGAGGTTGCCGGTACTAGATCCATGATGTTATGCTGGGATAACATCACAAGTCTAGTGCAAGGCTGACCAATCAGAGCTCTGGAATTTTTCTTGCCATTGTATAATGTTTTAGAATTAGTAGCTTCTTTGTATTAAACCAGTTTACTTTTCAAGATACTGGATTTTGTTCACATCAATCACATCCGATTCTGTATGCAAGCTTGTGTACATCTCTTTCACACTCTCATGTTTGCTGCCAGGCTTTCTGCCTGTACTGCTGATATTCTACAAATGTTTTATGAAAGCAGTGTCTACGGCTGTTGAAATCAGGACTCGGCACAGAGAAGGAAGAACATTTGCGTTGAATAAGATTGTAACACAATCTTCTGTTCGAGGTCTTAACTGTGTAATCCAACATAGTTGTTTTGAGTTGCAATACTGGTGGACTAATGCACCCATACTGGTGGACTAATGCATCCATACTGGTGGACTAATGCATCCATACTGGTGGACTAATGCATCCACTCACCAAAGCACCCCCCCCCAGTCAAGAGTGTATTACATTGTGAAGGATTTTAAGTCCTAAAAACGTGCACATTTTTCTTTTATTATCTGATTAAGAGGCATTAAATATACTGAATATCACAAGCTTTTTGGAAGAGCAGAGGACAAAAATGTTTGTACATAGCAGAACAATTGGAACAATTCGATAAAGCTTAGAAAATATATGCTGTTAATGGATAGCAGGTAGTGTTAATCTCCAGCACTGGTGCATACAAATCCTGTATAATACAAGTGTGAACAACTTTGCAGTAGGACTGACTCTGGTCAGGTTTACAGAAGTGAGAAGTCTATAAAAAGCAACCCCTCCCCCTTTTTCCACAGTGACCAGCAAAGAATCAAAAAGGACTAAAAGAGAAAACCTCTATGGACCTCACAAAACCTGTCAGTAACATTATTAGGGTTAATCTCCAAGCTAAGGTCAATCTATACTGGTCAGAACATGTGATAGAATCACCTACTTATCTTCAGTTCCAGGTGCTGCAGTAACTTAGTGCAAATTACAACTGAGAAGATGAGTGAAGGAGGGTGGAAGTCCTTCTATCTTTTTCACTTCTATAGACTCGCATTCCAGATGCATCTTATATTAGGCTCATTAACCAAGTCTTAGTGTCACCACCACTGACATTGACAAACAGGTACCCAATGTTATTTATCATTTGCACACCTGAAGTTGTACAGTAAGTTTATAGGTTGAGAACATATTTTTTATTTCTTCTAAATTTCAAGAAAGTCCATTATTTTAAGTATGACTTAAAATAAGTATATTATTAGCAAGAAAATTCCAACAACATGCAGTTACAGAATGATTTAAATAATATGCTAAAGAGAGGCAACCATTAGAGTTTGAGTTTGTAGAGTAAAAAGACATGGTGAATAATGCTCAAAATGTAAAACAGATTCTACTACTGCTGTGTACTAGTCAGAGAAGACTTTTCATAAGACATGTAACCAAGGAGACTTATCATGAAATATACAGGTGGTTCTCAAATATGGACAATTTATACCAACAAAATCCTTTAAGTAATTAATATATTTGGTACTTAAGAGAAAGTAGCTGGGGCATTTATTTATTTATTTATTTTTTTAAAGCAAAAGATTGTCATTTACATCTGCAATGCATTTACGGTAATTTGTTACAATTGTTAGCTGCTGTCTGGTATAATCACTAGTTTAAATTGCAGCAATTCTTAAATGTTCAAGTTTTAAGCCAGGCTTTGGTCAAGTCAGATAGATTTAGGTGATCTCTGGCAACATTCTTTATTTGGCAAAGCCACACCACCAAACTCCCACCGACGGTGACTCCTCAAGGTAAGGGCCAAGTACAACGTGGCTTCACATTCTGTATAGTGCACAGTCCATGGACTGTATATTCAGAAGCCATCTTAGTGTTATAGAACCCCCTGCAGTGTTAACAAGAAACATGTAGCTTTACCTCTGCTACATTCTGTGCTGTCCGTATAGCAGTATTTTTTTTTACAGTCACAATAGTTTTGGTATGTTATTTTATTCACACATCATAAGTAAATCAACTAGCAAATTACTTTTTTCAGTTTTTACTTGTGAACGTTAGCCAGGAGAGAGATGTGTTCTTCTAAACATTGGAACGTATCCAATTCATGCTCACTCTGGCAACAATGCTGGCCCTCTGACTGAAATGAGTGGGAACAAAAAAAAAAACATTGTTGCAGGAGGGAGCGTGATTTGGATACACTGTGATCTTTAGAAGACTTTTTTTCTCTCCTGACAAACACTGTTGAGTAACTCTTAAGAAATGTATTGTCCAGTTGACATATGAACCAGCATAATAATGTCAGCAATTTGTTTAAAAATATAACACTGCATGCAATACAGACAACAAGGGACACAGTAATGTAATGCATTCCTTATAAAGTCCAGCTTTCTCAATCCATCAACATTTTGTACAAAGTTTCACAAATGTTGGTGCCTAAAGGATATATTGAAGCACATAGTAACAGAGTAAGCAATGTTGGTGTTGAAGATTAATGAAAAGGTAAAGGTAATTCAAAAATATTTGAAAATGTCATTTCAGACTCGACTGACTGACATCAGAAAGCCTAGCATTCACAACAGCCTTTCTTGGTATTTCTTCCTCATTCTCTGGCAGCCCACTGACATCAATTAACGCAAGTCATCCCGGCCCTCGTCCTTAACAAATCATCACTCTTGAAGATGTGGAGAAGCAGGTGCTACAACTCGTTTCAGTCACACACTTGACCGTTTCCCTTGGACATGACACATGATCGGGTGCTGCTCAGAGCACCTGAACCCTAGAGAGTGTTTCTGCAGGCAATCCCTTCTACAACATGACAATCTTTCTTCATCTTACAGATTTCAAAACGCAAGGGGTGTGGCTGTGTGTGTGTGTGTGTGTGTGTGTGTGTGTGTAATGTACTGCTACATGTGTGTGGGGGGGAGGTGCACTTAAAAAAAAAAGTGACAAGAGCACTCAAATAAAGGTTTACGACTATTAGAAAGTGGAACTTGCTGTGCTAAATATAGCCATACATAACCCTCAGGGTTGTAAACAGAAGTAGCTAGTGAACCCCAGTATAAACAAACACATTTTACTTGTGGGCAGCAGGCTACCCCAAGTCTACCACGATCCTAATGCCTACCTTGTATAGTTCAAGA
This sequence comes from Acipenser oxyrinchus oxyrinchus, assembly GCA_030684275.1. Classification (NCBI taxonomy): domain Eukaryota; kingdom Metazoa; phylum Chordata; class Actinopteri; order Acipenseriformes; family Acipenseridae; genus Acipenser; species Acipenser oxyrinchus. The sequence goes on from CM060250.1 coordinate 13,947,449, forward strand.
TGACATTCCTCAAGAGGCTGGTTTGAGTTATACTAGGGAAGCAGAATTTGGAATCTGTGATTTGTACAGTTAGTTTATCTGTCCATCACTTTTCTGCACTTAGTAATATCACAGACAGTTGTAGTACTGCGCTTTCTTCAAACTCCAAAATATGAATACATTCTTTTTGTGGCACATCTAGATTTCACCAAAACAGAGTAGCTGTTTTACTTTGTTTTTAATTGACTTCTGGTCTAATCCACCATAAAAACATAAAATGTACTGAACTAAGTTGGATACTTCACTGCTGCTAGTTCACTAATAACAACAAAATATGCTTTGAACAACTGGCTATGACAGAGATAACCCTACTTCTGTTCATCTTTCTGATCAACAGAGTTTTAGACAGAAAGGCTACTCCTAGTTTTAGGATAAAAAACGAAGTGCATTAAAAAGATATGTAGAAACTTATCTTCTTCAGCTGTAATATTCACAAAAGCCTTTAAGTTAGCATTCCAGCACATACATAACGTCACTAAAGTCATAGTTTACCTCACTCCTTCTCCAATGTCTTCACCATCTGACATTTCACTGGCTCTTGGTTTTTGAATTTATATATAACAATCTATTTTAGTAGAAAGACAGTATGGTAGATCTAGGTATCCCTTTCTTGCTTCTGTATGTCTTCTTCGGACTTAAGTCAGGATTTGAAGTTAGAGTCCTCAGAAGGGTTCTTGACAGAAAGTCAGTGTAGCAGTATATCAGTCTCCAGCACAAGTGTTTGTCTTCAATGAAGCTCAGGCTTAGTTATTTTGATTGGCTGCTTCTATAAATAAGTCAGTCACGCAACATTCCAACTGCACTGATGAGGCAGACAGGATAGGAAAGAGCAATTGCAACTGGAAAGTATTCCCTCTGTGTAAGTCTGACAGAAACAGCACCTGGACTCTACAGCAGTGCCTTTGTTGGCAAATAAGGCTTCCTCTCAGCAGTCAAGGGTGGCAACTTAAAGAATGAAATGATACAACTATTCCTGTGTAGTGGGATAGAATGTTCTGGTACAGATTTCACAAGTGAACCTACTTCTTGTTTACCCAGCAGCTATAAAATACTAACCACATATTTAGCTAGGCTGACTACAAGGACGTTCCCTAGCATGTTGATTTCGTAATAGCCTCACAATAACAACTTCCTCAAAAACACTTTGTTAATACTCTGTGCAGGATATGCTGTCTTTCACACTGCCTATATCTTTAATTAGTAACTACCTATATTTGTAAGTATTAAAAAACAGTATGTACTGTATTGTAAATGTATGATACAACACGATATAGATTTTAACATAGCAATTTCTTAGGACAGTGGATAAGACTATACTGTATCTAAAAGAGTATGCTGAATATACTGTACACTTGTTTGAGGATATGGGATCTTGGCTGTCTTTCATTAAAACTAGTCTGGGAAAAATCAGCTGTCAAAATGGTTTTGTTTTTGCTCAGTGGCACAATGGCTAAGCGGCAATGCTTGCAGGGAAGCCAGAAAGTAGCATAATGTAGCAGGCGAAAGCGGGATACAGTTTGGTGGGCTGTTTGACAGGCAGTGCCAGCCTGCCACAATTAAACACACTAACAAGAAAGATTGTATGCTTAACATAGCATCGTCTGGAAAGATAAATACCATCAAACTCATAATCTGATTATAAGGGACCATCTGTGGGGTTAAATATTAAGGATAGGAGTCTCACTAATAACCCTTCTAGGCACTTCCTCAAAAGAGTCAAACATTTATATATAATTCTGTATATATATATATATATATATATATATATATATATATATATATATATATATATATATAGGTTCAGTATATATAAGTTTGTTATCTCGTCATAGTTTTAAAATATAAAATCTGTAGTTTTCCTGTACAAAGTAAATCAGTAGAACATTAAAAGGTTGAATAGCTTCTCTGAAAGTGGCAGCAAGGGCAGAGAAGGGTAAACTATGGAAACAGACACCAAAGAATTTGACGTTTTGAAATTATTTTTAAAAGCATGATAAAAGCACCCAGGGGGAAAACTCTGTTGTTGTTCCTTTTCTCATGAGGAAACAGGATTGTTCCATGATCAGTTTACAAACCAAATACATCAACACCACCCAGAACCAATCAGAGGCATTATAAAGGAGACACACCCCCAGCTGCCACCTCATCTCTGCCCCTCAGACTGGAAGCACTATCAATGAAGAGAACCGCAAAGTACACTGCTTGGTCACTCAGTTACTAGAAAGATTTCTAAGCATATGACATGTCAGATAAGCAATCAGTGAATGGCCTCATACACGTGGCAGGCAACAGTCCAGAGAACGTTTCATAACAAAACCGAACAAGAGCAGCGTAAACAAGAACAAGCATGAGAAACACTTTGCAGTAATAAACACAGATTCTGAGTTTACAGCATGGTGATTCTGTCACTGCTAGATAGACACAGTAATAAACACAGATCCTGAGTTTACAGCATGGTGATTCTGTCACTGCTAGATAGACACAGTAATAAACACAGATTCTGAGTTTACAGCATGGTGATTCTGTCACTGCTAGACACAGTAATAAACACAGATCCTGAGTTTACAGCATGGTGATTCTGTCACTGCTAGATAGACACAGTAATAAACACAGATCCTGAGTTTACAGCATGGTGATTCTGTCACTGCTAGACACAGTAATAAACACAGATCCTGAGTTTACAGCATGGTGATTCTGTAACTGCTAGACACAGTAATAAACACAGATCCTGAGTTTACAGCATGGTGATTCTGTCACTGCTAGATAGACACAGTAATAAACACAGATCCTGAGTTTACAACATGGTGATTCTGTCACTGCTAGATAGACACAGTAATAAACACAGATCCTGAGTTTACAGCATGGTAATTCTGTTACTGCTAGATAGACACAGTAATAAACACAGATCCTGAGTTTACAGCATGGTGATTCTGTAACTGCTAGAAACAGTAATAAACACAGATCCTGAGTTTACAGCATGGTGATTCTGTCACGGCTAGATAGACACAGTAATAAACACAGATCATGAGTTTACAGCATGGTGATTCTGTCACTGCTAGACACAGTAATAAACACAGATCCTGAGTTTACAACATGGTGATTCTGTAACTGCTAGACACAGTAATAAACACAGATCCTGAGTTTACAGCATGGTGATTCTGTCACTGCTAGATAGACACAGTAATAAACACGGATCCTGAGTTTACAGCATGGTGATTCTGTCACTGCTGGATAGACACAGTAATAAACACAGATCCTGAAAATACAGCATGGTGATTCTGTCACTGCTAGACACAGTAATAAACACAGATCCTGAGTTTACAGCATGGTGATTCTGTCACTGCTAGATAGACACAGTAATAAACACGGATCCTGAGTTTACAGCATGGTGATTCTGTCACTGCTGGATAGACACAGTAATAAACACAGATCCTGAAAATACAGCATGATGATTCTGTCACTGCTAGACACAGTAATAAACACAGATCCTGAGTTTACAGCATGGTGATTCTGTCACTGCTGGATAGACACAGTAATAAACACAGATCCTGAAAATACAGCATGATGATTCTGTCACTGCTAGACACAGTAATAAACACAGATCCTGAGTTTACAGCATGGTGATTCTGTAACTGCTAGACACAGTAATAAACACAGATCCTGAGTTTACAACATGGTGATTCTGTCACTGCTAGATAGACACAGTAATAAACACAGATCCTGAGTTTACAGCATAGTGATTCTGTCACTGCTAGAAGGTTATAGGTTCCAAATATATCTTTCATTAACCTGCTTATTGTCAATTACAATATCCACTTAAGATGTACATCGGTGCTACCATAATATTAATAAAAAATGTAACCATGAGTTTCTGATTGATAAATCTTGTTTCTGAATGATGCAGGAAAACTGAAGAGGAGGTACAACTAAGATGGCTAAAATAAAAAAGTTGTTATAACTATTCCCCAAGTCTCCTATACTCAGCTCAAGGCAGCTCTGAGGGCTAAGGGCTGTACAGTACTTGTACTAAGCAACCATTTGGCTTGAGTACTGGGAGGTGGTGGTTGAAAAAACTATTAAAACATGTCAGCAAATAACAAGCTATTGGGATGAAACCGCACCAAAAGCACTTGTAGAAATGCTATATTAATTTATAGGTCTCCAGGATATCCCCAGTGAGATGCTGTGAACAGGCTGGCTGTAGGAGTGACGTCAGGCCAGGAAATTAATGTAAGACACACAGCAACTGCGGGCGCAACGGGGCTCAGCTCTTTTATATAATAAACAAAATAAAAAGGTTTAACAAACACTAAAACACTGAACAAACAAAACGGCGCGGTGGCCAAAATAAATAGACAAACAAAACATTGACCCAAACAAATACTGGGCTGAAGTGGTTTAGCATTTAGCACCAGTAGCAATTGTTATTATTATGAAATAATTTCTCCTCTCGCTCTCTCTCGTTCTCTACTCACGAACACCCAACCCTGAGTGAGTGACTCATGCATATATATATATATATATATATATATATATATATATATATATATATATATATATATATATATATATATATATATATATATATACACACTTGTGCCGGGATTCAATTTCTAAATAATTATTCACTTGAATCCCAGCACATGAACTAATCTGTGCAATCCCTGTGCTCACATACTATTACATACTTTATCTGCACATGAAGTGATTGTGCAATCCCAGTGCCTAAATACAACTATATGTTTTAAATCACTCGTGCTACACAGACCATATCCAAAGTGCTACTTCAGATTTGGCAAGCGAGTCAGAATCGGGGGAGACAGATGCAGGTAATGCACATCACTGGAAAATGCTTCACACTTTCCAGACACTGGCCCAACTTGCAAGATAAATGTTACGTATAGCGATCAATGTTTTGTTTTGTTGCGATCCTATTTTCTGTTATGTGGAGAGTAATAAAACAAAACTCACCATTTTGGTTTTCGTTTCTTTGTACAACGTCCACTTTTCCACATTTTTTTGTATTTTTTTGAAGAGTTTATTTAAGTTAAATTTGACAATTTCCCTTTGCGTGTACAGCTAAAAAATTTCATAAGTAAACCTCAGTAAAGCCATTGCTTTATGAAAATGTGTCTTTTGCCACTTTGTTTATTGCAAAGAAACTACAATGTTTTATTGTGGAATATTACAGTTTTACATACAATTTTATGATATAACAGTATTGGAAATCGCTACAATAAGTATCAGATTTAAAATTATGTACTGTATTACAATCAACGTGTCGTCTCTTTTGGCGAGCGATATTTTCAGAATCATATCGTTCTGAATTAAAATACTTCTTCTGTTGAAAATATAGTACTATACCAACAAAACCAATACAGTACATCTAAATGGAAGCCTACTTATTTTAAAACACAGTCTTTTCAGATATGTTTTTACGATATTGTATCTTTTTTGTGTTCCCTGAAAAACGGACAAGGGTTGGAACGGGCCAGAATGAAATAATCAGATATGCGTCACGTGCGTTTAACCGTTACTGAAGTCAACATTTTATAGGGTCGGATATGTGAGTGCTGACGGTATTATAATATGCTTGGCTCAGATTGCGACCAAATATCTTGGTTCGTCAACAGTTGTCTAGCCTAACATTTTTCTTACAGAAAATGATCTCATAGTATTTGAAAAAATAAGTAAGTTCTCACATTTTCTCAGTATTTATGTATTGTGTTCTTAATCCTTTGTCAGCGGCAATAGGTTCAAACGCACCCCATTGTGTTTAAAATGAACAAATCTGAAAACTCTTTTAATATCCAGATATATCCTCACATACCAAGGATGTCCGACACACGAAATGGGACTAATTGTTAATCAAAATGCACATGATACATTTCTGAGGTAGTTTTGCACTCCATTCAAGCTTCTGAGGGTTGCAAAAAAATAAGTAAAATAAAATAAAATAAAATATGTTCACATACAACCATCACAGCTCCTGCTTACTGTCAGAATAGATTGTTGAAATGCAGGGGTGTGATATGCTCACAAAGGTACAGTAATTAAATACATTTCATGTATTTTCACCTTCACTGTTCTGTATTTTTTCATGCGTGGCAAATATGGAACCCATCTTCTACCATTTCACTGCTTTGATTGTTGGTGTAGACCTAACACGACTATGCAAATGACTTTCCTATTTTTAATGGAGTGAAAAAACTTTTCTGCCATTTTCTCATGTGCAGAATACTGGTAGCGCTACCGGATGCCACTTACTGTTACACCCCTAACCACAACAGGAGGAACTTACCTCTCACTGAGACTCTGCCACAACTGAGCACCTGTGGAAATCAAGAAGATGGATACTTTACTTAAAAAAACAAAACCTTCTCTTGTCTGCATTTGCAATTACCCTTGTCATCCAACTCTTCAGTGGCTTATGGGTTTAACCTTCCTGCAGCCATTAACAGTGAAAGCTTAAAACTTCCCCATATTGTAATTACCCATTCATTCTAAAGCCTAAGACCTACATACAGTACATTGACCTCTTGCTATCTCTATCTAGCTGTAGGTCCCTGATAAACATACATAAACACCAGAACTCCTTTAAACAGAAACAGTACACTCTCAACAGAAACTCTGGTGTTTCTTTATTTTTCCAAATGCATTGTGGACAAATACAGCGAGATTGTGGTTTCTATTTTATACCATATATGTATTCCTTTTCAGACTATATAATTGTTTATCTGTTTAATTTTAAATGCATTTGAAGTTCCACAGCAACTCTAGTTATCTAATGATACATAATGTACTTATGTATCTGCTGCTGAGAGGAACATGCTAATCTGATACCCTGGATTCAAGGCCATGTGGATAGTATGCTTATCAGGAATCTATTGTACTAATCTATTGGTGGTTAAAAGATTTAAGGCACAAGGCTTATTGAATCAGTTCCTAAAATAACTTAATTCTATTATAAACACCAGACATAATATACAATGCCAGGTGGCTGACGGTGAAATGATGCCTATTTACTAAATGTGAATATGCAGTAAAATATAGAAATGCCTTTTGGGTAAATCCAAATACTATACATTATATATTTGGGCAATTATAGCACCTGTAGTATTTTAATACATTCAACAGTATGATTAACCAAACTATGTAAACAGTGCTGCTAGAATCCATTAGCTTCTGTGTTTTTGTTATTGATAAACAGAATCGGAAAAGTATGCAAATACACAGAAAACTATGGAAATAGCTCATTATTATTAATGACAAAATATCTGTTTGTTACAATTTAAAAAAAAAGACATGGTTTCTTAATAATTTCATCCCAAATGTTATAAACAGCTTTACTTTTATCTCAGGGAACGAGTAATTCGAAGACCTTTCTTAGTCTGGTGTACTGTACTTACAGTTTGTATCCCAAGACCATTAAAGACCATTGTCAAGAGTAACTAGCTATATATATATATATATATATATATATATATATATATATATATATATATATATATATATATATATATATATAGGACACATTGTAATTTTAAATGATCTCTCAGTTTTGTGTGGCATAAAACTGACATCCAGTTAATGTGTAGTTTAGGAGTTTACTTCTTACCTCTTTTTCTGGACAGAGCAATATCCTTCACCATTTGCACTGTGAGGAGGGCAAGCAAAGCTAATGCCATCAGGTAATATACCCTCCAGGAGGTCAAAGCCACAAACCTGTGAGAAAAAAGAAATTATGAAAATGACAAATCAGTTTGCATTATATCTCCGTGCCTTAGTACAAAATGCCTGGCTCAGTATTACAACTGTACAGTAAGGTCTATGCGATTGTCAATTTACATAGTGTACATTGAAATATTGACTGGATCTATATCACTAAAAAAATGTGCTGTACATGAAAAGTAAAACGATTTCTGGTAAATGTGTTTCCTGCTAAATCAATAATTCATTTATGAAAATCAAGTCATCTGAAAGGTTGCTGCTTTGATGAAACAAAGCTAAGCCACTTCAGAATAAAAACATAGTTATATATTTAAAAGTGAATAAAAGCAGCTGTTTTACTGTACTGGTCATTGAGATGTAATGAAATATTATAATGCACTGTGCATTACTACAGGCTTGTCAGAGTACAATATCACTCTGAGACAGATTAGCCAATCCTGCACACATGTATCAGTAACCCTACTTGTACTGTTTAACAGTACAGTCGTATATATTATTATTTGTTTATTTAGCAGACACCTTTATCCAAGGTGACTTACAGAGACTAGGGTGTCTGAACTATGCATCAGCTGCAGAGTCACTTACAATTACGTCTCACCCGAAAGACGGAACACAAGGAGGACTTGCTCAGGGCCACACAATGAGTCAGTGGCTGAGGTGGGATTTGAACCGGGGACCTCCTGGTTACAAGCCCATTTCTTTAACCACTGGACCACAAAGACACCATGCGCAAGACTAACATGCACTATGTGTTGTCTTACAAGCAAACACTGCAGAGGCAGCCAGTGGATATTTCAATACCTTGCTGTTGGAGAGTCTATTTTTCAGAGGCTGAGTATTAAAAGACACATCCCTTGTTACTGAATGTCTGAAGTCTATAAATAAGTTCCAAAAATACATCACACCGCCTCCCAAAATACAGAATCAGTATAAGGAACAGCCTAATGACTTCCAGAGACCCACAACAGGGGCATGATACTGACACAGTAGAACACGCGGTTCCAGGCAGCCTACCTGTATGTATACCACATGGTTTGAATTCACTTCACAATGCATTTTGTATGTATTATTTATAAAGGTCTATTGTTCATTCATCTGCATTGCACAGCAAGACTGATTTAGATTACCCGTATTAAAAAAAATAAATAAATAAAAAAGGTACAGCAAGCAGGTAACCAGGCAACAGATACAACAGCAACAGCAAACTAGAGGCCTAGATCAGACTACTTGGTTTGATTGCTACAAAGAAAATGTTGCTTAAAAATTGAATCGCCACATTTTCATGTGATGTATTTTAAGAATTGTTGTTTATTAGATACATTTGTGTCCCAGAAAAGAAAACAGGACAAAATATTACCCAGAAGATTTAGGCTACACACAAAACATGTTGGATGCCTAGAATTATCTGCCCCCCTCCCCTCCTCCCCTAGCTTGGACTAATAGAACTACAGGAAATGTACATGTGACACTGGTATGTTTTTTTTTTTTTGTGTGTGTGTGAAGATGAAACTGAAATTGAAATGATCACGTTTTCCTGTCACACAGCTTGATATAGTAATAATACCTAGTTTCTAATATTCTGGACATGGTGAAAAACCAGCTCTAAAATATACTGTATAACACTGGCTGAAAATATAAAGAGACATTATTAATCCCCATTGTTCATATTCTGCATGACTAGCAACAGGTGTGCAAACAGACGAACCTCACGTGTGCAGTAAAAAAAGATTTCAACAGAGCTGTGGCAGCCATTTTGCCCGAGGAGTTTCCATAACAATGAAGTTGGCATCTCTAGCAGTTTACTTCAGACATAATCTGTTGAATTAATGCTAGTGCTGCAGAAGGCACAAAAACATATGGGCTCCCCATACCTGGAACCTTTTTTTAAACAAGCAAGATATAATTTTAAAACCAAAACTAAAAAGTACTAAAAACAAAAAGGTTAAATCAAACCATAATTCTGAGTATAGACTTACTGTACGACTCCTGTTTTCATAATGCCACCACACCCCCACCTCCCAATTTCTAAATCTGACTCCACTGACTCACTCTAGCCCTATTAGAACTTGACTGACAAAAAATGCAGTCTTATTATTGTTGGCTACAGGGATGGAAAATGTTGCTCTAATTTATATCCCTGGTTTATGGCTATTGAATGAGTTGCTGTCTGACAGGTTTCAATTAGTTCAAACTTGGGTTGGAATTAAACATTAATCTAGAGCTGTGGTCAGGACCCCATTTGGGTCGCAAGACGGTTCTATAGGGCCGCAGCACACAGCACTACTCTCATCTGAAAAAGACCCTGACACTTGCCAAAGCTATGCCTCCCAGGCTGGGGTTCCATTCATTTACATGCAAGCAGTCCTGCCACTACACAGCTTTCAAATCTGAAGGGGATTAGAAAATGGATAGAGAAAATAAACTTGAAGAAAGTCTAGAAACACAAATCTCTTACATCACTTTATTGTAAGTTTAAATAAAATGATAAGCAACAAGAAAGTCTAATTAAAAATAAAACTGATAAAGATTTTATGATTACCTAGTGTCTGGACTGGCATAAGGCAATACTAATAAGTGTGTACAGCAGATGTCAACCATCAAAATGGCACATGAAACCTTAATATAAAACGTTTAAAACACGTTTGTCATTGTTTCTATTTAGAACAAAAGACCAAGTAGCAAAATATTATGATGCACGATATAGCTATGGTAACTAAAACAGCCACGTTCTCTTGATTGGAACCGCTGAACGCAAATGTTTGTACAGTACCTAAATCAGCTTTTAAATATGATAAACAATGACTGCGCACACATCATCTGTATTAGTTTCAATCGCCTTGGCTTAAGAACAATAACAATATCTGAGTTTGTTCCGTGCACTGCATAATCTACTGCGGCTTACCAGAAGAGTGAATTTGTGCAGATGAAAAGCAGTACGCTGTACAGCGGTCTCTGCCAGGTTAGTGCGTCTACGATATGGCTCAGCAGAGAGCTGTCACAGTAGAGCCAAGACGGAGAGACCGACTGTTTCGTTCCCTCAGCTTTCTCATCTTCCATTTCTGCATTGCTGTTGGTTTTAGTGCAGACAGATTCTTCTATGACGCCACCATGTTCTCCATCTCGAGTATCCTTCTCTGTTTCTTTCATCTCAATGCTCGCCATAACAAACGATCGCAACGCGACTTATTGCTGACTTGACGCCTCCTGTTGTTATTGGCTGGATGACGTCACTCAGAGGCAGGCAAGGTTGTGCTGGAGGACGATGACGTAATTGGTTACTCGCAGGAGGGGGCGGGAGCCTTGGGACAACAAGGTGAAATATTGTACGTTTCCTTTGAGTTTAACAGTTAGAGTGAATGCAGAGTGTATTGTTAAAGTGTTTACCTTTTTACTCATTACTCAATGTTACTGTTTCATGCTGCAGATTGAAATAATAATATTATTATTTGTTTATTTAGCAGACGCCTTTATCCAATGCGACTTACAGAGACTAGGGTGTGTGAACTATGCATCAGCTGCAGCGTCACTTACTTTACAACAACGTCTCACCCGAAAGACGACAATGAGTCAGTGGGATTTGAACCAGAGATCTTCTTGTTACAAGCCCTTTTCTTTAACCACTGGACCACACAGCATCCTAATTCTTCTTCTTCTTCTTCTTCTTCTTCTTCTTCTTCTTCTTCTTCTTCTTCTTCTTCTTCTTCTTCTTCTTCTTCTTCTTCTTCTTCTTCTTCTTCTTCATGTACACGAAATTAAGACACCAAGGTTAGCACTTCTGCCCTACTTTGCTATTGGATTGGTAATATGTGGGAATTCAATTTTATTAAAGATCAGTGCTATATCTTGAACCATAATTACTGGTACATACTTGCAACCTGCCAGCCTGCAAATAATGTTGGAGTTCCAGCAACCTGTCGTCTCCAGCTGGGGCTACTGTATATGTAGGGCTACTGATTTTCCACGATCGTGGAATCACACGGAATCACGGAATTAGGCATTGGGCACGGAATTGGCATTATGGGAATGGAATGGAATTCTCCTTTGCAACTGGACCTTAGAAAAAAAACGCATTCTTTTACTGTTGTTATTCTCCTATAAAAAATAATGGATTGCTTTGAAAACTACACTACCCAGAACAGAAGCCCAGCGATGACGCTTGTATAAAACGTTTTTTTTAAATGTTTATTTGGATCATTGGATAATGAGAAAACAGGTGGTTTTGTGGGCGTTACGTTGATGGAATTGTCTGTCTCTGTTGCGACGCTGCCTGTGTGCTGTGTGAGTTGTTTGAAAAAGCATCTAGCTTTTTTGTGAGTTTTATTCTGTGGAATAATTTTGGAGTTGTATGTACTTTCATGTTAAAAAACGATCGTCAGCACTCCGATTAAAAAAAACTTAATTGAATTTATGTATTCATTCATTTATTTAGTTATTATCGCAAATCCGTTACTCTGTCACCCAACACAAGGAAACTGCACAGTGGTTGACACGATTGGCAAGCCAAATGAGCATTTAGAGATACCTCAAATTGCATTTTAAGATATCTTGAAATATTTAGAGATATCTGTAAAACATTTCAAGATATCTCAAATTGAATTCCAGATATCTTTAATTGTGCAGTTTTTAAGATATTTAAACTGAATTGAAAGATATCTGTAAATCAATTTGAGATATCTAAAAATGAAATAAACATATCTCAAATTTGATTTACAGATATCTTTAAATTAATTAACCATTTTGAAAAACGGAAAAAAACCCGGAATTGGTCATTTTGAAAAACGGAATTTGCCATTCACAAGAATGGAAAATCAGGAGCCCTATATATATATATACAGTACTGTGCAAAAGTTTTAGGCAGGTGTGAAAAAATGCTGTAAAGTAAGAATGCTTTCAAAAATAGACATGTTAATAGATTATATTTATCAATTAACTAAATGCAAAGTGAGTGAACAGAAGAAAAATCTAAATCAAATCCATATTTGGTGTGACAACCCTTTGCCTTCAAAACAGCATCAATTTTTCTAGGTACACTTGCACAAAGTCAGGGATTTTGTAGGCATATAGTCAGGTGTATGATTAAACAATTATACCAAACAGGTGCTAATGATCATCAATTCAATATGTAGGTTGAAACACAATCATTAACTGAAACAGAAACAGCTGTGTAGGAGGAATAAAATTGGGTGAGGAACAGCCAAACTCAGCTAACAAGGTGAGGTTGCTGAAGACAGTTTACTGTCAAAGTCATACACCATGGCAAGACTGAGCACAGCAACAAGACACAAGGTAGTTATACTGCATCAGCAAGGTCTCTCCCAGGCAGAAATTTCAAGGCAGACAGGGGTTTCCAGATGTGCTGTCCAAGCTCTTTTGAAGAAGCACAAAGAAACAGGCAACGCTGAGGACCGTGAAGCGCGAGTGGTCGGCCAAGGAAACTTACTGCAGCAGATGAAAGACACATTATGCTTACTTCCCTTCTAATCGGAAGATGTCCAGCAGTGCCATCAGCTCAGAACTGGCAGAAAACAGTGGGACCCTGGTACACCCATCTACTGTCCGGAGAAGTCTGGTCAGAAGTGGCCTTCATGGAAGACTTCGGCCAAAAGCCATACCTCCGGCGTGGAAACAAGGCCAAGCGACTCAACTATGCCGAAAACACAGGAACTGGGGTGCAGAAAAATGGCAGCAGGTGCTCTGGACTGATGAGTCAAAATTTGAAATATTTGGCTGTAGCAGAAGGCAGTTTGTTCGCGAAGGGCTGGAGAGCGGTACGAATGAGTGTCTGCAGGCAACAGTGAAGCATGGTGGAGGTTCCTTGCAAGTTTGGGGCTGCATTTCTGCAAATGGAGTTGGGGATTTGGTCAGAATTAATGGTCTCCTCAATGCTGAGAAGTACAGGCAGATACTTATCCATCATGCAATACCATCAGGGAGGCATCTGATTGGCCCCAAATTTATTCTGCAGCATGACAACGACCCCAAACATACAGTGAAAGTCATTAAGAACTATCTTTAGCGTAAAGAAGAACAAGGAGTCCTGGAAGTGATGGTATGGCCCCAAAGAGCCCTGATCTCAACATCATCGAGTCTGTCTGGGATTACATGAAGAGAGAGAAGCAACTGAGGCTGCCTAAATCCACAGAAGAACTGTGGTTAGTTCTCCAAGATGTTTGGGCCAACCTACCTGCCGAGTTCCTTCAAAAACTGTGTGCAAGTGTACCTAGAAGAATTGATGCTTGATGCTGTTTTGAAGGCAAAGGGTGGTCACCCCAAATATGGATTTGATTTAAATTTTTCTTCTGTTCACTCACTTTGCATTTAGTTAATTGATAAATATAATCTATTAACATGTCTATTTTGAAAGCATTCTTACTTTACAGCATTTTTCACACCTGCCTAAAACTTTTGCACAGTACTGTATATATATATATATATATATATATATATATATATATATATATATATATATATATATGGTGCTGAGTGGCCTGGTTACCATGGCAACATATCCACCACTGCCTGTCTTACTACCAGCAAACCTTCAAGTGTAATTGTAGAGCATAAATCTATAGGCTGAGCACAATGGTTGTGTGTGCTTGCTTGGCAGTGTTAAATGTCCAACCTCTGAATTCTCTAAAGCCTCTGTTAGTTCGAAATGATGTTCTGAATGTGATTACAATTAAACTTGAGACTTTATATTTCACAGGATTTCCCCTGGCAAGAGTCACATGAAAAACTATTGGCTACTGTTATTTTAAAAACTGTTATTTTATACATTGAAGTAATAAATATGACATTATCACAGATTTGATGATGACGAGAGGGATTGTGGGATGACACAATTATTTTATACAGCTGTGCAGTGCAGGAATTGTCCCTGTTTTGTTCTGCTCTACCTGGGTTATGACATCCCTGTGGAAATCCATCCATTTGCATGTCACATCTACATTTTGGTGGCATGAAACTTGTTATTAACATTATTTAGCATAAATCATTTAGAGATTTGGGGTATACATGGAAGTGTCTGTGTGTCACTAACATTTTTAAGTATGCATATCATTTCATTGCTAATTGCTGAGATGAAACATTTCATTGCTAATTCTTATTCTATACCATGACCAGTACATGGTGTCAACTATTAAAAAAATAAATGAATAAATAAATACAATTTGAAAAATATTTACTTTATTTCTATTTCAAATACATTACAAACCTTTTTTTTTTAAATTGTATTTTAAATAGATTAGTGGAGCATTATTTTCTATTTAAATAGTTTCCTTGATTATTTTGCCCATCCCTGACCTTTTTTTGTCTGTGTTCTGAATTTCATCAGTTGTTTTCTTATTTTACAGCTGTGTTTGGCATATATGTTGCACCTGATTCAGTGTCTAATTATGAGTGTAGGATCATTCATATTAATACTAGAAATTGGATATATTTTAGCTTGAATTGGTATTAGTTGGATGATCAATATTTGTGTTTTCTTTATACCAGCAGTCGACATCCTGAGCCATCTACATCCAAACAAGGAGAATTGGATTGGGATGAAGACATTTATTTAGATATGCAGATTTAGATTTGGAGCAACTGTGTTAGGGATCCTGTATCCGTTTATTATGTGGAATATTTTGGTAAATTGTCTAGCGACATTTTTGACGACTTTGTGAGGTGTAACTACAGTAATGACACCTGATGTCTTTTTGAGGTCCATCTGGCAACATTCCGCTTTCAGGAGTGGTGCTGAGTTATTATTGGGGCTATTGAAAACAAACAGGATGTGACATCATCCACCGCTGGAATACTGAAGCCTGAAGGCTGCCAGACCACAGATGAAATTCTGACTATTATTGATAGAATATTGAGGAAAACACAACCATTTTGTAATGGCAATAGAACCCTCATAAGAGGGCTTTGCTGTCTGGTAAGGCCCTCCTTCTGCTGTTAAATGCCTGAGCTGAAGTACCTTGTTCACAATGTGTTCATAAATTTTACTTAAAGCCTCCTGGCTTTGTTAGAGTTCAAGAGCTCCATGCCTTTGTTGTTATTATGATAAGCAGATATAAAGTTGCTGAAAGTAATCAGTCTGCATCCAGTTGTTTGATTTCTATTACTTGTCATTCAAACTGACAGCAAACACTATTCTTTTTTATTTTTATTTTTTTAAAGTTTTCTATTCTAAATTTATGATTGAACATATAAGACAGCAAGGAGGCAGACTTAATCTACATTGATAGACAACATTCAGAGGGCATGTACTAGAACAGAGATTTTCTTTCATCAAGCAGAAAAAAAGGTAAAATACATGTATATTGTATTTATGTATTTTCCGGCTGATTGATTTAAAAAATAACAGTTTGAACATTCAAGGTCCTTTGCCATAATTAGGGGCCTCGTATTGACCAATCAGGTTAAAGGAAATCTTCAATCCATTTTATAATAGTTATTAAGTATCAAGGAGCAATATGGACTGTGCTTCCAAGTGAGAAAATAGGCCACTGTGCGAGAAACTGTGCACCTTTTCAAACAAATCTACTGTGTGCCTAAACATAGACTTCACAATGCAAATTAAACATGTGGGTGAAAGAGTCTCATCTTAGTTGCCTGCATTTTAAACTCACCACAAGATGGCAGCGTAATACTAACATTTAGCAAAAACAACATTGAATACAAGTGTATAGAACAAATCTTCGCTTTATTCCTTATCCTAACAATGGCACATAGCAGCACAAGGGAACACAGCCAGGCTGTTAGATTTTCTGTACCTCTGAATAAAGAATCAATATACCATAATGAAAAAGGTTATGCAGGCTTGTGCAATCACTAGTACACCCCACCCTTAATTTAAACCTGCCTTTGTTACACAAAGAGTCATCTGCTAAGAGGCAGGAGATCTAAGGGACTTTCATGTGATTCAATGCCATTCACACAAAGGATTACAGTACATCATGGACAGGGGTGTTTATAATTTGATTGAAGTTTGTGTATTCTCGGCAACCCATGGAAAAACAGATTTCAAAAGATACATCTGTGGGGAGTTAAAAGAACAAAAGAATATCATCTTATTTGTCTTTCAACATTATTAAAGCAAAAAAAGTGTTGAATAGACACACACAAATGGGTTTTTCTTCATTACAAACAGTTAAAGTGTATTGCTGAAATCATGTAACCAAAATGGTATCTGCATTGTGCAATTGGGTGGTTATTCAATTCCATGCTTTTATTATTGTCTCCAGACCCTCACAAGGACATTTTGTGAGGTGTGCATGTTGACCTTGTGATAAAAGGATGGAGTGAGGTGGCATGCGTCTACCTGTTTGCTTTCACAGTTAATAGTGCACAGGTCGTTCTCTTTATAAGAAACTCATTACTAAAAAAAAGAAAAAAAAAACACAACAGTAAACTTCGTTTTATTTTGGACATTTGGGGAAAAAAATATTTGCATCCTAACTTGAAACACATGTCAATTATTTATTCTGAGTCTGTTCAGCCAATCAGGTGAACATTTACAAATGACAGGAGACCATAATGTCAAGACTTTGGGTCCCAAGGATTCATTCAGTACTCCTGCCAGCAAATAATTACAGTACCATTCCTTCATATGAAGTGTAATTATTTTCTACAATATGAAACATATTTATTTACCCATCTCTACAAAATGTAACTTGCATTATATTTTATACTAAAGGTTGAAAATAGTCTGCCAGTCTTCCATTTTAATCACACTGAGACTACAAGTGGAATATTAAGAACTGTAGTCTGTACCCGAGTCACTTACACAAACAGAAAAAGTACACGTTACTATGGAACACCATGCATATTTATTTAATGGCTTGTTTGCTACACATTCTGAAATTCAGAACACAGATAATACAGGAGAATACAGAGCTGCTACAGTTTTGTTTTGTTTTTTGCTGTAAAACATCTCATTTGGCAATCTATATTTTTTATCATTTTTCAAAAATGAGTTGATTTCATTGCAATATATGATTATTGGATTAACAGTCCAGTTGAAATACCTAAAATTCATATGTATTAAAATATGTACAGCCACATATTATATAAAACATTGCACGTTATTATCTTTGCAATAAAACATTTTTAAAAATATGGATTAAAACTCATGTACACATATATTACAAAAAAGGCACACAATTAATGAGGGATGAAATCTAATGCTTTTGTTAAGGAAGGCCGCCAGCAGCATTCCAAGACAGGCTGAAAGAGTGGGAGCAGGAGAACACCTTCGTGCACACCAAAAAACACACACTGTAGCACATATCAGGTAGGATGAAACCCTGCAGTCCTCCTTTGCCATTTGTCCTTAACGATACAAGTGCTCAGAGTTTAGAGCAGCCCCACTAATTCTGACCTTTTGTGTCTTCAGCTTAACTACTATATAAGGCACCTTAGTACTGCCTTATTGGCAGTGCATGATTTGTTTTAAATATTATTCAACATAGTAAAGCTTTGGAGGTTTACATAGGGGTAAATCACAAACAGTCTTTAGTCTAGCAGTATCTGGAAGTTAGTTGTAGCCAGAACGTTATGAATGGATTCCACAGATCAATCTTCTGTTATGAGTTAAAGCTAAAAAGTCATTGTAGGTTTCATCTTATTTTTGCTCTTCTGGGTTAATGGTTCTCGGAGGCTTGCAACAGCCAGTCTCTGCTTGTTCTTCAGCATCATGGGAAGCAGGTCTCCATTAGACCACCTGATTTCGGTAGGTCAGAAGCGAGCCGACGACCTCACCTGCTGCTGCTGCACTGGCTGCCCTGGCTGCTGACTGAACGAGAGGTGCTGTAACGCTTCTGTACAATCATACTGATGTAGGCTTTCATCAGCTTTGCAATGTCAACCACCTGGAAACAAAATGCAGTTCAATGTCAATGTTTACATATATTTCCAAGCGCTCGACTGCAAAAGTATACACATTTATTTAGCATTAACTGATTCAAATATGTGGCTAAAAGTGTTTTATTCTGAAAAAGGTCAAATTTCACTACAAGCATTTTTATAGAAATGTTTCTTACGCTAACACAGAGATCTGAAATAAATCCACTGGAGTAATAAAGAGTCATTTATCAAGTGCATCTATCCAGTTCACGAAGTACTCCAGAAATACCCAGGGCTATGCATGGATGCGTATTTTCCATACCTGGATTGTTTCAAACAGCAACTCTCTGTCATCCACCACAATTTTGTATGTGTTTGAGAGCGGGGTTCCGAATGACAGAATGTGCTCATACTGGAAGATCTCCAGGGGCCTGGGCTCCCCTCGCTTGTAAATTGAAATCGCAGCACCGTTGACTCCCAGCCACAGGTCTTTTGGGAAGCCACCTTCCTTACACTGAAAACAAAGCAAAGCAAAATAATTATTTGGAAGCATTGAGATTGTTGCTCAAATAACAAAAGCACACCAAGTTAGAATGATCTCCCTACACATTTTGCAAATTGCCAATTTTCACAAGCAGTGTCTGATTATTTACTGACATAAATGAAGATTATATACAGGCTGCATAATTCCCTGGTGAAACCAAATTTGTAGTGTTTAGTTTTGGTCTAAGTACAAACATTCTTTGAAAAGAGTCCAAAGAAGAACTAGACCACTCCCAAGTGCCAAGGAAATGGGATAGGAGGAGAGAACCGTTATACGAGATGATTAGACATTGTTTAAATTCATAAAAGGGGTCAACAAAGTCACTTTTTAGCACAGAACCAGGTGATTATTTGGAAGTTAAGTGCAGAAAGATTCAGGTACTTGTCAGCCTGGGAAAAGTGGAGTGGAAATGTATGGAATGGGTTGCCAAGTCATTCTGTTATTGCCAATCTATTGGAATCCTTCAAGAGCAGTCTGGATGCGGTTCTGGGATCAATTAGCTACTGGTAACCAGATGTGCTTTTTCTTCTGTTCTTATATACATTTTACATTGAGCTCTTACCTCCACGTTGAAAAGAGTGGAGCCATATCCAGGCCATTCCTTCACCAGTGCCATGTATTTGACCATGGCCTGCGCCTGAGTCATGGACTGCAGCTTCTTCCACTTGTCGATGATGTTGGTCTTGGCGGCGGTGATCTCCTCTTTCACCCACACGTCCAGCATCTGCTCCTCCACCAGCTTCTGCTTGCTGACGGAGCTGCCGCGAAAGCTCCTGCGCAGGGTCCCCTCCAGGAAGCTGGAGCGCTTCCTCTCGCACCTGTCCTGGGTTGGGGTGAAGGTCTTGGTAGACTGGGTGATCCGTGCCTTCAGCCTCTCCATTGGATACACCTCTTCCATCTCGGGCATGGTGGTGTGGGTGGTGAAGTCTCCTTGCAGATATTGAAGCCGCAAGGCTGCCAAGAACTGGAGGGTCTCCTCTGGGGCTGGATAGTGCCCTCGAATGACAGCCTCATGAGCCTGCGGCAATGAAAAGCAGAGATATATCCTCCTTAATGATCAGGTTTTCAATATGTCAAAAAGACTGCAGGTTTATTAACCTCTTAAGTTACATTTCATTTTCATTTGTTGCATATTTGATAAGCAAAGTTTCTATCTAATCAGTCAATGCATGTCAGATATTTTCAATCTGTATATGTGCTATGAAAAAAGACAGCACATACACATGAAGTCACGCCCACCACTGGTGCATTCAAATGTTGATATTGCAAGTTAATACTTTTCCTATGAGAATACTAGTATTTTGCCAATCTGGCTTCAGGTGGTTTTATACATAAATGACAAAAGAGAACTAATCTACCACAGGCACAATCAGCCCTCTAAATAGTTATCCAAAAAAAAGCTGTGGATAATTCAACTAAAAAACAAGTGCCATCAAGTAAGCTCTGTCTAAGCTTTTACCTGCTCAAACATAAAAGCAAATTCCACACTATCTTTAGGCACATTATCTGTGTCCAGGAAGCAGTAGAGTTTGAAATAGAATTTCCACTGATTACTGCCTTCCTCTGTGCTGGCTGCAAGCCTGAAAAAAAAAGTTAAACCACTTTTAGAGATCATACTGAAAACCAAAAACGCATTTAACATTCTAACATTAAATCTTGACATTAGCGGAAATGTCTTTAGAAATTCTATGGATTAAGAAAGAACGTTATCAACCTTATTCTGCAAAACAGCAAAGCATCCGCTGAATACTATAAAACCAGTATCACCAGTTAGGTTTCCATTGTATCCTCAATGACTAATTTAATGGCAACATATTTTTGGGTTTGAGTTATATGTCTTCAACCAAAAGACAAAAAAAGTAATTTTAATTGACCCATGTCCTCCAAAACAGCATGGACTAAGTAAGCCAGCCTTGGTTCAATGGGCTAAGGGCTGAAGAATGCAATACCATATCATTTTCTAGTTAGGGGGTCCACAGTGGTACAATACTACATTACTTGTAAATGTTTTTTTAAACATTGTAATTACTTTAAACTATTGCTTAGATGGCATAAAACCATGACCAAAATCATACAAAATTGTATGTTAAGAATAAAAAAGATTAAGTAGTTTCTATTTCAAAACTAATATAAATTTACTAAAATGTTTTGGTTTACAAGCACATTTAACAGCTGGTACTTTAAATAGCTATACTGAGGTGTCCTCTTTCTATTGTCCTATTGAAAGTCAATAAAATTCAGTTTTGTTACTTACTTTTCAAACTTGGCTAGGATGTCGGCAACAATGGCCCTGCTTTCAATGGCTTTGTCAGTGGTGCCATTGTGCTCAAACAAAGCAAACATGTTCCTGCTGTCTTCCATTGCCAATCCACGAATCAGTTTCTCAACAATCTGAAGAAGCATAGCAAACATCTTGTTAACTACTTTCTATACTCTGTTTGGTATACCAAGTACAATGATACAGAAAATGAAATATCAAAAGGGATAAATGTTAAGTTTAGCTCATTCAGCCTTATGTTTGCCTTCTGGTTGTCAAGATTCCCTGGGTGGTCAATACACACACATAGTAGTAATTAATGTGTTAACATCGTTCATTTATATAAATATGTATTTTTTAAGTTGAGCAGAAAATAGATATGTAAGACTCATGGAAAGTTACATGTTGAATCCCAGGTTCATTTAACCCAGCTAAAACTCTAATTCTAATAAAGTTTGTTGAATTCTGGGAAGTTTTATAGACTTGATAAAATAAAAAGACATGTTCACTCTTTTGATATTCAACTTCGACAGCAATTACCCTTATGATTGATTTTGGCCACTGAGCAGGTTACACGATTCCTCTTACCTCTCCAGCAGATGTGTGGGAATTGATTGTGATTTTACAAGAGCCTCCACCATGGCAGTAAACCGTACTTGTCATTTCTTCCCTATTGATCACAGCCTGGATTTCCTCCCGGGAGGGAACAAACTCCCTGGACTTGGTTTTCTTCAGTGACTCGCAGGTGAATGCTGCATACTTCTCCATTTCTGTGCCTGGGAATTGTTCTCGAACTCTAGAAACAAGAGAAATATTCATTTGAACATGATGTATATTTTTTTTTCATGCTTTTCAAATGGTGTGCTTTAATTTCCACAAATAAACACACATTACTGATAACATTATGCAGTAAGCGTGTTCGTTACAAACCCTGCTCTTGATCATAAGATGGCTGAGGTTGCAATTGTTAAAAATGCACAGCTACACGCTATTCATTTTACATTTATATTTTAAATTTGAATTGCTATTGAATGTTTTACAATACAGAGCTGAGCATACGGTTAGCAGCCTAAACACAATGTCAGATCTTCCCAAGGGAGACTGCGGACCAAATAAAAGCCTTTTAATGAATCCTCTGTACTACAATATTTCAGTTCCCATTCAACTAGAATACTGCAGTACACATCTTTTAGAGTGCTTGCTTTTTGAAATAGTGTTTATGTCATTGTACTAACAATATCCCTCCAGTACAACATTTCTGACCTTCTGACGACACATGCAACACTTTAAACAAATTAGAAAAGTGCATCAATTTGTAAAGATAGCATCTGACAGATCTTTCCCTATAAAAACCAGTTTCTAAAGGGACACAGTTATGTATCCTATAAACTTTGCAGGATATAATTGTCTCCACCAGCTCACAAGTGTTGTATCTAAGAAAGCAAGCCCCTTCTACTGTACCTCTTGAGGTGGAACTTCAGGTACTTGAGTATGGTTCGCGACGGTACAAATGTGCAGCTTATGCAGGTTAGGATCTGCCAGTTGCGCAGGTTTCCTACACTCCCTGTGTTAGGAGTCTTGTTGGTCTGCTTAATGAGCTGGCAGTAGATCTCATCCCGCAGAGGTCGAAGGTCATGCCCCGTCTGCAAGATTCCTTGAATGATAGGAATGGGGTCGGGAACAGATTCGATCTGCTGGAGGGAGTTGAAAATCTTGATGGCTTCATCCTGTAGAGTTGTGTAGCCTTTGTCTTTCAGCACTGTGCAAGAAATAATTTCAAAACAGATTCATTTAGCCCAACGATACTGTAGGAACAACTGCTAACCTAATTAGGAAAGAAAATCCCTGTAAGGTGTGATTGCCTATAATTTCAATCACAAATAGACAAATCGGACTGTATATGTTAATTACAAAACCCAAATATGACATGTGCTTTTATTAGGAACAAAAATAATAAAAAGATGGCTAGATGAATGAGATGGAAAAAGTAGAAAATAATAACACAAAGGAAAATATATTTTACAGATAGTCCAGAACTGTACTGCAGATCCTCTCCCTGTATAGGCAGGTGGTTTACAATAAACAAGTAGTTTTTTTTGTGAGTGAACTCAACAAAGTCACCGTTTTCTTCTTGTACCTTAAATGTCATCTGAGAAACCCAAAGCCATTAGCTTAACAAATTCATTTTGCAGAGATGTTTCTAATACTCACAAATTCTCACAAAATATTCCTTATAGGAATCAACACAGAGGAGCACTCTCCTTCTTTTTGTTTGTATTCAGTTACAGAAAAAGGCTGGCTACCCCTAAAGGATCCAGTTCCTGAGCATAAAACAAGCAGCAGAGACCAAGTCCTTATCTGGAACGAACGGGAATCCGCAGGGTGATAGAAAAGGCAGAAGGCTGAAGTCAAGGCTCAATTATGAACAGACCAGAAATTTCTTGTTCTTTCTAGTATTTTTCCACAGCAGCTTCATTACGTAAATCCCCTTGCTTACCAGACAACACACCATAGGTCTAATTCCTTTAGATGATCCATACATTTTCACAGAAGATTTACTCCTTCATACTATGCTGTCCTTTGAATTTAACTGAGAATCCAACTTCCTAAAAGTTTTCAGATTCCAGTTTCACATTTACATTATAAAATAAATGCTGTCTTAATAACATGTTAGTTTCATAAAGCAATGTTTATATGTCAATTTCTAATCCCGGCCATTTCACTGACTCACTGTGTGACCCTGAGTAAGTCACTTAACCTCCTTGTGCTCTGTCTTTCGGGTGAGACGTTGTAAGTGACTCTGCAGCTGATGCACAGTTCACAGAGAGTCGCTTTGGATAATGGCGTCTGCTAAATAAACAAATAATAATACTCACAGTTTAGGTGTATGTCCCCATAGGGCAATGGAAGGAGTGGTGAGTGCAAAGGATGGTGAGTGTAACGAAGAATTGGGTTTCTCTTGTATATTTGCTCCACAACTTCAGTATTCAAGCAGTTTTCCTAAAATTTAAGAAAATAAAGTAGTTTTAAAATAATAATAATAATAATAATAATAATAATAATAATAATAATAATAATAATAATAATAATAATAATAATAATAATAACCAGTTATGACCAACATAGACAGGTAATTGCATGCACGTTTCCTGAAACATGAGCTGTATAAAAACCAAAATAGATAACTTGACATTTAAACTTTTTCTTTTAAAAACTCAACTTTTCTGAGCAGTGTTAACTATACATTACACAAGGCTTTTTACCGTGATCATTTGGTTACAGTTTTGGGGTGTCGTTTGCTTACTGATAGAATCAACGGTCATACTGGAACCCAAACAGCTATTCTGACACTTTTTGATTTTCAGAACAGCCCTTACCTTGATGTCTTGAATGAGTTGCTGCGTTGGTGTGTCAATGGGTACCTTGGTATCAATGACATTCTGGATGGCACTTGACCACCTGGTTGCTTCATTCAGCAGTTTTGTATAGAGGCGGTAGCAGTGCTTGCGCCCATAGACAGTGACATTCCAATAACCTGCAGTCATTACACACACACACACAGAGGAATAGAGAAAGAGAGATCTTACATGTAGTTAGTTTACAACAATACTGATGATACAGAATATTATATTCATTGGGCATGTAATTACTTCAATGTAAGGTTAAATGTTAATTATGTAAAGCTGTTATGTAAAGCTTAATTTAATAAACACTACAAAGTAAAAAGACACCATTAAAACCAAGAACTGTTCAAAATGTAATTGATGGTCTTGCCTGTTTCTTTGAAGGTCTTTTCATCAGGCGGCACCGCAGAGCAGAGGCTGTTGAGCACCAGAGTGCCCAGTTTAAGCGCGTTTCTCTCTGAGCTCTTGTAGTAATCCAGAGAGTTGTGTGTCAGCACAAACCAGCGCTTCTTTAGCTTCATCGAAGCTTTTGTGCTGTTCTTCATCTCTTTGTGCAGCCATCCTGCAGATCAGTAAAGTGTTACTGTGGCACTTGGAAAAGCAAAGGCGCTGCCAACAGTTCCTAGTTTCAAGAGGAACTCTCATTGGATTGGAATTTATCAATAGATATGACTGAACGTGAAGCTGCCTGAACTTCTGGCTCTTGAAAGAACCGCTAGAATGTTAATTAAGGTAAAATAATTATTCTAAATTTAACCTACTCTGGTAGCAAAAGCAGGAAACTTGATGTGGAAGAGATCTACATAAAAAATAAATCTGGCAACAATCAGGAGATACCTCATTTAATAGCATAAAGAATAAATAGACTTAACAAAATACTGTATTGTCAAGTCAAGTGAAAAATTGAACAATAAAATTAATGTGATTAACAAATGAGAACTCCATAACTGCAGCTTACCTGGGGAAGATTTCACAATAAATACATTCATGCAAATACCTTATGCACTGCATGTAACATTATAGTTTAAAATTATATTTAATAGTAAATGTTTTTTTTTAATTTTTTTATTTGATTTGCCTGCTATTGTTAATCAAATGGATTGTCCACCTGCTGTTGTATCTCGGCTGCAGTGATGGTCATTACGGGTCACTCTGCTTACCTCTCACTAGGAACTCCTGTCCTTCAACTCTGGTATCCCCCTTTGATCTTTGCAGGAGTGTAATCCAGTGATGCATCTCCTCTGGAGTGTCTGCGTTGCAGTGTAGGACACGGTTGGTCGTGATAATCACAAAAGAGTTGGGTCTAGATAGGGAGCAGATGCAAACCGCATGGAAAAAACCATTAATCCTTGAATAAATATCTGGATTCTGTTTACACAACAGCAACGTGTGGTGACGCAGGACAGCAATAAAAACAACGTCTATTTATTTACTACCAACATCTATAAACTGTACAGTCTGTGTTTACTGATGCTGTTGTCTTTTTGTCACAGACTGTACAGCAACCAGTAGAAACCTGCGGATTGTCTACATATTTATTAGAAATAGTTAAAGAATTGTTTGTACACGTTTTCACCATTAAGAATTTTTTTCTTTCAAAAGAATTGGTGTTCATATTTAGTTTGGGTTACAGACCCCTCAATAGCCCCATATTTATGAAAAATAAAACGGTTTGTAAAATGTTAACCACATAGACTCCCATTTTAACCCTTACCTCTCTGGATTGTCAAAAGCACACACTGAATCAATTAGTCCTACATCAATCGTACCCTAGGCAAAATCAAAAATCAAATATTAGGAAAATACAAACTGAAAACATATTAATATAACTTGCTCATACATACAGTCAAAAAATCTACAACATGCTGAATAAATATTTCCAATAAACCTTCCCTGCTGTTTTAAGCCAGTTAGTCTTTCCAGAATTCAGCTTGTAATTCGGCTCAAATGATTACAAATCTAGACTTACCACTGCATTCTGTGGGTTGGCTTGTTCATCATGCATTTCACGAATCTCCTGCTCTGTGGATCCGTGGACCTGGCTCAGGACACTGAACCACTGGCTGCAATGACAAAAGTGGAGAAAATCCAACTATGACATCACAAATCTCAGATTGGCATTGCCCTCATCTGGACCAATGGCTTTCTGTGCACATCTAGTCTAGTGCAGCATGGGGAGTAAACAGATTCCTTTCACAGCTTGTGTCTAAAAGCAAACGTGCCAGTTGTATGACAAAGCCACTTATATGTACCAGCTTCAGAAAAAGAGAAAGCCAACCAAAAGAGCTGAAACCTACACATTCCTGGTGGCACTGCATTCAGCCACACAAGCAAATCCACACTGAACTGAAGACTAACAACCAGTGCAAATAATTAAAAAATATGTTTCTCAGCATGGGTGGTTAAAGTAATTTACAGATTCTTTATTTATGTATTTAACTTAAGTATAATATACATATGACATTTGTTACATTTTTAAAAATTATTTTAAGGAAAGTTTAGTTTTAATTGTCAGAATAATTGGCAAATGTGTAAGAACATTCTACAGCAGTGCGGCTCTTCATTTCAATTTATTTTAAGTTTCTCAGTGCCTCATCTTATGAAATACAATGCCAGTCAAGTATTTAAAATGTTATTCAAATTACATTTTTGTTATAGATGGGGTCGTGGTACAAACTGTTGGACTGATGAATATACTTGGCTGATAAACAAAACAAAACACAATGTATACTGTTATAACATTCAGTCTGCACCTGAACATAAACTCGGTGACAAAAGATCATGTCTAGGCACGTTTAACCTCTATTAAGCTGTTGAACGTATTATGAATCAGAATGTGCATGGAATGTGAAATTGGCACATTTAAGGTTAAGTTTGGCAGGTGTTTTGTGTACTGTATATCCAAACAGTCTGCACAAAGTGCACAACACATTACACTGACAGAAAAATTCGAAGTTCATCTTCCTTGTCATTAGATAATGCTGTATATAATTCCAGGTAGTATAAGGGTGTGTAGTGAGTTTAAAAAATAAAAAATAAAAAATAAAAAATATGGTTGAAATAGGGTTGCTACCTAAGGAGTAGACACACACAGATTCATCCCTGTCAGAAAATCTGTGAGTGTAGAAAACCCAAAGGTGCATATGGTAGCGTCTGTCTCACTCCTTCTTTCTCTCAGAAGTGTGCAATGGAATCTGGACTGGGAGTAACAGCACGGCTCAGACTGGTGCTGACTGTACAGGAGTAAAGGCTCAATTGAAAAATCAACATAGCCAAGCAAAGTACAGAACATACTCCATTCCGTATTACCTTGAAACAAGACTCTCACTATCAAATAAGGAACAGTTCCGTAAAATACAGAACAGGTAAAAAAATGCAACTGATATGTTAGAAAAAATACTGTAGCAAAACCAAAAGCACTTGGAAAAAAGGCACTTTGGAGTACAGACCCTGAGTCTTTTTGTTGGTGCTTTTAACTCATTTTTGGCTTTATTGTAATAATTCAAAGAGGTCTGCCAGACAATGGAGTCTATTTTAATCATCAAAACAGTCTCTCGTCACCTTTATTTCCAGAGTATTTTTTATTGTATTAAGTGATGAACGAATCAACCCTGAAGGAAAACACCAGCAGGATTAAAAGGGCAGCAATATTGATATCCATCATTGTTCAGAACATTGCAATTGATACTCCCCTGTGTGATGCACAGTCTGGTAGCAGGGTATCCTACATCTATAAAAGAACATTCCTACAAGGGACAGTCTTTTCTGTACTCTTTGCATTTCAGTGCAAATTAAAATCTGGGGCAATTTCACAATCTCTGTGTGTTTTTCTGTGTGTCTGTCTCACCCAGCTGCTAAAAAGCTTCCTGGATGCTGTGTAATCAGTTCAAATATACACAGGGCTGTGATGTCCCTTTAAAAGTTATATTGAGCTGACTCCATTTCTTAATTAAACTCTTGGAAAAACACTGATTGTGAAACAAGATCACTTTTGTTTTCTCTCCTGTAACTTGAATGAGACGATGACAATGTAAAAAAAAATAAATAAATAAAAAAAGGCAGCTCCTTATTTTTAATTCAAACCGAACACAAAAAGCAAGTTCAGTTAAATTGCTTTTCCCGGACTTAAAATCTTAATGACTTATTGCAAAAAATGTCACAACCTGTTTTGCAAATAATAGTTTCTTCTTAATTACGATTTAATTAAATCAACTTGGTTTGAATTAAAAATAAGGAGCTGCCTTTTTTAACATTATCAATGAAACAGAATCATCGTCTCAATCAAGATTATTATTATTTGTTTATTTAGCAGACGCCTTTATCCAAGGCGACTTACAGAGACTAAGGTGTGTGAACTACGCTTCAGCTGCAGAGTCACTTATAACAACATCTCACCCGAAAGACGGAGCACAAGGAGGTTAAGTGACTTGCTCAGGGTCACACAATGAGTCAGTGGCTGAACCGGGATTTGAACTGGGATCCCTTATTCTTTAACCACTGGAACACTCAACCTCCTGTGAACTTCTTTCACAATCAACACTTTTCCAAGAGTTTAATTGAATGGAGTTGGCTCAAAAAAAGGGACATCACATGATTGAAAATAAAAAACGAATTAGATGTCAAGAGACATCAGACCCTTAATGTGCAATGCAATTCATTATTAAGGTAATATTTAGTAAAACAGGGAATCTTCACTTGCCTTGCATCTTCAGCAGTTTCTGCAATCAGGTGGTATGTGCGCTCTGGCATTACTACATCAATTCCATTCTCTTTCCCGGTATTGTCAATAATTTCCCTATAAATAAGAGGGCGAGAAATTCTATTAGAGAAAAACAAGGTAGTGGCCAAATATACTGTTGAAGAATTGCACATAAGGATTGCTCATCAGTATAATACTATCACATCTACAGTATTTCCCTATTGTCTGATGTTTAAAGACATCCTGGCAAACTCTGTTCTTGAAGAATATGATTTCAGTCAAATTTAGTTTACTTAAACAAAAACCAACTCTTGATGTTTTTACAGTAGATGTGCACTGTATTACAAAGGTTAGGCTCATGCTTAGACATTTGACGGGTCTTTTTCCTGTGAGTGCTTTAGATGTGTTTAAAATAACTCTTGCCATGAGACACCTTAGACACCCTTTCAACACCAAGTATACATAAACCTAAATGAACTTAGTACTAGTCCAATTAAAAGTGGCAAGCAACCCCTAATACCCAGTCTTGACATCACTTACCCTGGATGTATTAGCTAACTATTAGATCTTCTAGTACTGTGCATGTGCATCCGGTGCACTCAAAACTTATTTTTCATCCTTCTATCACCCCCTCATTCAAAATTCTGTGAGGGTCTCCCCTAAATGGCACTTTCTCATGCTAATGGCTTGTGTGCAGCCTTCCATTATACAAAGGAATAGCCTGTAGACCCAGAAATAGGCATGGACAGAAAACACCTATTTCATTTACTAAATTAAAAGATGAATGTGAGATTTCAAAGAACTCTGTGTTTCTTTTCAGCACGTACTTTGCAGCCCGCATGTCAAGAGTGCCCTTCAGCTTCTCCTCTCCGTCGTTCTCAAAGTACATGAGCTTGGTCTGGCGCAGGACGAACCAGCGCCTCTTCCAGTTCCGTCTGGAAAGCGTGGAGGAGCCGCCACCTTTCTTGTGCAGCCAGCCCTGCTTCAAGGCTTCCTGCTTGGAGCGGAACCACAGGAATGTTTCATCCTTTAAGACACACCAGCGCCTCTTCCATATGTTCATCAGACCCCCTAGCAGAAGGAAAGGAGGACAAATGTAGCTTTCATGTGAGAATCAATCAAAAAAACTGATTTAGGAACAATACGACATTAATGCAGAGCAACATTATCACTTTTTACTCAAGTTAACCAAAGGCCCTTCTCCAACGTTGGGGCTCCTAACTGGCAGAAGGAATGCACTTTTACAACCCTTGACTTTATAGAACACCACTTCTATTTAGCACACAGTTCTTTTTTGTTTTGTTTTGTGTCCTTCAGGACATTCCAGCAGAATTGTGAGAGAAGCCTTGGGATAAAAACAGTACAAGAGAATAAAACAATAGCAGCACTGTGCTCCATTTGACAGGGCTGATTAGTACTTTGCACGCTATGGCAAAGTTAATATATGATTCAGTAATCCAAGCTAGGTTCCAATTAGCGACCATGGGGAAAAATATATTCTCTTTGTGTGTGTTTTAGTTTTAGAAAGCCAAAACTGTGATTGACAGGTACAGATTTATGGTAAAATGTAAGTATGTCATAAGCTACAGTGTTTCACATTTTGCTGCATGTGATTAAAAAAAAAAAAGTATATGTATGGGGTGGGTTATAGGGGTACCAAAAGTGAAGGGAACAGGATTGAACAGGCATTCCAAGAACCTATATTCAAAACATGAAGACTCATTCCTACACCCAAAGCTGCTTTTGATAAGCTCATGCCTATGTTACTGCCTTGTGACCACAACATTCTAACTGCATTCACCTTTGATGAAAAGGAAGCTGTGGAAATAGGGAAGGCTGACACAGCTGTAGACAGAGTCTCTGCGGTAAGAAAGCTCATCATCTGTGTCAAACCTGCTGTCAAAGTCGTCTTCGCTGTCTTCAAACTGTGAAACAAAAGCACTAAGTTAGTAACAAAACACCCTGTCCTCCTCACATACACATGTACAAAATGACATATTTCCAACTGGAAAATACATTTTAACAATTCACTTTTCATTAGAAAAAAAGGAGGTCTATCCCAAAAAGGAAATACTGGGTTACTGGATAATGAAAAAAAGTGATTGTACTTTATTGTAAATCAATTGATCAAATGTATTACTCACTGAAGACTGTGCTCCTTCTGAGCTGAAGCGATAAGCTCCAGAGCTGTTGTAGGTCCCCACAGAGAAGCGGTAATCCGAAGACCACTGGCCACTGCGGGGGTTGGAGAATGTCATGCTGCTGCCAGAGGCAATAGCCCCATCATCATAGTCATCCTGGTCATAGTCCGAGTCTTCATTGGGTGGGATAAGCTCCACAGAGTCCTGGGGACTGCCACTCATGTTGTCACCAATGCAGTAAGCCAAATCCTTGCTGGCAGACATGTTCATGTTGAGAGAGTCTTGGATAGGAAGAAGCAGAGCTGTGATGGCAGGATTGGGGAGGGTGCTAACCACTGTGTCATTCATGTAGGGGTCCTCCTCTGAGGAATCATCACTTGTCCTAATACCGCTGGTCCTCTGGTCTGAATGACCATGCTCACTGGAGCTGGGTGAATCTTTGAAGGCATCATCGTCTGCTTCAAAGCCCTCATCCACCTCCTCCTCTGGGTTGGGCTGGCTGAAGTTGAAGTTCGGCTTATCTGTGTTGACAGCTTCTCCACTGCCCACGGAGAGGGAGCTCTCGATGTTGCGCACACACTCGTCAATCTCGTCAAAGTTCAGGGACTCCAGGAATTCCTGGGCAGCCCGGCAAGCCTCCTCCTCGAGGCGCCTCAGTTCGTCATCACGGAGCAGCTGCAGCCGCTGGAGGGAGGCCTCAGTCAGAGAGAGCTCCTGCTGCTCCTTCTTGCGCTGCAGGTCCTGAATCTCTCGCTCCAGTCTCAGGATCTCCTCCACCTGGGTGGTGTCCTGAGGCCTTTCCCCGGCCCGGCTGTGCTCCATTTCTTCTTCTTGAGCTTTTAGGAGGGCTGCCAGCTCCTGCTGTTTACGGGCTTCCTCAGCCTGCATTTCAAAGTAATTCATTCTGATTACTATCCAGTGGACAGTTTTTAAACCGCAGTAAAATTTCAAGCCAATCATGATAAATTATTTTGTGTTCCTGGCTTTAAACATTAAAACCACTAAAAAACTCATACCTGCTGTGCAAGGCGTTCAACTTCCAATCTTTTTCTTTCTCTGTAAAAGAAGGATTTCACAGTGAGGTTTTAGAAGATCTTCAATGGATGCCAAGTCATGTATTTTTCTCACTCTACTTTTTTTTTTATAAATGTAGTCGTTGCCAATTATTTTTATTATTTTGTCCCAATTTAGAATGGTCAATTATTTTTTAAGCTCAGCTCACCTGCGCTGACTCGGGAGGGCGAAGACAAACACACACTGTCCTCCGAAGCGTGTGCCGTCAGCCGACCGCTTTTTTTCACACTGGGACTCACCATGCAGCCACCCAAGAGCTACAGCGTCGGAGGACAACGCAGCTCTCGGGCAGCTTACAGGAAAGCCCGCAGGCACCTGGCCAGACTACAGGGGTCGCTGGTGCACGGTGAGTCGAGGACACCTTGGCCTACCTAACCCTCCCTCCCCCGGGCGATGCTCGGCCAATTGTGCGCCGCCCCCTGGGAGCTCCCATCCACGGTCGGCTGTGGAATAGCCTGGACTCGAACTCGTGACGTCCAGTCTATAGAGAGCATCCTGCACTCCACGTGGAGCGCCTTTACTGGGTGTGCCACTCGGAAGCCCACTCACTCTACTTTTTTGTTTGAAATACACCCCCAACATTACCTTTCTTCCTCTTCCTCTCTTCTCTTGCACTCCTCCTCTTCCTTCCTTTGTCTCTCTTCAAGCAACTGGCTGTAGATCTTGCGTGCCAGCTTTCCTCGCACTTGCTTCTGTAAGGTTACGGCAGCTTTGCGGAGGTGGAGGAACCTTCTCCTCCAGAAGAAAGCCCGATAGTTCTTCTGAATCACCACAATGCACTGCAGGACCTTTCGATACTGCTTCCTAGGTTACAGATAGAGAAAGTAAGAATTTCAATTTAAAAGAAAGCACTACATTTTAAAATCGAAGTTACTTGGAAATAAATAGATATTAAATGTTCAAGTACTGTAAAAAGGGTTTTAAACAGCTGCACCAAAATAGCTTTAAATATTTTATACCAAAAATAAACCTAGTAATAGTTAAACTAAATTTGAAAAATTCAATGTTTTATTCTTTGACGTCAGAGTCTGGTTGAATTGGGATGCGGCTAAAGCATTTTTGTGGTCTTACCTCTAGAGTAATTATAAAAATAGCAATTACGGCATTAAATATTTCAAACTGTTCAGTGGCTGTTAAATTTGTTGTCTGAACAAAACATAAACAACTGCCCTAATTATGCAAACCATTATTCAACAGTCATTTGAACTCACTGAAAGAATTGAAAAACAAACAGATGGGCTGCAACTGATACATAATGCATGGAAAGAACACACCACATAAATCAATTTGGCATTATATCTCTGTCACCTGCTTTTATTGTTCTTTTAATTTTGTTTATTTAACTCTGTCACTTCCCCTTCTTTGTCCTTGTGACCTTTCTTGTAGTTGCTTTGTTTGCACGATTACAAAAACTATTTAATCAGGCTTGCACAAGGCCATATTAGGGGGTCTAGTTTGTATGACCTGCCTCAATATAAATGATCTTTTTAGAACAAAACCAATCAAAGAGTCATTAGTAATCTACGACTACAGAACAAATAAGGGGACTTGATACAGCTCAGAGCTAGACCTCAAAACAACATGTTTTGTCCCCCTTTTTAACAAATATAATGGAAATGCACGTTGGTTGAATAGACTGTCTGTCTACAAAACAGACTCCAAAATGAGACCCAGATAAAAAAAAATATAAATATAAAATTGAATACAACAAAGTTTTTCAAAGCTGTACATTTCAAAAAATGTTACACAAATATATACACCATACAAATATAAATGTAAGGCTGCAGTACAACTGGGGAAAATGTTTTTGATAGCAATTAAGTCTAAATGTGTAATTACTTTTCTGCATAATTTTATAAAGTGAAGTCCTTTTATTGCTTGAATAGGTGGATGAAGAAAGCCATTAAAGCTTAATTCATTAATATTTCTACTTGCCTTGCCATGTAACCCATTATACGAGCTTGGATGATCATGGCTGCTTTGTAAACTTCAACTTCACGCTGTTTTTCCAGCTTGTGTTCAAGGGATTCCCGAAGAAAGACCTGGAGCCAAACAAAAAATAAACAAATCTGATTTACTTGTCTCTTATCATCTACGTTTTGATGCATGCCTGGTTGAAGTAACAACGTGTGATCTGTCAACCGCTGTTGAAAGCAGCCTGAACTGTCAGCTTCTGATGGTTCTTTGCTCTCAGGCACACAGCTGTTTCTAGCTGATAGTAAAGCTTTTCCTTATTGCTGCAAGGGTTAAGCAGATTTTCAGTTCTACATGACAGGACATAAATTGAATTGTCTGATGTAGTGAAAGTGATAACTGAAGCAGCAGTATGGATATGTCTCAAATGTGTTTCTGTTAGAAAGTAATTAGGATCGAAACTGTGACGAAGACTATCCTGTCCTATCACAAATTAATTCCTTCAGAAGCTGTCAACACTTTTTTTTTTACATCTGACTAGCAAGCTTGTCTTTTTTCTGCCTGCTAAACTGAATCAAATCACAAATCACAGATGCTTCTGACCGTATTGTTAAGCTACCACCATATTCTGGTCGGCTGTCTGATGGAAATCACATTTTTGTGTGTATAACGCTTCTCTTTTGTTATTTTTTAAATTGTTTTTGTCATCAATTGCAAGCCTAAATAATTCAAATTGATCAGGATCAGACTTACTATATTATACTGTATGCATATACTATTAACACGTTCATTGAGTAAAATAGAGTTAACTTATACATTAATCTTTTTAGGGAATGAAACACTCTGTTTTATAATAGAATTAATGATTCCATTATCTATACTCCCCGCTGTTATCTGGTTAGAAGACAATTGATTTTATCAGCATGGTCCCCTACTTGGCAAGCACCTCCAGCTGTGTCACACGGTCCATAGTGACTCCTGTCAGTTTTAATTAGAGTAAACTGGGACATATGCCTTTCTTAGGCTGTTCTGCATAAGTACATTTTGCAGAGTCTACACAACAGTCTACAGAAAGTGTAAAGTAAATTCACCACCAAGGACCAAATGGGTGTTCTTTTAAATGTAAGTAACACTAGCACACATTAACTGGATATCACCAGGTAACACAAACACAAAATACATATTATAAAACAAAAGCATAATGCATGCTAGTAAGCTTAAAAGAGATGATTAATATATATATATATATATATATATATATATATATATATATATATATATATATATAATACAGTGTAGAATAGATAGGAAACTTAATATGGTACAATTATACATGAAATGAAAGTGGGTATAATACAATTATGTGTGGATCCTTCCACTGTATCCAGCTTTTTGTATAGGCGACCATACTTGCCTATGTTCTTCTATTTCGCTTGCGAGAAACCCTTACCTTTGTTTTCCCTAGTTGCCACTCAGCACTTGTAGTGTCATACGTATGAAGCAGACTTCTACATTTCTCCTTCACATCTTCAGGAACTGTCATGTTTTTCATCAATACTTTGTATCTAGAATTGAGTGCAGAAGTATGTCATTTTAAAATGTAGGTGCCCTCATAAGCTGTTAAAGCCAGAATATTCTGTCTGGTTGAACTTTAACTTGTCCACTTACTCCCTGGCTAGTCACTTAGGAACTGGCAGTAAAAATAATGGATACAATGTGTCTCTATATGTGGTTTGTTATAAAGGCTTTTACACTAAAGTTTGAACATGAAAGCATTGTGCCCTAACTTGAGCTCATCAATTTCAATTTTTTTTAAATATTAAAAACCCTTATTATTAAAACAGCAGTTAACATTTTTGAATACCTGACTAAAGATTGTAAGGTCTATCCCCACATACATGTTGAAAAGAACATTGACTGATGCAAGGCAGATTGATTATCCATCCAAAATGTTCAATTAGTATTCAGACTTAAAGTGATGTGGCCTTCAAATCGAAAAACGTAATCCTTTCCCTATAGAAAACACACTAAAAGAAGGCCGTAGTCTTTGCTAGTATTCAGTGATTTTGTTGTGAAAGTGTCTCTCTTTTCTGGTGACACTTCAAGTCAAAGGGTTTAAATGAAATTAATTACCTTGTGTAAAAGTCTAGGAAGTTTCTCCGGACAGGAAATCCAGCCCGTCGTATCCTCACGGTCTCCAGCATTCCAGAATACCTCAATTGGTTTAGTACCACTGATTGGTCAAACTGGTCTGGCATCTAAATAATATTACAAAAAAAAAAGTCTGTCAATCCATTTATGTCTTTTATTGTAACAAACATATATAATTTTCATGGGTTTGTCATTTAAACTTATATTTTAATTTCAAAAGAGGTCTTGTTCAGTCGGGCAGTGGGGACTAATCTTATTGATTGTATTTTGTCCAAACCAGGATGACTTTATTACCTCTTCCCTAATTTAGCACATCGCATTTGACCAGCCAAAACCATGATGTGCATGCACATTACAATGGGGCAATGTATTATTGTGGGGCCATAAGTTTGGTTTGTGGCCTTACAGATCTGGGTGCAAAAGAATATTAACCCTGGTGGGCGTTTGTGATAGAATACCTCCTTTTTTCTGTTGGGCGAATTTAAAGAAGTAGGGTACTGTTACTGCAAGACAGCCACAGATTTGACTCTGTATAACCCAGTACAGTACATGACATTTAAACATGGACTTGAAGAGTCATACACAATAAGTAGCCTACATTAAGTAGCTGTCTGGAATTAAAGGCCAGATATGGAATTTGCATAACTGTTGTGCACATATGTCCAATGATTGCCACCATAAAACAGTCTGTCAGAAAGCCGCCTTTTGAAATGGTTGCAATTGCTGCATTCCTTCCATTCATATTTTGATTCCTACGTTATGCGATCACTCAGGCAAACAAAGGGATTTGGCATTTGAATCAGGTTGACAGAGGACCTTTGTCTGGGAGGAGGGGGTATGCTACTCCCAGGAGAAAACCAACTCTTGCTGCCAGTCACTGTCACCTTTCCATAGTCTCAAAAGAATAAGTTACAGCTTTCAGGAAAACAAAAAGATCTTTTATCTATTAAATGTTTTATTTTCTATCACAGAACGAGAGAGAGTCGATTAAATTGTTACCATCACTTAATACAAAGTGCTTTGGATAAATATACTTATTCCATGTGACAGATTACAGAGGAATATTCTTAATCCCACCTCTAATCCTTGCAAACAAAAATGTAAAACAAAATATGGCTTTTTTTCAAAGCCCATTCTGTGCAAACTGTGTCTCTGTCTCTTTTACTCAGTAACCTAAGGATTTCTCGAACCTGACTCAGTAAACA
Source organism: Acipenser oxyrinchus oxyrinchus (assembly GCA_030684275.1). Classification (NCBI taxonomy): domain Eukaryota; kingdom Metazoa; phylum Chordata; class Actinopteri; order Acipenseriformes; family Acipenseridae; genus Acipenser; species Acipenser oxyrinchus. The sequence goes on from CM060250.1 coordinate 13,985,441, forward strand.
ACCTTTACACACATTAATACCTTTACATGTTTTTTCCTAACTGTACATATTTTTAAATCTCTATTTGATAACTAATGTAAGGGTGCAAAGTTTTGTAAACTGCATAAACTAACTTCTACTTAACAAATAAATGATATACATTTTTCAAAACTCAAAAGATAAAGCTAACATTCAGAAATTGTTTGATTTACTTTACATTACTAAACATTCCTGATTACAAAGCTATACATTATATACCAAAAACAACTGTTTACAGAAAAGCAAATACATAACATTATATGAGTTTAGTGGCTTATAGATCTGTGTTTAGTTCAAATGTTTAGCAAATTTACGCTAACATGTGCATGTTATAGCACCCTTACTGAAATCTATTTACATGGATTCCAAGAATACAGGTATTCATTTTCTTATATTTCTGTGGTGAGAAATCCTTGGAGGTCATACTGTATATAAATTACAGCAATAGTCACCCTACAGTGTTTTACTTTCAGTCTTTGCATTGTCTCAACAGATGCTTGACATCAACCTTACCTTTAGTTTTTTCATGTATTAACAACACTGGCCTTTCGGATTTGAAGAATAACTACAATCACAAATACCCCGTACAAATTCATATGAATAAACAACAAGCTTATTAAGTATAAAATTACTCATGTTAATAAAAAAAAAACAACACCACACACCACACATCTTCAAAATATGTATTATAAAGCAAATACTGAAACACATATCAATCTTTAAAAATAAGCACAAATTAGAAAAATCACCTTTACAATACCTAAAGTAATTTGATTCATGATTTCATTATATTATGTTACATGCCATATTTATCTATTTGCCAATCTTGTTTAAGGCATACAGAATTTTAAGTGCTTTTTTCCCCTAATAATAATAATTCACAACTTGTGCATATCAAACAAAACAGAGCAAGTTATTAGTTCCTATAAATGTGGTTCTCTGCAACCATCACAGAGCAACTTCTCTGTAGTGCTAAACAAAATAATCCTAATCTGTAAAGAAAGAGACTCCTATATTAAAATGACTATTGGCTACAGTTCTACATTAAAATGACTAGTTTCATACCAGACACACTTACCATGAAATGGATGGTGTATTTCATCCCTCTCTTTACTCAGTGCTCAATTCAAATTTCATACAGGGGAACAAACTACAACACTGATCTGCTCTGTTTAGAGCTAAAGCCACACTGACTGAACAATACAGATTCTGCCACTTAGAGTGACCAGTTGCTAAGGCAACGTGTCCCATGCCGAGGCTAATTTGTGCAGTGACTTGTAGGGTCCGTAGGGTAGAGAGCAGCAGCAGTGGGCCAGTAGTTTAAGGCCTCAGACTGCCTATGCAATTTCAGCTCACCCATAGAGAAATTCCAGCTGTATTTTTCACACTAATTTAATTAGGATGGAGGGGGAGGTCAGCTAACAAAATTCACCCTGCAGGAGTGTGAGGCCAAAGTCAAGGCTTCATGTTTTAAAACAGACTAAACAGAACCAAAATATCAGGAAAGGTTGTCTGCTGAAGGTGTTTACCCATTGTGATGTATTTACTGTATAATGTATCCTTTGTATTTGTCATGAAAATTAATAATAAAAAGCAAAAGCAAAAAAAACCAAAAAACATTAGACTTGAAGTTTTCTATATAATATCCCTATGCAATATTATATTCATAAGGTTTTTGGGGTTTTAATTTAAATCTTTAGCATGAAATGATTTTTTTTTGGGGGTAATGTGTGCTAGACCTTTCATAGCCTCATACAACTCTAAAAGGAAGAACTTTGATTATTTTACAGAACAGAGTAAGTGTGTCTTTAGACAAACAAAATAAATATACAAACAATAAATAAATACATTAACACAAATACACTCTAGTTATTTTACAACTAGACACACAGAGCAGCCAACAGAAACACAGTATTTTCAGGATTGCTCAGCAGTAAAGCCCTCAGTGATCCTGCCCACCAAATGTATTCCATATATATATTTTAATGCTGGGACGAACACAGGATTTTCATGTTTGGATATTTGCTCATATTTTAAATATTCGTTCGGATATTTGTTCGTTTTTCAAAAAAGTAATAAAAGCTATTATATTGCTCTGAACGCAGGAAGAGACAGCACAGCAGCAGTGGCAGGAGGCGTGGCCCCTGTGTGTGTGCCTTTATTTTAGCAAGACCTTACAATATGTAGCACGTTAAAAATAGAAAAATATCCCAAAGAATAAGTTGTGTAGGACTTACTTTACCCCAGTGAATTAACTACAAAACAAAGGATGCCAAATAACAGTTCAAGTTAAACGTTGTTAAAAAATTTTGAAATTATATATATATATATATATATATATATATATATATAATTTATTTTTTTTTCATTCCTTGCCTTTGCCGTTTCTTCACAGTAAACAGTGGCCATCAACATTCTGTGTGTTTTTATATATATTAATCTCACATATCACACTGAGCTCTTTTTCATTTGCCATTTTTTGAAACTGTCGTGCAAATTCTGGTGAGAACAAATGTAGTGAATATGAACATCTGATTTTTGTATCCGAATACATGTCAAAAATATTCGTTCAAATATTCAGATATTTGTCCCAGCACTAATTTTTATATATATATATATATATATATATATATGTATTTCATACACAAAACCATGATCAAAGACAAAGTTGACGGTCATGTATTTAAGTACGACAACAGATGGAGGTAATGCTGAATAATGCTGAAATTGACAATATATTGATGGTGTAGGAGACTCGATTTCCCTCAGGCCAACTAGTACACATTGCAGTGCAATAAACAGCTGCCAAGGCCACTCCCCAAGAGAGTGCTTGAACACAAGCCATAGGTACATTTACATTGAGTCAAACCAGTCTGAGGATGTTTAGTTGTGAAAAAGCTGTGGTTTGTACCCACATTTTCAGATTTTTTTGTCAAGACTATTGTGTCTGCATTTGTGTTTTACCTTACATTTTGTACCTACTGTTATCATGTTTACAACATAATATTTAGCTTTAAAAAAAAAGAGGAGGAGCTAATTATATGTTCAGGGAAACCAAGACAAAAGGGAGTGCCGTACATTTTTATTTTTTGGACTACTGTTTCCAAGAATAATGTCCATCAGTCTAAATCAAGCATGCATTTTTCCAGCACTTTTTTTCCCCCTGAATTTCAAGAAGAAATATTTCAAGTCATGTCCCTTGTACTCTAAGGGCTTTGGGAATAGATCTCCAAAGACATTTTACTTTAGCAATCAGCAAACCTCCTCATACTTTATACTTAATCCGATATCTGTGCTGCCAACTAGCTCCTTCTAAAGTGCTGAAACGCACAAACCGTGTCACAGGTTTAGGCCCCTTAGCAAACTCCAGCTGAGGACCTTTGCAGATCCTCCTCACCACCTGTGAGTGTTCCGTTATACTCCCCCTTGTAGGGCCAGCTCAATTATCACCTCCCATTGCCATTGGACCACCACCAATCAATCACGCTGTCGGGCGGAACCTCGATTTTCCATGAAAATAGTATTTAGAAAGTAATTAAGAGACAGCTGTCCTCCCCACCGACTCCTTGTCTAGCATCCTTACTTGGTATCAGGGTTACCATTGTGTACTCCATTGACCAGGACTCTGACATGCCTGAAACACAGCCTAATTCATGTAGGACACAATGGCCAGTCACATTACTACCACATGCACCTGCAGCAATGATGCCACAAATGCATACATTCGTACATTAAAGTCAATGCTTGCCTTAATAACAGCAATGAATACACCCTCAAGACAGACAATTGGCGAGCTTTTCACTTTGTATCTATTTCAGCACACAGTACACAGTTCCCTTATTCTGACCCCTGTAGATGTAACATGCAACTTTGGTCTGTTCTTTAAAATTGACATTACAGCAAATAGAGAGAGATTGTTTGTGTTCAAACTGTAGCTGCATTATCTTTCCTGAGCTTTATACATGTCTTAAAACTGACTTGAGTCCCACATTAAACATGATACAAATCCCTGAAGGCTTACTGTTCATGGTTAATGTTCTGTCTTGATAGATCTCAGACATTTAATTGAATGGTTCTTTTTAGTCAGAGTGCACAGCAAAAGAAGGAAGAGTGATACTACATATATATGTTTATTGCAGTGAAATAAATATGTTTTTTCAACATAAACTTATTCTATATTTCACAGGCTAACTTATTTAGAAGTTAAACAAAAGCTAGAACATTATTTTAATGGTTTAACAACAAACGGCCTAAACTGTATTTTATACTGCAGACTATCAAACGTTAAATTACATGACTATCTAACACTACCTTGTTTGATGATTTGTATGCAATTTGTGTCCTGTATAGCAATGTTTTCTGGGTCAAAAGAAATGTCTGTACATATCTGTGCCATACTTTATATTTTCAATTTACATCTGTAAACACCCTAACCATTCAAGATTTAATGTGTAATAAAGCTGACCATTCCAAAACGTTAGTGAGCTGCACAATCTCTTGTGTCCACAATGACACTTCCTTCTCTTATTATCGTTGGAGGACATTACTCTGGAAGTCGCCATGGGAATACAGCCAAGCCTTGATCACAGCCAATATTTGATATGTGTAAATCAGAAAAGCCTCCAAATATTCCCCTGGACTGTTTCTTGTTGCTAGGTAACCAGAGGTCAGGTAGCATCCAAAGGCCAGAGTATTCCCATCCTCTGTTAAACTGATTCTGAGTGTGAAAAAAGAAACTTTGTTTGCATTTGTAATTCCGCCTTTCCACTGCCCATTTATCAGTGATTTAGTCAAGATCTATCTGATACTTTTAGCATTAGTTTTTCTTATTGATTCTCCAGATCTACGGACCACACTGCTGAAAATGTCACATGAGAGAAAATAGGCCTGTTGCATTAAAAATAACCGAGTTTCTTAAAGCATTACAGCTATTTAAAATAGTCTATAAAAACATGTACAGATGTTAAAGAGTAAGTAACGGGGGTCCACATCAGATCGTTGATGCTGTGCTACCTGTTTGACAATGTGGGCAATAATCCTGACACTATAAGTGCACTAGAGTGGCCATTTTGAAAAGAGCTTTGAATCAGACTTTAAAGTGTAAAAAGTTGTCAGGTTAACAATGAAAAGATAAATTACTGGTACATTATTTAAACAGTTGTAGCAACACGTGGGGACATGTAACACTATATTTTTCGGAACCCTGCTACTTACTCTTAAAATTGTTAATGACTGTTCTGTACTGCTGCTGTACTTGTATCCTGCCAGTTTAAAACCACAACCGACTTGGTATAGTTCCAGTATTTGATTGTATATAGACAAGAATGATAGAAAAAGAACTGACCTTATGCATTCTCCCAAACACAGCCGATACAGATGTTAGTACTGGATAGCAAACTAAGCAAGGTTGGCTTTCTTCACTGACCCAAATTTAAAATCCTTTTTTGAAACTCGTTTTTCCATGCTGTCTCTATCTCCTTGTTCTCAATGTGAATCATCAAGACTAAAAAGAAAGCATCAGCCTGTCTCTCACGGTCATTCATAGACCAGCAAGCTTCAACATGCTCAACTACCTCGCCTACCCAAATACTGTACTACTAGAGCATGACAGCTATTACTCATACTGTACTTTCAGCCAAAGCATATTCATCGAATGTATGTGAGCGATAATGTTCACACACACACACACACACACACACAGAGCCCTTTTTGACTCCACTAAACAATACACTACCGACTCATCCCTCATCCACCAGCTCTGTATTCGGCAAACACATCTCAACACAAGCCTGGATTTTATTGTATGCAGAGCTTGTTTGGTATGCAGTAAAGGGTAATTATTCTATTACCATATATTTAGTTCAGAAACTATTTATATAAAATGTAATCCTTTTCAAATTGCATTATATTACCTGCCAACCCAAGTCAGAAAATGACAAGTAAAAGATTTTTTTGGACAATTATTTTCTCACATAAAATCTCAGGCTACTAGAGATCTCTTAAACTTTATATAAAATTGCTGAAACCTACCTCTGGTTTTCAGTTGTCACCCATGTTTCCAGCCTGAGCATTTGTGGTTTAGTTCAGTATATCTCTTCTGTTGCACACTAGTTTTTCAAGTATTTCATGTGATCTCACTTTGGCTGCTCTACTTGAATTAATTCCTGCTCCTACTCAAAAGAAGTCATGCCTAGCGAGGCTTAGCTCTGTGATAATGGGGGGGGAGTTGGGGTGTGTGTAATACTAAGCAACGGAAGACTAATCCGACAAGCTGCTCATCAAGAATGTAAACATTTTTACAGTTAAGCTTGGTCTCCCAGCTTAAGTGCAAGGCTAGTGCAATTTTAGTGCAAAACCACACCAGAAATGGTTAAGGGGAGAACCAGTGAAAACCAATGTAAAACCCAAATGGAATTCTGGGTAATCTATCACTGATGTCAGAGGATGGCTGCCAACTGATGGAGCCATCCTTAAGACGACTTGTTGGAAAGCAGCCACGTGTTCTTTATGACAGGTTTAAATGTGGTAATAACTGTCTCCTACCTCTCCCCATTTTAAAATGGCATATATTCAATTAAACAATGACTAGTATAACTTTTATAAAAGGTATTCTGAAATGGGGGCAGGTTTTTAGGCACCTTCTATTCTTTCTTCTACAGGTGGCCACTAACAAAAACTGTTATTACTGTTTAATTGCCGTCTTGATCACAGCAATTAAAAGACATTCACACATTTTTTCAAATGCAGGTGATCAAGTATAAAGAGGGACTAGCACTTCAGACAGGGGGTATCTGTTGGGATGCCTTTCAAGTTTCAGGTTTGATAATCAAAGGCTGTGCTTTCGTGCTGCACATTCAGTCACATTGGGCATTCAATAGTAAATTGATAGAAGGTGGTAGGGGTTCCACTTACTTAATGCACAAGAGTGTGCTTTTCTTTTTTTTAATTCATGATTATTTTAATTATTTAAGCATCCAAAGTGGTTAACTGCTCAGTTCCCACAAGCAGAATTCTACTTGTACAATATTAAAGTAATCCTTTGCTTGGTTTTGCTATTCTGAGTTGATACACATGAGTCACGACAAGTTTAGGCAGATGACATCAGACATCTTTGTATGCTGCACTTGTTAGCAAGCCTTTGAAATCTGTTATTGGCAGGGTTTAGACTTTTTTCAGCACCGTGCCAGAACATTTATGTTTGTATTTTTTCAAGTGACATATAATCTATACTATCCAAAATTTTAAAAAAAGAGTTTCTATATAAATACATCTATATACACAATCTATGCAAATATACTGGGCCATGGGGCCATCTATTCCATAACAGCACTGGTGCCTTCCCTGCACCACAGGATACTGAACATGTTTACTTCAGAAACAGTACTGTATCTGTTTCCTTCTGTTCCTTGACAGCAAAATGACATTTATGGGGCAAATAGTAATTACAATTGATCACATTTCCCAAGTGGAATCCGTGCCACATTAGATAATCAAAATGTCACGATACAGCAGCTACTCTGAGCAGAACACCCCATTTCAGGGACCTCAGACACAGATTTTTTGAGCTAGCAGTTGATCTGAAAGTATCAAGCACTGCACTGTGTCTCTATGAGAAATCCTCAGAGTGACTCATATCCACCGTTTTCTGATTAAATCCCCCACTTTACTCAAGGGGAATATGGTTTGTTTGCAACACTTATGAGAATATAACTAGTCGCCACACCCCTGTGCTACCTCCCTGTTCTGTTCACAACGGGAAAAAAGAGGATTGCTTGGTAAACTATGCATTCTCCCGCAGTAATTAATCAATCCCTCTGCTGCCATGCATTAATTTAAATAAAACAATTCAGGGACCAAATATAGCTGGATATAGCCTAATTAAAATGACAGATAAAATGCATTTCTGCTCACCCAGCACCTCACCTTCAAAATATGCACATGACAGGCAGCTAGAGATAGCCATATATCAGTATAATATAAGGCAGTATTTAAATATTATATAATATTTCAGTTCTTTCACATACTTTAACACAACTGTTCTCATGCATTGATTAGATATGCATTTTGTTATCTACATTACATTTGTTTTGCAGCTCAGACAAAGTAAAATACATTGGTGCTAATATTTATGGATATCGTCAGGTAAATGAATCAATGACCAGCTGTCACAAATACCTATCACATTTGATTTAAAAAAATAATCATTTTAAACATCCACATGCTTTCTTTGATATTTCAAAGAAAGAGCTGTTCACCTCAAACTAAACCATTGACACCAAGGTGGTTATTTTCAGAAATTGGTTAGTGGATTTTAAATAAATGTACTCACTTTTGTGAGTTTCAGGTTTGCTTTGCTTTTTGCATTAATTTATGTTTCTTGCATAAACAAGCAGAACATATGATTTTCTTTTTAACATACATTACCAAGACTGAAAAGAACCAACTAAGCGTGCATGTCTGAGAAACTTGAGTTAATGAGTGAAACTGCAGAGGCGTCGGTTTGCAGTCCAGTCTTACCTTCTGGGTATTTGGTTTGATGCAGCGGACAAAGAAAGGATTTGATGTGCTTAGAGTGGCCATCAGGGAATGCAGGGAATTCTAGAATGGAAAACAATGGTGTATTTAAATGACATTTATGGAGTAGCATAAATGTGCCTTACAGTGCCTGAAATACTGCCATTAATACATACTGGTCCTTTGTTTAGATTTTCAGGTTGGATTTTCTCTACAGTTCTTAAGTCATATAACAGCTCACATCACATTATGAGTGCTACATCAGTACCATCAGTCATCTCAGGTATATCTGAACCTAAATATTTCATTTTAGCTTGCTGATGCATTCTGCTTACCGTTTAACTTAATGTTCATTTTCTATGAGAATTCAGGTGAATTCAAACTGTGGGGATAAATACTGGCATGCATGACACTATTAACATGTGTGCATGCCCGAGCTTGTACAACTCACTCACCACAAAGGTCTCTGGAATCAATACACTCTGACATTCTGAATTACAGTATGGGAGGGGAATAGGAACACGGTTAATGGGATTCAAGTCATGGCAAGCAGAAAAACACCCAAAGGTTATCTACTATTCAGATATCATTTGTTACATGAGTAATATCTTGGATTAGATATGTACCCATAATACTTAGTGAACCCTTTCATACTGTGTCTTTTCCGGCATACTTTCTTGCCACTCAGTTGAACATCTATCCATTCATTGATCACTTTCACATGTGAAATATATTCAATATGTTATTTTAGTGTAACGTGATGGGTTTGACTTTGAGCTCCCCTTTGGCTAATTCAATTTCCTGTCCCACAGCATGACTGACCTTGAACTGTGAGCTCACAGTTGGTTTCCGATGTTTAGATCCACATTTCAGTGTATCTTGATTGTTCCCACATGAAACATGCTCAAACAGATCATAGACAAAATCCAGCCTAGAACATTTGAGGAGATGAAGAATTCAATCAATACCAATCACCTCAGACATCGTGTCCTGACAATATTGCAGGCCTTACATTGAAAAGGAAAGATTTATTGATCTAGCCTCAGTTTGTAAACCTCAATTTTTCTCTAAAGTACAGCGGTTTTGATTTCATTGAACTTTAACACTGTTGTCTTAAAAACGTTTTTTATTTTGTTGAAGACAACTTTTTTTACGTAACACCAAATTGGTCGTAGTTCAGCATTTATTCATTTGGCCGCGTACTTATTAGGGTAGAGTATAACATTCACATCTCCAATGTTGGGAAAATACTTCAGACTGTACGTAACAGAATATTGTGACTGAAAGAACGCGAGAATATACAGACCTGCTTTCCTGCAGTAAATTAAGAACGTCTTCCCTGAATGTATCTCTGTTCTTCTCAAGAATGCCCCTCACGTCATATAACACCTAACCAGAGAAACGGTAACACATTAGTTATACACCACAGCTTATTTTACAGGCTTTCGCTTTCATAAGCAAGCACATCTATAAAGTTATATTAAAAATACATTTAACACAATGTATCCAAAGATAGCCTAACTGACTTGACTTCCAATCAGCTTAAAACGGAAGAACAAAAAGGTGATGCGACATGCAGCATGGGGTCAAAATGTAATTAAACATACACACACCCACTGACACAGACACGCACACACACAGTATACATTCTAACCATTCCCATAAAATAGAACTGTCTCTGTCACAGTCAGGCTCTATTTACCCAAGAACCGGTCATGTTCTTTTCCACGAGCAGTCTACACGATTTTAAAAACAAGACCAAAATACCTCTCCAGCATAGTGTTTCACTCCAAAATTGTGCACAGCAACCCGGGGCTTCACATAGAAGGGATTTTGCTAAGAAGACAAATAAAATGATTAAATATAAAAAAAACATTTGCTCTTGTGAAATGCATGACCTTTCAAATTGATTAAACTGTTTTTACTCTGCGACAAAGTATTGCATTATACCGATTCACAGATCCAATCGTGCTTGCTAAGGACAGACATTCACTCTGTCTTGCTCTTTCAGCATAACCTGCACATCCTGTAGATTTCCTCTTTCTGTCCCCAAGTTAGTAATCCAAAAATACACTGGACAAACAATCACATAGAGTATGATTATTGGGTTTCCTAAACTTTTTAAACAAAACAGTTGTTTAGTGATCTTAACAGCAGTAATGAAATCCTCTTCGGTTTAGAATAAATAGACTCCACAGTCTTTAACTGTTGAGGGTTGATGCACAAGCACTTTCATAAGGATATATTGCTATTGCATACAAAAAAAAAAAAAAAAACCTACCGAATGCTGGCAGTGCAGTTTTGCCAGCAATGTACTGTCAGTTGCCTTAGGAAAGTGGCTCTCTTCATTAATAAGGGCCAGTAGTCCCAGTTTCTACGTAAATACAAACAGAAATGTCTTTATATTACTGTGATCTTTTTGTTTGCAGCACATAACAGTTTTAGTTTAGAAGTGACAGTGACAGCATTAGAAACCCTATTTTAATTTAAAAGTGATATTGCTAGATTATGGCAAAAACCTAAAATGTGTGTGTACTTAATTGAGTTTCATCAGGATTTTATGATTTACCTTTTCGATTAGGTCCAGACACTCCCCATTATCCATCCAGTTTATATCTTCCCAAACCAAACCTTCCCTGGTGAAAGAAGCAGAATGTATAGTTTTTATTAACAGAACTCATGCTGTTCATTACAGACAGCTTTTGTTTCAACTGGATGGCTACAGAACCCTTCCATGTTGCCTTACTGAGTTATTTTATAAAAATACAACTAGAACTTTTATAACTACTGTATTTAAGTGTACCATTTTTCTGGCATGCTTACCCACAGTGCACCTATTTATTTAACATTTACAACATTTATAAAATGTGGGGTGGTCAAAAAACACAATACTATCATACTGTATGTCCTTGGGAGATGTTGCATTAAATTAGCTTATTTAAATTATTCTTGTTATTTTTCTCTGAGTGTCTGCTCTTTAAATTATTGTAATAGTATTGCAATGGGCTACTCAGTAGTTATTGCTAAACACAAGGACCTTTCAGTTCCATCTTGTGGGACTCTCATCAATCAAATCATAGTGGCCTCAGTGTATAAAGATTTAAAGAACAGTCATATCACAGGCATATAATGCTTTACTTTGACATTTAAAACATGCCACAATGAATTATGCAGATAATGACCGAATTCAGCAGGGTCATTTTAGGACCGGAAAGCAACTGTCAGATATGATGCCCTGCAGTAATCAAGAATTATATCACACAATACCATACTAGTGATACACGTTCATTTCTCAGATTTCTCAGAAAAGAAAGTAGACCCATTTCTTAGTAATGCTGTCCGTAATATTGATCAATAGGAATCTGTAAAACTAAATGCTTCAATGTTTTTTGTCTAAAACAGAAGTAGGAGGTAGATGACAGAGTGAGACTAATTTGATTATTAGTGTCACCTTTAACTCCTGCTCAAGCTTCACTTCTGCAATTGCCTTGTAATTCGCTGGTTGTAATTGCTACATTGTTGCTACAAGCTGCATGAGTATGCCTGTTTTTCTTTCACACGCTTAATATGTAAACTGAATTAATAAAAAGGTAGGACAATGGAAAAAAAAAATACTACATTTAAAATGTTAACCGATAAAATTAACAGAAAATACTGAGGAAAAACGCCTAGCCTTGATTACCATAAAAATTGTTTTATAGGTCGCACAGGCGTAAAAGTCGCTCCCCCCTTTCTGAGACTTCAATTTTAGGAAAACACCTTTTTTTGTGTTTAAAATATATTTTTTACAACTGATTTTTTAGCTACATGCTCCGATACATAAAGAAAAATACAGATTTAGTTTCGAAATAACCCTTGTTTGCAACATTTTATTCCATTAATAATCTGACAGTCATGTTTTTCGTTTTTAGTTAAATACACCAATATATACTGTCGATATAACACTACAATTGTAAATTCCAGTAGTAACAGTGTAAACCACTACAAATGATACTTTAATTGATTTAAAAAGTAATAATTAACAGTGCACCTGTAAGTAAAATCAAGTTATACATCCTACATCACATCTCTATTAAGCTATTTTCTTTTGCCATATTTAAAATTTGTCTTTGTTTTGCCTCCAGTCATGTACTCGTTTTTCAGCATTGAGATTGCCATGCTTTCCGGCAAATTCAACAACTCGCAATTTCAAACCTGTTGTGTTTCCACGATTACTATTTCCATACCCTGTCAGCACGGTACTTAAACAGCACAGTAATGGAAGCATACCAAGTTCTCCCCACGAAACACATAAATCTGTGTAGATAACAGAAATGACGAAATACGTACAATGGTAACCATGGTAACACATGGTATCAAAGACGCGTCAAGATGAATATGCTGAATCTTTTTTTTCTTCACAGCACCGGGAAACATTGATTCTATTCCGGTAGGCTAGTGAGATAAAGTGACACTTAAGTTCCTGAACGGAAGTATTCAGTTGCTTTTGGATGTTATATTCTCAACATGTTTTGATCAACATTTTAATTTTAAAATCCTCCCACAGTGTACTTTGTTTTTTTACCGACATTTTTTCCATTTCGTTACACATTCTTGCACACACCGTGCCGTATCAATATCAGGTATGAAAGGACGCTGGCATGTCAGCAGTGTGGAGTAGTGGTTAGGGTTCTGGACTCTTGACCGGAGGGTTGTGGGTTCAATCCCAGGTGGGGGACACTGCTGCTGCTTTACCTAGATTGCTCCAGTAAAAACCCAACTGTATAAATGGGTCATTGTATGTAAAAAATAATGTGATATCTGTATAATGTGAAATAATGTGTTATCTTGTAATAATTGTAAGTCGCCCTGGATAAGGGCGCCTGCTAAGAAATAAATAAAAATAAAATAATAATGGTGCTGACACACCAGGGCACGGTATGAGTTTTTACAAAAATAATGGAAACAATGTGGCACGCTTTCATAACAGTGGCAGAACAATGCCAGCATGGTGTTGCAGGTTCATGGAAACAAGGTAACAGACACCTGCATTATAATATTGCATTGCAGTTACAACGAACGGCAGATTTAATAAGCTTACTCGGCTTTCTAATCAACAGCTGTTTGCTACGGATCCCAGGGGCGGGTCCAGTCTGAATGTTGACAAATCAATGGTTCCGGATGGTGGGAATAAGTTAATTCATATAGATGGACAGCTATTGTGTTGACAGTAGCTATATATATTTTTTTTCTCCACGTACACGCGTCTGGGTTGAGAGGAGGTCAGTCAAGAGTCTGAAAGCTTGCATTTTACATTCAAAATGACTAATCGTATTGAGATAACTAATTAAAACTTTTAATTAGACCAGTGGTTTTGTGTTTCTACCCAGCAACATGACCTGAATGTTGTAGATCCTGAAAAAAATAAATCGGGTTGTTGACAGTTAAGTTTGTGTGAGCCATAACTGTGGCTGTAGTAATCCCATTGTGATACTGGTACAGTAGTTTAATATTAGACACAGTGGCACATACGTCGCACAGGTGTATTAAATCGCTCCCCCCTTTTTAGGGCCACCCAAAAATGGCAGAAAATCTAATTATACGTTTTGTTTTTTTTTTGTTTTGTTTTTTTAACAGTAAATCTCTTATTGCCTTATTTTCAGTAAAATAATGTAATCCCTGTCTAATAAAACACCTGCCTGCTGTTGGCCTTTCTCTTTAGGATAGGCTTTGCAGCTCATTTATTCCCTTGAGGAAATGCTACTTCTGGTTTCTAGTGAACGATAATGAAGAGGATGATGTGAAAAGTCCTGACAGGAATGCTGAGACCAGCAACGAGTCAACTGGATTTATTTACTGATTTCATTGGGCATTCATACGGTGCTACTAAAGCTCTAGCATTTCTAACCACTCAGCACAAATTATATCTTTAAATTGAATATTTTACAAATAACAGACAATTCTGTTTTAACATTGTCAATTATTTTTAACACTGCTGTTTAAATTCAGGGAGGTTTCAGAAATAGTAAGTGTGATTACCCCTATATTAAAATGTAGTTTAGATTTCAGTGGGCACTGTACCACAGTTCTTTGTTAAGGCCTAGTTGTTAGCTCCCTGCCAGTTAAATCAGAAGGCAAATCTATTTACTTCAGTAATAAATGTAACTGTACAACTTACTTATTATATTCCAGTTGCTCCAAGGAAAAAATGTGCTTGTTGAAGTATTCCTGAAGTTTTTCATTTGCATAGTTTATACTGAATTGCTCAAAGCGATTAACCTGTAAACAGACATATGGTAGGAGAGGTCAAGTCTAGTTTGATCTAAATTTTCAAGGCATGACTGGCTTCATTATCAGTGATCCCAGTGCATGCCAATTATAGCACATGAGTAGGCACTGGAGTTAATAGAACTGAAGCAGAGCCAGCTGTCTACAAGTGTAACTGTAAACTGAGTGCTTACAGTTACACTAGTACAATCAACACTATTTCATTTACAATGTAATTAGTAAAAGAAAGAAATATTCATGAAAAGCCATTGTATATCCAACCTTCAATTTGAATCCTTCAACGATATGCAATTCAATTCAACTTTTCAAAATACCTACCTCAAAGTTTTCAAATCCAAATATATCCAGAATTCCTATAGACTTGAAGTCTTCCTTGCCTTTTATCCTGCTGTTGAGTTTTTTTATGATCCAAGAAAAGCATTGGGAATAAAGTGCCATGGCCATTGAATCCCTGGAATCTACTGCCTGCACAGGGAACACAGGTTTGTATACGCAGCCTTCATTAGGTAATATTGTGAGGGTCCACGGGCAACATGAGGTTTACAAGAATAATCAATTATAACAACTTTTTAAAAGCTTTTAATGTCTCACTTCTACTACATAAGCCAACTGTTTAATGAAGTCAACATTTGTGAAACACAAGTTCTCTCAACCGAATCACTTACCTGCTCCACAGTCAATGGTGTGGAGATCTCCTCTCCCCTGAGAAGCATAGATTTATGGGTAAGGACTTCTGCAAGCTGCATTGAGTCCAGCCCAAGCAACTCTGATGCTCTTCCCAAAGCTTAGAAGACAGAAAGACAGCAGGTAAATCAACCGCAGGCTCTCTAGGGGTTACAAGCAGTAGTAGATGTGCCGGCTGTGGCAGCTTTATGCTTTATAATAATAATAATAATAATAATAATATTAATAATAATAATATTTAAAGATCAGTCCATGCAAATGCATTCTTGTAATTTCTACAAACATCTGAATTTCTCAAATGAAAACACAATTCTATTTATTGGAAAAGATAGATAGATAGATAGATAGATAGATAGATAGATAGATAGATAGATAGATAGATAGATAGATAGATAGATAGATAGATAGATAGATAGATAGATACTTTTTACTTTTTCAAAAGACTTTATTGACTTTTGGTACAAAACACAATAGGAACAATAATTACATTATTTTTTCTTTAAATATTTACAAGACACAAAATTAAAGCATTAAGTCATTATAAATAAATAAATAAATAAATAAATAAATATTATAAATATATATTAAGGATTTCTCCTTCAGTCTCACTGAGCACACCCCCAATACACCAATTTAACTGAAAAGAATCGAGATCATGGATCATGCGGTGATAACTGAAATCCAGCTTGATTCTACTAATCACCAGCATTCTAAAAACAGTAACGGCATCTGTTTCCCCAACCTGGGCAATTTGAGCTTTCCTAGATTTTAAAATGGAGAGCTTGGCCTGCCCCAAAAGAAAGTTAAGCAACTGGCACAGATGCTTCTTTTCCTTAATATAAGGCACACCAAAAACAAAAACACATTCGGAAAAGACCACATTCAGTTTCACAAATACATTATTCAGTACAGTAAAAAGAGAGGCTAATCTTTTACAAAAGATAAAACTATGAAAGACAGTCTCTCTTTGTGAACAAAATGGACATTTATCAGATACCATTGGGTCTAGTATGCAGAGGTAGGCATTAACAGCAAGAATCGTGTGCAAGAGTCTCCACTGTAGATCTCCCAGCCTCTTTGACAGGGGAGGTTTATAGAGGCTTCTCCACGCCGGCCTGACCTGCTCTTCCACCTCCAACCGCTCTCTCCAAGATGTATCTGGAAGGCCCTGTAATTGCTTCTCGTGTCTTAGCTTTACACATAATTCATACAATGTGTCCCCTTCACACTTGACAGGGGAGATCTGTCAAGTTCTCGATTTTAAACAAATGCCCTTTGTCTCCTGTGTCTCGGCTGATAGCTGGGGAGATCTGTATGAGAGGGAAAGGTGTTTCACAGGGGGAAGAGATACAGTTAGTAAAGCCCTTTCTTAGAGTCTCATTCTGTGCATTTGATAACACTGCATGAATCTGGGAAAGCAACAACCCAGCTACCCTCACAGACCGCAACCCCAAAGTTAAAGACAAGCTCTGTGGACTTTTCCAATTAAAACTCTCCAGATCTAAAACATGTCGTAACTTGATGACCCCGCCTTTATCATTACATTAGTAAAAGCCTGTGATTTTAACATTTCCACTTTAAAAAGAGGATTAAAACCAGAGGTCTCTCCAAAAGCCAGTAAAAATCTAAAGCCTCTTCATCCAAACCCACCCTCAGACTCTGCCATGCTTTCAACACACTCTGATAGTAGGCTGGTAGTTTGGAACAAACAAACAGAGTAGTGTCTAAAAAGAAAATATCGTCCCAAGACCCAGCCCTCCAACTTGACGCAAGAAGAGTAAAGCCACGTCAACCCAGGGAGGCTTCTCACTACTATAAAGCATTTTTGGACAGCCTGCAGTCTAAAAGCAGCAATCCTGCTGGACAGGTCCATCAATCCCTGACCCCTTCTTCCAGAGGTAGGTACAGTATGCTTTGCCTTAACCAATGCAGTCCATCCCAGAAAAACTTAAAAATTCACTCTGGATTTTTTTAAAAAGCCTGATCAGGTTCTACACATATACACTTGTGCCAGAGCATGGAAGCAGCCAAGTTGTTTACTATTAAAACTCTGCCCCTATACGAGAGCTGTGGCAAAACCCAGCGCCACCTCTGCAAACGCCCCGTATTGCCTCCAACACTCCCTCCCAATTCCTCTCAGCTGCTCTCGCACCTCCCAAAAACCCCTAGGTGTCTAAACTCTTCCCGGCTCCAGAGCAATCCACCGGGCAACACTGGAGGCCCAGGCTTCGTCCATTTCCCAAGTAAGAAAGCCCCACTCTTCAACCAATTAATCCTAGCAGATGAGACTCTTTCAAAAGCTGCTGACTTTCACAGAGTTTATCAAC
This sequence comes from Acipenser oxyrinchus oxyrinchus, assembly GCA_030684275.1. NCBI lineage: Eukaryota > Metazoa > Chordata > Actinopteri > Acipenseriformes > Acipenseridae > Acipenser > Acipenser oxyrinchus. Next base: position 14,003,251 of record CM060250.1, read on the forward strand.
ATCTGCTTGGCTGGTTATAAAAACTGAGATGTCATCTGCATAGGCAGATACTTTTATGGGCTGGGCGGACTACCTGGGATAGAGAGCCCTGTTAGAACATGCCTGAGCCTGCAAATAAGGGGTTCGATGGACAGGGAATAGAGCATTCCCGAGAGAGGGCAGCCTTGTCTGATACCCCTGTGAACTGGGAAAGGTGCACTCAGCTCCCCATTGATCTTCAGCAGACTGAAAATGTCACAGTACAGGAACTGTATGTGGGATAGAAATCCCAGGCCAAATCCAAAGGCTTCAAATACCTTCCATAAGTACTTGTGATCGACTCTGTCAAAGGCTTTCTCCTGATCAAGAGAGATAAGCCCAGCAGGGAAACCGAAGAGCTCAGAGGCAGCCAATGTGTCTCGAATTAAAAAAATACTGTCAAAAATGCTTCTACTGGGCACGCAGTAGGTTTGGTCGGGATGAATAATATTTCCCATTACAGTGCTCAACCGATTAGCGAGGGCTTTCGATATTATTTTGTAATCAGAGGCCAACAACGACACAGGCCTCCAGTTTTTGATATGGCACAAGTCCCCTTTTTGGCAGCAAAGTTATCACTGCCCTTCTACAACTCAACGGCAGCTCCCCTTTCTCCAGACTTTCTGTGTAGACTGCATGTAGATCTTTCCCAAGCAAAGTCCAGAAAGACTTGAAAAACTCGACAGGTAGTCCGTCCAGTCCTGGAGTTTTTCCTCCCTTCAGCCCCATGAGAGCGTCAGAGAGCTCCTGTACTGTCAGAGGTCTGTCTAAAAACCTTTCTCCTCTTCAGAGATCTTCGGCAGAGTCTCCAAGAAGCGCTGTGTCTCCTCCGGCTGTCCTTCAGCTTCCGCTGTGAACAGCTTTGTGTAGAAGTCCACAGCACATCGCCGGATCTCTCTGGGCTCCCTCAACTCGTCCCCTGACAGTGTCTTCAGGCAGTGAATTACTTTGCGCTGTGCACTCTTTTTCTCCATGCCAAAGAAAAACTGTGTTGGCGCATCCACCTCTGCAAGGTATTGCACTCTAGACCTCACCAGCGCCCCCTGCACTTTGACATTCAGCAGCTCAGCCAGCTGCTGTTTTTTACTTTTGAGGTCTTGAATCGTCCTACTATTGGGATTAGACTGTAGAGCTCCCTGAAGCTCTAACATGTCTCTCTCCAGCTCTTCCAGAGTCTCAGTCATCCTCTTTGTGGCATTAGCAGTGTACTGCTGACAGAACAACCTGACCTGCACCTTCCCCACATCCCACCACTGAGCCAGAGAAGTAAAAGCAGATTTTTGCTCTCTCCACCTGTTCCATAAAAGGTTAGGCATTCCTTAAAATGTGTATCTTTCAGCAGCTGAATGTTAAAATGCCAGTAAGAACGTTTTGTCATTTGGGAAGGCAATAAAACATGAACTGTTAAAAGACTGTGATCGGAAAGACCAGTGGGAGAAATAAAACACTTGGTAAACAGGCTAAAATGCTGCTTAAAAGTATAAAAACGGTCTAATCTCGCTAAAGAGACCGTTTTTCACACACTTTGACCCATGTGTACTGTCTACTTGTGCCATTGAATGCTTTCCACACGTCAGACAAGTCGTGCTTATTTAAAATCATTAAAAGCTCCTTGGCAGACTGTGGGTGCGGCTCAGGGTGATTTCGATCATCTAAACAATGTACAGTGCAGTTAAAATCACCGGCTAAAAACAGGACTTCCTCACTTCCACAACCGTTCAGAACTGTATCTAAAATCTGAAAGAAAGCAATCCGTTCTCTGCCCTCATTTGGTGCGTAAATATTAATAAAGACAAGCGAGATTTCACCGACTTTCGCTTGCACTTTAAGTAACCGCCCCTTCACTACCTCAGTGACATCATAAGAAACTGGTTTAAAGTCTTTTGAAAAAAGGACTGCCACCCCAGCACTCACACTAGATCCGTGACTAAAAAAGTCTCCCCCTTCCAATCCCTGGCCCAGTCTATTTGATTCCTAGAATCAGTGTGTGTTTCTTGCAACAAAATTACTTTCAAATCTTTCTGCCCCAGATACTCAAACAACGCGGCTCTCTTTAAATCATCCCTGCACCCATTTATATTTAATGACCCGATCTTAAGAGAGCTCATGTTAGGGAGAGATAGAAAGATACAAACAAGAAAGAAGGAAAGAAACCACTTATCCATGGGAGAAGAAAAATTGAAAAAAACTGTCAATTATTTTAAGCAGTCTTAGACTGCTTATTCACCTTTGCAATTAGGTTCTTTAGACGCCAGCGCTCCTGCTCAGAAAGACCAGAGCCTGAAACTTTCTGTAGCAAAAAACGTGCCGACAGTAAAAACATTTTAATGTTAGGAAAATGGTCTTCAACGCTGACCCCCTCCTACCTTTAGTAAGTTCTAAAAACGTTTTAACGCTGCCCACGCTGTAACCAGCCTCAGTGCAAGGGGGCTCTGCCGTCAGCGAACAATCAGTCTGACTCCCCTCCTCCTCACTGTCAAACTCTGAGCTCTCCTCGGGATCCTTACAGGCAATGCTAACACTCCACGGTGTGCTCTCGCGGCTTTTTTCAGGTTGAGAGTTATCGGAAACACTTGAACCATCATCCGTGTAACTTGCTTTTTTCTCCTCCTCACTGTCAAACTCTGAGCTCTCCTCGGGATCCTTACAGGCAATGCTAACACTCCACGGTGTGCTCTCGCGGCTTTTTTCAGGTTGAGAGTTATCGGAAACACTTGAACCATCATCCGTGTAACTTGCTTTTTTCTTAGTGACGACATCTGCAGTCACTTTTCTCTGCCTCTTTTTCTCGGGACTTTAAAATGAAACGCCCGCCACTCGCTTCCTGCTCCTCACTAAGCTCCGTTCTCAGACTCTTATCGTCTCTCTCAGTTTCTGTCTCTACCTGAGTCTCCATTTCTGGCTCAGCAGAGACACCTCCTTTCTCAATCTGGTCGCTACTTTTCTGTTCCACACTGACGCTTGCTGCAGCAGCTGCAGCCAGTGTGGAAGTCTCACCAGTATTAGTGTCAGTAAGCCCACTGCCCGTTTTTTCAACCCCGGCCGACTCACTCACACTCCCGCTAGCCTGCATTGTGTCCTGCGCCTTGCTACCCTCTTTAGCCGGGGTTTCAGAAACCACGGAACCGCTCTCAGCTCCACGCGCCTCCGGCTGCCCAGCTTCTTCTCTCTCCCTTGCTCACCCTCATTCTTCTCGCCCGCATTACTTCCTTTCTCAGGACAGTTCTTAACAATGTGTCCCTCCTTTTACAGTGAAAACATCTCATTACATCGGTACTGGCAAAATGACATATTCAACATCATCTGCCTTGAATTTAAGTGCAACGTTTAGTTCCTGATTCACGTCATTAAAAATCATATTGACATGTCTTCGAACGACACTATATGCTTTAGCTGCGGGATTTGCAGCCAATCGGTATTCTCTTGGGGCTGGATACAATTTTACCATACCGGAAAGCGCACGCTCAATTAAATCATTTTTTAGAAATGGAGGAACATTCGAAAGAATGACTCTTCGGGACGGTACAGACAGCGGTGTAACCGCAACAAAAGTATCATTGACAACAATGCCTTTTCAACAGCCTTTGCAACAAGACTAATATCACATAAAAAGCAACAATTGCTCCATTCATTCGAGACGCAGACACAATACGCTCACACCCAACCACATTACCTAAAGCTAGCACACACTGTTCCAATGAGGTAAACCCCTCCGTCACCATTTTTACCCCATGGCGGGCTTAGCTTTTCAAATACAACATTTGGGAGAGATTCCTCCCTTTGAATTGGCCATACTGGCCTTTTAAGCTGACAAAAAGTCAGCTTATTTGTTGACAAACACCTCAGAAAACAAAACCCAATATAACACCTATATCAAAAAAGTAAATAACCATAAAGTGAAAAGAAAGAAAAAACAAACGCTCACCTACTCACTCTACACTCCTCTCACTCTCCCGCAGCAGCACACACTCACTCCTCACTCTCCCAGCATGCACCAACAGACAGAAAAGATAGATAGATAGATAGATAGATAGATAGATAGATAGATAGATAGATAGATAGATAGATAGATAGATAGATAGATAGATAGATAGACAGACAGATATCCATTTACCTGATTTAGAGGAGACCTGTGCCCCGCCTGCAGTCATAAATTCAATGTTTCCTAAGTGCAGAACCCCTGCCAGGAGTCTAAGGATCTCATGGATGTCCTCATTACTGAACTGCATGACCTTCATTGCAGTCTGAATACAGAGAAGAAAAAAAACAGTTTTAATGTAATCATTACAGCATTACATAATATTAAGAATTATGTCTTTAAATAGTAGCTATGGGTACTCCGCTCATTACAACATAAATGAAAGACATCAGATTTCCCCGTTAGTGATTGGATATCACTTATGGATGTAAATGTTAGCTCTCAACTCTCGTTGTCAGTACAGTATCTGCTTTCCTTTTTGAGTTCTGGGGTGCTGAAGGGATGTCGTTTCTGGACCGACATTCACTCAGTACCCATTTACTCTGTGACAATGAAATTCCATACAGCATATAGACTTCTTGTAAGTACCATATAGCATTTGTATTAGTGTCTTTGCAGTTTTGTCTACATTTGGCTCCATTGCATTAACATACATTGCCACACATTATTAAACTAGAAGAGCAGTTCTGCGTATGAAGCGAGTATCAAGAATAATTCAGGTGGGGAAAATGTGGTATGACCCAATTAAAAACTGTAAACAAATCCTAAGAATGAGCACAGTACAGAATGTGATAAAAAAAAAGACATCTAAATTTTTTTTTATCAATTTTAAATGATATGGTAAATGAAATAGATTTAGCTGCAGTGAATCTAAATACAGTTACCAACTTTTTATAGAATTTCTTGGACCCAGGGAAAACAACCTTTACCCAGGCATGTTTAAATGAACAATCTGTATAAATATCTTCAACAAATGAATGACTTGAATAACTGGTCATGGGAGCGAGTTCTAGTATCCATGGCCGCATGCCAAGTGCACACATACATATTGCATCATTTATAAAACCTCCCAAAATGACCAATTATTCACCTAATTCCCTTTGATGCAAGCAATTGCTAAAAACCTCCCTGTACATTAGCATAAGGCGTTTCCTACATTTCTACTTAAAGGGAATAGAGACAATCTTGGCAAAATGTCCAGCTTCGTTATTTCTTTTGACTTGCAGAAACTAACAGGCTTTAAAAACACAATGCTATTTAGTCCCTCCTCCACCATTAGCTTTCAAAAAAGCATAACGATTGAAGAAATTCTGTGAAGGATGGGAAAAGCTCCCACTGGCTTTTACCATGACATCCTGGAAGGTCTCCACGTCATTGATTGTCTTGTCTGCTGTGCATCCAGACTGTTTCAGGTAATAGTAGTTTTCAGCTTGGAATAGATGGAATTCTTCTGCAAAATTAATAAAAAATGAAAGGTGTTATTCTATTGAATGTTACAAGTGGATTTTTGTGACGTGTATAAGGAATCTTAATACTCAGTATCCTCCCTCCCTACCTTACCTTTTTGTTCCCTGTCAGTTCCTGTCAGCAGTGCATAGAAAATGTGATAGTTCCTTTCACCAGGGTTCTGTCTAACTACTCGGTTCTTTACAGGGAAAAACACACAAAACAACAGAAGTCAATACAATCATTGAAACTGGTTTGAATAACAAAATTAACAGCTTGAAAAAAAAAGAATACAACATACCTTTTCTAATAAATCTTTATTAAAAAGTCACAGTTAAGGCAAATGACTAGTATTTTTTTCCCCCCTTTAAGGTCTAACAGAAAAAGTACACAGTTATTTGGGATTATTTATACATTAGCATCTTGCGGTGGTTCTGCTTTTGAAATGAGATTTGAAAATATCTTATTGTGCAGTAAATGGTGTATTAAAAGTGTAGTATTAATGAACTAAACAGCTCAGTTTATAGAATAGCTTTAAGAGATTATATGTAAGTGATGAATGTTCTTTCATTTTACAGCCTGCCAGTGACACTTTCCCCATGCAGTTTCCAAGCAACTCTGGATGAGGAAGGATCGAATTGTGCCAACATCTGTATGAGCACTTAGGACTTATGGTACATGTTAGTAGTTCCTATTCTTTCAACAGATGGCATTGTGTACAAAGGATACAATCTACAATTTTTCCTCCCTGAATGTTCCCCTTCTGACAAAAGTTCAGCTGAACAAACTTCCCAAACCGGCTGGAGTTGTTATTGTAAACTGTTTTGGCATTTCCAAAGGCTTCCATGATCGGGCTATAAGATAAAGAAAAAAAAAGTTATTTATATCAACCATAAAGATACACAATATATACATGCCAATCATCACAATTAGGACATTAGGTAACTATACCCTGCCTTTATTACACATGTGCTGAAACTGATTTCATAACTATCTAGAAATACAACGCTATCCCTTAAATGTGAATGTCTTTTTTTTGTTGCTGAGAATTTCAATATTCATAAACAATCAGTACCTAGTACCATAATGTTGTGAATAGAAGTCCATGCTCCTGGAGTAGATGCTTTTTTTTTGTTTCACAGAAAGGTGCATGCACTTATATTCAAGTACTGTCACACAGTAAAGTTGAGTATGATTGGAAATCACGATTACAGTAGAAACACAAAGCATTTATTGCATAGCTTTGTATTTTATATTTGTATGTTCAGCTGACAATAAATAATCCATCGTAAGTTACTGATGTTAATAGTTGTTTTCTGCTTTTGCCCAAGATTTTGGTTTGATTAAAACTGGTGTTTTCCTTCAATTCTCCCACACAAACACCCGGGCTTATATCCGCTACAATATCATATCTCCACCTCATCTTTTTGTTGACAATTTCTTTGTTTTCATCTCAGCTCTGTGTTTAAACATGGCAAAAATACAAGGCACAAAATAACGAGAAGATGGAATGCTGTGTGGATCAGTGTTTTGATGAAGGTGAAATACAGTGAAATGGCTGTGCCTTCTTCCAAAGATATTGTGTGAGTGATACTTTCTCAACACACAAGAGGGCAGCACTAAGTTACATTAGCAAACCAATAAGAGGGAATTCATTATGCCAAACAACTGATCATAAAATCCAGTTCTGCCTGTTCTTCGTTAGCATACAAAAATAAAATGAATACAACATGAATAAACAAACACTGCACCTGCTTTCCAAGAGGGCCTGTTCCACATGTGAAGTTTTTTCTTTTGACGTCACCTCCAGTGAACGCTGGCTCATGGCTGAGAGGAATCGGAGGATGAGCTTTGTGCTTTCAGTCTTCCCAGCTCCACTTTCTCCACTGAAGAAAAAAGAAAAAAATCAGAAAAATATACCATGTTAGATTTTAAATAGTTGAAAAAAAAATATTATCAGGTTTTAAAAAAGCATGTCAAGTATATCATCATTAAATTGGTAGTTAATAACATTTTATACAAGCGATACTGAAAGAGCATTATATAAAACTGTTTTACAACCAAATAAAAAAAAATCATGACATTTTTGCAGGAGTATCTAGGAAAAGACTTCTTAAGTTCATAATCTTGCTTAGACAGTGTTCTATTCAACTGCATGTTATTGTACTCAATTTACAAACAGAACCAATTTTATCTATATCTAGGTTGGTTCATTTTTTGTATTTAAAGATTCAGTTGTTTCTTAAATTATAGGAGAAATGTGCAGCACAAGAGGTGGCCAGCAGAGGGCAGTAAATCATTTTTAGACCATAAAACTACCCTGGCATGTGTCATACACAGAAGCAAATTATTATTATTATTTAGTCATTTAGCAGATGCTTTTATCCTAATTGAGAGGTTTCATTGAGTCTGTAAACTAGCAAGAAACTGCTCAGAGCAAAATGTTCATCAACCATATGTTTCTGGTTCATTTTATAGCACATTATTTGTTTTATTTATTTTAACAAATGCGCCTGTGCCTTCATAGTAGGGCCCATAGGTTTAACAAAACAGTAATGAAAAACATACCTTATCATTAAGACTTATGGGCATTAAAATGAATCATTTTATTGATGCATATTTGTTCAACAGTAAAAGCATGACTTTTAATATCAATTTAAGCCGACATTTAATTAAAAACGTATCAGAACCTACAATGGTTAACCCAATGTACCTGTTAAATCGGTTTGAAAGAGTAGAAGACTCTAAAGCATCCACCCGGTCCAGAATAAAAATGCTACTAAAAGAATGGCAACTATTCTGCCCTTTGGTGTGCAGTCAACCAAATGGCAACACTCTTATTGGCTTATAGTTCAGTAGCGAAACAGAACACATTTCTCAAGAGTTCTGCTACTGACCATAGCTGTCAATACTGATATGGAAAGTTGGCACAATTAACCACATTGTTGTTTTTTTTTGTGTGTGTGTGGTTTGCTTTTGAACATATTACTCCCTGTAATGGTTTTGCATGGTTTTGCATACTTATCATGCATCTCTGAAATGACTTATGAGCATATCAGAAAACATGTCAGCAGAATAATGAAATGAGCTCTCTCAATTAAGAGTGGTACGCAGATAGACTGGTACACAGTGTATACCTTTCTCACTAACAGTAAATCTGAGGAGACTCTCAGGTAACCATTACTGAATGTTGCAAGTACAGTAAGTGAAACTCTACAGTACTTCACAAAAACTACAAGCAGCCACCGTTACTTGTGAGAACTGCAAACGTCAGCAGTATTAGTGTATGCCAGTATTAGTGTGTGCCTGCATGTGTGTACGTATATGTATTTTGTACCAATGAGCAATGGCTGGTAACTAGTGCTTTCTGGAACATCTGCCACAAATGCAGTCGCCACAAGAGGTTGCAAAAAAGCTGTAGTGTGATGTATCTTTTAAAAATATTATGTGGCTTAACAAGTTTTACTAAACTCAGCAAACAACTCCACAAATAAACAATACTATGTTACATTTAGACTTTTTTTTCTTTGCAAAACAACATTACGAGATGAGTTCAGTGACAGCAACATGTAATGAAATGCTGTCTATAAAGCAGCTTATATTAAACACAGATGAGGTGGTGAGGAGGGAGGTGCTGAGGGAGTTGATGAGGGGGGGGTCAGGAGGGAGGTGGTGAGGAGGGAGGTGGTGAGAGGGAGGTGGTGAGGGGGAGGTGGTGAGGAGGGAGGTGGTGAGGAGGAGGTGGTGAGAGGGAGGTGGTGAGGGGGAGGTGGTGAGGAGGGAGGTGGTGAGGAGGAGGTGGTGAGAGGGGAGGTGGTGAGGGGGAGGTGGTGAGGAGGGAGGTGGTGAGGAGGGAGGTGGTGAGAGGGAGGTGGTGAGGGGAGGTGGTGAGGGGGAGGTGGTGAGGGGGAGGTGGTGAGAGGGAGGTGGTGAGGGGGTGAGGAGGGAGGTGGTGAGGAGGGAGGTGGTGAGAGGGAGGTGGTGAGGGGAGGTGGTGAGGGGGAGGTGGTGAGAGGGGAGGTGGTGAGGGGGGTGAGGAGGAGGTGGTGAGGAGGGGTGGTGAGAGGGAGGTGGTGAGGGGGAGGTGGTGAGAGGGGAGGTGGTGAGGGGGAGGTGGTGAGGGGGGAGGTGGTGAGGGGGAGGTGGTGAGGGGGAGGTGGTGAGGGGGGAGGTGGTGAGGGGGGAGGTGGTGAGGGGGAGGTGGGAATATAACATTTACTGACACATTCTTGTTATATTCATTGTGTTCTGTCAGAGTAAATGTAATTACAAATCATGCAATGCCTTCTTGGGTGGCAACGTAATTGTAATTGCATGTAAAAATAATATGATATCTTGTAACAATTGTAAGTCGCCACGGATAAGGGCGTCTGCTAAGAAATAAATACATAAATAATAATAATAATAATAATAATAATAATAATAATAATAATAATAATAATAATAATAATATGCCTTTTATGCAAAGTACATTAAAAATAAAATACTGGTTTTTAATATTTTGGAGATGTACTTGACATTACGTGATTTTCTTACTGTAAAAGATAAAGTAGTAGCCAGTAACATTGGGACTGGCGTGTAAAAATGAGCCAGATTTTGTTTTAACAACTTTGGCTCTGACTGCCAATTTCACAAGTACATTGGAAGCCCTGACTTCCAGAATGCTTTTATTAAATTAAATAAGAGAGCTGGCATTCTGTCAGCTCCTCTGTTCTCTTAGGAACAGTTACTTTTCACTGAACTGGATTGTAACCAGAGATACATTTCAGGAAACTTGGGTTGCAGACTGGGACTTCTTCAATATTATATATTAACATTGCTACATGGTGGCACTCTTTATACAGAACCCAACATCACAGCTGTACCCCTTACTGCATTATTTTAACAAATTAGCTGCCATGCTAACCAATTTGACTTAATATCAGGACCCTATACCCCCACATTCTCAATAACCTACAGTGTATAAGAATGTCCTTACCTATAGTTTCAACACAACTGAATAAGCAGTTCAGCAGATCTAAAACTGTAAAGTATTCAGGCACCTCCAGTATATTCCCATCTCAATGAATATGCACTCCCAGGAGGGGACAATAAGTGGATGTAATCCACGTCTGCCAGACACAGGGTTTAGTACGAATAACTAGGAATCCAGTATCACAGTTTACTACCAGAATATTTGTTAATTTGCAATTGCATTTGAGTAACTGACATGTTGAAAGTGTTATCCTACAAGGGAAGTAAAGATTTAAACAAAATTGTCATAACTTTCTCTTGCAGTAGAGAAACACATACTGGGGTTAAAACTGGAAGATTAGCACGTGCAAGCAGCCTTTCAAATTCATTGACATAAAGTCTGTATTTCATTAGATGGTCCTACATTTGTTTTCAGGTGTCAGAATGTGGACAACGTGGTGTCCCTGATAATGATAATTATACATGGGAATGCTGGGACTGTATGCGAATATGGTGTGGCTGCCCAAAAAACATTTCTGAAAGTAAACATTTTACAATACCAGTACTGAGAAGCCGAACACTACAGGAGTGAAAGGTGGTATGGGAACAGACTTGCAGAAGAGCATGACACCTCATGAGTGAACCAATAACTGTATCTGACTGTTCGTGACTTGGCTGTGGAGCAAGAACTACCACGTTATGAAGCGCTAGTGTATTAGCAATATTACACAACGCCAATTAATCAGCATGCTTGTGTGGAATTGGATCAGAGCTGTATTGCCATTTTAAATGGTGACCCCTCTTGAAAGTTGTTTTTTTGCAGCTGGGGGTTTAAAGAATGTACTGCATGAATTGAATGTGCAGGCCTCAGAACCATTTTCTTCTCGGCTGTGATTTTAGCTTTTATTTACCCACAGTGCTCAAGCATGGGCCTCTTTCTCTCCTTTAGTTCACATCCAGAGGCTGCTCAAGGCTGGATCCCATTACCTGCATGCTTTAGGGTCTTTCTCCCTTCCTTGCCCCAGTTAAGGTGCCAGGACACCATTTATTTCCATAACCTTTTGACCATTGATATACTGTGAAGTGGAAGTAGTCTTTTAAGTAGTATACAATATTATTATTTACCTCCATGCCACTTAAACTGTTTTAATAAAAACATCATTAAGAATTGGCAAGATTGTAATCAATGTAACATTTTGTTAATACACCTCCAGTGTTCATTTCGTAACTTCACTTCATAAATTCAGATTTAAACAACAAGGGACAATTTTGCCTAACATGTTTTAGTTAAATAATGATCTAAGCAATACAGAATTAAACAAAAGCACAGTGTAGATGAACAGGTGAGAAATTAATATTCTAAAAATTCTTTAATCTCAGGAGTCATGGTATGCCATTTTTAATTTGCACACATATATCATAACAATCAAATAAACATTAAAAAAACAAAAATAACAATTTCACTTTAAGCAACCATTTGCATTGACTATGTTACTCCCCACATTCTGCAACATCACTGTAAAGTGGGTTATGCTGTATTTTAAATTCAACATTCAGCATTAGCTGTACCACAACTAGCTGTTTAAACCAACAAAACATACCCCTCCTAATTTATCTGTGACAAAAAGAGTGCACAGTCCTCCTGTTCAACCTCCTCAGAGAATGGAAACCACTTGAGGTAAAACTGCAGCAATTTAATACACATCTCTGTGCTGGCTTCATATATATGTCACTACTGTGCCGCTGGCATCTGTAATTAACAATAGTCTGGTGTTGCAAAAAGGTCTTGTCACGTGTTGAAGCACCACCTCTGAAGCCATCAGGATGATGTCTATTGAAAAACACTCTAGAACTCATTATCCCCCAACGACTGCTATTTCTTCAAAGAATTAAAATGTAAACCTCATAATTTATTCATAAGAGAAACACTCTCGACATTAAAGAAAATAAACAAGACCAACCCGAAACAGACAACCCTAACCTGAAACACACACACAAACAAGACCAACCTGAAACACACAAGACAAACCTGAAACACACACACAAACAAGACAAACTCGAAACACACAAGACAAACCTGAAACACACAAGGCAAACCTGAAACACACAAGGCAAACCTGAAACACACACACAAACAAGACAAACTCGAAACACACAAAACAAACCCGAAACACACAAGGCAAACCTGAAACACACAAGGCAAACCTGAAACACACACACAAACAAGACAAACTCGAAACACACAAGACAAACCCGAAACACACAAGGCAAACCTGAAACACACACACAAACAAGACAAACTCGAAACACACAAGACAAACCCGAAACACACAAGGCAAACCTGAAACACACAAGGCAAACCTGAAACACACACACAAACAAGACAAACTCGAAACACACAAGACAAACCTGAAACACACACACAAACAAGACCAACCCGAAACACACAAGGCAAACCTGAAACACACACACAAACAAGACAAACTCGAAACACACAAGACAAACCCGAAACACACAAGGCAAACCTGAAACACACAAGGCAAACCTGAAACACACACACAAACAAGACAAACTCGAAACACACAAGACAAACCTGAAACACACACACAAACAAGACCAACCCGAAACACACAAGGCAAACCTGAAACACACACACAAACAAGACAAACTCGAAACACACAAGACAAACCCGAAACACACAAGGCAAACCTGAAACACACAAGGCAAACCTGAAACACACACACAAACAAGACCAACCCGAAACACACAAGGCAAACCTGAAACACACACACAAACAAGACCAACCCGAAACACACAAGGCAAACCTGAAACACACAAGGCAAACTTGAAACACACACACAAACAAGACCAACCCGAAACACACAAGACAAACCCGAAACACACAAGGCAAACTTGAAACACACACACAAACAAGACCAACCCGAAACACACAAGACAAACCCGAAACACACAAGGCAAACCTGAAACACACACACAAACAAGATAAACCCGAAACACACAAGGCAAACCTGAAACACACACACAAACAAGACCAACCCGAAACACACAAGGCAAACCTGAAACACACGCACACACACACACACACACACACGACAAACCTGAAACACACACAAGACAAACCCGAAACACACACACACACACACACACACACACACAAACCCTAAACACACAAGGCAAACCCAAAATACACACACACATACATAACTTACAAAAAAGAGGAAAATAAAATACTTTGTACTTATTGATATTCTAACAGTTCCATTACTTTGTCAGTATTTGAACAGTGGTGTATGCAATTTTCAATACATGCAGTATATAAAGTATATAATTTTTTTATTGATCATTATAAAGAAGTATGCCAGAAAACATTCCCCACCATGGATGTAAAAACTAAATTAGAGTTATCAGTATCATGAAAAATTCAAATCTGTCCTGCAAGCTAGATTGACTATTGTGGTTGCACAGCTGGTTAAGAGCCTGGGTTCGAACCTCAGGTCTCAAGTGCAGTAAATTTGGTGGTAAAAAAAAACTATAGGAATTTGAAATGTATTTACTTCCAGAGGAAAGAAAAGGTGGTGGGAGCAGACCATCTGTGTAAACACTGCAGTACTGTTGGGCCCCATGTCGATTAGAGGCTTTTAATCTATCTGCTAAATAATAACATGCTGGTAACTGCATTTAAAACAATAACATACAGTACACAACTTACCTGATGAGAACACACTGGTTTTCAAGGCGTTTCCAAAGACAGCAGTAACACTCATTGGCCAAAGCAAAGATGTGAGGGGATATTTCTCCTAGACGATGTTTGCTGTAGGACTCCACTGTGGGAGTGTCATACAGGCCTGGAATAATCTTGTAGGGGTTCACAGAGGCTAGAATGGAACCTATATATGTCTGTAAAGAAGAAAAAAGGGATCACATATGTAGTTAAATATAAATGAATAAATTAAAACCTTACAACTAAGTGAGAAGAAAGAAGACCCTTTAGAGCAGCGAGAACCATTCAGCATTGTTTTTCAGTCATCACGCCCAAAATACATGTAATGACATCGCTTATACAATAAGAGCCACCCTATACACAACATACTTTATTACAGGATGAGTTACCGTAATTGCAGGGACCCTACAGCAATGTTACTGTGCACTCCGTTATGTATTTCATGGAATTGCAATCTTGTTGCTGTAAATTATTCTGCAGCCTCTGACCGATTCTTTAATGGTGGTTCACAATAACAGAACCTATGCTAAATGCATGTAATAAAATCCCCCCCAGATACAATTTTTATCCCACATTTCCTAGATGCCTCTCAGCCCACACTGGGGCAGCTATTCTCTCTCATTGCCAGGTTGACATTGAAAAAACAACAGACCCAATTCAGCTCTTTAATGGTCTAAGACCTTCATGGTCTGTAAGTAGTGCATGGGACTTCACCGCAAAAAGAAACTGATTTTAAAACTGTAAAACAGACCCCGTTTCTATCCCATCCTGTTACTCTCATGTTGGAGGGAATGTATACTGTAAACATATGAACAGCTGGTAAGGGGAGGTGACTCCGAAAAACCATCATTTTAAAAATCTATTTTTGTATCCTTTCTGTAAAACCATTTGGCCAATTTAAAGTTAATTTTAGAATTTACTGGGCAGTATGGGATAATTCCACAAACCACTTCCAAGTATAAAATGGTTCAGTAAAGAAAAATACAGGAAGCACTGAGAAAACCCAGCCATATTTACAGGCAAAATTATTTTTTTGCTCTCAATAACTACAGATTATTTTATTACTGCAACTCATTAGAATTGAACTTGGTAGTGTGAGAAGTTAGAAGGCCAGGGTTCTGTACAGGTTACTGGTTGCTGCTGATTTGAGCTCTAACACTATTACACTCAATTACTGTTCACGTGTGCTAAAAAACTCTCTCGTTCTTGGGGTGACCACCCTTCCTGTTTGGACCAAATCACCATGATTGAGGTTAAAAGTGCCCTGGTTGAAAAGAAGCTAAATACAACAATAACCTTCCGTGGCCATAAACGTTTTGAATGGACAAGGTTTAAAAAAAAAAAACAGGTTCATTTTAAAACACAAATACAATTGTCGGTTCACACACCCCTAAAATGTAAATATAAAATCATCTGTGTGTACAGGCATACCAGTTTATAACATATTCCATCCCAAGAATACTAACTAATACAGTGAAATCTCATAAAACACTCTTCAGTAAAAACATTGTGTACTACTTTAGCAAATCAGATCTGGCTCTTCATATACTGTACTGTATCTATTTGTAAACAATGGTCCTAGCTGTTACCCATAAGTCTTACAGTGTCCAGAGTGACACATTTTACAATATTGAGACACCACTGAAAAAGACTCAGCGAGTTAAACATAAATAAATACCATTTACATTTAGATTTTGTTTTGCTTAGCTGCTCAGTGTGTATCTGAGAAGAAGACCTCATTATAAAGCAAGCTGGCAAAACATTCCAATCCCAGGAGCTTCACAGCAGTATAGAAACTCTCAAACCCATTTAGCTTGCATTGTTCCAGCAAATCGTTGAGGGTCAAACAGCCCAGTGTGCCCAGCAATATTTTCAGTGTAAACAGAAAAAAAAGCAAGCAGTTCTTGAGATTTTTGACTTAAGCCGGGTTTTACTAATGACAGGAACCCACTGAAAAGCAGCTATTTCTTGCATGCGCCAGGCTCCTCCCAACAAGATTCAAGTATTAGGTAGGAGAGGTCCTTTACTTTTATGCGCTATGATTTTTTTTTTGTGCCAGTACAAAGCAGCGCTAATGACAAGTGCAGATGATTTTCTACTTTAGGCAGACCACAAGAAAGATTGTTGCAACTTCCAGAACTCAACTGGAGCAAATCAGAACAGCATTGAACATATATCGCAGTCTAAACAGAGGAATTAGACGTACACTTTTCAGAGTAAAAATTGATTCTCTGAATAAGCCTAATCAACAAAAAACATACAAAAAGACAGATTGTAACCTGATGTCTTTTGACTTTATAATAACAGTTTCAACCAATTACTGATGTTACTATAAATATTGGCATTTTGCCTGTTAGGACCATTAAAGTTGTAGTGTTTCATGGTCATGTTCACCTTCTTGAGGACAATCAGACAGGGCCCTAGGATCAACATTCCTGCAGTTTGAACTATAACCAAATAAATGAGTGTTAAAAATGATACTGTATAAAAACAGTTCAATCATTTTGCTTTATAATGAAACAGGAATTCAATAAATAAATAAACCAAGCATACAAAGATGTTGTCTTTCAGTGCTGGGAACATGCTTCATCAGTTATCTCCAAACCTTTCTAACAGTGAACTTAACTCACATGCCACAGTATATCTATGAGATATATCCATCAGTCAATCAATCAATCAATCAATCAATCAATCAATCTATTTTATATAGCGCCTTTCATAGTGGACCACCATCACAAAACGCTTAACAACAAGAAAATCCATAATACTTGAAATACAGAGAAATGCATAATACATGATATACAGTTAAAAACAACACTGCATAACACATTAAATACAGTGGAAAGTGCATAATACATGAAATAGTAGCAGCAACACAGCAGCTAATAGCAGATATCAGGCTTAAAGAGCATGGAAAGCAAGAGAGAACAGGTGGGTCTTGAGAGCTGAAAGTGAGCGACGGTGGGAGCATCATGCACCAAAGCTGGGAGGGCGTTCCAAAGAGTCGGAGCCATGAAGCTAAACGAGCGTTCTCCAAGTGTGGTGCACTTTTGCTTGGGGATAACAAGCAGGCCAGAGTCGGAGGACCTCAGCTTGCGAGCAGGGACATAGCGGGTCAGCAGGTTGAGGAAGTACTCGGGACCTGTGTGATGAAGGGCTTTGTAGGTGAGCATGAGAGAAAATAATTCTGAACTTTAAAGGTAGCCAGTGCAGCTGGGCAAGACAGGGGGTGGTGTGGGGGCGGTGGGGGGTGATGTGATCACGTTTTTTACATCTGGTAAGGATCCTGGCAGTGGCATTCTGAACTAGCTGCAGTCGGTTTATGGTATGTGCCGGGAGATCACCATATAGAGAGTTGCAGCAGTCGAGTCTAGAGGAGACAAATGCACAACAAAGTATTTCCGCATCTGGGAGGGAAAGGTAGGGACGGACTTTGGAGATGTTTCGAAGATGGTAGAAGGAAGATTTGGCTACGGAGGAGATGTGGGCATCAAAGGAGAGGCTGCTGTCAAAAAGTACACCAAGGCTTCATACTGTGGGGGAAGGCAGCAGCAGTCAGTTTCCAAGGTTCAGGGCAGCTATATTTAGATTCTTAAGTTGAGTTTTACATCCTACCAGAAGGAGTTCATATTTGCTAGTGTTCAGCTGAAAAAAACTGGCAGACATCCAGGCCTCGATGTCTTGAATGCAAGCCGAGAGCCGGACCATGGCAGAGGGGCTTCCAGGGTCGAGTTTAAGTAGACGTGGGTGTCGTCAGCATAGGAGTGAAACATGAGGCTGTGTTGGCGGATGAGGTGACCCAAGGGAAGCATGTAGATATTGAAGAGAAGGGGCCCATGAACAGATCCTGCTTATCATAAAACTGTTTCGTTGCCAACAATAAATGATTCTCGAGGTAAGCCACAATGGCTTACATTGACCAGGAGAGACCCATTTTACCACTGTGGGGCATCAATGAAGAGGGTAAAATGAATTAATTGTCTGAAGCTGCGCAATGTTCGCCCAGTCCATATCCCACATTCAATTATTTTACCACTCCCAAAACCTCAGAGCGCTGCATGTAACAAACTGTCCAATATGGCAACCGACAGAGCCAAAACAACCAATGGAACATCAGTAAGGGCTATGACATGAGCACTACAGATTTAATCAAAGAACAATGGGATTGACTTGAGAAATGAAACTATGTTGTAATTCATGCTTGCAATGTTAAACAAAGTGCAAGGTTAATACTGAAATACAATTTGTAAAAAGACGATTTTAAGCTTGAAAATGTGGATTTAAAACGTGTATGTCTTTATAAAATGTAAGTGTTAGTGTCGGAATCGGAATCGGTGTCTCCCTACATCCCTATTCTAAAAATGACAGTAAATCACCAGTGAAGGAAACCCCCTGCAGTAAGAGTGTTGAGTGAAAGGGTATGAAGAGCTGACACTGTTTAGGTCATTAAAATAGACTTAACCTAGGACCTCCTGTTATATAGGCCTACATTTAAAACAGCTACTGGCAATGACTGTATTAAACAGCTGTGGTGATAATATCTACCACAAATTACATGAATATGAGATACACAAGGCTATTCTTAGTTCCCAAGCTGGGAAAGGAACGGCCACAATCTTAACTCAACACCATATCAAACATATTAAAATAACACAGCATACATGCTTTTTTGTACAAACTCCACAATGTTTATCTTTTGCTTACATCAAGCCTAATATTTCAACTGAGGCTATACCTAATTGTCTGTCTGTTTCATGTAGCTTTATCAGTATCTAATCACAATTGAAATGTAAATGTGTGTGTCTTCTAAATTACATTTCTTAAGAATCACTGCAAAGAAGACCGTCTGTTATATTTTCATCCACTTTATTCTGTCGGTCTGACATGTGGCAGAATCTGCAGATTTCAGAGAACAATTTCCTCTGTTCAGTAAAGCAATAACAACACTCCATCTGACTTCAATCATCAACTGAATACAATCCATGTGAAACACACACTATCCAAATACACGAATTTGACATAAATGCATATGAAACTAGGACCATTTTTACAGTAGCACAACGGTCAGGGATACAGTGAAGTGAACTAATGATCTCCAGTAGAGAAAATGTATGTTAAACAAAACAAAAAAAGAAACAGAACCTTTTACTTTCCCAAATAAGAAAAAGGCTTCACAGCTGTGAGAGGTTTGGGGGGTTGAGCTGAACTGGTAAAGTTTTACATTCTAGTTTTATCACAGTTTACTGTACACTTTAACTCATTTGAACCTCTGATAGATGAGCAGAGAACAAGGCTACCACACTATCTGCATTTAAAAACTCCAACTCCTATCTACATTTATCACTCCAGCAGGCCCAATTGCCAGCACAGATGGGAAAGGACCGCAAACAAGTTTTTTTTATTTTTTATTTTTTATTTTTTAAGAAAAAATAAAGGATTTGGGCATTGAACATGTGACCATCTTCTGTGCATTCCAAAAGTTAAAGCAGCTTGATGATTTCTAACAGTTAAGTGACACAATACAACAGGCTTTGATTCTAAAAAGAAACTGATAATAGGTTAAAAATTAATTTGTCTGTCAAACCACTGGTTTCAAGCAATTACAAGTTGTAACCAATCATTGTTTCTCATGCAATTTCATCAAACATACCATAAATAAGAAAGAAAGAAAGAAAGAAAAAAAGGTTTTTCTAATTGCCCCTGGCTACAGTATGCCTGATGTGAAATTGCTGCCGGACAGATTCAAATGGGAAGACCCTCACTCTGGGTTAAGGGATAAGAAATAAGGGCACAGATGGTTACAATCAAGGACAAGTGGCTACATTCTCAATTTAAATCTTTATAAAAATAGGCTCATTTCCTTTCTCTTCTAAAGATTATTTTCTTGAAAACGTATTGGCTGCCAAACGCAAGGCCCAACACCGAACACCCTGAAAGCAAAGCTATTCCCTGTGCCGTCGGGACCAGCACTTTAATGACAGGCAAATGGCTGCTAAACGTATACAGTGTCAAAGCTTGCTGTACCCAGGAGGGCTTTAAGTTAACTGAACTAGTCAGGCAAAGGAATGTTCTGAATACCAAAGGGGGACAAATAAAAACTTTCGAAGCTCATGATTTATACCAGTGTGTGCATGTGTTGAAAGTCTAGGCATCCCTTCCACTATCAGTTTCATGAGCACTGTCAACAGTGAAATATATTTATTTCCTTGGTGAGTTCTGACAGTGGGTCAAAAAAAACACATTGGCTACATACAACAATTTCGATGAGGGTGCAAATTCTGATTCTCATGTCAAAAAAGAGGCAAACACGATTTTTATATTAATACCCAGTTTAAGAACAATACAAATATGTTCCCTTGCAGAGATTATTCTTTGTTTTAGAAATAAAGAAACCTTATTTTCATTCATCAACAGGTACATGAAGTTCCCTTCAAGCTTAAAAGACCTCTTAAAGATTAAGTAGTGGGGTTATGAAAAAATTAAAATATAGCGTTATACATCCCCACGTGTTGCTACAACTGTTTAAATAAATTACTTGTCATTTATCTTTTCATTGTTAACATCCTGACAACTTTTTACACTTTTTATAACTTTAAAGCTCTTTTCAAAATGGCTGCTCCAGTGCACTGGGGTTTGAGATGTGTCCTCGAAATCACTGCCGGAAGAGCAATTAAAAATAAAACAAAACATAACAAGTGCTCTGGCTTTTCTGTTCCATACCACATCATGGATCGTTATTGCTGTGTTACCTGTTTGACAATGTGAGCAATAATCCTAACACTATCAGTGCACTAGGCGGCCACTTTGAATCAGATTTTAAAGTTACAATAAGTAAGTTAAAAGTGTAAAAAGTTGCCAGCATTTTAACAGTGAAAACATAAATGACAGGTATGTTATTTAAACAGTTGTAGCAACACGTGGGGATGTGCGAACGCTCTGTTTTCTGGAACCCCACTACTTACTCTTTACACCAAGCACTGTCAGCTTGCTTTAGGGGGGTTTTGGTTTATCAGTCTTTTTATTTACATAACCCAAGATAGACTCATCTGAAAATAAATCACACTGGTATAGGCTTGCACATGCCCAATGTGCTGTAGCTGTTATCGGAGTGTGGATTGAGTTACTTGCAGAGCAGTCGAAATGCTTTTGCTTCCTACAAAATTGGACAGAGTGGATAAGATAACCAGACTAGAGTCAACGGATCCAACTGACATACCCTCCCCCCCCAGCACTAGAGGGAATTTTGAAACGCCTCATCACTGGTGTAAAACTGGAAAATAGGTCAAAGTGGAATGTCATTGCTTTTCCATCAGTCATTCATGCTGCATGTTGAAACAAAGTCCCCCCAAGCGTAATACAATCATAATACACTTTACACAGAAAAGCAGTAAAGTGATGTGTCAGCATCTGCAACAAAAAAAGCTCCAGCTGTATATGTGTGGTCCAGTGATTAAAGATGCGGGCTTGTAATCAGGAGGTCCCCGGTTCAAATCCCACCTCAGCCACTGACTCATTGTGTGACCCTGAGCAAGTCACTTAACCTCCTTGTGCTCCGTCTTTCGGGTGAGATGTAGTTGTAAGTGACTCAGTTCACACACCCTAGTCTCTGTAAGTCGCCTTGGATAAAGGCGTCTGCTAAATAAACAAATAATAATAATAATAATAATAATAATAATAATAATAATAATAATTTCACAGCAGGGTACAATAGTAGAGCAAAGTACAATACTAGGGTGAAAATTGTGAATGAAAATGAAGGTGTAACTCGCTGCTGTGTTGGGGTGCCCGCTCCTATTCGTAGTTTTTGTGTTTTATGTTGTATGTGGTGTATATGTATTGGTGCATGCGGTATAATGTGGGCTATGTAGCATGAATGATTTAAAATGAACAGTTGTATTTAGGCACGGGGATTGCACAATCACTTCACGTGCAGATAACATGTGTATTAGTATGTGGGCACGGGGATTGCACAAATTAGTTCACGTGCTGGGATTCAAGTGAATGATTAATTAGTAATTGAATCCTGGCACAGCTCTATATATAGATGCACGAATCACTCACTCAGGGTTGGGTGTTCAGGGCAAAAGAACGGGAGACAGAAGGAGAGTAAAATTAAAACTAAAAAGCAATTGCTACTCGTAATGAGATAGATCAGCACGATACTTGTGCGTTTAGTGTTCTCTTTGTTTTGTCTATTTGTTTTGGCCAACATGCCGTTTTGTTTTGTGTGCAGTGTTTTGTTCAACTGCTTTATTTGTTTATTTATTAAAATGCACAAGCAGCACATTCATTTCACTGTGTGTTTGTTTGCGGGTCTGGCATCGCTGCTCAAGCCAGCTTTCCACATGTGCATACTGAGCATTCTTTGTTGGATTCATTTTTAGCTTTGAATATCTTTTACAGAATTAACAAATGCCAAATAGTATTATTATACAGTATTTTGATGTAGATAAACAGGAAAATGCAGTTTTTAAATCTACAATATTGGTGCATTTGCATTTTAACTGAGTTTTATCGTTTTTCGCTCAGAAGAGTATTTATTTATTTTTTATTTTTTTAAGTTTAATGTACACATATACACGCAGACTACAGTGAAACCCTAAACTGAACATACTTTGAACAACGAAAAATGAATAGTGTGCACTATGCATGTATCACCCAGTTGCACAAAATAATCACATAATCAATCTGTAGGATGTGGAGCAAGGCACTGTGTTACCCATATGATCTACAGCATAAGCAATGTCATGCTTCGTGATTGCTAATTTCTTCATAATAAAGCAAACATTGTGCTTCAATCAACTGGAGACTTACTGTATTGTGTGGTTGGATAACAATGTTCCAAGGACACGAAAAATTCACTAAATAACAAAGGAAAAAAAAACATGGCATAGAAAGTGTGTGGGTGCTTCAAGCTAAAACCAATGGATTGAGTTAATGGTGACATTCTCATTTTATTCACTGCTAGAGCAAGCATGTTTGTGTTAGAAGTGGGCAGTGCACGTCATCTGTCTCCACTCTTTCCCACTGATTCTATGCTCTTGGTACAGCTCAGAAACCACAAAGAAAAATGTTTCTGAAAAACTCCTACATTTCAAATGAAAATAGATCTAAAAAGCCAAACTTTCACCCAACAAGCTATTTCTCTTGGCTTTTAAACAATGTTCGCATTGAAAGAAGACCCGACTCAGACCCTGAAAAAATTGGAGAATGTCTTATTTCAAATAGTAATGCTGCCAGTTCATAAATGCTAGTGGTGTATGACAGCGAGTTAGTTTCCTTTCAACATGCTGCCAAGTGTATGAAACTCTGGAAACAAACAGGATTTCACCAAGCCTAAAAGTATAAACCAATATATCCCATATAAAAGTTTTCCACTTTGAAAATGATGAACAATAAAATATGCAAATGACATAAAAGTCATATTTCAGGTACAACCAGTGAGGAACAGACTGGCACATTTACACAGAAGAATGAGGAGCTCAGCAAACCACTGGTGTGGTCTTAATGGGAATCCACCATTTTCTTTTTTTAAGTCCCCTTCAGATTAAATAACTTGTCTTTTACTTGAAGGGAGTCATGATTCGCACAGGACAAATATAACTGGTGTCCTCAGAGTTGGTCAAAAACAGAGGACGTCTAGCAACCTTACAGACCTCACAGGATTCATTTTTATCAAGGAAAGTCAGTAAATTCAAAATGAAATGCAGTGTTGTGGCCAGAGAAGGCGCTTTTGTGCATGATTTGTAAATAATGAACCAGGTGTAAATTACTCATTTCGTTGTACCTTCTTTTCCAAAGGCTAGAACAATTACTTTGTCCTTTGACTGACATTTATTTCCATACATATCTTCAATGCTCAGTTAAAAGTGTTCATTTTATGATGTCGCCAATTGTTTTGTATTTTCGGCCATCCACAATTTGGTCATGCCCAATCGTATCGTTTTAGTGAACTGTAACATCTCAGGTCAGATCGTACCAATTTTAATATTATATTATGGTTTATTGTTAAGCCTGGTATTGCTTTGAGGAGAATACCACAGAAATGCTGTATCAATAACGCTTGCATGGTTGATTCGCACAGGGCTAAAAAAAAAGGACAAAAAAGACACCTGAGTTTGAAATTTTACAGAAGGTTCGATGTTCTGTTAAAAAAATATATATATAAAAAAAATAAAAATAAAAATAATAATAATAATAATAATAATAATAATAATAATAATAATATATATATATATATATATATATATATATATATATATATATATATATATATATATATATATATATATAGTAAATATGTGCATGTTATCCAAGACTTACATAAATGATGTTGTGTTGATATCGTAGATAGAGATTGTGCATGATTGCCCCTTCGTGCAGGTCACCCAGCTCCGCCATATCTTCCACTCCTTCAATACTGGTGGAATGCATGGCCATCACCTTTTGCCGAGTGAGGGAGTTAAGTTTGTAGGTATATACCTAGAGTAAAAAAACATTAAATACGCAATCAGAGAGAACAACATCTTATCCATAACTTTAAACACTCTGCACTATAAATTCTGAAGCAAAAAACTAAACTACGCATAAGAAACTGAACATTTTGTTGAAAAAAATGTGGCATACAGTACCTAGAAGTTTAAGTTTTCAGTATGCATAATACTGTAGAACTCATACATAAATACAAAGCACAACAACTAATAAAAAATACATATACAAATACAAAATACAGTAGTTTTCGGCTAAGAGAACACCTCTTGGGAAGCAAGTGAGGTGTTCTCTTAGCCGAAGCGTTCTCCAAGTTGACCACTAGACACAATATGAATCAATAAATAAATAAATAAATAAATAAATATGTATTATTTGTCATGATGCACGTGCATCAACATTAACAGAATTAGTAAGAGAAAAGCAACAAGGCAAGTATCTAACTGTCAAATTAAATTACACAGCACCCCTACACACGTTAAATGCAGCAGCTGTACATTCATTATGAATACATGTACAGGAGCAATATTCAAGACACACAAAAAAATATTTAACAGAATGGTGAAGCAACTCACCAGAAAGTGAAACACCAAATTGCTCAGCAACTTGTGTCCGAATCAGGTTTTTTTCAAGAGTTTGAACACTTTCCAATTTTTTGTAGCAAGAGAAACAGCAGTGTTTTTTTGCATGCCATTTTGTAGCGATGAGGTGCATTCATGGAAATCGGAATACAAAATTAGTCGATGATAATAACGCCGGTTCTGGAAAGACTGAATAAACCAATCACAGTTCCTTAAGACACTCTCGCAATGACAAGTCAGTTTATAAAAGATTGAATAAACCATTTGAATTTAAGTTTGATGATGATGAGTTATTTTACAATGGGAAAAATCTGATTCACCACGGTTGTTCTCTGGATGCTTAAAAATTTAAAAATTAAAATCTGTTCTGGGTGACCACTTAGACATTAACATGCTAGCTCAGGGAATGTCAAAAAATTATAAAAGGGAAAAAAGATACAACTTTTGGGAATAATCGTCCTGAGCAGAAGGTGAGGGCGCTAATGGAAGTCAAGGTCAACTACCACATGGTTGAGCTTTCATCAAGAAGGTACTACCGCTACAAGAAAACTCTTTTTCTCATTTTTTTCTTTAAAACAACACTTTGAAACCCATGTTTACTTTGAACTTGTAATGATTCATCAGGTACCCTTCTGCTAATAAAGGTGTCTGCTAAATAAACAAATAATAGTCCCAAACATTTTCATAAAGGATCACATAGATAATGAGAAAAAAAAAAAAAAACTTTATTAAAACAAAACAACTTTTTTTTGACAGTTACTAGTTTATCTGGACAGTGCCATATACCTCAATGGAGCAATATTACTTTATTTTGTTATATCATTAATAAATGCTGGGAATGGGCAAGAAGCCAGTACATGGTTTTATTATGGTTTATTCTCTTGGTAAGTGTGTTGTATGTGATTCTTGGATTAAACAACTTTCCTGATGCTATGGATTTTCTACACTGTCACGGCCGAATTTAGCAGTCGCTTATTGTAAATTACTTCTTAGAATACGAATTCACTTAACACGAAGTTCCTGTTTGTGTGAATTATTTTAGAGCCCCCCAGGGAAAAAAGTGGAATAAAATGAATTGCCCTAGTTCAACCAGCTGAGTGTAAAGGGTATTGGGAGATGCATTGACTTGCATCCAGATCAGCGCCTCTGCACTCTATTTTAGTGTTGTTTTGGGACTATTGATCCTATAATGCATTTTAAGTTGCCATAGGCACAGTTTTCGAGTTGCCATAGTGCTCACACATCAATGTAATTTCCATGAAGCAACGCAAACAACATGCATTATCTTTGCAGACAAAAGTGGAGGTGTTGAAAGTGGTGAATAATGCACCACTGTACTAGAAAAAGAAAGATACTGCTGTAGATTTCAACATTCTTACGAACACTTTGACAACCATTCGGAAATGGTGATTCAATAACACAGACTTGTGAACAGCAAAACTGGGTACAAGTCATCAGGGTTTCAGAGTTTTAAAGGACTTGCATTTTTTAAAGGACTCTGCATTTTGTACTGTTTTTCTACCAAAATGCGTGCAGCATTTACAGTAGGCTCCATCAAATTCTGCAAAGACAAAATATGTTTCTTTTGTTTATTTCTATTATATATATTATTTTATTTAAACAGTGTACAACATTTTACAGCTCTTTTTCATCATCTAACATCATGTTACATGATGACTAACTGGAACACTGTTGCAGCAGGGTGATCCTGCTTTCGTACCCTGATGGCTTTCTTGGAGGATAACATTCTTTTCCTGCACTACTCTCACTGAAAAATAAATACATACATTAATTAATACACAAACACATTGCCATGAGATTTACAGTCTGTTTTATTTTAAAATAATAATAAAATATTGTACAGATAATCTCATTTAATTTCATTTCTATCATTGTAAACATATTTGTCAATCTTCGTGTTTTAATAGTTTCACAAATCGATGGATTGTGCATGTCCATTAACTAACTAATATTGCTTCTGTTCAATTCTAGTAAACAACTTTTTTTTTTTTTTAATAGAGTTTAAATTTAAAAAAAAAATGTAAATATGGTAAAATAGCAAACAAGGTTAGCAACACTAAAATCGAAAGAAAAAAAATCCTTACATTTTTTGCCAGGCAAAATTTGTCTTGAAATGCTTCTAAACCATAAACTTCGTAAAAATAAATAAATAAATAAATAAAAACTACTTGTCCGACGGGCAAAGTATAACGGCAAAACTTGTTGTCCCTCACACAAATCTTGTTGTCCTGGGCACCGGGCGATACGAATTGCACACTCCTGTTGTCACAAAATGCAAAGATACAGACCCTATGTATTTTGCCAAAAGTAGATAGTAGTCTACTGTACATTCATGAACACAAATGTGCAAAACTTAATTTATTACTTAATAAAAAAAACTGTTAGAATGTAATCATAAGGGTCTTACTGAATGTATCCGTGCCCTGGAAGACCTTCTTTGTGGACCTATCAACAAAAGATTCAATCTTTTGCTGATGGAATCATGTGCATCTAATGTCACGTAGCAGGAAGTAAGGTCATTATCACAATGATGCAATAGTTCTGCAGCATTCATAGCTGTCTCCATCAATAAGGTCTCAAGACATATTCACACACCCCGTCACTAGCCTCAGGATCACTGAAACTAACACTCTGAACAGCCAATAATAGTGTAAGAATGTGGGACTATTTCATTTCAGACTATACACACAGACCAACAGTATCCCAGTGTGCCAGCTGCCTGAAAGACAAGCGGCGTCTGCCCCATATTGAGGCTAACATACCACCACAAGGGAGTATTTGGATGAATTATAATGTGGTGCTTGCCCTGTGTCTGAATTAAAAGCATATCAAAGAGGACACAGTATTACTGGATCTTATGCACTGTCAAAATCAATTGGCAAGAAATGTTACCGATGAATCAAAACTGTATTTTAATCCCAAGAAAGCCAAGTATTGAGTCCTACTCTGTAATTTGTAGCATCTGCCTCAAGCTAAACACCAAAAGCCAACGGCCACAACAGGGAGGGAACTACTGGCTCCCAACACAAGAAGATTATTTATGGACAAAATATCAGCCTGTCATCATTTAAAAGGGTGTGTCCCTTTAGCTCCAGCGCACACTAAAGAACACTATAAAAATAAATTAAAAAAACAGACAACGAATACTTTTCACACAAAATCAGTGAATTTCTAACAGCTACCGTAAGAATGTTAAACAATTGTCTTCTTGGCTTCTTGCCCATTCTCAGCATTTATTCATGATTTAACAAAAGAGAACAAAATCAGGATGCTTTTGGTTTTCAGTGATGGCTTCTGTTGCTGGCTTTGTCTGTAGAAAATCTGGCCAGATTACCTGAGAAATATACTTGAAAAAAACACTTTCATTCATTACAAAACAGGCAAAAAAGATCTACATTTCCTTTCAATTCTGTTTTACGTAACAATTTATTCACACTTATACCCAAACCTAAAATCAACTGATGTTTTCTTTTTTTTGTAAAGGTAAAGGTGTTTTTTTTTTGTTTTTTTGTTTTTTAGTTTTTCTTTTTACAATAGCTCAAAAACATTTCACAATAGCCACACCCAAATCAAGTCACATGATAAAAAGTACAATAGTCATTTTACACATTCTGTGGTTTAATGCAGTTTGACTACATGCTATCTGTATTAAATAACAGGAAACTGACAAATATTAAAACAATTCTCTTTCATAACTATTACTTTTATCTAATGTCAATTGGGATCTGTACAGATGTGTTGATAGCAAAACATCTTACAGTAGTTAGTTGTGGTTTCATTAATGGTTTTGTATAGAAAAAAATAGTAATAACAAAATACCTAAAAAAAAAAAAAAAAAAGATTTTTTTTATATTTTTATATCAGGACCAGTACCTTAGAAAAAAATAAAAATACTTACACCAAGTTTACTTGAAACTTTCAGCTCTTTTGGTAAATTGTAAATTATTGAGCTGGCTCTTCTGAATGGAGACTATACAGATGGAGAATGGAGACTAATCTCCTTTTAGACATCAAGGTAATACTTTTAAATTTCAATCTCATTTTAGTCCTACTAATCCAGTTTATAGGTCTGCCTTGAACATCACTTGAAATTGTAGGATACATTTTACTTGTGCCTTTGAGCACAGCACATAGAATCTAATAAAAATTGGGTCTTTGTCAGCCAACAAGCTTAAGCGTATGGTGGGACCAACCTGCATGACTGCTGAATGGCTATAGGCCAAGGGTGCCACTTGTGATGAAACCTTTTTTTACAGTTCATATTTCATGCATGACTCGCACAAGTTGAATAGGATTAATGTTATGTTTTGACATTTCAATCATGCGCTCAAAAACATTATTTTCTGTGAGAGCTTGCTGACTAGATTCTTATGGCAGTTGTTTGTTAACCATTGAAGCCCTCACATGAGAAAAAGGCCTTAGCACATATTGCACACATTCCTAAACAAACACAATGAACTTAATATATGGTTAAACTATCAACTGAAGTGTCAGGGCTTCTTCCACCTTTTAAATTTGCAGAAAACTTATGGCGATATAATATGTTATTACCTAGAACTACCAGAGCTGTCATTTTGACTGTCATAGTAAAAACAGTGGGTTTAGCTTAGTGCTCATGAGATCGATCACATGAGATCGAGCTGCTGAACTTGAAAGCTTTGTGTTTATTTTGTATAGCTACAACAGGAGAGTTTTTCAGAAGCAATTTTATTAATCAACAAAATAGATCAACACAACGTAGGACTGCACTGCAAGTCTTGCAGTACTGTATTTTCAGGAGTTATCAGAAGACGAACCTGGACACGAAAATGTGCCAGACCAAGACAGTGATGAAACTTACTCTAATGACAATAGTGATAGTCAAAGTGATAAAGTGGCAGACATTTTGGGACAGAGACAAACACAAACACATGCTGTGGAAAGTGTGTGGCAAGTGTGCTGCACATGGACAGAAGTGGTATGTCTGTGTTGATTGCAAAAACTAGACTGCACAAGGTTTGTTTTTTTACATTCCACATTCTGAATATACGTTTCCATCTTTTGAACAGTTGAATAATCCACATTTTGAACAGTTTTACCTTTCCATCTTTTGAACAGTTGAACAATTCATGTTTTGAGCAGTTGGAAGTTCCATCCTTTGAGCTTTTGAACATCATAAACCATTTTTTAATTTAGTCCTGTTGTGCATGATTATATTGAAAAACAAAAATAATTACGGAATAATTGTGTACTAAACCAGCTATTGCAAGACTGGAGACAGAAATTACCGTCGAATAGCCAACAGAATCGAACTTGGGCACACAATAAAAAGACGGGTAAACAGAAAACACTTGTATAAAATAAAACAGTTAAATAACCAAATCTCATGCATTGCAATTCTCTACTGTTCCACAGTGTCATAAGCTCCTACTGCATCCCAAAACTCATCTCTGAGCTGCTAAAATCACCCCATTTTATAGCCCAGCATTTGTATAAACTTGCAACATTTTAAACAATGCAACCAATCATAACCCCTTCCAAAACCACCCCCAAGTTTTGTGCTGCAACAGATGTCCCTCACATGTACCAAGCAGGCTGCAAAAACAGTGTCACAAACATAATCACAAAGTAAAACAAACAATAACACAGAACAGTTTTGTAGCGTGCGGCCTTAGCAGTAGTTTTATACTTATTTTAATATAGCGGTTAAAAAACGCTCCAGTAGCTCTAGTGTTAAAGATGTTCAGATCTAGCTGATGGGATTTTACTTTTCTTCAAATAAAATATTATCCTTCCAGTCACTAAAAAACGTCTCTGGCATACGTTAAGATTAGCTTTATACATTTTCTGCTGACATGAACGTAAAATGTAAAAGAAAATAAAAAAAAAGTAGGAACCAGGGAAGTTTTAATATCTTCCATCTCAACAGGAAATGCTGCTAATTATAGAGGCATGCTGCTGGCAGAAATGTAATGCAAATCAAAGCCAGTTCTGACATTTTATTCTGGCATCCAACCAAAGCTGTTTCCAGCTGAAAGAATCGTCTGACCTTAGAAATGACACTATTTTGTGGTTGTCCTCATTCTTCACATTCCTCTCAAGCACCCCAAATCCTGTTTCTGGCAGGGGTAATACGCTGCTTTTCATTTTTTATTATTGTATGCTCTTGTTAAGCCCAGTAAAAAATAAAAATTGCAAATGTTATTGGAATGCACAGTTACCAGATTCTGTATGTTAAATCCTGAAACTCCCATGTTTCCCCAAATCAGAGCATAGAACATTTATACCACACACCCAGAGCCAGACTAGACTGGTAGCACTACACAAGCAGACAGGCATCTGTGGTTGTCTGACTCTTGTGGCTGGTAATGATTCTGCCCTGAATTGAACAAAGAATAATTCTTATTCATGTATAATCTAATAGAGTTTTGTTGAGATTTTCAAAATTCAATTATAAAATCACATGAAGGAAAATTTTCAGTCTTTCAGAACTTCGTACGTCATTCTCTTTTTCCCTTCCCTAAAACAATCTAGAAGTCACATGGCACATCATTTTGAATTCTGGCTGTTAAATAGACAAAGCTTGTCTTATTATATGTGTATAAAAGGTTAAACAGAATTAATTTTAATTATGTCACACACAAATTAGCGGATGGGAATTTTGTAAAATTATAAAATCTCAATGTATTCCCTAAGAAAAGCACATCCAATATGTATCCAAATAAATAAATACAAACATACATACATACATACATACATACATACATACATACATACATACTCCTATTGTATACAGTTAGTTAAACGTTTGTAATAGTGTAAATGTAAAAAAAACATGTTAATAGCCTCCACTAGATTCCTGTTTCAGGGGTAAACCTTTGTGGGTATAAAAGCTATTCCAATTAACCAGATTTAAACTTGTAAAGGTATACTATAAATTATACTGTATACAGTTCTGAAGCATATTGTATAAAGCTGTATTCAAAGCACACAAACTGTACCTGGTTTAAGAGATAATAGACACTGTAATCTTCAGGGATTGACATAATCTCTTCTCAAAAAGATATGGATTTAATCAATTTAAAGACACACCTCTTTAGTGGTCACTGTATTCATGACTTTGGAACCTGTTTCAAACTCTGAAACATGTTTATCCCATCCATATCTTTTAGGATTTAAAACAGATGTTCTGTTAAATTTCCTGTCAGTAAAATGTTTATCTATTGCAGTTAGCGTGCAAGATGTAAAATCAGGGCCTCTTGCAAAATTCAGCATCATCCCTTCTTATCAGCAGGAATATAAGGAGAATGTGGAACGCCACTGGGACTAGAGGGTGTGGGTTTCTGCAACAGATTAGCTTTAAAAAAAATTTAAAAAAATACAGACCATTTACCCATCTATAGCGAAATAGTACCTTCAAACCCTAAAAACTTGGAATCATCACTGCAAATCTATAGCACAGTGATGAAGGTTATTGCTTCTTTAGAGATGGAGGGCACGGTTTTTATTTATTTAACCAGGAGATTTACCCATTACAGTGCACAAACAATGATAAAAACATGTATGGTTCAAACTTAATCAGTTAAATATGTAATCTCAAATGTAATACGTAAACTAGAAATATTCAACAACTTTTGTAATTCTTACAACTTTTAGCCCTTTAAAACAACAAAATAAAGAAAATAATATATTATCATACGTCACAGGCAGCTAATCAACAAAAAACAAATTCAGCTTTAAGCTTTTTAGTAAAAAATCAGGCCAGTTGACTACAGTGTAAATCTGTTTTTTATTTCCCCGTGATGATAAAACTTAATGGCTGTATTTGGCTTTGTCTTATTAAACTGGCCTCTTGCTGGGCCCCTGCCTTTGAACTTATCCTTATGCTAATAAGAACAATTCTTAACTTTCCAATGTGACGTTAAATCTGGTGCAGTAACAAACCGACTTCATGTTAAAAAGGTATAAAGTGTCACTATGAAAAAAAAAGGCTGAGCGCAGCTAAAAAATGATTAATGAACAGGTAATAATTGCCAGTAGACTGCAGTCTTAAATCACATAGACCTGGTCATACTTGAAACATGCTGGGATTAAGCGAAACCTAAAGAATTTAGTGCTGCTGTGTGGGAGCAAAGATTACTCATTGTTATTTAATATTATTAGATCTAATACATAATTTAAAGATTTGTAACGTGATTTGACTAAACATGAAATAAGCAGGTATTATTAGAAATCAACATAAAATATATTCATACACATTTTTTATGATCAGTACTAATTTCAAACCTGATTATTTTTTTCTTTAATTAAAAATGTCCTGTCTTAAATGTAGCTTATATTACTGTTATTTCACACATTCAGTACATTTACAGTTAGGTCATGTTGACAGTGAAATGTATATATAAACACATCACTATAAAAGGGTCCTTCTCAAATTCACCGTTTTCAATATTTCAAGATGTTTTACAGTATTTGAATTTCTTGTCTAAATCTAAACTATGATTGTGTTGATTTGTAGCACCCATTTCAAAGGAAACATGCTGTTTTAGAAATGTTTTTAATTAATTAATTAAAGTTAACACACTTGATTGCACATCCAGAACCTGCTGAGCTGTAAAAACTGAGCGCAACAGAAAAATCCAACCCTAGCAATTCGTTCAATTTAAACTTGATCTACTGGATCTGTTCAAGATACATGTGACTACTGTATACCCACTTTGATAATATGCTTTTTATTTCAGCAACAAACCACTGACAAAATCCATCTTTTTTCCCATGTATTCACAAGGCGTGCTTATGAAATAGCTTGAGGGCCAGTTCCAGTGAGTCGGCACAGACTGCACTATGTAATTTAGGACAATTAACACACACTATAACCTAATTGTTTTTCAACAGCAATAGGCAAGAATACTGGTATTCACTGGTTAATTGTTTATGTTACTTTGCATAACTGTTGAGAATGTACTATTTTGAGTTATGGATCTAGCATCCTACTCTCTAGTCATGGATCTAGCATCCTACTTTCTAGTCCTGCAATACTTGTAGATATTCCAGCGAGCCAAGAATTTCAAAAGCAGCTGTGTCAGAGGAGAGAGTGTTTTGATCAAGCCTACAAATATACTTTCATTCATCTTTTTATTATATATATATATATATATATATATATATATATATATATATATATATATATATATATATATATATATAATAAAAATAATTCAAATAAAATGACAAAGATATACAAAAATAAGTGGGCCACAACCCTTTTTTTTTTAGTGATTTTCAGTAAACCTAAAATTACTCCTTTAGATGAATGACAAACATATATTACTATGCATATAATTTACACATTGCAAAATGATATAAATGTAATGAAGCACAATTAAAAAGGTGGTTTACAGACTCTTTTTTGGACATAAAAGTAACGAAACCAAACAATGATTTACCATTATTAAATTATGGATTTATCCTACAAAAAGGAAGATTTGCCAATCGAAAATGTATCTACACTTCTGTCCTCCGTAGTAAGGCTTTTTTTTCATTTCCTGTACCAGGACTAAGGTTCATTTTCTCCACTTTTCAGCCCACATAGACATGGAATGTAAGCACTTCCACATTCTGTGTTGATCTGCACAGTTCACTGCATCACGAATCAATCAACACGCTCAACTATTAACTATTTCAGCTCCTACATACATGAACGTCTTAACAGGGCTCCCATTCACTCAATCTGAAAATACTGCGTTTGTCCCATTTTAAGTTCAGCATTGCATCAGAACATTAGGTGTTTATCATTGTTAAAGGTGGAAGAACACTAAGACCTTTCATGGGAAAGCATGGCAAATGCTACCAACATGTTAATAACAATTATTATAAGGACAGTTTCACATGTACTGTAGTTGGTCCATCATTTGCACATGGTGATCTCACGCTAATCTTCAAGTCGTGAACTGAACTTCACATAAAAAGAAATAATCATTGTTATTAAGAAACTCTCCTATAAAATCCAAGGGAAGTAATGCTTAGGAAAGCTCCTAAATAGTTTAGGAGAATATATTTACTTTCTCTCATTCTTTCGAAACACTAAGCAAACAGAATGGTGCAATGTGATTAGGCCTAAAATAATTAAAACCAAGCAAGGGAAGGAAGATATTTCTTTCCATTTAAAAATTGAACACAGTAACTATACACCAAACCACTTAAAAAAAAAAAAAAACTAGCTCTCATAGACCAAACAATTCATACAACAGAGGTCAGCAACATGGCTTCTTAAATGAGCTTCATAGGCAGTAGGTGGATAGTCTAAAGGGTGGGCTCAGCTACAGTAACCAGGTTTCATTAAAGATTATGCTCAACTTAGTTCTATTTAGATTTCCCAATTGGGAAAATGATATCCCTTCATTACTTGGCGATGCAGACAGTGTTTAAGTGCTCAGACACAACAAAGTCACTACTTTGGGGTTTAAGCCAAAGAACAGATGCAGAATGAATAAACCTCTTCTGGCAGCAGCAATAACTAAGACTTGCAAAAACTGACCTAACTACTGTAAAACTTCAACAAGAAAGTAGCTACCGTTTTTAAGATGGGTTTGCTTCCATTACCCTTCTGAATTACAGATTACATTCATGCTTAAAGGTGAGGGGTGTTAGAAATAACATTTGAGTCCATGTGAACTTAGCCAACTGGCTACCAAACAGAATTAAAAGTATACTGTAAATGCAAGCTCTTTAACAGAATTGAACACTGTAAAACAAGGGAGCAACACTTACTAACGCTTTTTGTAAACTTCTTCCTAATGTTGTGCACATCCACTCATTTTATACTACAGTTCGATTGTTCACAGAAGAACACCAATACACTTTTGCCACAAACACAATGTACTCTGCAAACCTCCCTACTAACACAAACAGAAAATTGTACCAAATAGTTAGTACACAAGGCACAGTAGTCTGCTGCAATTCAGAAAAGTTGTCTTCAAATTCGTTCACAGATTATAATGAACATGCAATCAGAAAAAAAATACAATACAACACAGTGTATACAACGTGCATTAAAAGAAAGGGAGAAGAATAGTTATATACAGTAGCATACATTCCCTACTACCAGTAAATACATTCACAGGGCAGAGGGTCAGTGCAAATGAAAACCTTTCCAGTAATCTTCTCTGAAATGAAAAGCCATAGTGGGGTCAGTCTATGTCAAATCATTCACTTCAGGGAGGTTTCTGACCTGACCTCTTCCAATTGTGATGCTGCTTGGCAGGGATGTTGGTGTCATAAGGTGCTTTCACACAGAGGAGTTGTGACGGTTCAGAACCACCACTGTAGCGGCTTATAGGTCGGTGTGTATTGCCTATACCGCCACAGAACCGTCATATTTTATGCTGTCTCTGAACCACCTTGCGATGTACGTACAATACTCTTTCAAATAAACGTGTTATGATTTTGAACATGCACTTCTTAGGGTCGGTATTATTGCGCCCCAGCACCTCTTTCTTTACAAATTAAGCGCTGTGTGCATGTGTTAGGTCTTGTCAGTGTTTCAGATTGCACGTGAACAGTCTGTTGTTGCCATGAGAACAATCTGTTGACTGACAGGTTTGAAAGTTGTACTCGCGTGATCTCTTTGGCTGTGTGAAAGGGTTATGACGGTATTACACCGGCACAGATTTCGCAATTTCATGCTGTGTGAAAGGGTAAAGGGTAAACTGGCCTAATGAAAGTCCCTATGGAGCAAGCCATCTGGAAAGAAGAGAAGACAATGAGTAGTTCATGGCCGATTGTCTTCTCTTCTTTCAGCACATGATGCAGCATCAGAACACTGAACTGTTGGTAGACATTAGAGGTGTCCTATACATGTTTTTACTGACTAACTTAACCCTCTACCCTCTCCCTCTCCAAGTTGTTTTTCCTTTCCTGTATCACCCATGAAACTACAATGACACAATGTAATCAGTGAATACCTTCTGATCCCATCAAAATACAAGGCTGATTTTTGGTACAAACTTAGAGGATGGTGTGAACTTCAGTATCTAACCTTGATTTTGGTCATCCATGTTGGGGCTGACAGGTCAATTGAGGTCAAAGGTCAAAATTATGATATAGAACAGAGAGATATTTCCAGCAATAGTTTACTTTTTACTGTAGCATTAAAATAGTTATTGGTAATTTTACATAATTGGTCTGATCTGGGAGCCATTCCAGGTCAAATATTTGGTGACCTCTCACATAAAAACCGTTTGACCTAGAGACGTGAAACGTAGGGAAATCATATATCTCTATGGCACCAACATCCCTGCCAAACAGCATCAAAATCTATGAACCTTCGGTTTCGAGGGCGATTGACCTGACATAGACTGACCCATTGGCTCTATTTTGCAACAAGGCTAAGGCTAACGTTCAGAGAATAGAATAAAATTAAATTAAAAAAAAAAAACTAGCAAGAAACTACTCAATACATTTTTGCAAGTAAACAGCTTCTTACTGCTTTTCTAAATGGTACAATTGTTATATTCCTCTCAGAAAAAAAGAGCCAATAGGGCTTTTCAAGTCAGAGACAGTTACTAGTTTGTTCACAATGACAAAAAAAAAAAAAAAAATAATAGTACAATTTCCCAAAACTCTGAATTGTAGCCATATTGACCCATAATTTGGTAGTGATACAATGCTTTTTTCTGGACCAAATACAAGAGTCTTATTTTAAAGCATGCACAAAGGCCAGAACTTATTACTTTTTTTTTTTTTAATAGTACAAAACTAGCAAGAAACAGAACAATACATTCTTGCAACTAAGTTGTTTCTTAATTCTTCTGTACCATTGCAATTGTTATATTTGTCTCAGAAAAAATGCCTTTGTGCTTGCTCTTTCTTTAAAACATATTTTGGTACAAAAAAATGCATCAAAAATAATTAAACACAAGTTGACGTCTTATGGGACAATATGACTACAATTCTTTGCAAATCCAGTATCAGTAGCTTCTTTGTCTTTGTGAACACACTCTAGTTTTTTGTTTGTAGTTATGGCAGGTGTTGTGAATTTGTATTATTAATATGCTTTATCTAGTTACATTAGTTATACAAGCTTGTTCTGCATGCCAGCTCTGCAGACAGATTTTTATTTGACTAGAAGACATTTCAAACTGTGTCTTTCTTTATCCTAGATCATATCTAACATGGTTTAAACACCCTTGCCAAGTGAGTATGGAAAGAAATGCAGACCTTGGACACTAGCTGATGGCACCAGGCATGTGTGAGCTACACTTTATTAGAGATTGAGTGTATCTGTAAAATGATAAATCATGACCAATCACTTCCCTTCAATCCGTTTCTCATGAGTTTGCATGTGATCAGTTTGCATGTCAACTCCCATGCACTGTAACATTTATTTCAGGAACAGTATGGAACAACCTGAAATGCTTTTTTAGCAACCGTCAAACAGGACTCTGTGGTAACATACTGTAGGTCATTTTGGCGGTACGAAAGGAAAAAGCTTACGTCTATGGTATACAACTCATCAATCCAAGTAGACAACTCAATAATATTTGTACATACTTAAGTATAAATACATATGAGTATCTGTCTTCTTTATTCTGGCTAGTCTAACACAGATATGGATTAATTTTAAAAGTATTTGGTGTTCTCCTTTAATTTCCCTTCTCTGTATAGAACAGCAAACCCTACTAAGCCTGATATGAAAGAAGAGCCAACACAGAATTCCTATGTAACAGCAATATTGGAGTGTGTTTACAGTTAAAAAAAAAAATCCCAATATGTTAAACTGTTTCCAATGTTTAAAAGGTTTATAGGTTTAATTTATTTTGTTTTCTGAAGGATGATCGGGGTACCCTCTTAAAATTCATCAAGGCAGTTAAGTACATTTGATTTCTTTCAATCCAGCCTCAATAAGAAAAGAAAATCTACAGCATACATATTTACTGAAACTGGAAAACATATCTTAAACAATACTAGAACAAATAAAGTGCATTATTTCCTGTTTGGATGCCAGCAAGATCTGTCTCTACAAAGTGAGATAACTCTTTCAATGACAGAGCAGTGTAGAACTGAACATTATGAAGTCTTCACAAGTCTTCATGTGCTGCTTTGCACAGCCCTCAGTAGTTGTAGCTGTGGTTGACTCAGAGGTATTCATGTGTCAAATGTCATTAAAAAAACAGACAAGAAAGCCGTCCCATCTTTATATTTGACATAATTACAGTATCTCAATAGCTGTGTAGCTTGACAGTCACTGAGGGACAATGGACAACATCTGGTCTCCCTACTCTTTTTAACTGCTTTGGTATCAACCATCTCCCAGTTAACAGGTGCCATGGTTTCAGCTTACAGGGGTGGGCTGGAGAACAAGACTGTGTGAACCCTGACCTCTCAGAGCATGATGGACACATTTCCAGGTACAAACTTGATCACCTGATTAAAATAAAAATTGCGACACTTGATCACCTGTCCTTTGGAGAGAATGTATTATTTTCATGCAAGCACGGAGATCACTTTTCAGTTAGCTAAAATTTAGTTTAGGAGGCAATTTAAAAGGTAGAGAACAGCAAAACAAACACATATTCAGTAACCAATTTCAAGTTAAAGGTAAATTATACAAATCACCCTAGTAGAACAATGGAATTAAAACTGACCTGAATTCTTGGGGGATTAAACAACAAAAGCTGTTGCTTACCCTGAAAGAGGTTTACATCTTTTATGAA
This sequence comes from Acipenser oxyrinchus oxyrinchus, assembly GCA_030684275.1. Lineage (NCBI taxonomy): Eukaryota > Metazoa > Chordata > Actinopteri > Acipenseriformes > Acipenseridae > Acipenser > Acipenser oxyrinchus. Next base: position 14,043,172 of record CM060250.1, read on the forward strand.
GTGGGAATTACTTTAGAAATGTATTGATGGAACACATTAAAAAGACTGAAGAGAAATGTAAGCATTCTTTGACAAACACAGCACTTATGAGAGGAGGCAGTTAAATAAAAGTCAAATGAGATGCTCTGCTGACATGATAACATCAGCCTCATGTGAACAAATCAAGCTGTCTGCACTGAATAACATCAATACAGCCCTGTTCCTCTGGTACATGTTTTATAAACATGGTTTAAAAATCACGCAAGGTTAAGTGATATCACATGCACGGTAGTGTTGTGAAGTGCAGGTTACTGTGTGCTTTTAAGTTGTTTTAATTATGATAAAGGAAGTCTAGTTTGTTGTAGTTTGCAATACAGGGGAGACAATGGTTTGGTGCACTTTTTCTTCAGTTATCATCAGCCTTTTCGGCTGGGTGTACAAAGCCCTTGTTATATCTAGCAGTGATAAGTATATAAATCACACTTGTTTTCAGAAAGGCACCTCTATTGTGGAACTACAAAAGTAGAATTCCATTATTCGTCAACTAGACATACCTATCCAAGATGGTTTAAAGTAGGGAAAAAATGTAATGCAAAAAATATTGTTTTAAAACAGTATATGTGCTGGTCATTCAATTCAATGGCACGGGGCATTCAACCACTGTCTGGAAGTATGTTAAATCAGTGTGAAAACAAACCGCCGATATCTGACCCACCTAAATTCTTGTTTTAATAAAAAGACAACACTGAAATTGATCGTTGCCATTTATACCAAAGGGCTGGGTATGTCTACACATGCTGTGCATTTTGTTACTGCAAGAAGCTATGGGGAACACAGTTTTATAGCAGCTCACCGTAAACCAAGTGATTTTCTCACATGGTCTTCAACACTCTGCTTGGGCTACAGCAGATAAGTCACTGCATGGGTGGCTACCCTAAGCTAAGAGGCTTCATGCCAGCCCTGTATTAAACCATTTTATTGAGTGACATGCTCAGAGCAAGATTGGTCTGAGTTTTCACCATAATATTAACCTAAAAAAGGTCTAAAACAAAATGAATCACCTGCACCAAACGATGACCTTTGTTATCCTTCCCCCAAGCCGTTGGTCTTCATTTTGCTTCGATTTAGGGACAAGGACATGTTAACCTTTAATAGTCGGCTGTTTCTTCATGCTTGAATAACTTTGTTTATACAAAACATAACATACACCACCATGTAAATGTATGTAAAATGTTGCTCTCCAACCTGCTTTTTGCTTTAAACCTTTCAAATAAACTGATTTGAACGTGAAGGTGTTAAAAAGACTAGGATTTGTGCTACCTTTTAAAACTTTATATGAAACTTTGTAGTTTTATAAATTATTTACTTATAGAAATTACTGATTGGGAAAGTTTTTAAGCATGCAGCACACATTACTGTACAGTAGTAGTAGTTCTTTCCAAATGTCCTTGTTTAACTTCTATTATTAATTTATTTTCATGAAGTATGTGGGATTATATCCATTGAAAGAGTTCTCAGACTGTTAGCATACACAGCACTAATATCTGAGCTGATCACAGAGGAGTTAAAGTCACAGTTCAGTGTAGTCTTCCTGATGCACAGAAGTGTTTGCAGGTGCCTTGGAGTATATGTGAGAAGCAGAGCCCCCTTTGCCCCTCTCCAACACACACAAACATCAATAAGCTTTTTTGTGGGAACAAATCAACAGTTTTTGAAACGTCAAGGATAATTCGATTAGAACTCCACCGTGTGCAGGTTAGACTTATTATACTTGGGGTGTCATTTCTTTTACCAGTGCAAAAAAAAAATGAAATACTTTTTTGAAGCGGATTGCTCAGAAAATTATAAAGCCATATCTTTACTATTTATAGCAGATGACTGAACAAAAACCCATGTACATATTAATAAAATTTGCTTGGTTTGCTAGTTATTGGTATGAGTTAACTTATTTACTTAGCTTTAGAAGCATACACTTAAGTTAATATAAGGAAAGGAGGACAGGAATTCTACTAATTCAGATATTTTTAAAGCTGTTTTGATTATAATCAGCGTTTGCCTTTGTGTCTTTAATCCAACTTCTCTGGCCATGCCGCTGTAGATGAAAGCATGACTAAATGTGAAACAAATATATTCCTTATGAAGTAGGTTGTAACTCAAACAAATGCCATCCCGGAGGTGCTCATCTGAAATACGCATTTCGGAATAATTCACCCAGCACAGCACTCCCAATTTCTACTGTTCATTTCAGTGCATTACAGTGTCCTTGCTGAATAGCAATTACAGTCAGGTAACTGTTCTCAAGGACCTAGCATCCTGGTTATAGAAAGCATATCGCTTAACTGTTGTTTCAAGCATGGATACTTTCTTTACAACTTAAAAGTATGTCAAAGTTTTACAGCCTACCAAACGGCTTGGCTGTATCGCACAGTAGGATTTGGAAGTGATGACTTTTAGTAGATGTAGAAGTCTAAATAAGCACTCTGGGGTAGTCTCCACATTGTAGGAGGGAAAGTGAAGTACTTCCTACAGTACTTGGTCAGAAAAAAGCCACACAGAAAGAATTAAAGTAGCCACTGTGTCCTTGTCAACAATAAAAGGCATGACGTTTATAAAAAAGAAAAAAAAAAAATAGGTATAGAATTTTTTTTTTATTCCACTATACAATGGAGCATACTTTTCACTGATAAAATTCTTAGTTTTTTCATAATTTAAAAAGAATACAAGACCATTGTAAAAATAAATCCCCACACATAAATAAAACTTCTCAGTTCATTTTAACTAATAATATGTTGTCTTCACTGATTTTGCAGTTATGCTTTAAGAACAAAGTAGTCTAAGTTGGCTACATACCTGCCCATAGTCTGTGGCGAGCACCACAACTCCCGCTGCGCAGGACGAGACTGTACTAGGTAGGTGCTGATCATTTTCTCTCAACCAGACTCTTGCTCCCTGTAGAATAAATAAATTTTAAAAAACTCTTTATAGATTATATACAGTAAATGTTAAACTTTACAGATTAAGAGTTCATAAATTATCTAACATTAGTTCAACCAGACCCAGTAGGAACTACACCGAGCATATTTGTGTCTTCATAGAATTAGGAACTTTATTAAACGTGCTATGCCAATTGTTTCCTTTCTGCTTAGATTAGCTTATTTTCCTTCACCCGGGAGGGGGGGGGGCGAACCTCTACGAAGCAGTATTTATAAAGTTAAGTGGAAGGATTAAGACAAATACATTGCCACACATCTTGCAGTCAGTGGTTAGTTGAATGAAAAACCCTATGTGCAAAATACTATGCCTCAGCATGGGTTATGGGATTAGTTAATGTAAAAAGCTTATGTGGTAACAGAGCTTCACTGTTATGAAAAGCAATGGTAGGGCAGGGGACTTCTTTCTCCATGAGGGCCATGACCTTTGACATCAAGCCTTAGTTCACACTTAATCAAAGTCATTTCCAACCAACAGCAATGAAAGGTCTGACTAGAACACATGAGTTTTAGAGGGGCAATCCTCAGTTTAGCACACTGGTGTCAACATAACATAATATACGCCATAGTTCGCTATCCCAGGTTCAGAGTCCAAAAGCACAAAGTGTGAATATGTGAACCTAAGTGGCAGAAAGTGTTCTAGAGTACTGTTCATTATTGCTGTCTGCACAGTAATAGGAGTTCCTGGTTCCACATCATACTGTAGCTACATTCAAACACAGACTGTCAAGTTCCTGGTCACCAACACACAATATATACTGTACATGAACCTGTCGAGTAGCTTTTATTCAGTAAGCAAGTATATCTTTGTTGATACAGCAATAGAAACCTGTGGAAAGTGACTTCCGGGCAACCGCTCATGTGACACTTTTAAACAAGGGCTGAAATTGATCACTGTCTCTTATAAGTCTTCTTCCTTGATTAACTCATATATTCAAGATGTAAGCACTATATTATTAAAGCTGTATTCAGGTGTGTTAAAATAAATGTTCAAATGTGCAGTACTGAATGGAAATAATGACAGTGTGTGCTAGTAAACACGAAAGATTAATTACACTTACATAGAAGATGACTTAAAAAAAAATATACAAAGAAACTTTCTTCAGCTTTTTAATTTGTTCCATATGCAATTTAAGGCACCAAAACAAATACACACTTTCACACACACACACACACACACACACACACATCCCCAGCTATGCATCTTCCTGTCAAAATAATGTATCACAGCACTTTCTAGCACAGTCACTCCAGAGCTAATACGCATTAAACCACCTCAGACAGCTGGAACCCTGATGCTGTTGCTTTCAGGTGTGCTCTATAAAATGACACCCTTTGTGTTGTGTCATTAAGCATATTAAAACAGGCACTCAGGCACTCTTGTGTGCTAACTAGCTTTCCCCTCTAAAACAAACCCTCCAGACACACAGTCTTATTGTTTCTGTATAACCCCCTCTGAATTTAAACCTTCTCTACTACTGGTAAGAGTGAGAAGAAGAAGGAAAGCACACACAGAGCTGACATTTGCACCTGCAAGTCCGGTTAGCTAATTCACTTATTAAACAAACAGCTGCTGCCTTGGCACAAACTCAAAACTTTTCAGATTGTCTTTTTGTAAATGTAGCTTGGTGCCTTTGTGGTTCTGTTAGCACATGCTATCTGTATTTGTCTTGTAAAGCTGTCACCTGCTCTCACGTAACAAACAATGAGAAATGCTTTAATTGAAAATAAATAGCAAAGAAAGAAATAGAAACAATGTAACTTGGCTAAGCAAACAAGGTCTCAAATCCATTTAGCAAAGCCTCGGCCGTAAAATCAAATGTGCCTTTTCTACCCAGGGTATACCCCTGGCTAATACATTATAAAGAATTGTATTTCTTGCTAATTTGTCTGATCAAACATGCACGTCCAACTGTGTTTTTTTCCCTCAAGATCCATTGCCATGGTCTCTGAACAGACCAGGTTTTAAAGTACAATCATTTAAAGCATGAGTTACTCGCCATCAAGCTCCCCTCTCCCGTGTCCGTCACCCTTGTTGTTATCTATCGTCCACCAAAGAACAACTCTGCTTTTATTGCCGAGTTTTCAGAATTCCTCTCCCTCGTCTGCACTTCTACTGACCAAATCCTACTCCTAGGTGACTTCAACATTCATGTTGACTTGCCTTCCTCCCCCCTAGTGACCAACTTCAACATCCTTCTGTCCCAAGAATCTGCTGAATCCTCTAAAACTCTCCGAATGTGTCTCTTCATCCCCTCTAACTATGAAACGATACAGAACTATGGCTTATATTATGTTATATTGACACCAGTGTGCTAAACTGAGGATTGCCCCAATAAAATTCATGTGTTCTAGTCAGACCTTTCATTGCTGTTGGTTGGAAATGACTTTCCAACCAACTTTCCCGTCCTCCGTTGACGATACGGTGACCCTCTACAATGCCACCCTTACTCATATCAGACACTGTTGCTCCACTTACAACCAGAGCCGTCAAGAAAGATCTAAACTGCCCACTGTACACCCTCGAACTTCGAGTGCTCAAGTCTGAAACCAAACAAGGAGCTTTTAGAAATACATATACAGAGGGCACAGTAGTAACTACAGTATCTCAGGGACTTAAATAAATAAATGAATTCAATAGATTTTTTTATGTAAAAATGTTATTTATGTTCAAATTATGTTGTTAATTCTTAATAAATTGGTAAAAATGGAATTTACCATTCCCAAGAATGGAAAATCAGGAGCCCTACACTATGAAAGGCGCTATATAAAATAAAGATTGATTGATTGATTGATTGATTGATTGAATACAAACTCTTAAGATATCATACTTCAGATGACAAACTTCTTATCGAATGATAACATACACTTCAAATTGGCTGAAGATTAACAAAATATTTATAAATAAAATAACTAAAATCTTTTAGGTTCGAATTGTTAAATTTGTATAAAAAATGTGCTGCCCGTAACACCCTGTGTGGTTTCATATATCATTTCACATTCTAATTTATTATTGAAATGAATTGAAGGTGTCAATATTTATGGGTACCACTGTGTGTGTGTGTGTGTGTGTGTGTGTGTGTGTGTGCGTATGTTTATGATAGGTCATCAAAGCAGATGCACAGAACAGAAAATAAAATGTTAGCTTGATTGGTTCTGAAGGTCAAGCAGGCAGGTGCGGCTGTGAGCTGCTGACAGGTGTACTCATAAGCGGAAGTTTGCACTGCCAGCGTACATACTGTATAACCAGCTGATAACAGGCTCGCTTTCAGTATGACCTCAACATTCAAATAAAAACAATCTCTCTCAAATTTCTGGTAGTTTTATTTTATTTTTTACAAACTAGTGGGCCCAGGCCAGTTCTTTTACATAGGTTCTACTAATAAAAATGTTTATAGCATAATTGTAGAAAATCATCCATGACTATTAAAACAGAAGAAAAAGAAGAATGTATGATTGATATTTATTTTATTTTATTTATTTATTTATTTATTTATTTATTTATTTATTACTGCATAACTGCAGAATGAGAAGAGAATCCAAAAAAGTAAGAAAAACAACCGAGTTCAATCACATGGGACTGAGAAATAGAACTAGACTGATTGCATAATATCAGACAAATCACCAAGGTGAAGCTGTGTAAACTGGCTGGCATTCAAAGTTAAGACCAGTTTTTCCACACTCAGGATATACGAGTGCATTGTGGGTAAGGTCAAACATACACAACCCATACAATACCTCCTCCAGCAATAATGATTTCAACACCTGGCTTACTAATTTTAAAAATATGTCCCTTTACTTGTTTAGACAGGTAAAGCATTAAACGAACCTCAAATAATTTGAATATACACGCGTCTAAAAAGTATTTTGTATCTTGAAGGGATCCCCCCTCTGCCCCCCAGTGATGAAACATAGCTAGTTAAACACAAATGCAGTTACAGGACAACAGAAACATGAACTACAGTAATCTGTTACATATCCGCCCATCACACGTCCACCCTAACCATTTATCCACCATGATCAATCTCTTCAGCAACGTTAGTTTATTATGAACAGAGTAGTTCAGATATTGTAGATCCCACCAAAGTTTTCGTACACTGTGTTGTATGTGCTCCGTGCACTGCCATTGCTGGTAGTGTCACGTGAGCTGTTCAGTGTGTTGATACGTAAATAAATCCTGTTCACTCAGCAGCGAATGCAGCACCCACACAACAAACAGCTACTCTGTCACAAGCATTAATACCCTGTATCTTTCTAAACAAGGGACTTAGGGGAGCTCCCCAATAAAAGCTGAATCTCAAAACAATTATTGTGTGAATATGGAAATTGTTACAGCTGTGTATAATGGTATTTAAAACAGGATTCATTTATCTTCCTTTTTAATTATCTACCCTTACTCTGGTCCCATCACAGTCAGATACGCAACAGATTACTGTATATCCAAATCATTAGTTTAATCTTGTGTTTAAAAAAGATAGCACAAAAACCTCAATCCCAAACTAATGTGAAAGATTTGTCAAATTAGTGCCACCTATTTATTTATATGTGTGCTCTAAATCAGTAAGGTTTCAAAATCTTCTTTGGAACCAGTGGTATTAGCAGTATGATCTCTACAAAGGCAGAATACGATTCCTCTCCTCTTTGATTGTAAAAAAGCTGAGCTGGTCATTATTTACACACATCTTCACCAGAATCAGATTGGGTTTAAATAAGAAATCTCAAAATAGGCCAATATGTTATTTAAAATGTCCAATAAAGATAAATATATGACAATACACTGTTATTTAATTGAGAAATAGTATTCATTCCCCTTTGTTTGCCAACTATTCATGAGGCTGTGACACTTCTAAAAAGTAATTTCTTCATGAAAATACTCAAATATCCCTTTATCTAATGCTGTTCTGAAGCGTGGAGGGCAAAAAAGTTTGCTTTTGTAACATGCATGCTATTATCTATTCAGTTAGATGTAATAAAAGAAACAGAATATATACTAGTGCACTGGTAGTGAGATTAATCTGCTTCTTTCTTGAGCAGCAGCCAGCTTGGCATTTACATGCTACAATATTTAATGAACAGAATTGTTTAGTTACTTAGGTACAAATAATAATAATAATAATAATAATAATAAAAAACAGAGAGATGTGAAGGAAAATGTTAAAAAGTCTGCATGGGATCAAAGTCTATAATTTGAATCAGCAGGGTACTGCAACAACTGGCTAACCTGAATCCTTGCCAATTATGCATGTTAGTGTGTGGATAGACACGCACAGAGTAGACTACGTGCGGAAACAAAGGTGTCTGCATAATAGATGTGATGCTGCGGAATACTTTATTATCACATAACAGACAACCCAAATGAAAAATAGGACTGGTTTAGAATCCTTTGGTTTTGGGAGAACTTTTTCTCCATTATTTATCTAAACAAATGCAGCAGAAAAGCTACAAACAAGTAATTTTTAATTAACATGTGACATTTTTCCTTGCAAAATGCATCTTGGTCATGCTGGGTTATGTGTGATAGGAAACACATCTTTGCTTTGCAAATCCAATGTTTCTTATTAATAGTTAAAGCCCAAAATATACTACACAGATGAGCCATATACATAAAATTAATCAACAACATTTAAACACTGTCTTCACTTGTTTCTTTTAAACTGTTAGTTAAAACCTAAAAGTAAAATACATTTTTTCAGTAATGTTCACCTTTCCAATAAGTGCAAACCACCTCTAATGGGCTATTTAACACAAGAGAACATTGTTCTTTGTTATTAACTTGAACTAAAGTAAACTGCAGTTGCCATTTTCACTCAGAATGATTTGATTGAGTTATGAAAAAAAAGTAAAGCCATCATCTGTATTTCAGAAAAGAAATGATTCCATTTGGGTTTGCAGTGTGGTAAGTTTATCATTTTTGGCAGTAGTACTCAAATTGAAAATAAATATTGGGGATTAAATTATATTAACTGAGATATAATACATACAGCTATAGTCAGCGCTCCAGATAAGATTTTGGGTCTGGGAGTAACGTACCCTCTAATTTAAACACTGATAGAATAAAATGTATTTCAGGGGCTAAAATGCAACACTACCTTGAAGTCATGAGTAATCTTGATTAAATACTGTACAATCTTTAATGGTAATGGGGTAGGCATTAAAAAACAGCCTTCCATTTAACTGCAATGTTACTTTGAACTACTGTATAACCCCAGGCGTGTGTTCTACAAGGTTCTTTATTGGCTCAGTGTATGAACATGTTAAAACTTCAATATATAGCTATAAAGTTAAATAAAATATGCATTAAACAGTTTGTTTAATATTATAGGCACCTTTTTTCAGTGGTTGACTCTGACAATGGTTCCAGTTGGATTTGTAGCCGGACTGGGGGGTTTACGCTTCAACCTGTGTAGCTTCGATTTTTTCTTATTCTTACAGTGATTTGTTGCAAATACAACTGGGCTAGCCAGAGATTGGATAATGTTTGTTGGGTTGGTTTTTGTTGTGCACAATTTCCTAGTAACTTATTTGTAAGCATTAAATTAATTTTGTGCGTAATTTGGATTTTTAATGCGTAAAAACAGCATGTATGCAGCTTATCTAGACTGCTGGCTACAGCACAATTAATTATAATTTGTATTTATTTTGGCTGTAGTACTATCCTCACATGGGAGAATATTAAGCCGATCCTGGAAGAACACTATAGGATATACAGTAATAGGCTTTTCAGAACGCTAGCGGGATATCTGAAAGTTAAAACTGTATGAACTTAACTGAATAAAGATCAAAGGGCGTGAATTTCACTGCTGTTACAGGTGGTTAAGAACAACATGCTACTTACATATTCAGCTTTTTCATAATTAAACATTTGATTAACAGTCACAAAGTCAACACAATCGCGTAATTTATAGTGTTAAATTCAGTACCGAATGCAGCCGATTAACAGTTCCTATAGCTGGGGTGGAGCATGGCTGCATTAGACCCTTTCAAAGATATCATGTATGAAAAAAAAGAACACAATTAGGTTAATTTTGAGAGTCGGTGCAATAATTAATAAAGTAAACAAAAGTACAGTAGCAGATGTCAGTGTATATTAAAATGCAATAAACAGTTTTGTTTGAGTTGAGTGACACCCATCAAGCAAGTAACCAAGTCTGTCTCTGAGCCTAACAGGTGGTAAGAACAAACAAAGGGTTGGCATTTAAACTAAACGTGTTATTGTTATGGTTTTAAAATACATGTTCTTACCTCTGACATTTTCATTACTCCCTTATCACTGAATGCTACCCTGCCCATCACATTTCAGTGTCTATGCTAAAAGTCTAGCCTGGATGCAACCGAGTTATGGATCGTATGGCATTTACTGACTTGTAGCTTCAAACTGCACCACTGAAGTTAATTTAGTTGACATATTTTGTAAGGAACTTTTGTGCCTTTAAGCTTAAACCATTACTATTTTTTTTAAATGAATTACAATTCAATACATAATGCAATACATAACACATTAAAACTTCCACATACCCAAATCAGCAGAACACCAAATATTATAGTTGAGATGAATAACAATAAAAAAACTCATTACCTAAATCATCATTCCCCTTTTTCCTGAATGAATAAACAATCACTAATTTTAACATTTTGTTTTCTCTTTTCTCCCCCTGCTTCAATTATACCACCTTGCTGTTTAAGAGGCTTAAAACTAAAAGTGAACCTAAAACCTATGAGCCTACTGTACACAGTCACCCTCTGGCAAGTGCTGAAATATATTTTTTGTCTGCTTACGTGGTGCTTTTTAAAGACCAGTCTTCATAAACAGCAGTAAAAACCACAGAGTACTTCATACATTTCTGTGGTAGCACATTGGGAACTGAAAAAAACATTTAGCTGTTTAACATTTGAGTTTAATGGATGATGCAAAAAAAAGAACAACAACAACAATAGCAATAATAATAATAATAATAATAATAATAATAATAATAATAATAATAATAATAATACAAAGATTTATAACGGTACCATTCAGTAAAGTTAGTAAGAAAAACAGTTAAACAACATGACACCTTACCAATTAAGTGTACCTTTTGCAAAGTTTTAACAAGCTAATTGTGGAAGCCAGACAAAGTGTAGATTATTGAGTGTGCAATATCTTTTAGTTTGTCTCTAACATTATTTCAACTAAATAAAGACATTTCTATGTTAACCTATTTTCACATCAACAACACCTGTTGGGCCATATATTATGAGCCTGACAAATACAGTACCATGGCAACTGACTGAACACTACTGTAAGGTACTGGAGGGAAATGGTCAATGCTTTAAGTGGATATTCACTGAATCCAAGACCAATTGTTTGTTTTTTCTTTTCCAAATTAAAAGCCAAATATTTATTTTGAATAAATCCACGAATATGTAGGAGATACAAAATCTGGGATAAAAACATGACAGCCATAATTACAGTATATCTCCAAACAAATTTTAAATATCACCTCTGAAAGGAATCTATCAATTTTCCAAAACAGCCGATGCACTGATGTGCTTAAAAAAAGACTACAAAACTAAATGTCCAATAACACATTTAAAGCTATTGATAATACACTGAATTGCTTCTAAATTACTGAAAACTATAACATCAAATTAAAAGACATCATAGTATGCATAACTCCTCTAAAAAGTGTCTTACCCTATCTTTTTCTTGACTGGTGCCAAGTGGCAGTAAAAGCACAACTATAATCCATTTAATAACCAAACAAGTAAATCCAAGTAATGGATGGTTCATCTTTTGCAACAAAAACGTAACTTATTTGCAAAAAACAGTCCTGTATCTTGGTGTCCATTTCTTAGATTTTGTTTTTGTTAAGAAATATGATAGCATCCATATTCTTTGCTTTTAAAAGATGAACGGAACATGCTTACCATCTGCCCAGCCTTGCTGAACACCTGCTCGCTGGGAAGTGACGTTACTGGGCTGCTTAAGACGCTTCTGACCAAACAGACTACTTTAGGAAAGCGACCATGGTTGTTTTCTCACCATTCATGTGTGTGCAGTTACGTTTTTTGAACAGGGTATGAATGCGCATAAAGAAAACTCAAGCAGGCAGAGGAAGTGGTGTCAAAAGTAACACAAAAAAATAAAACAAAAATATGCACATGCTTGACCATCGACGGTAATCATTCGATACAATGGATCGATGCATCACCCAGGGCCTTAACAAACCCCAATCATTGTCTTAAGCACTGTTTGGTGTACTCAAATGTGTTCCACTACTTCCACATCAACATAAAAGTGTAGTTATAAGTAAATGCCTGTATTATCTGACATAAAGCCTTTCAAATCCTTTGCGACTAACCACAGCTACAGGTAGAAAAGAAAATAACATAATATTATTCGAATGAAACTCTTTTTTTGATAAGAACCTGTGAAACAAGAAGCATCCTAAACGAGCCACTCATTGACTTACACACCCTTTAGTGTGTATAAAGTAATGCTTCTGCATAACACCCACACCAACGGATCAGTTCCATTCCCAGGATAAGATATACTGGGGTTTATTTAGAACTGCAGTTTTCCGGAATTCCCCACCCTAATAGATAAAATCCAAGGTGTAAAAACTAAACATTTTCATCAATTTAAAAAAGACATGATTCTTCATTGTCACCTGATTTTTTGTACAAAATATGTTTTTTGCTGGTTTTTACACTACAGTATCTCGGGTAATTTGAGAGGTAATTAAGCTGTTTGGATCATTAAAATGCACACCAGAAGGTTTAGATTTATGAGCTACAGCTCTGCAGATCCGCATGACATGGGAACAAGCAAGCAACACTAACTCAGCCATTTATTGATACCTTCATGTTATGTAGTAGTCACGGAAAACATAAAAAGCAACTCTCTGATGCCATTCTACTTTTACAAAGTCTTTATAACATTCACATTGCTACCTACTGTACTCAAATGTGTTCCACATTAATATGAAGTAAATGTCTGTGTTTCACATGCAGGTAAAGACTTTCAAATCCTTTGGGACTAACCACAGCTACAGGTGGAATAGAAAATAATGTAATATTATTAGAATGAAACTCTTTTTTTTAGAAGAACCTGTGAAAAAATAAGCATGATGAATCCACAATCCAAAATGAGACACTTTTTCTAGTGTAACGTTCATTTTAATGCGTTACATTTGGAACAAACGCAAACACTAAACATCTCAGAACATCTTTCATCTGTATTCACAGTGCAACACTGGGTGCTGAAAAGAGATTTCCTGGTCTCAAGGCCAGGCTGGCAGACACGCCGTGAACAGACAGAGCACATCTAAAACACAATCTGTCAGCAACACAGCAACACCCTTGTCTCTTACCACTTCCTCATTAACCGTAATTTTAGAACACAGTAACTCCATCACCCATTGTCTCGCCATTTAGCATGTAAAAGTTCTGTCACATGAACAAGCCATTCAATCCCTTGGCTTACCCTTTTCTGCATTAATTAACTAAAAGAGATCCTTGGGGTTCCAAGAAATGGTGTTTAATAATGGGTGCCACAATTTGGGACCAGAAAGTCACTTGGTCATACAGAGCCAGTAAGGACTTCAACTGTTCCCACTGTATCCCAGCATGTAGCGTCAAGCCGATGTTAATAGATGTTAAATAAGTGACTCGGAACTGTAGTACTGAGTGCTCATAATATTGGAACATAAGAACATAAGAAAGTTTACAAACGAGGAGGCCATTCAGCCCATCTTGCTCGTTTGGTTGTTAGTAGCTTATTGATCCCAGAATCTCAACAAGCAGGATCCCAGGGTGTCAGCTTCAACAACATTACTGGGGAGTTGGTTCCAGACCCTCACAATTCTCTATGTAAAAAAGTGCCTCCTATTTTCTGTTCTGAATGCCCCTTTATCTAATCTCCATTTGTGACCCCTGGTCCTTGTTTCTTTTTTCAGGTCAAAGTCGTCCCCTGGGTCGACATTGTCTATACCTTTTAGGATTTTGAATGTTTGAATCAGATCGCCGCGTAGTCTTCTTTGTTCAAGACTGAATAGATTCAATTCTTTTAGCCTGTCTGCATACGACATGCCTTTTAAACCCGGGATAATTCTGGTTGCTTTTCTTTGCACTCTGTCTAGAGCAGCAATATCCTTTTTGTAACAAGGTGACCAGAACTGAACACAATATTCTAGGTGAGGTCTTACTAATGAATTGTAAAGTTTTAACATTACTTCCCTTGATTTAAATTCAACACTTCTCACAATACATCCGAGCATCTTGTTGGCCTTTTGTATAGCTTCCCCACATTGTCTAGATGAAGACATTTCTGAGTCAACATAAACTCCTAGGTCTTTTTCATAGTTCCCTTCTTCAATTTCAGTATCTCACATATGATATTTATAATGCAAATTTTTATTGCCTGCATGCAATACTTTACACTTTTCTCTATTAAATTTCATTTGCCATGTGTCTGCCCAGTTCTGAATGCTGTCTACTACTTTAGTTCTGAACAATAAAGGGCAAGGGGACTGCTGTGCTGCTCAAACCTGGCACTTCGGAAATGAGCATTAAACACTACTCTCCTACTCACTCTGGGAATAATTGAGGTTGAACTACTGTAGTAAGGAATTTAAGACGTGTGTCTCCTTTCAAGAGTGTCAGCTGTCAGTCATGGAACTATGAGTGGCAGGAGCCTCATTACTGTACAGGAATTAAACTAAAAGCCATTTACTGTTAAACGTTTTTTTTTTTGTAATCTATGTGGATTCTGGTCATTCACATTTAATGAGTCCTTTGGACTCGCTAATCAGCTCTTGTACTACTTTACCCATAAGGAACTTTTCAGACTAATTAATCAACATTTAGCTATCCAAGGCTGATAAACAGAACTACTGTACAAGTATTTGTATTTGAATGGCTCCATTTAGCAAACTGAAATACTGGAGCTGTACAAATAGTACAAATTTGCTGACATTCGTTTTCAAATTTCAGATTAACTTGACAAAAGAAATAAAAAGCTACAACAGGTTCCTAATACCATGAACTATGTGGTAGTCTGTAGGAGAGCTAGGAACCCGCTACAGTCTGGAAGCTACAGTATCTCAGTTACTAGTACTACACTATGTATTTTTTGATACGACAGAGGAAGAACACATTTCAGTTGGAAGATATGACTTAAGTGGCTGTAAAAGTGCAGCTGTTGAGGGAGGTCATAACGGGAATTAAAAAAAAAAAAAAAAAAACTCAGAGAATAAAGTGCTTTGAATCTTTAAATATGTCGTCTGGATGCAGGTTAACTTCAAATAAGTAAATCATAAAAGCTAACAGAAATGTAAACTGGATATGAATTTTCCAGTATAAACTTGTCTTGCTCTGTTTGATATGCATATGTTGAGAGCTCAGGTTTCCTACTTTCTCTTTTTCCCATACAGATAAAAGGCCTATATGCTGTTGTAACAGGGCGAGCAGCCCTGTACATTGTTTTGTTTATTTTAGTTTAGAACGGGGGTTCCCCCTCCGCCCCTGTGTTATTTTGTATTTGTATTATGATTTATTATTTACATGACGGCAAGCGCCGTATGTTTTATTGTTTTGTATTTTGACGGCATAGCTGATTTGTTTTGTAGCGTGGATGGGTAGTCCCATCCACAGAAGTAATTTAATAAACTTGTGCAGATTGTGGCCGAGGGGTAATAGAATAATTAATTGCAAGCTAGTTAAACCCCTCGGCCACGATATAAAAAGGCTGCAGCTCTCTAGCTCCAGGTGGGAGTTCAGAGAAGGAACGAGAGCGGAGAGAGCGAGAGTAGAGGGAAACTTGATTTAAAAGAACATAGGAACAGTGAAGGCAATCTGCCCAGCCTGACCTTTGTTTATGTATTTTTGTGCTCGTGATTTTGTTTTGTTTAACGTTTTATTTTGCTCTGTGAGCACAGTTTATTTCTGGTTTAAATATTTTATTTATTTTTGTTTGCTTAATAAAAACGGCAAACGCCACTTGAACTGCAGTACTTGCCCTGGTGTCAGTTTTTGTTCCTGCTTCTGCCGTGACGTCAACGCTCAGTCACCCTGCCACAGCTGTATAAACAGGTCAGTGACGAATAGCAATACAAGTGTTCAATGTTCTGTATGTTTTTAAACATAGAAACAGAAAAGAACATGTCTAAATCTGCCACACAAACAAACATTATAATTTGGGTGTCTGATTTTCGGGTTTTACCAGATCTAACCCGAAAATCAGACGCCCTAATTATAATTTACCCTCAAATGCACAACTCAGGTACCAAAGCAATTAGTAATCTGTCACATCTGATAATAAACTGCAGTGTCTCAGAAAGGAGTTTGCTTGTGTTTTAATTATTGTAATATTCCATGTAGCCCACAGCTGAGTATAGGCTATGAAAGAATATCTGTTTATGATGCCTTGTTAAATCCCAATTAATAAAACATGACACAAATCAGAAAACGTAGGCATTAGTCACATGTACAGTATGTGTTTAAGAAACATGTACTGTAAATGACGCAGCCAGCACACCTACAACAGGCAGACACAACTAAACAAACGTTCTCACTTAGCTTCCCTATCAGGCATAATATTGCAACCTGTTGACACTTCTGTCCCAACGTCACTGAAACGAAGAAAAGTGCATTCACTAAAACTATCAAATGATATTCTAGTAAATGGCATTTCAGCACACCCTGTAATGCTGGCTCAAGGTCAAATGAGTATGTTGCTCAATAAGACTTATGTAACCTTGAACAGGTGTCCAACTAGCCCCAAGAGAGCCTTTGATTATCCTATAATAAAAAATGTTAAAAATAAAATACAGCTCAATACTATTGTATATGTAAACAAACAATTTTGGACAAATAATGTCTGTGTTGATGATCAGAAAGTTAATGACATGATAGCTAATGACATGATGAGGAACATGATTGAAGTTTTTAAAGTCTTAAAAGGAGTTGACCTAGTTAGCCCAAGCCATGACTTTAAGCCAAGTACTGAAACCAGGACCAGAGGACACAGCTAGAAATTAAGTGGAGATAGAGAGTGGTGAGGGTATAGAGATGCTGTTGAGGCAGAAACACCCAGATCCTTTAAGACCCGCCTTGACAAAGTTCTGAGATCAATCAGCTACGAGGAACCGGAGAAAATTAGATGGACTGAAAGGACTCTTGTTCGTAAACTCTCATATTTTTATATTATTTAAAATATCTGATAGTATTCGTTTTTGGGATAGGTTTGCTTTTTCTCCAGCTAAGTTTTCTCCACTTTTTTGAAAGTAGGTAAAAGTCGGTTAGTATTTCTAAAGAAGAAATAAAAACATGGGGTGGAAGCAAGAAAATGCAGCAAGAGCTTAGTAACTGTCTTGAGTGTCACCACAGAAAAGGGGGACAGAAGCCACTGTGTATCTATCACTACAGTGTAATGAAAGTAAATTGATTTCAATATAAGTAGCAATGTGTGCAAATACAGTAGCCTTCAGGTAGTTTTTAATGTGCAGCAATGGTCCAATAGCAAATCATCTTGTGTTTTTCTATTTCATTTATTATTTTTTTTAAAGAAAATGGTGTCTGAGTAGCCAAATATTTAAAATTGCAGTTATATTTAACTCTTTCAAGTGTAGACCTATAATATATCATATTGTATGATTTATTTACATAAAGGACTCCAAATATATTTGATTATATGTAGTGGGGTTGACATGTTCTGGTTTTGGAATTGTCTGGAATAAATAACACAGTACCGTTTTTTTTTTTTGAGGAAATGACAATCCTCCTCATTATATCTGTAGTACTTTAAAGTATGCAAGACAGCTGTACATTTAAAATATTTCAAGTGAGACCGCATGCCTGCGAAAATACCACATGTTCTTAACAGTCCCTGTTCAGTTTTCTGCCCCTTATCCCTAGAATTGTCTGCTGCTTCAGTTTTTAGAAAATAAACCTATGCCATTCTAACCTTCTTCACTTAAGATGTCTTGCATTGTTAATGTTGATATTAGATTCAGGTATAGATTATTATAAACAGCTGTTCAATACAAGATGCTGTTCATATAGTTTGAGACAATACACAACACTATTAAAATGACTGCTTAGCTTTTAACAACTACAACGTGTAAGACAGAGTTAATATTATCCAAGAATATCAGCCACAGTAACATAACAGGCTATACTTGGTTAACAGCACTTTGTTTTAGTTTTTCCAGTATGGTAGCAAAAGTGCCTGGTATTAAATATGCAATATCCTGTAACTACTATTAAAGAACATTAACACATACTGTGAAGCATGCATTCCTCAGTGCTCTATTAAAACATTCTGTCGATGCTGGGTAAAGAAAGAGTGTTTACTTTATTTGAGCCTCTGCGCGGGGCAAATATCACTTTTAAGTTGGTGGGCAAGTCTGGTCCTGGAGGCCCCATTCCACTGGAGCGGGGTGGTTGCTGGAGCGGACATTTCCGGCCCACTCTTTCACAGCACTGAGAAGACCCGAGCACGGTTTTATTTTTCTTAAATACATGTTCGGCCATGAAGTTTGCACAAAAGCCTTTTTTTTTTTTTTTTAAAGGGGTGACAAATACAGATGCAGTCACTTTACAGTATTTTCCATTATGCAAAAAAAAAAAAAAAAAAATATATAGTCTCCCGATTGTGGAGCTGCATTTGTGCTATATAAAAATGTGAGAAACGTCATCAGTGTGCCCATCTGTCTGCTTTACTACATAGCCTATATTGTTCTTATACAGTTCTACAGCTATGCCCCAATACAGCGATGTGAACACCCTTTAGATTTTCTGCACTCTTAAGGATAGTTTATACAAGGGTGGTCCGTTAGCCCCGTTGAGACTCACTCATATGTGTTTTTGGGTTGCTTTGAGCTCCCTATGAGATAATCAGATACAAACAGTATCCAGTATAAAGCTAATTTGATATAAATCATATGCAAAGTTTGATATAGATGACACTGTACACGACATCGTAGGAACCTGTTAAAAAGCTGTTAATTGCAAGATGATAGCATACTGAAAGTACATCAACTGGTAATGAAAATAATCAAATAAAAGGGGGTACGAGGCTCAATTCTGTGATTCTTCTATTTTTAAGGTACTACAAAAAATGCATTCCAATGGGGAATTTTAAGGCAAAATTCAAACAGCATATGTTGGCACTAACAAGATCAATAACATAATGACTTTCTGGGTCTGGTCTATACCATTGCATGGTGATCGAACTTGCTGAACATTAACCAAAAACACTAGAAAATAATTAGAGACTGCCCTGTTAGCCTTCATACTGCAGAGCACCAGAATGTTTAAATAACATACCCCTTTGTTAATATGTCATACATAAAGTGAGTCACGTGGTTGGCATGTGACAACTCAAGAAGTCATTCTGTTCAAGTGAAGCACAACACCTAGCACCAGCCTCAGACTTGAAATAATGATGCTCTTTAAGAAATTCTGAGAATACAGTCTGCCATTGTGGGATTTTAAGTATTTATCATAATCTACCTAAAGTTCTACTGTAGTAGTTTTTCTTAAAGACTAATTGGTATGAATTTGGCATTACATGAACCTTGTTATGTGTTCCTGTAAAATAGAGAACATAACCTTTTGCTCTTTGAAATACCGCTGACATACAGGTGCTGTATAAATGATAAATGTACATGATTGTTGTTATAATATAAGTGTGTGGGGGAAGGGGTATGGTTGTGCTCCATGGTGTACAACATAACTTATGTCATGTATATCTTTCAAGTGTTGCAAGCATATCTTGAGACAGAGAGAAGCCCAAACTATATCAGTCCGAAAAAGTGGAGAACAAGTTGTGTAGGATTGGATATGATACGGGATACTTCAGTTTTAGTGCTCAAGACAGTATTACGGTATTCATTATCATTGATTTACTATGGAATACTGAAAAGGTGTTTTTTCGGATTTCAGTTGTCGACACTAGCAGTACATGGTACTATAGAGTCAAATTTAGAATTTAGCAATGGTTTTAATACTATTTTTACAGTTTGAATTGAAAAGAAAAACTGCCATGAAATGTGTTTTTTAATTGTTTCTTCCAAATTGATATGGATAGCTTATTTTGACTTCTACATATAGTTGCGTTTTTGTCCAAGATATGGATTAGGCTGTGAAAACAATGACCTGCTCAAGTGGCTTGCAGTTACTGAAATGCAGTGTGGTCTTCAAGTTCTGAAACCCCCTAGTGGTTTGTACAACAGCAGTATTCATAAGGCCTTTCAAGTATTTATGTCTGAATTACTAGAATTATCCTTCACTGTTGACAACGTAAGGTGTTAAAAGGGCTAAGGTGTATTGCAGAGATCAATCATGCATTTCAGAAGCCAAAATACTTTTATTGTAAGTGGTCAAGTAAAGAGAACAAAAAAAAAAAGATAAGAATCAACAGATACATCATGAATGTTGAAGCATTTTTCCATTTTAGGCTTTTCAAAGGCTTTTTGGTCTTATATGAGCTGGAAATATATAAATGTTTAGTATTCAGTTAAGTGCATGTGTTTTGTTGTAGTCTAGCAGTTGTATAATTAGTTTGAATTGTTAATTTTAATGCATCGTTTTTACTGGTCCATAATAGTAGTAATATGTTGCCTAAATCTGGAACATTTTGTTCATTGGGATTCGATCAGACAGATTTGTTTGTCAAAAGACTACAGTACATCATTGGTTCGTCCTTCCTAAAAATGTAAATTCTAGCATGCAGTTGTAAAATGTAAAAATTATGGCCATAAGTTTTGCATCACCCTATATAATTAACTCATTTTGCTTCATAAAGTTGAATGAAACCTGCTGAATAATGTTACGTTAACATATTGAATTATATACCGCTTTGTAGTTTTCCATATACTTAACGAAAAACTGACAAATTGAAAAAATTGAAAAATTTCAATCTTACATGAAATACTGTACTACTATTATGGCTTCTGGTAGACTTTTGCAATATCATTTTGTAGTTCCTTTCATATCTAAATTATGTTTTATAGTTTTGTTATTTTTTATTTTGTCTCAATCCTAAAATTCTATTCAATTGAATTTCAATGTTGTCGTTCTGAGGAATGCTTTTAAAAACTATATATATTATATATATATATATACTGTATATATATAATTTGAACCAGAAACTCATTAAAGATGACAATATTAGCAAAGAGACAAACATGAAAATAGGTCAGTTATCATAATAAAGTTATGTATTCACTTTATAATATTGTTGCATATTTGGACCGAAACTTTAGATTTCCACTTGTTTTGGCTAGGCAGGCAGAAGGACTCTTACTGCGTTCTGTAAACTAAGAATGTGGTGGCTGGGGTTAAAGGTCCTTGGAGTGAGTATTTGATTGCAAACAGCAGTCGCTTGTCAATGTAATGAAGATAATGTTGCTATGATAACCATCATTAATAGGCCAAGAGAGAAGTCATGCAGCCATGAATTACAAAATGATTTGCCTTGCTTGAGGCAGTTTCTTTATTTAACATTTCATGTCCTTTTTGTTTTCTTTCTACACTGTTTGGGTGCGAGACAGAATCTTAGGGGGGATTTGTTCAAACGTTCCGTCAAGCATACCACGTTTTCTATTGTGTTTAATTCTTCCCCACCCCTCTTAGTAATCTACTTAGTTCATATATGGACAGATGATTCAACTACCATAATAAAAAATGCATGCTTAAAAGTATAGTAGAATACCCAACACACTCTAAATAAGCCTATAGTGGATGATCAGTCCAGCAAGAATGAAAATTACCTGCATGTCTCGTGTGAATCACCTTGGATAGGAAAGCTTATTTATTTGTATTAATATTAATTAAAATATTCATCACATTTGAGTACCATTACCGTACAAATGTAAGTGGGAAAAATAAAAAAATACTAACTTGAGATCATAAAAAGCCTCGATCTGGTAATGAACACAGTTGGGCAAATAAAGTGATGCCTACCTGCAAGATATGGCACATACGCCACTTCCGTTCTCAAAGATAAAAAACCGGAATCCTTGAACAACCTTATGCTTGTTTATTTTGGTTGTCAGAGGTCATACTGTATTTTGTTAAAGCGATCAGCGACCTGTAGCTAAAAACTGAATATTTCAGTCTTTCTGCTTTATGTATGATAGCATTGCTTTTTTGACTGCACCAGTTTTTCATTACATTTGCCTATAATTATAAGTTTCCATCCTGGTCCTGGAGAGCCCCGTCCTGCAGCTTTTCTAGGTGTCTTTACATCATCAGTGGTTAAAGATCTGGAACACATGTTAATCTTGACTAATTTAGCCACTAATTGGTTCAATTAAGTAACTGAGAGCTTGGCTGGAATGAAAACCAGAAGACCCTGTAGCTCTCCAGGACCAGGGCTGGTGACCCCTGCATTTTTGTGTGGTTGAAAAAAAAGTGTTTGCTGAAAAGTATTGTGTTATTTTTTTAAATGCTTTTTATTCAGTTTAATACACATTACTCTACTCTAAGACATGTGACTATGCTTAGTAATCAGAAAGAAAGTTATGAAATAGTCAAGATACAACTGCACTCACTGGTGTTGTTAAATACAAGCATTTGTACTTCCGATGATAGGATGCATTTTCTCCTTTGATACTAAAACATACAGTAAGGAAGTTTTCAAACTTGGGTTCAAAAGGACTGCCTCCTACACACAACATGACATCTAATTCTAACCAGAAAACCTAAATAAGTAACTTGTCCCTGTTGCATTTGATTAATTTCCATGCCTTCCCTTCAACATCTCCACCCTTATCTTCCCACTGGTCCAATCTATTATGAGGGTCTACAACCTTGTCACACTGACCAGGTTTCTTGCATTCATGGTGCCTAATTCAAATTCATTCTGTTGCCTGGGTTTGTACTTAACTATTGAAAATGGTAAGGACTTACCAAGTACAGGATGGGATTCTAAACTCTATCTGCCAAGAACAATTAATGATGTTATAGGCCTTTCAGGCTTTCAATTAAATATAAAAGGTCTGGTATACTCTTTAAAGATAAAGAGAAAATAAGAGACTACTTCACTATTTATGAAAATTAATGCTGCAGGCATTCACAGTGTTTTTAGTGGCCATTATCTCTAAAAAGCACAACATTTCTAATAACCAAATAAATAATGCTTCAGGGTCTGTTATGTGGAAGTTTAAGAAATATACTTTATTGCCCTGATCTTGAATCATCTAAAAGGTTTTAGAAATAGATCCGCCTGTGTTTCTGTGATGAGGATTTGTCAGTCTTAAGCTATGCATAATGCTTCACAGGTTGCAGATATAATGTAATTGGGGAAAACAATGGGAGTTCAAGTCTTCCTACTCCCATTGGGTGCCATGAGCAGCTGATCCCAAGGGGGAGTCATTTAAGTCCCTGTTCAATACAGAGACCTTGCCTGTTATACAATAGGGGCGCATGCAAGTCAGCAATGGTAACAATTAACCCCACATCTGTAATTTACAACAGTAAAGTATTCCCCTTTTAAGTGCTCCGACAGTTCAGCATTTTCTTTGATCAACAGCTGTCACTTAAACACAGAGGTATTTTCTCCCTTAAATGTATGTTTGTAATTTTGAGTTATTTTATGAAATTTGTACAATGGGAGGGTGTGAGGCTGCTGCTAGTTTATTTGAATGAAAAAAGATAGCTCTTGTATTGTGATAAAAGTATTATAATACAGCTGTTCAGTCTGTAACACATTCTTAATAAATAGGTTATGTATTATGCATTATAACTAGTAGACAGTATACAGTATTAATAGACAGTATACAGTATACAGTATAATCTTCTCTCATGAGTATTTGGAAAACAAAAGATAAAACTAAAAACGCTAAATTTTCAAAAGATAGTTTGAGTTTAACTTTTCTTATGCCATATTTTCAAAAGTGCCAAATAACAAAATAAACAAAAGCTGTGATAGCATTAAACAATGCCACACAGTCAGCACTGTTTTTCTTATTCTGTCCTTTTTAAAAACCTCCATAAATATAGAAGAACCATAATTACAATCACATCCTAGGGTTAGTTATACCCTTTGAGCTCCTGCTGGAAAAGGAAAATATTCTTTTCCATCCCCTACCAGAGGTTCAAAGAGATGCAGGTTTATTTAGCCAGTCATCAGATAAGGCCCTGATTCAATAATTCAAAATACATTGTGTATTTAAAACATCAGCACTGCAACTTCTAAAGATTTGCAATGCATTTTTTTCATATAAAACTCTCATTCTACACTACAGCTCCGCAACAAAAAGTGGCAAAGCATCCTTCCAAAGTAATGCAAAACACATATTATGCAATATACTGTTAAAATGCAAGAAAACAAAGGGATGCGTCATAATTATTTGACTTCTAAACATATACATATGTTTGTGCTTTCCCACAGGTTTTATGCAGCACACTAAGGCTCTATCCCTGAGTCACAAAAGAGGTGAAACTTATATTACAGCAATTTCTTTGTGAGTAAATTACAGAAACCATCCCTTCATTTAGCAATTGATTCTCAGGTAAGCAATATCATTTCACAGGATTAGTAACCGACAGGTAAACAAACATTCACTTCCTGATAGAGAGCCTGTTATGTAATTTAAATAAAAACAGGTATTTCAGCTAAGGAGTGTTTCCAGATAACAACCAGTCCTACCCAGGCTGCATACCACATTTTCACACCGCTTTTAAATGAGCATTAATATAGCCAACAATGTGACAGATGGTGTTGTATCTTTATTCTAGGGAAAAAAAAATGAAATTTGTGATTAATGTTCTAACTTTAGTCTGCCCTTTAGCTCAAAGACTGGTCTTTTGTTTTCAGCTAAATTAGCTAAAAGCTGTAGAAAGTATTTGACCGCTTACAGTTTTGGCAGAAAGACCGGTCAGCTGTTTTTTGTACCTTCTCGACTAAGTAACATTTGTCTATAAAATTCTGAAAGGGGGAGTGGTTTTGTGCTGTTTTTATCATCTCATATTAGAATTTACAATAGATTGTTTTCCAACCTTCTTTCTGGGCTGTTTTACAAACAAAATCAAATTGTAAATTTGTCACACACAGAACCAACAAAAAGGCAAAAATGTTCCTGTGTAATTAATTATGTTAAGTTATTTTTATTTTATTTTTATTTATTTTTTTACACAGTGGTAAATCAGTCAATATTTACCATGCCTGAAACAAATTCAAGTTTCCAGTTCCAGTTCCAGTGGCAACTGGCAATTCTTTACTTAAACTGGACTATGCTTCAAAAATAATTCTGTAATCTGTGCTGTGGCCTGGCCATTCATGAATTCAAGTTGTGATACAATTAATAGATCACACTGTATATGGCAATAGCAGTGTTGTAGCAGGATGATTCAGTATGTTTCCAGCTGTGTATATTCTGCAGGAAGTCACCATTGTCACAATTAACAATAATAAAACATTCTGTTCCAAATAAGATTTACAGTAATAATGACACTATATCAGTAAAACTTTCAACATAAATGTCAATAATGGGTTTCTATATCTATATTTAAATGTAAATAACACAGGTGCATTACTGTCCATCTGTCATCAAAAGGAATCATACAACCAATGGCCGCTCAGTACATTCAAATACTGTATACACTGTTCCAGCTTTTTGATATTTGTTTTTCAAACAACCCCCCTCCCCTCCTTTTAAAGGAAATACCAGAACCATCGGGGGAGCCAAGACATTTACCCAGACACATCCTTGCTGAGGTGATGTACCTTACCCGACATCTCCTGAATTGCGCAAATCTAACATGTTATCAGCAAGAGCAAAATGTCCAGAGACATTTCCAAAGAGAAACCGAAGGTGGCAGGGATCCACCAAGGTGTACTGTGTATAAATACGTGTTATACTAGCATCACAAGTGCACCACATACAAGTTTAGCCCTAAAACAAGTTTAGTTTTGCATGCTTACACTCAGTATTTCCTTAAATATTCTACCAATGCAACAAAACAGAAGGCAGGCAAATTGTTTCATAAACATTTCTTATATTACTTACTATAACAGGCAGTTTTATTTTTTCGATTATTTTAAAATGCATGCGTAATACAAATAACTTCCACTTCATGTGTCAAGCTGCGTTTATTTGGTCTCTCTCTCAAAATAACAACAGCAACAAAAACCAGATGTTTTTTTTCTTTTAATTATATACCGGCAACAGCAGTAATATTGTACTCACCTCCGTTAAAAAATTATCCATGCTTTTTGCTTTTTTGTTAATCCAGATATATTACAGTCTGCAAAAGTCCGGCTGGACTATACGTTAATGGTGTATATAAAACATGAATGAAGAGTCAACTCCGACATTACCAGTTACTAACAGTCTTCTCCAGAGCAAAAGTCAGAACACAAAACATCTACAGAGAATCCTTTGTTTCAGAAGTTCCTTATGGGCATTTACAAAAAAAAAAAAAAAGTGGCACGTTTCGTTTCTCCACCTATGGAACAATATTATCCTCTCAGTTTTAAAATACTCTTCAGTCAAGTGTCACAACACAATTCGATTTAAAGGAAAATAAAAATGTTTTCTGTATAGCACTTTGTCTCACTATGCTAAACACATGCACACATTTTCACATTGTCAAGTACTGAAGTATGTATGTAGTTCTCAAGGCAAACTCAGGGGCTGACTGCCGTGCAACTTGGAGCTCCACCCAGGACGTTTTGAAATTTAAACCAATCTCCTGAATAAATCACTTTGCTCCGCCCGTGGGGAGTCGGAACACACAGCTTCTGTTGCCTTGCTAGTTCTTGGTCCAGCTAAACACGTAATATGTACTAATACTGTATAAACTACTAAGAATGAGCATTTATACTTGTAGTACCGCTGATTCAAATTAGTTAATACTGAAAGTAAACAGCTGCTATATTGGCAGCGTTTTCATGTTTGTCTTTATACACATTGTCTATGTTTCTAAAAAAAAAGAACGACAAATAAAGCATAATTTGACTTTTTCCCTCCTCTAAACGCTACATAGTATTTATCAGAAATTGTGTTGCCAAAGACCACAATTCAAACATTTTATTATCATGGCTTTTTAAATTTTGTATCACAATTATTATTTATTTTTTAGCAGATGCCCTTATCCAGGGCGACTTACAATTGTTTCAAGATATCACATTATTTTTACATACAATTACATTATTTTTTACACATTATTTTTTACATACAGTTACCCTTTTGTATAGTTGGGTTCTTACTGGAGCAATCTAGGTAAAGTACCTTGCTCAAGGGTACAGCAGCAGTGTCCCCCATCTGGGATTGAACCCACAATCCTTCAATCAGAAGGCCAGAGCCCTAACCACTACTCCACACTGCTGCCCCCAATAACTCAACAAAACAGCAACTGTACAGTATAAGTTTACATCAAGTAGATGCTATTGGAAAAAACTGCATGCAGTTCAAAGCTAATATACTGTTCCTGGTTTAAACAAAACGCCAGACTGTTAGGAAGTGATTTAGGACAAGGATTGAAAACCTCTGAGATAATTAGTATAATTCTGTGAGGGAGGGGGGTCATTAATGACCCCTTCTGCTTCTCAGCTCCTTCAATTTGGTAAGGAGAGGCAACTACCTTCCTACCAACTGATGGTTTATTTTCTTTTAAGAATTGTAATATATATTTATTTATTTTTATTTTATTTATTTATTTCTTAGCAGGCACCCTTATCCAGGGCGACTTACAATTGTTACAAGGTATCATATTTTTACACACAGTATGTATTTACAAATCTCAGATAAATTAGCTGGCTTGGTCACAATGTTCAAAATATAGATGGGAACTATATGACCGACTGAAACTTATTTTTAGGACCCATAAGATAGAGTACAGTAGAGGCAATATATAATGTAATAATACCACAAGGCACATGGAAGTAAAAAAAAAAGCATGTTTATATCAGTCAAGTAATGTTATAAAAACTAATATTTTCAGTGCATGCTATTTTACATAGTTGTAGAGAATACAGATTTGTTTTTTAAATGTAGTGTTACTATATTTTTTTAAACGGTCTAACTATTTTTCTCAAACTGTGTTTTCCTTTGAAAGAGACTTCTCATAAAAATGTTTAATGTTTAATTTTATAAATTACTTTTCAATTTTGCTGACAGTGCTAAACGAGTACTGAGAACTATACCTTAATACTATACCTCTCCAAACAATTCAAATCTCTTCCCAAACCAAAAAATGTGGTTCCTTCCACTGTGTGGTGTGGCTGTTACATCCATGTCATCATACAAATCAACCTACACAGTAATTACTTGTCAGAAAGGCTGGGAAACAACCATTTACACAGAGACAGCAGGTCAGTATAAAGATAAATAAAGGTATACAATACAGATCTCTTTCCATTTTCAGCAAGTCCTGACAATCCATTGCCATGGCTCTAAATAAACCATTACAACCTTTAATATTTTTATTTGCATACTTGCCGACAGCATTTTTCTTAATTAGCAACATTGTTTCATAAGACAGTACTGTGCAAAAGTTTTAGGCAGGTGTGAAAAAATGCTATAAAGTAAGAATGCTTTCAAAAATAGACATGTTAATAGATTATATTTATCAATTAACTAAATGCAAAGTGAGTGAACAGAAGAAAAATCTAAATCAAATTCATATTTGGTGTGACAACCCTTTGCCTTCAAAACAGCATCAATTCTTCTAGGTACACTTGCACAAAGTCAGGGATTTTGTAGGCATATAGTCAGGTGTATGATTAAACAATTATACAAAACAGGTGCTAATGATCATCAATTCAATATGTAGGTTGAAACACAATCATTAACTGAAACAGAAACAACTGTGTAGGAGGAATAAAACTGGGTGAGGAACAGCCACTCTCAGCTAACAAGGTGAGGTTGCTGAAGACAGTTTACTGTCAAAAGTCATACACCATGGCAAGACTGAGCACAGCAACAAGACACAAGGTAGTTATACTGCATCAGCAAGGTCTCTCCCAGGCAGAAATTTCAAGGCAGACAGGGGTTTCCAGATGTGCTGTCCAAGCTCTTTTGAAGAAGCACAAAGAAACAGGCAACGTTGAGGACCGTAGAGACGAGTGGTCGGCCAAGGAAACTTACTGCAGCAGATGAAAGACACATCATGCTTACTTCCCTTCAAGCAATCGGAAGATGTCCAGCAGTGCCATCAGCTCAGAACTGGCAGAAAACAGTGGGACCCTGGTACACCCATCTACTGTCCGAGAAGTCTGGTCAGAAGTGGCCTTCATGGAAGACTTGCGGCCAAAAGCCATACCTCCGGCGTGGAAACAAGGCCAAGCGACTCAACTATGCACGAAAACACAGGAACTGGGGTGCAGAAAAATGGCAGCAGGTGCTCTGGACTGATGAGTCAAAATTTGAAATATTTGGCTGTAGCAGAAGGCAGTTTGTTCGCGAAGGGCTGGAGAGCGGTACACGAATGAGTGTCTGCAGGCAACAGTGAAGCATGGTGGAGGTTCTTTGCAAGTTTGGGGCTGCATTTCTGCAAATGGAGTTGGGGATTTGGTCAGAATTAATGGTCTCCTCAATGCTGAGAAGTACAGGCAGATACTTATCCATCATGCAATACCAAGAGGGAGGCATCTGATTGGCCCCAAATTTATTCTGCAGCATGACAACGACCCCAAACATACAGCGAAAGTCATTAAGAACTATCTTCAGCGTAAAGAAGAACAAGGAGTCCTGGAAGTGATGGTATGGCCCCACAGAGCCCTGATCTCAACATCATCGAGTCTGTCTGGGATTACATGAAGAGAGAGAAGCAACTGAGGCTGCCTAAATCCACAGAAGAACTGTGGTTAGTTCTCCAAGATGTTTGGGCCAACCTACCTGCCGAGTTCCTTCAAAAACTGTGTGCAAGTGTACCTAGAAGAATTGATGCTGTTTTGAAGGCAAAGGGTGGACACAACAAATATTGATTTGATGTAGATTTTTCTTCTATTCACTCACTTTGCATTTTATTAATTGATAAATATAAACTATTAACATGTCTATTTTTGAAAGCATTCTTACTTTACAGCATTTTTTCACACCTGCCTAAAACTTTTGCACAGTACTGTATGTCTGTGGGATTCAATGAAAAATGAATACCAAGATCTAATTACTGTAGCAGGAATGTTTACTGCATTAACTTGTTTGTGGACTGACTGACCCTCGGGTTATATTTTATTAATAGCAAGACTAGTCTGGTTAGGGTAAGGATGTACCTGTTGTGTATATATATATAAAAGAAAGCTATGTCAAAGTTACACCCAACAAAAGAGTGTTATCCTAGCTAACATATTTCATAATCTCACACTTCTAACCCGATCAATGTAGTGAATTTAGCATTACATTCTCTGCTGTCCCTCGGGGCACAACAGCAGCTGGCAAAATAATACATTTCTATATGCCAAAATGTTTTATTATAGCCACCATGGGAGATAGATAGTGGTGTTAATATAATAGCAAATCAACAATGCACACTAACGGGGCTCCCGAGTGGCGCATCCGGTAAAAACACTCGCTAGAGTGCAGGATCCGCTCTATAGCCTGGACGTCGTCGGTTCGAGTCCAGGCTATTCCATAGCCGACCGTGGATGGGAGCTCCCAGGGGGCGGCGCTTAATTGGCCGAGCATCGCACGTGGGACGGGAGCTCCCAGGGGCGGCGCTTAATTGGCCGGCGTCGTCCGGGAGGGAGGGTTAGGTCGGCCAGGGTGTCCTCGGCTCACCGCGCACCAGCGACCCCTGTAGTCTGGCCGGGCCTGGCTTGCCTGGCCGGGCGCCTCCGGGCTTGCCTCTAAGCTGCCCAGAGCTGCGTTGTCCTCCGACACTGTAGCTCTGAGGTGGCTGCACAGTGAGTCTGCAGAGTGTAAAGAAGCGGGCGGCTGACGGCACACGCTTCGGAGGACAGCGTGTGTTCATCTTCGCCCCTCCCGAGTCAGCGCAGGGGTGGTAGCGGTGAGCCTAAAAATAATTGGTCAATCAATCAATTTGTGTCCATAGCTTGTTAGAAAAGTATCTTGGGGACAGTATTATTATTTCTACAAAGACATCCTAAAGAGGATATTGTTTCAACTGCAGGAGCTTCTGAGTCATGATCCAGATAGTTTTAGGCTGCATACCAGTCGTTTTTTTTTCTTCTTCTCAACAATGGAATATAAATTGTATTGGTGCTCTCTCTGTTATGCGCTTGTAACATGATATTCCCTGAAGACAGACTAAAGTCAACCGCTACTTTTATTCTGACAAATTATAGTCATAGAAAAGGTTCAGATTTCACTGGCCATGAGGTAAAAAAAAAAAAGGTAATCTGAATATCAAAAAAATGGGTTTGGGCTAAAACAATGTTGTGATGTTGTTTTTATTTTTGATAAAAACACATGTGGAAAATATTTCAGACAACATG
This sequence comes from Acipenser oxyrinchus oxyrinchus, assembly GCA_030684275.1. Lineage (NCBI taxonomy): Eukaryota > Metazoa > Chordata > Actinopteri > Acipenseriformes > Acipenseridae > Acipenser > Acipenser oxyrinchus. The sequence goes on from CM060250.1 coordinate 14,074,528, forward strand.
TAACATCAAGGTATCATGTTGTCAGTATGGGCTGAAGTGTTTTTCTTTGAATAAGTATGTGTTACCCTTGATTCAGACAAAAAAAATTAATTCAGAAATAAAAATCCTTGCAAAGACTATAATAAATATTGTTCAAAATATGCTCATGTGAATGTTACATACCAATATGACAAAATAAGTCTGACTTGTGTGTCACGAGGGACTATACAGTAGTTGGGGTTGTGCACGGTATGCTTTGTTTTGCTTTTGTATTTATTATATTTAGTTAGTTTGGTTTTTGCACTTATGCTTCACATTGTATTTTCTTTTTTACCCAAAGAGAGGCATGTTGTTGCTTATTTTGTATTGCTGTGTTATGTATTTATTTGTTTAGTATGTTTATTATTTGTAATACAGCACAGGTGAATAAAAGGAGAAAATAGTCCCATTCCTCAAAGTCCAAATGCAGCCAGGTGTTTTCCATTTGCACCAATTAACTATCGTTGTCAGCCCATTATAAAACGGGAACTAAAAGTACAGGAAGGGGATGTGTGGTTCCAGGGGGAATTGAATGGAGGACACAGGAAGTCTTGAGCTAAATATACGCCTTACACTGGGATAAACCAATGGATTAGGAGGTTCTTGGATCAGTTACCTTCAACTTTACCTTTTCTTGTTAGCGTTTCTACCGGGACAGTGTTTAGCAACTTGGATTAAGTATTGGACCTGAAACTGTTTTTTAGGCCTTTTTGAGGCCCAGGTGAATATATTGTGTGGAGTTGAATAATCTTAATAATAATAATAATAATAATAATAATATCCCCCTGAAGTCACAAGTAGCCTGCTAATGTTTTATGGAAGGTTTTAGTGGTTTTACTTGACACTGTTTTTGGTGTTTTTAGGATAACTTTTGAACTGGGATATGCTGAAAGGTGTTTTGAAGGGGGGGTTTGTAAATCCTCTCAAAGTAAGCTGTATTCAGTTGTGTCATTTCTGGTGTTAAAACAATCCATTATTTTTTCTTTTACTTATCTGTTTCTGTACATTCATTGGGAAGGTCTGGGTGGTCAGTTTGAAATCCAAAACAACCTGTGTGCAAAGGGTTATTATTATTTTATTATTTATTTATTAGCAGACACCCTTATCCAGGGTGACTTACAATTGTTACAAGATATCACATTATTTTTTACATACAATTACATTTTTTTTACACTATTTTTTTTTACATACAATTACCCATTTATTCAGTTTTTTTTTTTACTGGAGCAATATAGGTAAAGTACCTTGCTCAAGGGTACAGCAGTAGTGTCCCCCATCTGGGATTGAACCCACGAACCTCACTAGAATCATGTGTGCCAATTTTTAGTTCAATCGGATTAGTGGTTTCAGAGACAAAGGTTTTTGTAAGCCAGTTTTGTATGTTGATGATGTCTTCCAACGTGGTCGCCATGTTTTTTATTGTAGCAACTTCCCTTGACCAAATCTTAAACAATCATACTAGGATCATCTGTGCCAATTTTTGTTTCAATCGGAATAGCGGTTTGGGAGAAGATCTTTATAGTTTGTGATTATGACGTCTGTACCATATGATTATGATGTCATGCAGCATGGCCGCCATACCACACAACCTATCAGCTTCTTACAAACACCAGTTAATCTTGAACTATCCCTTAACAACTATACCAACTTTCAGGACTCTGCAATAAGTGGTTTTCGAAAGACAAATTTTTACATTTAGGCAAAAAAATTTTTTTAATCCAATATGGCGGCCAAACCATGTGACCTATGACATATGTTCAATTAACATCTACCAACTTCCCATAAGCATCTACCATCTTACCCAATTTTGTCAGTTTTTGAGCAACTGTTGGTGGAAAGAATAATAAGAATAATCCCAGCAATAACAATAGGCTTCCCAGCCCTATTGGCCTGGAAGCCTAATTATAAAAATGTATACTTGCCTGGAATAACAGTAGTAGACTTTGACACATGTACACCTGTATTTTTCAAAGAGCAGCTTCATTAATACAGTACTTTATGTAGAGCACCCTCTAGAGGTTTATGCAAATATATTAGATAATTATGCTTACCTGAAATTGAACACAGTATTTTTTGGCCAAGGCAAAGTCCGACAGCAGCAATTTATTCTTTTATTTTACATGTGTGCAATAGTAAACTTAGTCATAATAGTCTTTTCTGAGTGACAACAGTGGCCTTTTACTGCACTTCAGTACAAAATATTAAAAGGATAAAATTAAAGTCTTCTTTTTTTTTTTTAGTCTTTTTAAACTTTTTTTAAGGAACATTTTTCCTTATCATACTAAATTAGCAGTGACCCATTTCTCTTGGACTACAATAGGAATTTTAAATTTGACAGTTTTGCTGTTATGCAATGCTATATGCATATACAGTTTGCAAACAATACATATGAAAATCACTGGGGTTGATCTAACTGGAACAAATCGCATAAAGAAACATGATGTTTCTAAATCCTTTATTGCTTACTATGATTTCTATTTCAATTGGATTCATTGTTTTTTTTTAAATAAACCACTGCATAAATGTATTAAAATAATGATATAAAAAGGCAGTGCATTGTATTGGGAGAGACACAAGCTGGTAGTGTATATGTAAACAGCCTTGCCGTTAATCAAAATGAGTTTTTTTAAGAATAGATTTTTATGGCAGATCCACAGATTGCACAACACCCTTTACTTTAGCTGTAAAGTATTTCATGAAAAAGCTATACTAAACAAGTATGGAAATACACCTCCATGTATGTATATACTAAATGATCTGTAATAAAAAGTAGAAATTATCACAAGGAATAACAAAGTGAAACCATTTCAGATTTGCAGATGCACGGTAGATCTGTAATGGGAGGCAAGCAACTGGACCTTATCCTGTGTCTTCCTTAGAGAAAGGTGAGGTCAAAGAAGGGGCAACATTAGACATGTCAAGCATTCATCCCAATTCCTAGTAGGAAGCAGGTTGACAAAATATTTTCTAATCCTCAAAGTAGCTGTACCAAGAAATAAAATCCCCCCGAGTGTGTTTCTGTTTGCAGCTTTCTCACTAGAGGAAATGGGAACGCCAAACTGGGGAATGTCAAATACTTAAAACGAATAAATAAATAAAATGAAAAAAATATATTAAAGTAAAGATGAATTATATTAATATATCCCAGGCTCTCAAAAACATGTTAAAAGAAGTGTTATACCAAGCTTACAATTGGACAAGTGCATCGCCTGTATAAAAAGGTTCAACAATTACTGTTGTTTGTTTAACTACTTGTAATATAATGAAAGATTATAGTCTCATTGAATGAAATGCTAAATTTTACGACAAGGGAAATAGAGTGGATATTGCACCTGAAACAAAAGGACAGTCATCAAGAACTGCAAAAAAAAAAAAAAGCTTTAAAGTTTATGATGCTAAAGTGTATTCAAGCAAAATGATGGTCTTATTCTCAAGTGGTTCATTTCTAAACAAAGCATACATTTATGGTTTTAAAACCTCAGGTCTGCTAAAGATGAGTCCTAAATTATCAGGACAACCGTCTTCATACACTGTGCCATTAATCAAACTGTAAAAAACAAAAGGTTGAGGATGCTTAAGGTTTGTCACATATAATAAGGGTTTTATTGATATGTGGTTCGTGTCTATGTATACAGCATATACAGTTGTTTATAGTTGTCTGACTCTAATACCTCATGTCTGTTTAAAGATGAGTCCGGCATTGTCAGGGTATAATACAACTGTTAACAAGATTGGTCTGCCTTGGGTATGAGTAATGTATTTAATATGTAGGTTAGTAAAACTAAACCGAAAATATATTACAACTAAAAGTATAAAGCAGTCAGTATTTTTGGTACCAAATCAATTACTAATGACCTATTTCTTGTGTTTGTATTTAGTTTAGATTACTGTCTCATTGAATATGGGAAAGGCATGTAAGTCAACCTGAAAATGGGAAAAGGTCCAATTACAAATGCCTTAAAACTAAACAGTAATTAAGAAAAAATAATCGATGATATCAACACCGGAGCAAATACAGTATGAGAGAAAAAGAAGTGCATGCAAGCTGTATACAGGTATTCAACTGTGTCCTGTACACTACCCTGACTCTTTGTGTACATTGCCATGTTAGGGGGAAAACACAGCCGTGCATGCATTTCAAACTGAACCCTATCTCTTTCATTAATAAGCTATTCAGATAGCTTGCCACAAACTAGCACTGTTATCAGGAGGAACGGTCTGTTGCCAAATAGTTCATAGTTTACTAAAAGTTTTTGGGAAGGGCCATGTCACAGAGTGGTTGGTTTCGAATGTTTCAATCTCAGTAAAAAATAGCCAGGCCATTAAGCCTACACTCTAAACAGGAAGATGTGATCAGCTTGTGGAACATTTGTATGATTTAGGTGACTGATCGGTTTGATAGTGCAGAGTGCTCTGAAGTGATGGGTGCAAGAGTTTATAGTTGATAAGCCCCACAATTGTTGAATTGTATTACAATTATAAAGTTATAAAAGGTATAGTAACCTAGAATTAAAAACTCCCTTTAAATGTATCATGCCAATAAGAAGCCATGTATCAGTCACGTTCTGTGCGACATGGATTAGGATCCAACCTGACTCCATATATTGAATGTGAGACATAATTACAGCCTTTAGTAACCAAGCTGGGGTGTAACCCTGAAGCTGAGACTGACGCCAAACTTGTGAGATTGTTCCTTGTGAAACATTAGTCATTTCTATAGTCCTAGTTGTAGAAGCTCAAAGGTGAGCTGCCCATTTGCCCATGTGTTACTTATCATAGATGTCTCCACCAGGCTTGTAAACTGATCTTACTAAAAAAAAAAAGTAACAAAAGTAACAAAAGTAAAGACATCTTAGAGAAAGTATGCAGGGTTTATTCAAAGACACTGCACCACTGGAAAAAAATTCAACATTTCTGAATTGCAGGACACATTTGCTAACATTATTCCTGAATTTCGCAGAACATTGCACCAGTTTCATAAAATAATATCATTGTTCTTTGGCATCACTTCAGCTCTTGCAGGAAACACATTAACCACATTGAAAAATGCTTGAGCAATACATATTGCACTAGGCAACCATTAACATTTTTGTAACATTAATCTGGAGCTTTTTTCTACAGCTTTGGCCAGAATGTTTGCATAGCCTGTCTATTTTTTTAAAAAGCTTGCTTCCCTGTTATCCCTCGCTAGCAGCACTTATTTTATTTGCAATTTCAGTCCCTTTTATCCTCTTTGAGGAAAACATTACACAAAAAAACATTTTACAAAATAACTTTCCCTTATTAATTTCAGTATCTGTAAGCTAGTTCTGCTGATATAATGTTTTCTTTTTGTTGTTTCAGCAGATGCCATTTCCTGTCCGGTTCGTCTCCTAACACAACCCAAAATCCCCCTTAATATTTAGTTTTTTTTTAAATGTGTTGCATGTGTTCTAACAGATTTAATAATTTAGATAACTATTAAATTAGACATATTAAATAATTCTTTACTAGTCAGTGTAACACAATGCTATGTTCCAAAAGTGTAAATTACATAGGAATATATAAAATTACTTACATAGTATAGATTATATAGAAAATGGGGTGTTAGGTCATTTATTTATTATTATTATTATTATTATTATTATTATTATTATTATTATTATTATTAAGCAGACTCCCTTATCCAGGGGGTCTTACAGTTGTTACAAAGTATCACATTACGGAGGTCCCCGAATGGCTAACCTGGTAAAAGCACTGCCCCCGCAGCGTGCAGGGTGAGTCATAGCGAGTCATACAACCAGAGATCGCAAGTTTGAATCCTGGTTGTGTGAGGCAGCTGGTGACTCCGGGGGTGCGCTCGGATTGGCCTTGCCGCTCCCAGGGTTGGGGAGGTGGGATCCGGCCTAGACTGTTTCTCCACACTGCTCTGCGGCGACCCCTACAGGCCAAAAGATTTGCTGAGCTGGGCTGGTCTATGTCTTCCAGAGGTCAGTAGCCTACGGACATCGGCTCTCTAGTTCCTAGGTGTATTGGCTTGTGTGGGGAATCGCTGAGGTGAAGGAGAAAAAATATATATAATTGGGCATTCTAAATTGGGAGAACATTTTTTTAAAATAATTTAAATAATTAAAAAAAAAGATCACATTACAAAATATCACATCACATATAAGACCAGTTATAAAATACAATAAAATTAGTAGTAAATAAGAGCCAATTCAAATAAGAGAAAAAAAAAAACGTGTATACGGTTACCTTTAAGAGTAAAGTACAAGATACAGAAAATATAATTATGATTGAGAGCAGAAGTAGAATACAGCAAAGTGGAGCAGTTAAGTGCAAGCACAAGATGATGCAAGTACTGATACAGGTGGCTGCCATATAGTCCAGTATAGTCGAGAGTTTTGAGATTTCTTTCTCTTACATGAAAAATGATTGCGCAAAACATGATTTCCAAGACTACTCAAAATACATGTTTTTCCTGTGTTGCGTGGTTCATGTATTTTCAGATATATGGCATGTAGAATGGGGGTAATATTTGTTGGCCTACCTGTCGTATTGCAACACGACACCAACTACGATTGGACTGGAATATCGAAACATGTGATAACTGATCGGAATAGCAGGCGGTAACTGGTCGAAAGACCTATTGCAAGATTGAAACAAGTTCCTGGAAGGCCCCTTTTTTATTTGAACAATTTGATCTCTCGAGGCTTTCATCTGCTCTTTCTGAATAATGCTTTGTGCTGACACTGTCTTTTCCAAAGTTTTGCCGCCTTCTAGAACTGTTTTTAGATATCATTATTAACCCCTCTTCAGTCATTATGGATTACAAGACACTGGACTCAGTTGTAATTCACATTTAGGCTACTATTTTTTCCTGTTGCTCTGATGGAAACATGGCATGAGGACCCTAACATGGTCAGTTGTTTGCTATGGAGTGGGAGATTTTCATGTCGTTTTTAGAAAAAAAGGTATTTTAAGGTCAGTCTTGAGAATATTTTTTATATCATCACAAGTTCAGAACAAATGCTGGTTTAAATTGCAGGAAGTACATTCTATGGACTACAGGAAAGCAGCTTGTCTAAATTGGTTAAATTACCAGATTCTAAAAAACGTGTTTAGTCTAAGCTCTGCTGGCATACAAACAAAATCAGGCCACAGGTGACAAAAATAAGATAGTATCATAAGCCTCGCCTCTGTAACCCAGGCAGATGGTTAGTGGCTTATTTTTAATTTAAAGTACCAGTACTAGACTAAACATTATTTTGACTGATTAAAGTATCATAAAATGTAATTCTGTCAGAAACCATTACAATATCTTCCCTTGCTATTATCAATGAATTGTGCATTTTTTAGAGAAACAAAATGATTTTAGAGAGGGTTTATTAGTTTATTCTCATTTCTAAAAGCACTGTTGAAACTAAAAAACAAACTGCTTTAAAATGGTCCCTAAAGTTATTTAAACAGGGTTTTGTAACTCCATGGAAAATGCCTGCATTGCAAAGTTCTATTCCTGTAGCATGGTATTGATTATCCTAACAAACTGCAGTATTGCCAAACTACTCTGTGTATTAACAGATAAACAGCTGGGTTTTTGTTTCATTCATTTTGATGCCTTCAAAACAATACAACTATTTTTTTATTAATTGCTATAACAATAATTAATTCGGTACAAGTTATGAACTTACAGCAAATTAACTTTTAAATCCAGAGCAATGACTAAGGTTTTGAATTTCATCATCAAAAGGTCAAATATACAACCTATAGGACAGAGACTTGTAAAAAGGTATTCATCTCAAGGTAGCATCTACCACTATTTCAAAATTACAACCGACTTATACAGCTGACAGGAGGGTTGAGGTTCATTACAATTTCAATTAATTACACATCTTGAGAATTAATTAATTTGAATTACAATTACCAGCCTCTTGAATGTAATTAACTACTATGACAATTACGTGACCATTATATTAATTCAAATACAACATTACATTAACTTAACAAGCATATATATGTTAAGCTCACAGAAACCTATACTGTAGTTTGCTTTTAAGTATATCAGAATCTCGAAGGTTGAGAATTGTTAGGCGGTTTATTCGGATCCATTACAGTTCAGCTTGCTTGGCGATAGTATGAACAACCAAATCTGCTTGACAATAGAACAGTACTGAGACAAACTGAGATTAACCATTTCACATTATAATATGTGATCTTAGGCTTAGCCTACATTAAGTACATATGTTTATGACTGGCATCTAGAATGAAAGAGCAACATCTCTCACACACACATATATATATATATATATATATATATATATATATATATATATATATATATATATATATATATATATATATATATCTCATTTGAAGCTAAAACTGTATCATTTTGTATTTATTTTCTCCCCAAACAGGTGCAGTGATCTACAGTTCCCAAATATTATTTTCTCCCCAAACAGGTGCAGTGATCTACAGTTCCCAAATCTACAGTTCCCCTCACTGGGGAAATACATTCCCCCAGTGAGGAATGAATCCACATCCTTCAAAAGGTTAACCACCATTAACCACTCCAGCTTGTGGTCTGTATATCACCCAGCACCATAGCAGGCCTTCTTGTCTATTCAAGAGCAAACAGACAGGGCTGATTGAATTCATTGAGAAATAGGACCCGGCAAGGCCTGACATTTTAAATAAACAGGAAGAGGAAAACAAACATTTCCTAAGCCATTTGGGTTTAACTAAAGATTTGAGATTAGGGACTGCCTTTCCTCTTACAAATTCCTCTCGTCTCTATCAGTAATTTTTTTTTAAAGCACTGTGAAATGACTTCCTCTCCTTGTCGCTACAGAAAAAAAAGCCTGATATTTTGAGATCTATAATTAGAAGGAAGTCCTCCCTGTTTGATTTTGATCAGTATTGTTTATCGCGTCTAGTTTACACAACTTTCATTTGACTTTCTATTATTCAAGTAACTAGTAAATTATAACAAATTCAAAACCAAAATATTGCAAAAACATGCCCCTTATGGGTACATATTGTGCCAACACACATGCAAATGCATGTGTCAATTGTTAAATTATCACCTGCACCTGGCAGTTATTGTAAATTAAAGCCAGGTGCAGAGTAGAAGGAAACAGGAAGGTGTACCCTGTTGCCAAGCAGTCAAATGAAAGGTACGCTGTGTTACTGTGCTACAGTGTGTAAAACAGGGTGTTTGGTTGTTAATAGGTAAACAGCTTAGCTGTCCTGTTTATAGTTAGTGTGTTCCTGTATGTTTAGTTAGCGCTTGAGTAGAGCTAGGTGTTTATTTTGTTTATTTTTGTATTATTAAATGTGCGCGTAAAAAGCGTTAAAAGTTTGTGTCGGGTCTATGTTTCTACAGGGGTTGAGAGCCGCTGTGTTACAATATTGAGTGCAGAAGTAAACGCTAGTTTAATCTTCCACTACAGAAATTCATTGAATAGTGAAGCCAGCTCCCAAAGCTACCGTATAAAGAAAGAGAACTAAATCTAAAGCCCCTTTCACACTGGCATTCCTACCCAGGTCCTGGCTACCCAGGTCAAGAATCCCGCGTAGTGTGAAACCACGTACCTGGGTCGTACCTGGGTGCCAGTGACCCACCTCAGGATGTAGGTTGACACGCTTTGACCCGGGTTGAGTGAGAGAAAGTGATCTGACGGCCATTTGTGAGCCGACTCAATAACAAACAGCCATGTCTGCGTCAAGGTTTCACTTCCGCAAGGAACATTTCTGTTTAGTCATATTTTTGTTCATTTGAGACTCAGCATGAGCCAGGTTGCAGCAGGGATGTAGAAATAGTTGCTCTAGTCAACATTTGGGCTGATGGTTCAATTCAGAGAAGCGTCAGTAACAAGCTGCTTCCAAGGGCATTGATAGGTATAATTTTGATTGTATAATTGTTGCTCTTTTGCTTATCCGTAATCCATATCTGATGCCTCATATACAAAATTAGCATGGCAAAAAATTATCTAAGCTCACTCAACAATCGTAAACCATAAAGAAACACAGATAATATAACACTATGGTCAAAGGTAAATTAAATGCAGTACTGTACTTGGTCATTGTTGACCTCTTGCCAATAAGAAAAAAAAGCAGGACTATTTTAAAATAGAGTAACAGCTAAATCTATTTGTATTTAATAGGTGTCTCATTTCTGAAACTGTATGACTGCCTACATTACCTATCCCAATGTGCCACAAGCTTTCACAGAAACAAACACCTATCCATAAAAGAAAGCTTGCAAGAATGCAAGCTTTCACACAAAACAATTGGATTTCACCAGTTGGAATAGTTGATTACTCACTGGAACATAAAATGTCACTATTCTTAGGTATTTATTTTACAAGCTGGTAAAAGGATATTGTGAAAATAATAGGTTAATGCTGCCATTTATTAGGAATTTTGGATATGTGTAACTTTCAAATTTATCACTACATCCTGCTGAACTTCAGGTCATAGGAGGCTGTGTGGTCCAATGGTTAAAGAAAAGGGCTTGTAACCAGGAGGTCCCCGGTTCTAATCCCACCTCAGCCACTGACTCATTGCGTGACCCTGAGCAAGTCACTTAACCTCCTTGTGCTCTGACTTTCGGGTGAGACGTAGTTGTAAGTGACTCTGTATCTGATGCATAGTTCACACACCCTGGTCTCTAAGTCACCTTGGATAAAGGCGTCTGCTAAATAAACAAATAATAAATCTGTATTAAAGGACTTTTAAAGACATTTAATCAGTTTTGCGTATGTTTATCATTTTAGAACATACACTGTGACGACAAGTTTTATCCAATAACTATCATATGCCCCTTGTGTTTCCTAATAAAAATCTCTAACTCAACATGCATGCCATGTAGTGGCTAAGGGTTTGTTGTTTTAGATAAATGTAAGTTTAAACCGTCTCCTGTGTTGTTGGGAAATATAAATTGTGATGTCTTTCTTGTATAGAAGGCAAAGCCTAATAGCAACATTTTAAATATGTTAAAAATAACACTTCAGAGTATTAAACACAAATAGGATAAATAGGTCAGAATTAATACCATAATCATTTCCATACAGTTTTGGTGTTTGCATTCATAGGTTCTGTAAATGGGTTCATTTGAAGTAGCATTGGCATGCTTTATAGTCCTAGAATTTAGTATCATCTGTTTTGGATTTTACGACATATAAACACACACAATACATCAAACTCGGCAGGTGAAGTGAACCGTAGAAAATCTCAATTTATAACAAGTCATGGAAACATTCACTTTATATAAAAAATAAAAAAGAAACACAACAGAACGATCAGTAAATTACAAATACACATGGCAATTCTGCAGGCAGTTTTTTTTAATAAGATATGGGGACTAGAATACAGTGGCCAAAGCCATACTGTATGCAAATATTTATCGGTAATGTATTCTGTATCTATAAGCATTGATCTCCAATGACAGTTTCCAATTATTGTCCCTATATTCACAAGTTCAATTGTTTGCCAAGAACTCTGTAGAATCTGACAAAAGTAACACAGGATCTTTTCACACTGAACCTACAGAGGTTTACTGGTGTAAAGGTGCAAATATATTTTAAATGATCAAAGCTTAAAAATGTGCAAAACATTTTAGTATTATACAATAACATGGTCATGGGATAAAGTGAGGTGGGGGAGGGGTATTGGTCACTGCAATTACTGCTCAGTATGAATATTCTTTATTTAACTTCAATGTGTAGTCTAGTAGAGTTTAAACAGTAACATCCATTTCCCCTGTCTTGGCTGTAAATACAAAATTAGAACTATCAAGATATTCAAAAACAAATGCCAATGACGCTCAATACATACTATCCAGATCAACAGAACTACTGAATAAGGAAGCTTAAAATCATTAAATGAGTACTTAAACTGTTAAATGAGTACTAAACATAAAACATCCACTTAGTGTGGAATGCATTTTAAGATCCAACAGGGATCTTAGGTATTTCAACACATTAGTTTATATAAAAAAAACCAACATAGTTTATAATTGCTTAACTACGTCATGTCAGTACATTTGATTACATTTAAAAATGAAAACATGTCCTGCCTGGGAGGTATGGAATGTGAAGTATGTATGCAAGTGTTGCAATACATTTTCTTGACAGAATACTGCTGTGGTTATTTTGTACTTGAAATGCAAATTTGGAATTTCCTGTAAAACACTGCATTTGTCATTGTAGAAACCACTACACCCTGTATTTCAATTAATGCAAGTAAAATGTGTGTTTCTGCAATGAATACAACAAAGCATACCTCATATATGCAACAGGTCACACTGTGCTACTTGTAAATACATCCAATGCAACACAATAATCAAAAGGGGCAAAATCTTCATTCATTATTCATGAGACTTGTCAAGGAATAGTATACTGCATTGGTTGTGTGAAAAACAAAACTATTTAGGTGAACGCTTCGTGGAACATCTACAAAGTATAAGAATTAACATCTCTACATCTGAGGAGGCAGTGTGGTCCAGTGGTTAAAGAAAAGGGCTTGTAACCAGGAGGTCCCCGGTTCAAATCCCACCTCAGCCACTAACTCATTGTGTGACCCTGAGCAAGTCACTTAACCTCCTTGTGCTCCATCTTTCAGGTGAAACGTAATTGTAAGTGACTCTGCAGCTGATGCATAGTTCACACACCCTAGTCTCTGTAAGTCACCTTGGATAAAGGCGTCTGCTAAATAAACAAATAATAATAATACATCTTCTGTTGCATGACATTTTTCAAATTAAGTACTTTGGAACCTCTTGGAATGAACGTTCTATTCTGAAGTCATCTATTCTGAACTTTTCTTTTGAAAGACAACTTGTTTACGCACTGCTTTTTCCATCCAGCTGAAGGAGGATTTGTAGTTCGAAAGGTCCTGATACAATTTATCAATTAATTTGTGTACCTATGTTACCTTTCTCTTTTTGATTTAGCACCTTATGGTACACAGTTTTCCATTTTAAAGTGTTATATATCAAAAAAAAAAAAAACACGGTTTGGAAGAACCTGATTGGTTAAACAGCATCACATGACCAAATATATATATACACACATATATATATATATATATATATATATATATATATTTTTATATATAAATATAAATACATATATTTATATATTTATATATATATATTTTTATATATATATATTTTTTTATATATTTTTATATATATACAGTACTGTGCAAAAGTTTTAGGCAGGTGTGAAAAAATGCTGTAAAGTAAGAATGCTTTCAAATATAGACATGTTAATAGATTATATTTATCAATTAACTAAATGCAAAGTGAGTGAACAGAAGAAAAATCTAAATCAAATCCATATTTGGTGTGACCACCCTTTGCCTTCAAAACAGCATCAATTCTTCTAGGTACACTTGCACAAAGTCAGGAGTTTTGTAAGCATATAGTCAGGTGTATGATTAAACAATTATACCAAACAGGTGCTAATGATCATCAATTCAATATGTAGGTTGAAACACAATCATTAACTGAAACAGAAACAGCTGTGTAGGAGGAATAAAACTGGGTGAGGAACAGCCAAACTCAGCTAACAAGGTGAGGTTGCTGAAGACAGTTTACTATCAAAGTCATACACCATGGCAAGACTGAGCACAGCAACAAGACACAAGGTAGTTATACTGCATCAGCAAGGTCTCTCCCAGGCAGAAATTTCAAGGCAGACAGGGGTTTCCAGATGTGCTGTCAAGCTCTTTTGAAGAAGCACAAAGAAACGGGCAGCGTTGAGGACCGTGAGACGCGGTGGTCGGCCAAGGAAACTTACTGCAGCAGATGAAAGACACATCATGCTTACTTCCCTTCGCAATCCGGAAGATGTCCAGCAGTGCCATCAGCTCAGAACTGGCAGAAAACAGTGGGACCCTGGTACACCCATCTACTGTCCGGAGAAGTCTGGTCAGAGTGGCCTTCATGGAAGACTTGGGCCAAAAAGCCATACCTCCGGCGTGGAAACAAGGCCAGCGACTCAACTATGCACGAAAACACAGGAACTGGGGTGCAGAAAAATGGCAGCAGGTGCTCTGGACTGATGAGTCAAAATTTGAAATATTTGGCTGTAGCAGAAAGCAGTTTGCTCGCCGAAGGGCTGGAGAGCGTACACGAATGAGTGTCTGCAGGCAACAGTGAAGCATGGTGGAGGTTCCTTGCAAGTTTGGGGCTGCATTTCTGCAAATGGAGTTGGGGATTTGGTCAGAATTAATGGTCTCCTCAATGCTGAGAAGTACAGGCAGATACTTATCCATCATGCAATACCATCAGGGGAGGCATCTGATTGGCCCCAAATTTATTCTGCAGCATGACAACAACCCCAAACATACACGAAAGTCATTAAGAACTATCTTCAGCGTAAAGAAGAACAAGGAGTCCTGGAAGTGATGGTATGGCCCCACAGAGCCCCTGATCTCAGCATCATCGAGTCTGTCTGGGATTACATGAAGAGAGAAGCAACTGAGGCTGCTTAAATCCACAGAAGAACTGTGGTTAGTTCTCCAAGATGTTTGGGCCAACCTACCTGCGAGTTCCTTCAAAAACTGTGTGCAAGTGTACCTAGAAGAATTGATGCTTGATGCTGTTTTGAAGGCAAAGGGTGGTCACACCAAATATGGATTTGATTTAGATTTGTCTTCTGTTCACTCACTTTGCATTTAGTTAATTGATAAATATAATCTATTAACATGTCTATTTTTGAAAGCATTCTTACTTTACAGCATTTTTCACACCTGCCTAAAACTTTTGCACAGTACTGTATATATACACATTTATATTTTTATACATATATATTTTTATACATATATATATATAAATTATATATATATATATATATATATATATATATATATATATATATATATATATATATATATATATATATATATATAAATTATATACATATATATATATATATATATATATATAAATTATATACATATACATATATATATATATATATATATATATATATAAATTCCATAACAAAACTGCCATTTTATTATACAAAACCACTGCCATTCTACCTATTTCCTTTAATATACTTGGGGATGAAACTCCAGAGAACTGGTACACCAACTTTGAGTGAAGACAGCAGTCCACCTGAAAAAATAAAATAAGTGCACCAGCAAATAGTAGACACAAAACAGATAAATGAAAACAGAAGAATGACTTTCACTACATGAGTAGATGTTCACTTCATGCTGATTTGACATTCATTAAGGAAATAAGTCAAAGAAAACATAAGAGAATTATGACAGTGTAAGAAATTCAACTGGGCACCAGTATTCAGTCTCCAGTTTTATAACACTGAGCTGTACTAAATAGATATTTTAACAGTAGAAGTTAACATCTCTGCTGACAGCGACTTTAAAACCAACAAGAGCGTATTCCTGTCAGTCATGAAAACTTTTAGAAAGGGATTTGAAGCGTCTGCGGGAAACTGAGGCACTGTGCCGACACCGTGGTCTGATTGGTGCATAAAAATCTGGTTTGATCTTCAACTTAATCTGGCATAACTTGGATGCGAGGGTGTCCGAAAAACTAACAAACATTGAGATTCGAAAGGATGAAGAAAAAAAAAAAACTGTGCCTGCATAAAACAATGATACAAACTCTCCTGAAGATACAGCTTCATCAACCTCACTTTGTTAACACTTTTGACCTCTCCTCACTCTTAACACCTTTGAATTTCACGCTGTTCAACTAACCTCTCCCTGTCAACTCCTGCTAATTGTGCTGTAACGTCCCCTGGACCTCACTCACTTTCAATGAACTCTACCATCTCCCCCTCCCCTCTGTCTACCCCAGCTGTCCTGTTAGGTGATTAATATCCATCTCTCAACCCTACCCACTCTGCCAGATTCCTTCCTCTCCTTCACTCAAAGCTGGCCATCAACTGGACCACCTTCTCCAGGGCCTACTGCCCCTGCACTCTCTCCAGTTACCATCTCATCTTTCCACCCCCAACAACAACTCTAGACACTGCTACCTCCATCCTCTTCTCCCTCACCTCCCAACCTGGCCGCCCCTCCCTGGCTCGACGACAACTTTCCCCTCTTCTCAAATCTGGTATCCACATACTCCAACACCTCTCCCTCCACCCTAACTTACCCTCCTCTCAGACTCTGACCTCTCCTCCCAGGCCACAAACCCACCAGGTGCACCCCTCCCCACTCAGCTCAAGCTGCTGCTCCTACTCTCCTTCCTTCAACACACCTCTGGCCTCTTTACCTCTGCCTTCAAAAACAAGCCTCTATCAACCCCCCTCAAAAAAAAAAAAAAAAAACACACCCTACCCTCAACCCCACCTCCCTCTAGAATTACCATATTGTCTTCCTCTTACCCTTTACTCCCTAAAACCCTCAAGCGGGCAGTAAATGCCAGCTCTCCACTTTCCTGTCTAACCACTCTTTGCTCAACCCTCTCCAATTCGGTTTCCACTCTGCTCACTCCACTGAAACTGCTGTCTGTCACCAACTTCGCTAAACTCTGCCTCTCCTCCGTCCTAATTCCCCTCAAACTCTTTGCTGTTGATCACTATTCTCCTATCCCCTTTCTGCCCTGGGAATCTGACACAGCACTGGTTCTCCTCCTACCAGGTAACCTGGCACAACTCAACCTATCTGAACAGGAGTCCCTCTAGGATCAGTCTTGACCCCTCATCACATCCTATGGCTTCTCATACCATTTCTATGCTGATGCTCAGCTCTTCCTCTCCTGTATCTCAACCCCTCTAAATCTGACCTTTTCTTCCCCTACTCTGATCTCTATTCCTCTGGAATTAACCAGCCTCTCTCCCTCCTCAGCCAAGAAACCTCAAAGTAAACTCCAGACCCTTGCCTTGCCTCTCCTACTCCCAGCATATTGTCCCTCTAGGACGCACCTGCCGTTTATTCTTGAGCAACATACAAAGAATCCAACCCTTCCTCACTAAACTACTCCTTATCCAGGCCCTGGTACTCGGCATTGACCCAAAAAACCAAAAAAAACAAACACACACACCCCACAGAATTATCCTATTTATAAACCGCAAAATGATTTGGCATGCCTATGAACACTGTGGTAGAAACTGAACCAAAATTGCTACTTTGATACCATTCCCTTAATGTCAAAAGGTGTACACAAGCATGTAAAGGTCTAGATCCCTTCACCCCTCAACCCATGCTCGAGTCTCAGACAAGTTTTACTGCAAACCCTCTTCATGGCTGAAAACAAAAGGTTTAATCCTTTGCAGTCCATTTAAGCGTGTCGGGTCCAATTTATTTTCACACACGCAGTTAATTTTAGACACGCTGTTTAAAAGTATCCCCAGTTAAACAGGTTTAAAAGGCCCTGCATATCAACAAAGCACTCACTTGGCATCTCCAGCCCCGCCGTTTAGTTCGCTATAGCTTTCACATATGCCAAGAAATAAATAGTCGTACATACCGATCAATCCTCTCCTGATCACTCGTTTTAAATCAGGAAACGCCTCAATAATGCAATCCAAGTCATTATTTTATTACTAGAACATCTCAAAAAGCTCTGCAAATGTCCGTGCTATTCTCTGAGCGCTGATTCAGCAGCAGCGAGCTTGTTTCCTTATGGCGCCGTTATCTGATGCCAGGGGCAAGTATGATTATTCATGAGATACACCCTTTTTTTTTTTGGCTTGTCTCTGCTCCTGTCGCTCCCACTCTGCCATTGAATGGTTCTCGGCTTTTCCAGAGAAAAAACAAAAATGACTAAACCGTTTTTGATGTCGGACAGGGTCTGACATAGGACCCGCTAGGAATAATTGCAGTGTCGGACCAGGTCCGACATAGGACCTAAAAGGGTTAAAGCATCATTTTTAGTGATGCCAACAGCAGAATCCTCTCATGGAGAAGCAAGTTATTGAAAAGGCTACCTGAATAAGACTGTAGGCATCATTATCTATTACCTAGTTAAATCAGATCCATTGATAAATGCAAAATATGCAAGACATATCCACACAAAACAAGTTGACATTCAAGATTTTTATTAAATAGAAGCCCAACATCTTATAGCTTTGGCAGCAAACACTACAACAGCAAGTAGGACTCGCACTGCAACTCCCAAGACTGGAATATAGGGGATCAGATGAGTCACCTGAAAGCAAACAATGGCAAGCATTAGGACGCTACACAATACCCAATATGTGCACTGGGGAAGAGAGGCAAGTGTTGGGTAGAAGAGGCAGAGCTAGTTAGCCTGGAGGGCTTACTTTGAAAGCACAGCAATTAGTTACATTATGTAGCGTGCCTGGGACAAGCATTAGTTTGGCCAAACGTGCAACAGAAGAAAAAAATTACAGCGTCTGCATGTGCCATATTGGCTCCAGATTCCCCTTTGGTGCAATACACAAAGTTTACCATGCAAGAGCCAAAATGGCAGTTTCCTAACTTTCTCCATCACCATGGAAATGGACTCAAATTACAGGGCAGGCAGGGATTTGTGTCTTAGTGCTTTACTGCTTACTGAATGCTTCAACACTGGCAACTTCCCCTCGGGTACAATTTGGACTGGTCCAGCAGAAACGTAACCTTTGACAGAGTCAGCCAGCTCAACACTGCGGGCTGGAAGACACACCCAAAGGTTTTATCAAAGCACCAACTGGGAGTTTATAGAACATACAACTGTTCATCATATTCACTGCAGGAGAGTGGAGATACACCCTGCCTACCTGATCTCTTGTCTCCAGTAATACAGGTCTTATTGCAGACACCTGCCTTCCCAGAACCACAAACCACAGCTAGACAATGCAAGTACATCTGCAAAACATGAAGGTCAGACAGTGTTAGAGCCCTTGTTTAGTCAAATACACAGCCAGCCAATATTTCAGCCTATAAAACAAGCTATGTCTAGAGCAGGACTGCCCATTTCTGGCCTTTGAGTCATTCCACACCAGTTTAAATAGGGAGCTACTTCAGGGTCTAGATTGAGATTTAAACTATGGTTTGACATGGGAGCTTTCCACCCCACCCCAAACCTAGCGTAGATGGAGGTGCATTAGCCCCAGGGTGAGAATGCAGATCAGAAGGCTCGGGTTGAGCTCACTGAAAGTTACCAACCTGTTGCCACAGGGCATGGTTTTCAGACAGAGCCTGGACCTCAAGCCTCTTGAGGTGGTGGCTCTTAGTGAGAGCGCTGGCAGACACTGGGTGGAACTGGGTCTTGTAGGAGGCTCCACTGGCCAGGCAGCTGCAGAAAGGAGGAGGAGGAGGAGGAGGAGGAGGAGATGACATTGGAGGCAAATCGCACTCTGGGTTTCATGGCATGGAGCTCGAGGGGTGAAGTACAGGACAGAGGTATTCATTTTAGGAACGGACTGCATCGTAGCACATTAGTTTATAGATGCAGTTCCCACCAGAGGGAAACTGCCATGGCATGTTTTCTACCATCTGTAGATGAACACCGATCAAGGCAAATACAACTCATTTCGAAGTACATGAAACCAAAGCCCATTGCCATGCTGAAAAGTGGCCTTTGCCAGGTCGCACAGACAGGATTACAAGTCACCGTATACTTAGGCATCCAGGTTATGCAAATGCAACAGTTACTGCAAGTCTACAGCATAGTAGAAGAGTAGCAGGTAAAGTTTAGACCTCTACCAAGCACACATTCTAAAAGCTGGCAGAAATGACAATGAAACTCCAGCTCCATACCATCTGCCTGCTTACTCTCGTAATCTCCGTCCAGTGACCAGGTCCCATTGAGGGTGGCGTCCAGTTCAGGGGTCTCTGTGGCCCAGCAGGATGAGGTGGTCAGCCAGGTTCTGGTGGTGGAGGAGCACAACCTCCAGGAACAAGGGCTCCAGCCCAGACTTGGACACAGGGAACTCTGGATAGAACTGGGAGAAGGTCACATCTGGCAGGAAGGAGAAAGGTTGACGGATCGCCCATCACTGCTATGCTTTTAAAAGCACTGTGTATAGCCACCATACCGGGTTGGTTAAGGATGAAATACTACAGAACAGAACCTGGCCATTAAAGTTAAGTGGGTATGAAGGGGTGTACCAGATACCAACCTCTTGCTATCTGGGCCTTCAGATTCAGGACACCTCGGCTTTCTTTTGGCCTGGGAAATCAAGAAATTGGGAGTCATAGTAGCAGGCAGATACTGATAGTCAGGATAGAGTTTACCAATAGTGTCCTGGAACAGGGACAACTAAACTAGGCACTAGAAGCCATACCTCTCTGCTCAGAGCTGTAAGGATGGAACTGCAGGGATCCAAGACCTCTTCCAGAGTAGGGGGCAGGGACAGCCTTCCTTTCAGCTAGCAGTTTTATGGTGTCATTGAGGGGTAGCGGCAACAGATTGTCAGCCTAGGGGAGAAAGGCGTTGCCCAGAACCAGTTAGTTGTATTTGATAAGACCACCAAGGTCTTTAAAATGCAGTTGAAACACATTACTGTACATGTGACAGAGATCGAATGATTCTTGGTGTTAGATCTCCCTCTCGACCTGTGAGGGACGCGGTGCCAGAGGAACAGAGTACCCTTAAGTTGTACGACAATTTATTCGAAGGGTAGATGGAAGTCGGTCATTTAGGAAGGGGTGGAGCTACGGCACCCAAGCTCATTGACCCGGACGGAAGCGTGGCATCCGAGGACTGGAGGGCGGATCGCTCGTTAACCTCGGGTCATAAGTATAAATAGGGGCATGGCAGGTGATCTGTTCCTTTGTATATGGTCAGAGTGACATAACGAGAAGGAGCGGTATTGAGAATAAACCTGTGAGTGTTAGTGTCTGTGTACTAACACTGTGTCTTGTGTTTTGTTTCACTGAAGATTACTGAGCTGCGCTCGGGCTGCAGCCGCAGAATGCGAAAACCGGACTTCACCACTCCTCTTTCCCCTACAGTAACTGTCCTTTGTTTGCACCACGAGCACTAAAAATATCATGCACTGTCTAAACTGTGTCTGTGTTTTCTGTTTTGTGTGGGTGGCAGGCGGGACTTTGGGTTCTGGTCAAACCCCTTGGGAATCATCAATCAGAAGTGTTACATGCTGTACCACTTCAACACTATTATTATTTGCAGGTTTGCCGTAAGGCTCTGGACATTTAAACTTGAATAAACACCCTTGCACCTGTAAAACGTTGTCTGCGTGATTACTCTGCACAGCACTCACCTGCACGTCTTTTGCACTCTGCCACAGTACACCATTTACAATTTATGAAAGGGTTCCTTCAGCGTTAGCTTCACAGGAAGTATACAGTGAACTATTGGACAGTGTGCCCCAAGTCTAAAGTCAGTATTGAGAGGTGCCAGTGTAGTTGGTACCCATTTCAGGCAGTTGGGTGCTCAAGGTGGACCGTTGCTGTACTGGTCACTGCCCTATAAAAGTGCAGGACTCTTCATGCTCACCTGTATTCAGAGTCCCTGGTGAGGACTGGAGCATTGGGTGGGAACAGCACTCTGGTATGCACCACCTCAGTCTCATAGATCAGGTAGTTCTCCACAATCTGGAATATTACCATAGCAAGCCATCAATACCAAGTGCCCCCCCCCACCCAAAAAAAGCAGTTCAAGGGGAAGCAATCTTGCAGTAGTGTTTACTAGGGCAGACATGGGATACGTATTGCATCTAGTACAGACCACCAATACAAGACCTGTATGAAGGGCATTTGTAAGAGTTTACAGCACCATGCAGGAAACCCAAGGTCACCTTGCTCCTGGTCCCACACGTGTTGACACTGAAGGTGAAGAGTGCCCTGGTTGAGTCAAACTCTTTGGGTTTGCAGGTCTTATCCAGCAGGGTTGTCTTGCTGGGTTCCACTACTAGTATGGGCTCCATGGTCACAGCCACCACCGTCATCACACCATTAGGCATGCACACTGAAGAGAATGGGGTGAAGTTGAAGCATTCAATGAGAACTTGCTGCATGAAACAGTTCAAGATTGCCACACCAAATCGTGTACCAAGTGGCCTCTAGATGATACCTACAACTATTGCCAAAAGTCCTGCAGCACCTGTAGAATGAATTACTTCAGGTCAAACAAAACCTGCGAATACTATTACATTACCATATAAAATTACATGGCCTTGTAGTTACCCCCTCCATATACTTAGCGACAAACAAGATTTAAAATCAATACTACTCTATTACTCAATTCTAAAATTCAAGGTGATGCAGAAATTTTGGCCATATCTGTAGTGTCTCAGAGATCAGTCTTTGGTCTGAAAGGATCATGCTATGGTGCAGGTTTACTGGTAGAAGCCTTCACCAATAGGAGTAGAGACATCACCTAGCTGATGACAGTTGCTTGCAAGAGGCCAGGGCTGAGTAGATCATTTAGAAGTTGGATAAGTGGCATTACAGATTGTTGCACTGAAACTGCAAGCAACATGATCAGTGGAATATTCTCTATAGCAATGGAGAGAGTCAGGTATATGGCTAAAGCGTATGTTAGAGCTTGTTTAGTCAACACGTGTATAAATGGCAAGGAAGCAGGGAGGTACAGAGCACCAAGACAGAAGCCAAGCCCACTTGGTGGAGCTACTTACCTAGTAGCTGCCTGGTAGGAAGTTGACAGCGCTGTACAGCTGACAGCACTACATGAGTGTCCTAATATTGATTAGGGTCAGTTCTACTCGAACAAAGAGGCCTCAGAGAGATATCCTGGGAAGAGGAGACAAGTGACATTGGAAAATCCCAGTTTGATGGCACACCAACAGACAGAAGAGCAGGCTTTCCAGCCTAGTCATGCTGGGATAACTACAGATTTAACAAGGCTCAGGTTTGCTCAAATACACAAACAAGGAAAAAGTCTCAAACCCTACAACACCCAGTTCAGCCTCTAGGGAGGCTCTGCCAAGTACATCCCTAGTGGCCCCAGAAGCGTGTACCTCATAGATGCAGCCGATACTGAAGAGCGGCACCACCTGAAGCAAAGTCCTTCACCAAGTTACAGATCTGTGGTGGAGTTACCCGTAGCTCAGGTTACTATACCAAGCATCAAAAAGAAACCAACTCACTATTAGAAATATAAGTTATCTGAATGGACATTAAAGTGTTTTTGGTTTCTTGCTAATCACTATCATTTATCCTTGTCCATGATATGCTTGGTGACTAGGACTGAAGCATATGCATTTAGTCACCCAATTAGTGAGACGGTTGTGTACAAGACCAAATCGGTGGGGGCGGTCCAAGTGTGATGGTCTGGGCAGGAGTGTCTAGTCACTACAGACCTCCAGCTGGTAGCAGTGATTGATGGCAACATGACTGCACAGTGATTTGTTGGCAAAGTCCTAAGGCCTCACTTGGTGCCCTTCTTGCAAGCCCAGCCTAATGGGACAACATTCCTGCAAGACAATGCACAGTCACATGTTGCTTGTGTCCCAACAGCTTTCTTGCAGAATGTGAGAATCATGCCACAGATGCCTTATTCCCCAGACCTGAGCCCAATTGAACATTTGTGGGATGAATTTCAGCAGCATGTGGCTTCTCAGGCTCAGGAGACCACGGAACAGGCAGATGCTTATCCAGGCAAGACAAGAGGAATGGACCAGGATTCCACAAGACAACATCACAAACCTGGTGCAAAGCACGCGTCGCAGATGTACTGCTTCCAACAGTGGCCACATACACGCTACTAGCCTGTGACTTGCAGTATCCCTGCCTGCCCCATAACTTCGACAGTAAAATGTCAATTGTTGGTCAGCCCAATAGTCACTGCAACTGCTCCAAGACATATCTAGTGCATTTTATCCCAAATATGAGCAGTATGCTTCTTTTGATGCTCAAGATGAGCTATAGCATTTGTTAAATCAGAACTATAGGACAGGTTGCAGAAAGATACAAGCCAATATTTCTGGTCACAGCAGCCAGCAACATGCTACTGTGAGCTGGATAGCAGCTTATAAGCACCCTATACAATTGCTATGCTGCATGAACATCTTCAGACCAAAAGAGTGGCTTTTACTTACTGCAGGGAGAGCAGCTTGCCAGTCTTCAGTATCCAGCCCTTCCTGAGCAATAACTGGCACATTTCTCCTTACAGATATCTGAAGAGCACAAAGGGGATAGCGTTATATAACCATTTAGGTTCAGACCTCCCAAAAGTTTAAAGATGACCTAGGAGCCCATCACATTAGAGAAGTAGATGGCTAGATCAGCCAAGAAGAACCGGTTAGAGGCACCAGGCTCTGAAGTCACAACCAGTTACAATTAAGCCAAGCAGCAAGAAGTCGGCTGAGAGTTTGATACAAGCTTCTGAAGGAGTACAATGTAGAACTGGCAAAAGTGCTTCACTATACAGGGACAAATCCAGGCCTACACTCCTATTAGTCAAGGCACTCTGGGTGTGGATTTCAAGTCAAGCATGATGTCTAAAGTTCTAGAAATGCAAAGCCTGATTTTTTATTATATATATATATATATATATATATATATATATATATATATATATATATATATATATATATACACACACACATACAGTACTGTGCAAAGTTTTAGGCAGGTGTGAAAAATGCTGTAAAGTAAGAATGCTTTCAGAAATAGACATGTTAATAGATTATATTTATCAATTAACTAAATGCAAAGTGAGTGAACAGAAGAAAAATCTAAATCAAATCCATATTTGGTGTGACAACCCTTTGCCTTCAAAACAGCATCAATTCTTCTAGGTACACTTGCACAAAGTCAGGGATTTTGTAGGCATATAGTCAGGTGTATGATTAAACAATTATACCAAACAGGTGCTAATGATCATCAATTCAATATGTAGGTTGAAACACAATCATTAACTGAAACAGAAACAGCTGTGTAGGAGGAATAAAACTGGGTGAGGAACAGCCAAACTCAGCTAACAAGGTGAGGTTGCTGAAGACAGTTTACTGTCAAAAGTCATACACCATGGCAAGACTGAGCACAGCAACAAGACACAAGGTGGTTATACTGCATCAGCAAGGTCTCTCCCAGGCAGAAATTTCAAGGCAGACAGGGGTTTCCAGATGTGCTGTCCAAACTCTTTTGAAGAAGCACAAAGAAACGGACAGCGTTGAGGACCGTGAAGCGCAGTGGTCGGCCAAGGAAACTTACTGCAGCAGATGAAAGACACATCATGCTTACTTCCCTTCGCAATCGGAAGATGTTCAGCAGTGCCATCAGCTCAGAACTGGCAGAAAACAGTGGGACCCTGGTACACCCATCTACTGTCCGGAGAAGTCTGGTCAGAAGTGGCCTTCATGGAAGACTTGCGGCCAAAAGCCATACCTCCGGCGTGGAAACAAGGCCAAGCGACTCAACTATGCACGAAAGCACAGGAACTGGGGTGCAGAAAAATGGCAGCAGGTGCTCTGGACTGATGAGTCAAAATTTGAAATATTTGGCTGTAGCAGAAGGCAGTTTGTTAAGCGAAGGGCTGGAGAGCGTACACGAATGAGTGTCTGCAGGCAACAGTGAAGCATGGTGGAGGTTCCTTGCAAGTTTGGGGCTGCATTTCTGCAAATGGAGTTGGGGATTTGGTCAGAATTAATGGTCTCCTCAATGCTGAGAAGTACAGGCAGATACTTATCCATCATGCAATACCATCAGGGAGGCATCTGATTGGCCCCAAATTTATTCTGCAGCATGACAACGACCCCAAACATACAGCGAAAGTCATTAAGAACTATCTTCAGCGTAAAGAAGAACAAGGAGTCCTGGAAGTGATGGTATGGCCCCACAGAGCCCTGATCTCAACATCATCGAGTCTGTCTGGGATTACATGAAGAGAGAGAAGCAACTGAGGCTGCCTAAATCCACAGAAGAACTGTGCATAGTTCTCCAAGATAGTTTGGGTCAACCTACCTGCCGAGTTCCTTCAAAAACTGTGTGCAAGTGTACCTAGAAGAATTGATGCTTGATGCTGTTTTGAAGGCAAAGGGTGGTCACACCAAATATGGATTTGATTTAGATTTTTCTTCTGTTCACTCACTTTGCATTTAGTTAATTGATGAATATAATCTATTAACATGTCTATTTTTGAAAGCATTCTTTCTTTACAGCATTTTTTCACACCTGCCTAAAACTTTTGCACAGTACTATATATATTATATATATATATAAAAAAAAAAAAATCACACACACTTTCACCAAGCTGCTGTGCATGAACATTTCATTTGTTTAGCAGGTCAAAGGTTAGTGTTGTACAGTTTCAATTAGCCAAGTGCAATTCCACTTAGATTAGGGATGGGTGAAGTCTGAATTTTGCCTATGAAGAGCACCAGGTGCTGCTCATGAACTTTGAATGCCAATCTTTCTGCAGTTCACAAAATATAAATGCCCCAGTAAAACAATCATTGACACTGCATGGAGGACTGTGCATCTAGAGAAAGAAACAAACCCACCCCACACACTTGCAAAGAAACAGAACCACCACAACAGTCTGCACAAAGCGCCAAGCCATGAAAGCTACATAACCTCTTTGGCTCTATGGACTTGTAAGCCAGCAACACCACTTACCTGGTGGCGCTTGCGCCTTCGCATCCAAAGGTAACAGCATACACAATACAACTCTGAGGGAAAGAAAAAAATGCATACAATAACTTATTCAGACACACGCTGTATCCTACACAAACTCTGGTGTAGACACCGCATGCCTTTACACGGCAACGCAAGAACAAAAAATATAGAAATGAAACAGTAACGCAAGCATCTAAAACTGCGTAGCCATTAGTGGATAACTAACGAAAATAAAAGACGTAAACAAACAAACAAAACACTATAATATAAATGAAACAGTAACGCAAGCATCTAAAACTGCGTAGCCATTAGTGGATAACTAACGAAAATAAAAGACGTAAACAAACAAAACACTATAATAATACCCCAAACTCACCCTAAAAGGAGTTTAAAATTCATGCTACCCATCCCTCGTGCCAAAGCCAGCAACCAACCCATAAGCCACAGTTTTTGTACTTATAATAAATAAAACGATATACTCGCTTGCTGGAGTCGGACTGGTTACAGGATTATAAAGCCGCCTGAATTTAATTGCAACCAATCGGGGCGGCAGCACCTGAATCAGTTTAGTGTAATTATCTTAATTATTGACAAATAGGAGCGTGTTCATCATTCGCCCTCTCCAGAACCGAGGCCGAGGACTGTTGGGTTAATCGTCAGACGGTTTTGATTACAACAACGTTATTTAATAATATAAATAGACATAATACAGTAGGCCTACACCTAATAATACTGTAGCGTTAAATAGCGTGAAATATACTGTGCAATTTATACCGATTTACTAGTTGATTGTGATGGGAAAAGTGAAGCCTGGTGAATCACTGAGCCATGAACCAGTGTTTCACAAAAGGTTAGTGATGTGTAGTTCGCTCAGTGAACCAGTGTTTCACAAAAGGTTAGTGATGTGTAGTTCGCTCAGTGAACCAGTGTTTCACAAAAGGTTAGTGATGTGTAGTTCGCTCAGTGAACCAGTGTTTCACAAAAGGTTAGTGATGTGTAGTTCGCGAACGAATCGTTCTTTTTGAATGACTCACTAAGGTGAACGATGGGAATCGGGTCAGTCCCCATTGAATCGGTTATTTTGATTCACCCTATGAACAAGCTGCGTGGCGCCCAGGAGTCGAGTTACCAGCCTATCAAAACTCATGAAATGATTCTTTACCTCTGGAGTCTGGCTGACTTGTTCGTTATAACAAGGAAACCGGGTTGTCTCTCAGCTCGTTGAGTGAAACTGAAGACCATATGTGCCATGTTGGATCCAAATTCCCGCTTACTTAGTGCAAGATAAGAACTCTGTGTGAGCCAAAATGGCGTCAGTTGCATCCTCCAGCCCATAGCTATATAGCCATGACCCAGACGGTGTATGGTGAATAAATACCACGGATTAGTTCTAAAAATACCACTCGCTCGAGCCTCTCTTTGTTGTTGTAAAAAGCAATGGGTGATTCCAAATGTATAGAAAAAAAACACATAAGAAATGCAATTGACTATTATTATTATTTTTTTTTTAAAGATTAAATTAAATTAGATTGATACTGATGGCTAAACAATGCTAATGGTTCAAACTGTTATGTGATGTCCAGGATTCTAAATATATATTATTATTTTTTGTCAAACTATATTTAATGTAATGTTTATGAACCCAGTGAACCAAATATAGATTCTCCCTAGCTTTTGTGATGTGCAGTTCGTGAACGACTCGTTCTTTCCGGTTCAAATAAACCTACGTAAACAATCTTAATGCGGTCTACATTGATTGGTTTTGTGTCATTGAATCAGTGAATCAAATGAACGAAATGAATCGAGTCACTAAAAAGAATCAAACTGCCCATCACTACAAAAGGTTCACTGATCCGAATCACCGCAGCGCTTCATACTTTAGTGCCACCTAATGGTAGAACTGCACAACCCAATAGCTTTAAAGTTAAGGCATTACCAAAATGTAACGGAACTATCAATAATAGTGACATTGTGGACAACGACACTATTAGTTTACACAGTAACCCTTAACATATTTTTTGATACACATTATAAAGCAATTATTAATGCTCCCAGTTATCTCCTGAAATGTTGGTTCACTAAATGGTAAGGCATCTTGATCTCTTTGGAGTGCTTCGTAATCCATTGGTTGTAATTTTAAAATGTAAAACTAATATTGTAGGACGCCCAAAACACTCGACGGCATAAAAGACTAGTGTTTTGAATGTAAGTTGCTAACACACTGAGTGAAACGATCGTACTTTCAAAATACTCCCTTTCAGAAAAACAAAAGAACATATTTTT
Source organism: Acipenser oxyrinchus oxyrinchus (assembly GCA_030684275.1). Classification (NCBI taxonomy): domain Eukaryota; kingdom Metazoa; phylum Chordata; class Actinopteri; order Acipenseriformes; family Acipenseridae; genus Acipenser; species Acipenser oxyrinchus. The sequence goes on from CM060250.1 coordinate 14,103,289, forward strand.
GTATACAAAACTCTGTGGTGTTGTGTTCTTACAGCAAAAACCATGTTTGCATCGAAAATCCCGAAATGAACTTAGCTCCGGATGGCATAGCAGCAATGTCATTTTTGAGTATTTTGAAATTACAAAATGCTCAGGCATGTGTATTTTACAAAAAAAACTTATACATTAGCATTTGCATTACACATTACAAAAATACAAATGCAATGAAAATACATATTTCAATTACATGTATATTCAATACTGCCCATCCCTGACTGTGCTGTACCCGAAAGAAGGACGATGACCACTGTTGTTCAAAAATAGCCTACATAAGGAATGAAAAAAGAAACAGGCACAATACGATTGCTAGAGTATTACCGATATTACCTTTTCTATACATGTATAGTATTCTGCCCTCGCAAAAGAGTCCCCTTCTTAAGCTTAACAGATAGATACACTCTTTCCAGTAACTGTAGTATTGAATGATGATTTATTGCCACCAGTTCGTAGGTACAGTATTAGAAACTGAGTAAAACTGAAATAAAATAAAGAAAACAACCATAAGTATAATTCTCACTAATAGCACAGCATGTATTTTTACGTATGGTATAATATTATCATAAATTCAGAAATATGCTGCCGTATGCAAAATAATTCCCCAAACATGGCAAGATCAATTACATAGAACAGATTGCTTGTACAAAATAATTGCAAGGATGGAGTTTGATAATATCTGCAGCTCCACAGAGTGACTTTCACCATTTTTCAATGCAAACAAGGATTCTTCTTTTACAGGATATAGGAACTTAAGCAAACAGCAGGCCTTATCAGTAAACAGCGCCGTCTAGTGGCCAAATGGAATTGACTTAAAAAATGAAATCAAACCAACTACAGGGGTCAGAACATATAGTGTATTTGACATAAACACTTGGTCGCCATGTAGTTGGAAATAGCTGATGTACGTTTGTTTACACGGTTTGAAAACAGACTGCCTTGGCACATACGGAATAAGAAGAGCGACTGAAGGGCCTCTTTCGTTTTATGACCTTTGCATGATTTTCAGCACCTCACCAGCAATATATTCTCAGTTGTGTAGAGTCCCTCGCACTGAAACACAGCTAGCAGAGCGTATTGTCATTTGCTCGTATTGAGGAGTAAAGGTACTGATAATTGTTCTGGCTGTTGTGTATTCTGAATAGCAGTTACTTTTATATTATTTTTGAACTGCTTTATCCTCAAATGACAACTGAAATAGCAAAAACCAAAATCTATCAGGTCGGCAATGATAAAAACTTCCATTCCCGGGTTTTGATTTAACTTTTGTTTGTTTGTTTGTCTACTGCAGTATTCTTCTTCCGTTACTTGGACAATAGCAGATTTACACAGTAAAACTATTCCATTTTAATACATTCATAATACAATAACAATTGAATGGTATGGGAATATGTATAATACATTTAGTGGTAAAGAATACATTGCAATTCACAAAGTAGGGGACAGAGGGCGCCTGAAGTCTATTCAATAATATGCAGAGGTTTTAAAAAAAACAAAAAACATATTTAATGCAATATGATATACAGGTAGTGGACAAAAAAAATGGAAACACTAATGTAAAGTCACTTAATAGGGTGCTGGGCCACTGCTATCCCGCTCTGTGGAGTTCTCGGCGGACCGTTTTTGATTAAACTGGATGCTCGCACCCTAGCCCAGGTTGAAATTTGTAGTCAATTGATCTGCAGTTGCGCGCCTGTTTTACCTTGCACTTCGAATTAATGCACTAATATCACGATCCTGGAGTATGCGCTTCCGCCCACTGTTGCCCTTTGCTGATGATGTCTTTCCCTCGGAGTTCCATGCCGACATCACCTTAGACACCGTTGCTCGTGAAACATCAGCAAGTTGAGCTGTCTTGGTCACTGAAGCTCCTGCCAAACGTGCCCCAACAATCACCCCTCTTTCAAAGTCACTGAGGTCTCCTCTTGCAGCCATGCTAGCCAAAATTATAGGCAACCAGGCCTGTCCAGCATTTTTATACATGACCCTAAGCATGCTGGCATGTTATTTGCTTAATTAACTCATGAGCCTCACCTGTGTGGAAGCCCTTGCTTTCAATATACTTGGTGTCCCTCATTTACCCAGGTGTTTCAATTTTTTTTGTCCACTACCTGTATATCTGGGTTATTTTATGTTTTCCTTTTACTGAAAACAGTCCAATAAAATCAATTATGCATATTTAAAAATACTTATTTTCAAATATAACAATATGTATCAGAAATCTATGTGTTTCGTGTACATTAGGTCTATTTTAATTAATACTAGATTTGTTCAACTAAAATAGATTTACAGTTATAAAGAACGCCGAAATTAGTAGTCGTAGTAGGCTATTATTTATTTAGCGTAGTGGTTGTTCAAGACTGTAATTCTTGATTCAATATATTGTGCTTGGGTTTTAAATACCAATTTTGTATCCAGTAAAAATAAATAAATAAATAAAAAATCACTAAATGTATGTTCCAATTGCCAACTCCCGACTGGTCAACAAACCACCAGCATTTGTTGAAATGTTTAACAAAAGAAAACTTAAATAAAAATACGAAAAAAAAACGTAATACGAAAACAAGGTATAGTTATTTGCACTTATTATTAGGGCGTCTAGACTTCAGACAGGTTTTCACACACGTTTTCCAAAACGTCATATCCATCCCTTGAATATCATATCATATTATAAAGCAATCGGTTAATCGAAGTTCGCGTCATTTATTACACTAGTGAAATAAATGCACCTCGCTGAGGATTAATCATTCCGTGTAGACTTTTTTGGTGTTATCTGAGGGGCTTGACCGAATTTCACTGATATGCAAAGATCCACAGTGGGTTAGAGCGCCCTTCTGGTTGTAGTGTGTAGTATTTGAACAGCCCCTGGGAGACTGAGTTGGAAATGCAGAGACAGCAACGCCTAACACTACCCGAATAGACACAGCTACTGAGCAGAGACAGAGAGACACCACCGCCGACATTTCAGGAGGGATTCCTTTAGAACTTCACTGCAAAGCACGGTAAGGGACACAAACACCATCAGTGCTGCATTCTTTTGTGGTGATTATTATTATTATTATTTTTTATATTAGTAGTGGCACAAAGAACGTTCCAAATATGATCAGTCCAGTTATAGTTGTATCTGGTTAAATATGGTGCATTCGATGTGGATGAAAGTGGAGAAAATCAAGACAATATACAATTAGGAAAATAACACCGACAGTTATTACTATTTTAAAATGTATATTTTGCATTTTACAGAGAAGACCACTAAATAAGTAATTTTAACGCTCAAACGTTTTCATTCTGCAAATCCATTCCACCCCCACCTCCGCTACACAAAATAGTGTTGCTATTTTTTTAAAATGTATGAGCAGCAGTGGGATTTAAACTTTTAGGCATAGTCCAAATTAAACTGATTATCAGTTGGATACTGAATAATCGTGTATATAAATAAAATATTAAACGCTGCTTGGATCAATATATTAATATTTCTATATATATATATATATATATATATATATATATATATATATATATATATATATATATATATATATATATAATGAAATAAAATAAAATAAACCGTGGCTGTAACAATAAGAAATGATACACCCCCACCTCCTTTTTGTCTGTTTTTGGGGGGGTGTGCTTGGCTGGATACAGACACATTTGTCTGGCTGCATGCACAGCAAAGAACTGCCCTGCCTGATCATCAATACCGGTGTAAGTAGTAAAATATATTCACGGAAGAAGTTTACTTAATTTAAATCTTGAACAGTATTTTTGTCTAGTTTTGTGATGTGTGTTCGACAGCCACAATTATTATTATTATTATTATTATTATTATTATTATTATTATTATTATTATTTATATGAACTGTCGTAATTTGTTGCATTTGTATTTATTTTTATTTTGTAAAACTCACTTTAAGTGTAGTACCGGTATATGTTTTTTTTGTGCTTTTTTATACCTTTTAAATACATTGATTAGCGTTAACAGAAACAAACCTAATGAATTAGCGTGTCGCCTGTGTGCATCAATATACACTGCAGATCATATGTCAATATACTGGACATCACTTACCCGTTTGGAATGAATGAATCCAGTTCAGTAATTGTTCTAGTCCTTTGTTTCACATGGCACATGCGCAATGAGCGCAGGGTGTGGAAGTAAGACAAATATATATATTTTTTCCCATCAATAGAATCACTGTCAGTGACAAAAAGGTGTTTTCGTACCAATAATTTTAGTTTTGTGTCTTGAAAGGCTGCGGCGCCATTTTTAAAACGGTTCTTAATTCATATGGCTGCTTTAGATTAAGCTTTGTTAATGGACAAAACAATCGTGGTTTGCCAGACATACATTATACACCCGTTTAAAAATGCATGTGTTGGATGGAAAATGAAACACAAATGTACGATTACTTTGCTCCACCGTCTCTTTAAAATTATTAGGACAACTGCATCAATATACATTACTGAGTCGTTCTATTTAATTAAATTCATTAATATGTATTTTTAATGTTATATTAATGTTCATTAATTTATATTAATGAACATTAATATAACAATGAACATTAGTATAACAATTGCAATTGTAGGATTGGACATAAAAGAAGATATGGTTTGCGTGTCTCATCTTCTGACAGAACACAACAACCTAAAGACACATACACAGTTTCTAGTGGAAAATCCAAAAATCAAGTATTTGTACGATGATGCACTAAAATAAAAATGCATATTATAATATATTTATAATATATATATATATATATATATATATATATATATATATATATATATATATATATATATATATATATATATATATATAGCCAGTATTTGTAAAATTGAATTGGTGCACATTCTACAGCCACCATTTTGTGCAGTTTGTACAGCCACCACACAATGCTGTAGTTCAAGGATAGGCAATCTTGGCTCTTCCCTTTCATGTCTGTGATTCATGATGTCTGGCAGTCTGGGTTGCCACGTTGACTAACGTTTTTGTACAGTTCAGTCAGAATTGAAAATATATTTCTTTATGGAATGCTTAAATTGCATAAGCCATGGTTGTGGTGAACATGGGGCCCTTAGATCAGTTCTGAATCAAAAAAAGTGGGTTTCATTACAAATTAAAATTAAGTTCTGATAATTCTAGGTTGAACCAAAATCCCAGTTATGATGTTCATGTTTTTTAAATTAGTCATTGCAAGAAGCCCTGTCTTCCACCAGAATGTGGCGCATTTAAGGGTTGAGGACAGCAGTCAAGTTCTTTGGTTACATTGAGATACAGCTATTAGACATGCAAGAACGTTCTGTTTTTTCTTTCTTGGCGAGAATGGGCACTACTAACATGACAGTGATCCAAGCCATCAATCCAGAAGAATCACTTGGCCTGCCCAATTACTGAATTCAGTCAAAGCACTGTTGGATGAACATGTTGGAGTGATCATAGAACTGTCAGACTATGCATCATTAAAGGTGGGGTGCAATGATTTTTCATTTTATTTCAGAATTCACTTGTATAGTACTTTTGGTAGGTCAATAAAAGTATCTGTGTAGTTTTAATGTATCGATTTTAACACCAAGTGTATAAAAAACAACTCTGAAGTTGACACCTCTATGAAAAGTCCAGCTCACTCGAAGCTGCGGCTAATTTATGCGTGACATCACACCAGGACAAGCATGCCATCCCGCCGGCTGCTTTCCTGCATTACTGCTCACCAAAACACAATGCACCCAGGGGAGAGGTACCATGGTAAATAGGTGTGTAATATAGGGTTGCTCCAACACAGCAGGGCCATTAATATCTCTCAGCGAGTTTCAAAAAGAGCCGGTACGATGCCAGCAATGGGTGAAGTTCATGAGGAGGACCAGGGATTGGGATGCCAAGCCCAACAGCAGCTGCATCTGCAGCACCCACTTTACCCAAGACAGCTTTATTAATGTAATGATGTTCAAGATGGGTGCTGTTAAAAAAGTTAAATTAAATAAGGATGCAGTACCGGGTGGTACCTGCAGGACAGCAGCATCTTCTTCTAGTAAAACAAAGTAAAATCATCTCTTACTGTTTGATGAAAATATATATAAAGTCATGCTATTATATACCCAACAACCTCCCATGTACATTATTAATAAATAATGTGATAAAATGATCACGTTATGTCACATTCTTATATGCATTCCTGTGAAGTGTCTGAATTTCGTCGGGACACTCCTGTGTAAGATCTTCTGCCTCTGGAATATTTAGATCGCCACTCTTAACATAAACTTCAACTTTATTTATTTATTATTATTTTCCCCATCCGACCTGCGAAAATATCTTAGGCTACTTTATGATGTTGATGTAGGCTATATCAGATTCTAATAGGCCCTCTTGTTTGATTAATAACTAAATTCCAGTAATGCGCTACAGCAGGGATGCATAGATGCAACAATCAAGCGATATTCTTCAAAATTATTATTATTATTATTATTTATTTCTTAGCAGACGCCCTTATCCAGGGCGACTTACAATCGTAAGCAAATTCACCGTCTGAATAAGGATGCTTGTCACACGCTTTTCACTAAAAGCAGGCGTGAAAATACTGCCAAGAACCAAATTCAAATTAAAAAACCTGAAACCAACACAAAAAAACTGTCATGTGCTATTCTACCATCAACAGACTACAACAAACCACGGAAGAGAGAGAAGTAAGTGCAAATGTAAACAAGCTTTTTTTTTTTTTTTTTTACATAGTGAAGCCAATATAAATGAAGCACAAGACCAACATTTCTGATCTGTTTGATTTAAGATGCTAAAACATCCGAACCGGTAACATCGCTTTCACTTCTGTCCTCCATCTGCTGCATTTGTTTACACAGTGAATGTCCTGGTGTGACGTCACGCACGCGCACTCTTCCGGGTAGAGGTTTCGAAGGTTTATGAAAACCGTCTAACCACAAATTTCCCTTTTTTTCCACTTTATAAGTAACGAATGTGAATGAAACTTTCAGGACATGTATAGAAAGTTCTGCTGCACTCAACAATGACTTTTTTATGTCATTACACCCCACCTTTAATAGAAAGAGCCAGTCTGACAAATAATTGGTGCCAATTAGCTTTCCATATAGATTCTTTCATATGTATTAACACTAATGTTTTGTGTTTCATATTTTTGGGTTATGTGCGTCTAAGTAGAACTGTCCACATTATCATAACCTGTTGACCCACCCAACTACAATCCTTCAAACCCGCTTTGATGAATAAATTTAGTTCAATTTTATTTTCTCGCTTTTTTGTAACTAACTATATCAGATGGCTCTCGCTGTGCCCTGCGTGTTTGCATGTCTGTTCCCAGATTATTATTATTATTTATTTCCACCACCACCCATGATACTTGCCACTAATAACACAACTCTGCTATCAATTACAGAATTACAGGATTTTTTTTCCCATTAATTCAGGCATCTGGGTTGGTTGGGCTAATGGAGGTTATTTTTGTATCTTCAGAAATGCTCGCCTGAACTTGATTAAAGCATACCATTGGACATATTCTTTCTGGGTCTTTTTGTACACTGTGAGTGAATGCAGGTTCATGGTTTGATAGCTGTATCTTGGGATTCAATTCAAACTTTGCATGGTCATTGGTTATGAAATGCTAATACTATACACTGCAGATATGGGTCTTGGTGACTTCTCACGGTACTAATACCTAATGTGTTATTTATACCCTTGGCTGTAATATGATTAAACTGATTTTTTGACAGACAATACGCTTGTGATATCCTTCTAATGTGGTGTCAGCAAAGCTGTTTTGTCATACTTGTGTGTGATGGTATAACTATGCGTTGGTTCATAATACATTCATCTCCGGCTAAGAGAACACCCCTCGGGAAGCAAGCAAAGTGTTCTTATAGCCGAAGTGTTTTCTGAGACAGAGTTAGCCACCAGACACAATATGAATCAATAAAAAAATAAATACACATATATAACTTGTCATGATGCACGTGCATCAACATATGGAATGAACTGAATAAATAAAAGCAAAACAATAGGCAAGTGTATGTTAATAAACTATAATAATAAAGTAACAGACAAACTAATGTTAATCAAACTACTGAAAAATGGAAAAAAATAAAACCCCAATACGAGGAGGAAATGTAGATTAATTAGTAAACAGGAGAGAAGTTTATTGGATCTACACCTTACAAACTTTAAAACCGAAAGGCCTTAACAAGGATTTTGATCTGCGATCTATGCTATAACAACTTTTTGATATAAGTAATGTGACTGGACTTGCCGGTATCATTTTGATTGTATTGCGGACATTTGGGAGTGTTTCATCAAGTATTTGTAATGTCTGTACTTTAGATTTATTGAACAGTTTTCTTTATATATTATGAATTCTTGGATAATTGATATCCGGTTGAAGATTATTCAATTGAACTGATTGATTGGTGACAAGTGTGCTTTCTTTTCAAATGGGTTGACATTTCCAAGATGATTATGCTCTGATGAAGGTCTGATGACCGAAATGGTAACTCTTTTCTGCTTTATTTCTTTTAAACAATAAAGTGAGATTTTGCATAATGTAGTGTGTGGGATTTTTGTATTACTTCTGATTTGCTTTGTGATCTCCGACGCACCTACGGCTACACTTATCGGGAGTGCAGGTGTTTGATTTATTTTGAATCAAACTAAAGCAAAACAAGATGGTCAAAAAGCTTAAATCGTTATGTACTATGAAATAAGTTGCCGGGTGTGTTTTGTTCTATCACAATGACAGAGGCAAAAATAATGGCTGTTACTTAGGGTTAACTTAACGTTAATAAACTAACTGTCAGACTAAATTAACACAGCACCCCTACACACGTTACAAAATTCAGCAGCAATATACAAGACATGCACATTATTTAACAGAATGGTGAAGCAACTCACCAGAAGAGAAAACACCAAATTGCTTGGCGACTTGTGTCTGATTCAGGTTTTTTTCAAGAGCTCGAACAATTTCCAACTTTGTGTAGCAATAGAAACAGCGACACATTTTGCCGTTTGTTTACATACCATTTTGTAGTGATGAGGTGCACTCATGGAAATCAGAATACAAAATAATTCAGTGATATGAGGGCAGTTCTGGAAAGATTTATTAAACCAATCCGTGTCCCTCAAGACACTCTCGCGATGACAAGTCACTTTTTTTTACAAAACAGTACTGTATCCGTTGTGAACGAATCACTATCGTTGCCAAGAAGGTGTTCTTGTAAGTGAAGTTCCTGAACCTGTAGCCGGAGCATTTACAATGGGAAATATCTGTTTCACCACAAAGGTGTTTCTTTAGGCAAAGTGTTGTCTAAGGAGGCATTCCGATATGCAGAAACTACTGTATTGAGGAAAGCAGGGATGTTTAAATTGTATCTATCATGATGGTCCAGTGAGGCTAATCATTGTATGAGTTGTGATGTGCTATAGACCATTGATTTAAACAAATAAAATGTGTGCAATTTCACTGTCATTAGTCTTCATGAACTGCAATCAGTATGAGTACTGTTGACATAACACTTAAGATAGTAATTGTGTCTCTTAGTGCTGCACAAACTTATGGTGCTCTCCACAGAAATCAGGTGCTGACAATCAGGTGAGGGTCATGTGTGTTTGGTCTAAGGGAAACAAATGAAGAAACAGCTGCTTGGTTTTGTGATGATTACTGCTTTTCTTAGATTCTGTGGAAAACAGCAATCCACCCAAATCCAAGTAGATGTTTCTTTAATCCACTCAACATCAATGACCCTCAACTGAATAACTGAAGAATCTGTTTGTGCAACTCTAATGTCTGTATGACTACTTTCCTATTTTCTTATTATTTTTCACATTATTGAGTTTGAAACAAACTCTCTTGGCCTATTGATCACATTCAGCAGGACCATCTTTTTTTAATGAATGCAATGTTTATTTGATCTTCTCCAGAGTTTTACATACTTGAGGTAGTTTAGGTCTGTACATTTATCATGTGGCTCTGCACAACTGCAGCGGCTGCAAATTCTAGTGTAGCTGTTGTATCCTATATAATATTTGGCTCCTGGGAAATAACAATTATGTTCCTTTAGTAAACAGACAGAACAGTTTTAGTGGGTATTGCTGGTAAATGTGCATATTTTTAAACACTTTTTTAATGTGGATACCTGTAAAATAATAATATATGCCTTTCATTTGAAAGCAGAGCTTATACATATAATGCAGAACAATAATTATAGCCTTCAAATATCAAAAGAATTAGTGAGCACCCTTTAAAGATTTTCTGGCCTTCTGGTTTCTGCCTCCTTTGTAGCACATATCGTACTTAATAATTACTTATGAGAAATCAACCATTCGCTGTTATGGATTTGTCAAAATGCCTTGGGTACAGATGTCCTTAAGTGCATAAAACATTGTAATTATAAAGTGAACACCTTTCTAATGTTTAATAGTAGTTCCTGACTACACTCTTCATTTATGTGATTTATAATAAGTTTATGCATCTTGTGTATGCATGTCGTTTTTTATTTTTAGATTCTGCAAACTAAACAATAACGTGTCTATTTTGGTGGAAAACCTAAAAAAGCAGAAATCAGATGATTTAGATTAAACCATTTCCAGAAAATGTTGAGTAGAGGTACAAAATAAATGTTTCTGTCTTGGAAAGCATATTACTCACATTAGTAGTGGTTTACTCCATTTGAGAATGGCTCTAATTCATTCCTTAACTTATATCTGTATTAATTTATAACCGCTCATGATTTGGCATACAAGCTGAAGCCATTCCATTGTTTTGCTTACACAGAGGTTCACAAAGTACAGGACTGTGCAAAATATTTGCCTTGTTACATGAACTGCTTAATACATTGCCCTATTGAAGAATATTCTAGGCCATTCAGGAATATAAACTTACTCAGGTAACTGTTTTTATAAAAGTGTAATTGTGAGCAAATGAAGGATTGATTTATTTATTATAATTGACCAAATAATCAGCCATCTGATTGGACTGAACATAACCCAACTGATACCTCGATAGTATTGTAGATATTCTTTACACAAAGTTAACCTCCTGTTAATGAGAAATGGGGTGTTTCTGTTTGATTTCTCAAATGTTTAAACATAATGTGAATGTTTGTAACCAACCTGGAAAGCCATTGTGTAAAAAAAAAAAACTGTGAAGAAATATTAAGTCTGAAAAAAAAAAATTGCCGAGACCCATATTTGGCCTGTATACTTTTGACAACCGCCAAACGTTTTGGCGAAACTCTAAACTATTGACACCCAGACTTCATGCACAGTCAGCACTTGTTCTTGTTGAAGGACATTGTTCCACTTTTCAACCCACTGCACTCTTATCTGTGTACGCCAAGGTAAACGAGGTACTGTAGTGGCTAGTTCTTTACTTTATGTTAAGGTGCTTATATGAAGGGCTTTAGATTGGGAGTTGCATCAATAGACCGCCCGAACAGTTGGTCAATATTGAGTTATGGAGCATTAAGAAACCTGGAATTTCTGTCACACCTTAATATTTTTGGACAGTGTTTGCTTTGGGGTTTTAACTGATGCCTAAACATACTCTGATACTGATTAGATGTTTGCTATTTCTTTGTGGTCATATCTTTTACAGTTTGTATCAACCACCTTTACATATTAGGTAATTTGACTATGTTGTATGGCAACCAGATACAAATACTTTAATAGAATATTATTCTGTTGTCTAATTAGGTACTGTTGAAAAAATAATAGTTCTAGCTGACGAATGGTTAGGCTATCCTTCAGAAAAGTCTGACAAGAGACACTGATTTAACTTCAAAAGCAACTGATTTCTGAATGCCATGGTTACCTGCTTTTGATCACCATGGCAGTATATTTATGGAAGTATATTTATGGCAGTATATTTATGGAAGAGATACTCATAAGATTAAAATTATTTGCAGTAACCTCTTATATTAGAAAATGTTTGCCTTGTTTTACTCTTCTCTGCATATCTGCAAATACGAATTCCAGCTGACAGAAATGTTCTGAGCTGTATAGGTGTTTTATGAGTTTGTACTGTAGGTCTGTGAATGAAAAATGTTAGAAGTTAATACCACTAGATCAGGGGTCTCCAACCCTGGTCCTGGCGAGCCTCAACTGCTCAGGTTTTATAGGTGTTTATACGTCATCATTGGCTAAAGATTTGGAACATGTTAATCTTGACTAATTAAGCCAATAATTGGTTCAATGGAGTAACTGAGAGCTCGGTTGAAACAAAAAACAAAATACCATATAGCTCTCCAGGACCAGGTTTGGAGCCATGCACTTGATAAACCAATGATGTAAAATATCTGTTCAAAGCCACCCACAAACAGTTTTATCAATAAAATGAAATCTGTACACAGGATTAACTTTCAAGGAAGTTTACCAGTGAGCTTGAAAGGCAAGTTAATTCTGCTTGGATAGAAAAATGAACTAGAGAGAAAATATGCACTACTAGATTACATTTTAATAATAGTTTAATTTGAACAGCCTGGGCTGTATTATAAAATGGCACCCCCTCCCTACTCAACAGTGAAATGGTTGTCAAGTGAATTGGGTGCTTCTAAAAGTTCCAAGCTGTGCTGGAATGGTAACTTATTAGTCAATGAGGTTGCTCCCTATATTCTTACCATTTTATAATACCATTTTGATGCAATAGGTATGTCAGAATAGAAAATGATACTAATGTGACATAGACTATTGATTTGCCATTGAAGATCATTTGGTAAGCGATTCTTTGATTGTCAAGCTTCGCTAAACCTGCTGTGAAAATTGATGTATGAATATACTACTGAATATACAATATCTTGTGTTCTCGAGTGCTATGTCTGTAACTGAAAAGGAGTGCTAATCAGCTGTTTGTTTTGTGTTTAATGCTTAAGCTGACGGTGAATGAAAATCTTGCACATTCAAAGCACAACGCTGTTACAGTTTATGGGAGATTTAAAACCAGTGGTGCATTACCAGACTTGTTTTAGCATTATGAAAGACCAAGCTGAGCACCCACGTGTAAGTGATGGGCCAGCTTTCACATGCTTGAAATAGCGCATACGAGAAATACAAATACATTTTTAATGTACATTTCCTTTGGGGTGGGGGTGGGGGTGGGGGAAGGTTGCTTTGATGAACAATTTTCATGTGTAAATATTGTGTTTCTATGAAGTGTTCATGATTAATTATTGGTCTGCTAGACTGACTGGTATTTGCCAATGTGCAGGTGCAGCAAAGGGTTTCACTGCATCTGTAGAGATGGGCCAGGAGGAAACATTCATTTAAACTGATTACTTGCGTTAGTCTGTTTTTTGCTCTGTTTCAATGTCTCTTGGTGTCATAAAGCCTGAACATCAACATTGCAGGAGGATCTCTGGGATGCTGAGAAGTTTGATTTGATTTTTTTTATCAGGATTTGCCTGCTCTAAAGATAGTTGACAATTTTGGCTCCAGTCTAGGATGTATCCCATGCCCTCTTCAACAAAAGGCACTTATTCAGACTGCTATGCCATTTGATCAGGGTGATTTAATAGTCCTATCTGATACTCCTTGTTAATTCAGTCTAAAAATGTTAAGCAGTTGAACTTTTTTATGTGTGGGAATATATGCATTATTTTGTGCTCTTACACTCTGAATGTAATAACCTGTTTTTAGTTATTTGTTTTAAATGTTGTTAAAATGTATGTAGATTAATATATTTTTTGCCTGTATTATTCTTTGTTATCACACAGAGCATGATAATCTACTTATAATGTTGGTTTCATGGATCAGTTTCTATTGTTAACCCATGAATTACAAAGAAAATGGAATTTGATGCTAATTGCTCTGGCGCTTACTGATATAAAGATACTTTGGGTGATCTAGCCTACATGGCATACTGTAAGTCTATAGCAGCAACTAGAACTGAACAGCAGCTCTAAAACTCAGTCAAAGCACCTTAACACATATGTTAAAAAAACAAAAAACGAAAAAAAACCTAATGTATTTGAGTAAATTCAATAAACATAATTTAGAGTGATTGCAAACATTGTAATAAGGTAAAGAAAATTATAATCTGAAGCTATTTAAGCTTTTTAGGAACAAACTGGATATCTCGTATAAGGGAGTATTATCCTGTGTAGTGTAGAACTTATCTTAGTGGGTTTTAATGTAACTTTAAAATTGCTGCTTTTTTTTGACTGTGGCAGTTGTATGTGTGATGTGTGACATGCTATACAAATTTATTGTGGTTTGTTCTTTTTTTCTGCTATGTACTGTACAGTGCTTTGCGATACTTTTGTATAAAAAGCACTATATAAATGCAACAAATAAATAAAATAAATAAATAAATACAATACAATACAATACAAACAGTTGTTTTATACAACTGGCCACAGAAGATCATTGATTATATGCACTTGTGTAGGTAAGAGATCATACTAATACCTTACATATTATTATATCTCTTTAAATGTGAACTGTGCGTTGTTATCTGTGTTTATATTATGGGGCCCTTGTGTTTCCTTTAAGACAACCTCGAAGAATTATTACATGTTGGTAGAATGGAAGACTTTGTGATGTCAAAGGTCACATATTTCTCAGAAAAAGCATCCAGGAAACTCATTAACAAACTATATTTGACCTGACTTAGTTGTCTATGGGAAGAAGGCTGGGACATTTCACAGAGGCTTACTTTAAATGATTTGATCTATTAGCAATAGCAGCTGCGACGTGTTTGTTAAATAGCCTTGACAATCAAACCACAATTTGCAGTTTTTTGTTGGGTTATAACTGTGTATAGAATAAGGAAGCAAAATGTGCTATGGCAGAGAATATTGCTTCATCATTTATTTAAAAAGTGGAAGAAAAAAAGGATTTTAGCCCATCTGTTGGGGTTTTAATTAATCCCTGAATCAATCACATCTGCATTTGCAGTTCAGTGTCACATCTCTACTTTTTCAGCTTAAAATCATTTTGATGGTCTTGAAGTGTCCAGCATTCCATTAGATTTATAATGTCAAAATAAAGTCTATAAAGCCTACTACCTTTATAGTGTAAAAAAGTTTCTCCAGCATCCTTCCCAAGAAACATATTCTGTTCCCCTGGTATGCTACAGTGAACATATTGAAAAGTTCAATCTATGTCAATCCAAGGTGGCAAGAAATCACATTCCCCTGACACCCCTCCCTCCCCCCATATATGACATACCTTCCATGCCAAGAGGAAGATGTGTTTATGTGACTCACTGCAGATCCTTTTAAGTTAATCGTGCATACAAAAAGAGCATCATTGACTTCCTACAAGTTTACAACGGACATACAGTATGTCTGTTTGTTATAAAAATCATTTTTTGTTCTTTTCTTTATGCTGTCGGCAATGCCAGGGAGCACAGCAGCTGATATTAATATATACTTACAGTTGTCTCTGGCCTACTTCTATCAGCAGCCTGTGAATAATTGGGAATACAGTAGTCAAGGCCAATATTCTGAATTGTACTGCAGTGTTGGAATGTTTTTTTGTTTTTTTTTTCAATCTCTCACACAGACGATGAAATTTGAGGTATTGAATAACAAGGAGACTTGCAATGACTCAGTCCACATGAGTTCCATTGATTTCAGAGACTATTTGTTTTACCTTATCTTATCTTGAATTTTATCTGGTGCCACTGCATTAGGCATTCAAAGAAAATGGTAATATTGGTGAGAAATCCTGGATACCCATTTCAGCATGTGAAACAACACAAAGTTGAGATAACTGTGGTCTTTCAGACCCATACGCTAATGAAATGGTTGTTAAAGTGTCAATGTGTGAATATAATGTGGAAGCTAATAAACAAGTTAGAATTTGAACAGCCCTTTATAGAGGAGTTTGTCCTTCATTTTCCTGTGGTTAACGGCTAACCTGATTCCAGTGATTTCTTTCCATTCACTTTGAAATGGCTCATTGTAGTTTCACATACTGCCTCAGTTGGAAAACAACACTGTGTAAACTGCCACAGCTTTCTTGATGGAGACCCTTTCCAGACATCTGGTACATCATTGTTCCACCGGAGAGTGTTTCATTCGAATGCCAATTTTGTTTTTAGGCTATCACAAAAAAAGTTATAATGAAACTGAAGGGTTCTAAGTAGTTCTAAATAATAAATAGGAAAAACATACTCGCAGTTGATATTTGTTATCAGCTAATAAGTATGCATTTTTTGCATGGAATGTGAGGAGCTGTTGTTTGTTTGCTATATTGGATAATAACTAAGACCTAGCTAATGTCTCTGTCCCTGCCATCATCCTTACATACTTCAGTGTTTCTCTTTGTAGCTTGCACGTCCGCTGCCATCTTCTACAGATCTCCAGACACAACTACTGAGCTGCAAAAGCATTGCTTTTTAATAGCCCATTCACTGTCATTAGCTGCTGTATAACATTTTTGCATGATGACATTTTTGATCCTCGTTTTCTGCAAATAAAAATTAAAGTTATTCTATAAAATGTACAAATGTTATACATATTTAATAAAACTATACAGAGAACAAAAAATAGATGAAGTGTAACTGTCTACAGCAGTCATGTACAATCTGACTATCCCAGGCATATACCGTAAGTGGGTGTTTAGAGATATTGCTGCAGGTCATGTTTATGAGATGCAGCAGATGCTGTACTGCTTTTCCATATCAGATTATAGATCTTGTTTAATTGTTCATTGGTAAACATCCTTGGTGGTGGAATGTATATAGTTTATTATGAAAACAAGCAACCATCGACATACATGTTTGGCTTTTTTCCATTTTTATTTTAAATGTCTTTATAAAAGTTTACAGGCTTCAAAATAACAGTGTCACGCAGACTGACTTGGGTTGACACATCTTGTATTTCTTCAGTTTGTTGGTAATTTGGCACATGTTTTACAGGGGACAGTGAAACAGCATTGCTGATCTTCTGGTGCCCATGCCATTCTTTCTGAACTGTTCTCTGGCAAACCCTTTGTGACAGCTTGGCCCTTCACCGTGGCACTGTCAGACTGAATTTACTGCCTGGATGGTACAATGCTGTATCTAGAATATTTACATTAATTACAAATAGATGCTATTTGCACCCATATTTCAAACAATTTCTCTTGCTATTTCAGACATCTGATGATCAGACAATCTTAAACAAAATAGACTTATTATGTTTGAATGTAAATTGATCATTACTTTCCAATATTAAAATGCTCCCCACAGTGCATACAGCAGACTCTATTTAGCCAAAAAAAATGGTAACACTTTGCTGTTCATACACTCACATGTTAGAAATGGCTGTTTATTGAAAAACATTTGACTATACAGAAAAAATACACTGCTTATGTAGTGTATATGTTAACTGAAGGTGGTTCTACACTGGATACAAGCAAATTTGTATCTACATCAATCACAAATGTTCCAAGGCAGGAAACTTTCACATGACCCTTAAGAGTTACTGTATGTGATACTTTGAGTTTGTCTGTGCAAACTTTCAGTTCCTTATTTTCTAAAAGAGACAGTATGCCTCTGCTCTGACTAAATATTATGAAAATAAGATCTGAGGCTGGAATAAAAGTGCCAGCATTTTATTTTATTTAATAGCAAAACTTTATTGTGAAAGGTTGCCTTCAAAAATACTTCAGACTTTTTATCGCTGCCTTTTTGACCTGTGTAACCTTATACAAAGTAAAAGGTATTTTAAATGTGATGCAACGGTTTGTCTTTCTAACAAAAGATAAAACTGAACCGTACATTGGAAAAGTGTTGGCACTCTCAGTGGTGGCATTTTCAGGACCTCATAACAACATCCCTTAATTTTAATATAGTAACATAATTCAAATGACATGACAAGACTTACGTGATTGATTCTGACAGCCCTCAGTAGAGATAATGGCAGCTTCATACTTAGGTTCAGATGTCTAGGGCTGTTTTGTTTTAAGGTTATTGTTGATGAAAGGTTCTGGTGCTTAAATCTTTGTTAAAAAGTCATATCTGTTAAATTACTCTGTGTAGACCTAATTTAGGCTTTAAATAAAATAATGGTTCTAAACTGACTAAAACAGCCAAAGGCAAAAGTATTGAAAGAAAATCAACTGTTAGCTGAGATCAAACCATTGTGAAACTGGAATAAACAGTAAACTGGGCAAAGCTGCAAAACAAGCGAAGAGTTGCTGGACCAATTTGATAGTAATTTATGGAAGAACGCTTACTAAGCACTTAGATTCAAAGGGCCATTGTAGCCTACCGATTGGAGGCAAATATCTAGCTGCAGTTTTTTTAGCTGCAGTTCTACTCAGATGTGATTTGCACGTCATTTGCCAATTCCAACCAACCACAGCAACAGTGGGGGTACCAGTAAAATAATAAATAAAACGTTAACATTTTAAAATAAAAAGTTTGACATTATTTTATTCTTTCTAGATTGTATCTAATTCTATAATACATTACTAGGAGTGATGCAATAACAGTGTATTTAGTTTTTTTGTCACAGTAAAAAAAAAAAGACGTGTGCAATAACGATATATTGCGTTCCCATGGCTGCACACATTCAGTCAGTTTTTTTTGGTTTTAAACTTTCATTCCAGTTTGAATGAAAACCAAGTGGACGTCAAAGTTGTTAAAAACCAAACCAATCAGAACAGACTTGCATCCCTAATTTCAAGAGATCAATTAGGCAGCAGTGTGGAGTAGTGGTTAGGGCTCTGGACTCTTGACCGGAGGGTCGTGGGTTCAATCCCAGCTGGGGGACACTGCTGCTGTACCCTTGAGCAAGGTACTTTACCTAGATTGCTCCAGTAAAAACCCAACTGTATATATGGGTAATTGTATGAAAAAAAAAATAGCGTGATTTCTTGTAACAATTGTAAATCACCCTGGATAAGGGTGTCTGCTAAGAAATAAATAATACCGAACACATTTTTTTGTAATGCCTTTCACACACTACTTGGCTTATTGTACACCTTTCTCTTGTTTTGGTAGGTCCTTCACGTAACCATACAGTATTATTTTAATGATCTAAACGACAACATATCTATATTCCTACAATCTTAAAATAAAATATGGATTTCACTAGTTTAATTTTAATACTTTCCAGACATTTATACACTAGAGATTTTTCATCCAAAGTTAGGGATGTTGGTCTGCAAACCCTTGTTAAATAATCAATCAATCAATCAATCAATCAATCTATTTTATATAGTGCCTTTCATAGTGGACCACCATCACAAAGCGCTTTACAGAGAAATGCTTAATACATGATATACAGTTAAAAAAAACCCCCACTGCATAACACATTAAATACAGTGGAAAGTGCATAATATATGATAGTAGCATAATACATGAAAATAGTAGCAGCAACACAGCAGCTAATAGCAGATATCAGGCTTAGAGAGCATGGAAAGCAAGAGAGAACAGGTGGGTCTTGAGAGTTGATTTAAAGTGAGCGACGGTGGGAGCATCATGCACCAAAGCTGGGAGAGAGTTCCAGAGAGTCAGAGCCATGAAGCTAAACGAGCGTTCTCCAAGTGTGGTGCACTTTTGCTTGGGGATAACAAGCAGGCCAGAGTCGGAGGACCTCAGCTTGGGGGCAGGGACATAGCAGGTCAGCAGGTTGAGGAGGTACTCGGGATCTGTGATGAAGGGCATTGTAGGTGAGGAGGAGAGTTTTGAAAATAATCCTGAACTTTACAGGCAGCCAGTGCAGCTGGGCAAGACGGGGGGTGACGTGATCACGTTTTTTGCATCTGGTAAAGATCCTGGCAGCGGCATTCTAAACTAGCTGCAGTCGGTTTATGCGGCGAGCTGGGAGACCACCATATAGAGAGTTGCAGTAGTCGAGTCGAGAGGAGACAAATGCATGACAAAGTATCTCCGCATCTGGGAGGGAAAGGTAGGGACGGACTTTGGAGATGTTTTGAAGATGGTAGAAGGAAGATTTGACTACGGAGGAGATGTTGACATCAAAGGAGAGGTTACTGTCAAGAAGTACACCAAGGCGTCATACTGTGGGGGAAGGCAGCAGCAGACAGTTTCCGAGGTTCAGGGCAGCTATATTTAGATTCTTTAGTTGAGTTTTAGATCCTACTAGAAGGAGTTCAGATTTGCTAGTGTTCAGCTGAAGAAAATTGGCAGACATCCAGGCCTCGATGTCTTGAATGCAAGCCGAGAGCCAGACCATGGCAGAGGGGCTTCCAGGGTCGAGTTTTAAGTAGAGCTGGGTGTCGTCAGCATAGGAGTGAAACATGAGGCTGTGTTGGCGGATGAGGTGACCCACCCTTAGATTGTTCTGGACTGGCTAGTACAGCTTAGCTCCATTGTAGAGTGAGAAAGTTGGGATTAACATTGCTTTGGACCCCAGTAAGGTGTCACTGTACTGTAAATGTAGGTGTATGCACAAGAAGTTGGACTATGTCTAATAAGGATCTGAATGCATTTTGCGTGAGTGACGATGCATCCTGCAGTCCTGTGTGTGAAGCCTATGTGTTTGTATTGGGAGTCTGTACCACTGCACTCCCAACATGGATAATCAGACCTTACAGTGTGATTACTCATTACCAGGGCCAATAGAAAATTGCCAAATTAATACTGTTATACTGCCTTTTTTATACTTTATTTTATTGATACATACAAAGAAGAAACAAAACATCATAGGTTGTTGCAAAAAATTAAACTTTTTGCTGGGCGTACTGTTTTTGGCGGAATCCGAGAAAATAAATGATCCACAATTTTCTATTGGCCCAGCTCATTACCTTTACTTTCAGGTATCTATAATAGCACTGTCATTGTACATCAGGTTACACAGTAATTACACTGCAAATGCAAAATTGCATTGTGTGATTGTAGTTCTAAAAAAGTGTTTATCACTCTAATTTTGTTATTGCATGTTACTGTAGTTACATAGTAGCTACACAACTACTGTGTAATTAAGCATAATTGTCAAATGTTCATATAAAGTATAATAATATAGAACAACAAAGACAATACAGCAAGACCAAGTATAGTATACTGCTGATGCAGAAGCATTGTGATGTGAATACCACATAACTAGCATATCACACAAAGAATATCAGTTGACTTGTTATTAGAAGAGCAAATAACACTGTGGCATGCTAAAGTGTTCACTTGCCGTCTTCTGCAGAGATGATCTCAAGAGCGAGACTTTTTCCAGAGGGTGAAGGTGTGTGTTGAAATGACAAAAACCAGGACAGTTTTAATCTAAGCTGTTTAGTACCATTAAACCAAATACAGAGACTGTATAAATATTCAGTCGGACTGAACCAACAAAAAAAAAAATAGTATTGATGGATCTATGCCTTTCTTCCAATTACTGTAATTACATTGTGCCCTTGCTTAAAAAATAACAACAGCAAAATAAGTCAAAACTACAGCAGCATTTTTATATTTTTAAAGTTCAGGGGCTGTTTCACTTTTCTCACATATACAATACAATATAATTTGAGAGAATAGTTTATGCCAGTAAAAAATAAATGATGGTATTATTATTATTATTATTATTATTATTATTATTATTATTATTATTAATAATAATAATAATAATAATAATAATAATAATAATAATAATTTGAATATATTCAATCTGCTACTGTAGCTTTAAGGCTGTTTAAAACGTATCTCCCGGTGCTATGTAAATTCAAACTAATTCAGCTTGTGGCTAGAGAGAAGGAAGTGTGTACTTATATGTGGATCACATCACACACTGTATTATGGAAAGTTCCAGTCAATTTTTGTTGTGTTTATTTAGTAAATGTCATGTCCTAAAGTTATTGTTGATATTTGGCTCTAGAATAGATCGATCAACCCTGCATTGCCAATTAAACATGCATCGATAAATAAATAAAAGCAGATCATGAGATCCAAAACTGGTACAGAGGCAAGTCAAAGTTATTGTGCCACACAGGTGTTGAGCTACAGGCAATACATCATGTCTTTTAACCCTTGATGGCTGCATGGCAATGGTACAGTTCAGAAATTAATACACAAGGTCCACTTTGGGCTCTGTGTTAAATTTGAATGTGTTGGAAGCACTGCTAAGCTAACAATAAGCTCTGTGTGAGAGTGAGATAACGTGCAAATGAGTGAATCTCACATTGACTGAGTGAGACTTGACATGTCTGCTTTTGCTTCATATGCAAGAGAACCCGAAGAAAAGGGCTTTACTGTTTGGTAAGACCCCCATTTAACATAATGAGAAGGGCCTTACCAGACGGTAAAGAGGGTTCTATTGCTATTTGAAAATGGATACTGTACGTTAAACAAAATTACTTTTTCTGGGATTTTATGCAGCACTAGTTGTTGTTGCTAATGAATACAAACTTTTTCCTCATTATTCCATGAGTAATTCAGTTTACTCAGAATTTCATCTGTGGCTGGTTGCCTTCACTCAGGCTTCATTATCCCAGCGGGTGGACTATGTCACATCATGCGTATTTCCAGTAGCCTAAATAATACCTCAATACTAAATATATTTACATGGAGTTTTAAGACCAATCCTAATAAATAGTACTGTTTACAAGTGAAAGGTAAAATTAATAAAGAACATCATCATAGCTATTCTAGCAGAGAGCCAAGATTTCCATTACATGAGAGTAGATGTTAAAACTTCATGCTGATTTGAACTTGGCTCTCGCCAAGAACTGCTTCATTGACACTTCAATACAAAAAGCGGGCATTCCAGGTTTCCCAGGATGCTTAGAACACATCAATGTGATCTGGCAACAAATTCAATCAGCTAAAAAGGAGAGGAAGGAGCTCCATGTGACATTCCTGGATTTGGCTAATGCATATGGTTCAGTGCCACATGAACTTCTTTGGGCAGCATTTGATTTTTTCAGTGTACCAATGACAATAACAAATCTAGTCAAAGCCTACTTTGGAGATTTGCAATTTAGTTTCTCAACTTCAGAATTCAGCACTACATGGCAATGCCTAGAAGTTGGAATAATGGCAGGATGCACCATTTCTCCACTGGCTTTTACCATGGCAATGGAAGTAATCATTAGGGCATCAAAATGGGTAGTGGGAGGAGAGCTGGCTTCTGGAATGCGACTACCACCAATTCGAGCATACATGGATGACATGACAACCATGACTACAACAGTAGCCTGCACTAATCGGTTATTGGGCAAATTAACCAATAACATTGAATGGGCACGAATGCAATTCAAGCCCACTAAATCAAGGAGCATCTCTATAATTAAAGGTAAAGTAGTAGATAAAACGTTCTTCATTAATGGTGAGGCAATACCAACAGTGTCTGAGAAGCCAGTGAAGAGCCTTGGGAGATGGTACGACGGGGATCTAAAGGACACAGTTCGTGTGGGAGAAGTTAGACAACAAGCTGTGGAAGGGTTGAAGAGCATAGACAGCAGCGCTTTACCAGGCAAACTAAAACTCTGGTGCTTTCAGTTTGGCCTACTGCCACGGCTGCTGTGGCCAGTCTAAAACTTAAAAATTAGTAATCTGATAGTTTTGCAACCCTGGACACTGTGTGTGATCCTCACTCATGCTGAATTCCTGCCAGCACGATTTGATCATCTTGCAATTTCTTATGTTCTTATCTGTGTAGGTTGTCTGCCAAAAAACAAGTACCAGAACGTCAAGGCTGGTATAGTGTTTCAATTTAATGGATACTTATACCTGTTAGTTTGGCACTCTGTTGTAGCCCTTACTTTGATTACAAAATATAATACAATATGTTGTCACCTTTTTTGGACTCAGATTCGCAAGGGCACATATGTGACAGAGACAGAATGATTCTTGGTGATAAATCTCCCTACCGACCTGTGAGGGTGCTGTGTAAAGGGAACAGAGTGCCCAGGATTGGATGGCCAGACAATTCATTCCCAGGGTTAGGTGGAAGTTGGCCATCTAGAAGGGGGGCGGAGCTACGGTACACCAAGTCATCGACCTGGAAGGGAAGCGATGTGGCAGCAGTGGATTGGAGGCAGGGTTGCCAACTTTCCATTTTTCCAAAACCGGACAAAACCAGCAATACGAGCGAAGTGATGGGGGAAGGGGGGGGGGGGTCGTGGTCATGGTCGTGCTGAGAATGCAAGCTATGCGATCCGGGGGGGCTGTGTGTGATTTTTTTTCCTTGATCTGTTCCTTTGTTATGGTTGCGGAAGAACCACTGAAGGACAGTGAATTTGTATTGTGAGTGTTTCCTGTTTTTTTTGTTTACCGTATTAATTGCACTGTTTGTACATTATAGACAGCTAACACATCTGGGAGCTGTCGTTTTAAGACCAGCAATCAACCCGGATTTCACTACACTGTTATTTCACCGATAACGTGTATCGCACCACTAAAATTCACTGCACTCACTCTGGACTTGTGATCGTGTTTGTTGTCGTGTTTGTATCGTGTGTATTATTCCGGGACTGAACCCCGTGTTTAAATAAACTGTGCAATACACCCAGTTCTCCTTGTTATTATTTACTGTTGTCAAGTGACATTGGATTACAAAAATAAATCATCATTTCACCGGTACTTTGTTGTCTGTCGTTGTATCAAACCCTGCATCATCTCAACACCAGTGTACTACCTACCACTTTGCCACAACATACTACTTTTTAATGTCAGTAAAACAAATGTAATCATAGTCTTTGTGCTTTTGTTAATTTAGACTAAGCAATGACAGTACATAGGCCTCAATGCTACACCTATTGGCAGGTATTTTAGAATCCATTTACTACCATATCATTAACACTGCCAACAGCGTGCACCTCACCAAACCTTTATTTAGTGGAAATCAATTTGCATATTAAAGTAGCCCACATAACAATGTTCTGTCACTGTGCCCTTTCACTGACCTGATAAATGTTTGTTTTCCTGATCTGGTTCCTAGTAAGTACTTACTAAACAGGACATTTTGACTTCTCCGCCAATAAAGGGTTATTTCACACACATTTTTGGAAAGCAACCAAGATTTTTAAATATGTTTACGAATGTACTCATAATTTAAACAGAATAAAACCCATCATGCAAACATGTATTTTTATTTGATAAATAAGGATTTGTTTAGCAACATGGGTAAAGGTACATTTTCTGAAAATAATAAAACAATAACACCACAGTATGTAAACCAACTAAAAACAACGTACCTGTTCCTAGCTGTAACTAAGTCGTTTCTTGCCAGTTTTATACTATTAAAATGGGTTTATTTTAGGGGTGGGCAATGATATTAAAAATTGTATATCGATATTGTGCACGTATTTCGATATCGATAATATCGAAGTCTTCCAAAACACAGAAAAATATAGTAACACAATTGCAATATGAAACATAAATACATATAGACGTTAACAGATATTTAAATAAGAAAAGCAATAACTTATTTTAACACAGTGGTGCTTTGCTTCACAATATCCATGGAGAAAAACAAGATCTTGTTATGTTGTTCTACTATTCCATGCCATCATCAGCCACCTCAAAACCCAAATTATTATTATTATTATTATTATTATTATTATTATTATTATTATTATTATTATTATTATTATTATTATTATTATTCATTTCTTAGCAGATGCCCTTACCCAGGGCAACTTACAGTTGTATACAAACAAGAATTACAGTACACAGCAGCATTTGAGCCTCCATTTAAAAGTTTTAGACAGTAAAAAGTAAACAAACCAGATTATGTGTGTGCACGCATAGTGATCTCTATGGAAAGCCAGCTGGATCAAAAAAGCATTGTGCTGCTTTAGAGCGATTCAGAATCTCATGGGACAGAAAAAAGGCAAGCACTTAATTCTAAAATGCCTCACTTAAACAGTGCCCAACTTGCTGGAAATGTTGTGAAGTGATTTTTTATATAGATTGTGTGTGTATATATATATATACAGTACTGTGCAAAAGTTTTAGGCAGGTGTGAAAAAATGCTGTAAAGTAAGAATGCTTTCAAAAATAGACATGTTAATAGGTTATATTTATCAATTAACTAAATGCAAAGTGAGTGAACAGATGAAAAATCTAAATCAAATCCATATTTGGTGTGACCACCCTTTGCCTTCAAAACAGCATCAAGCATCAATTCTTCTAGGTACACTTGCACACAGTTTTTGAAGGAACTCGGCAGGTAGGTTGGCCCAAACATCTTGGAGAACTAACCACAGTTCTTCTGTGGATTTAGGCAGCCTCAGTTGCTTCTCTCTCTTCATGTAATCCCAGACAGACTCGATGATGTTGAGATCAGGGCTCTGTGGGGCCATACCATCACTTCCAGGACTCCTTGTTCTTCTTTACGCTGAAGATAGTTCTTAATGACTTTCGCTGTATGTTTGGGGTCGTTGTCATGCTGCAGAATAAATTTGGGGCCAATCAGATGCCTCCCTGATGGTATTGCATGATGGATAAGTATCTGCCTGTACTTCTCAGCATTGAGGAGACCATTGATTCTGACCAAATCCCCAACTCCATTTGCAGAAATGCAGCCCCAAACTTGCAAGGAACCTCCACCATGCTTCACTGTTGCCTGCAGACACTCATTCGTGTACGCTCTCCAGCCCTTCGGCGAACAAACTGCCTTCTGCTACAGCCAAATATTTCAAATTTTGACTCATCAGTCCAGAGCACCTGCTGCCATTTTTCTGCACCCCAGTTCCTGTGTTTTCGTGCATAGTTGAGTCGCTTGGCCTTGTTTCCACGTCGGAGGTATGGCTTTTTGGCCGCAAGTCTTCCATGAAGGCCACTTCTGACCAGACTTCTCCGGACTGTAGATGGGTGTACCAGGGTCCCACTGTTTTCTGCCAGTTCTGAGCTGATG
The DNA here is from genome assembly GCA_030684275.1 of Acipenser oxyrinchus oxyrinchus. Lineage (NCBI taxonomy): Eukaryota > Metazoa > Chordata > Actinopteri > Acipenseriformes > Acipenseridae > Acipenser > Acipenser oxyrinchus. The sequence continues at coordinate 14,130,070 of CM060250.1, forward strand.
GCACTGCTGGACATCTTCCGATTGCGAAGGGAAGTAAGCATGATGTGTCTTTCATCTGCTGCAGTAAGTTTCCTTGGCCGACCACTGCGCTCACGGTCCTCAACGTTGCCTGTTTCTTTGTGCTTCTTCAAAGAGCTTGGACAGCACATCTGGAAACACCTGTCTGCCTTGAAATTTCTGCCTGGGAGAGACCTTGCTGATGCAGTATAACTACCTTGTGTCTTGTTGCTGTGCTCAGTCTTGCCATGGTGTATGACTTTTGACAGTAAACTGTCTTCAGCAACCTCACCTTGTCAGCTGAGTTTGGCTGTTCCTCACCCAGTTTTATTCCTCCTACACAGCTGTTTCTGTTTCAGTTAATGATTGTGTTTCAACCTACATATTGAATTGATGATCATTAGCACCTGTTTGGTATAATGCAAGTGTACCTAGAAGAATTGATGCTGTTTTGAAGGCAAAGGGTTGTCACACCAAATATGGATTTGATTTAGATTTTTCTTCTGTTCACTCACTTTGCATTTAGTTAATTGATAAATATAATCTATTAACATGTCTATTTTTGAAAGCATTCTTACTTTACAGCATTTTTTCACACCTGCCTAAAACTTTTGCACAGTACTGTATATATATATATATATATATATATATATATATATATATATATATATATATATATATATATATATGGCGACTTTCTGCTACGTGGAATGTAATAAATGAGAACCAAAACGGTGAGTTTTTTCCCCCTTTGTTTTACAACGCCATTTCCACGTTTGTTTTATTTGAAGTGTTTAAAGTTAAATTTCAGTATTTGTTTGCTTGTTCAGCTACAAAAAGGCACAAGTAAACCTCATGTTATTACTTTTTGAAAACATGTCAATGGCCACTGTTTACTGTGAAGAAACGGCAAAGTTTAACTTGAACTGCTATTTGACATCCTTTGTTTTGTAGTTAATTCACTGGGGTAAAATAAGACAATGTACACAATGTATTCTTTACTCCTGGGTAAAGTGTATAGTGTAACGTCTTACTGTAAAATAAAGGCACTCAAACAGGGGCCATGCCTCCTTGCCCCTGCTGCTATGCTGTCTCTGCTTGCGTTCTGAGCAATATAATGGCGTTTATTTCTTTTTGAAAACTAACGAATATCGGAACGAATATTTCGATTATGAGCGAATATCCGAAAATCCTGTGTTCGTCACAGCACTAATTTTAGTCAGTGAACAAAGTTTATTTATGCTGTTATATCAAAAACAGGAAAAAAAATTAATTAGAAAAACCCAACATTTTGTTTTTCCACGCCTCCCACCTTACAGAGGGTAATTAGTATTATATAGTATTGTATTTCATTACATTTTTACGGTGCAGTGGCGGGTGTACGTTTTTCATGATACGGTTACTATAGTTTTCTACTAACAGAGGTATGTTACCAATATATTACTGAAGCAGCCATCTTCCCATGAGTGACATTCACTTTCTTTTAGAAGGATGTTTGAAGTTTCACTGTATTCTGTTCAGAAAATTTAAATGGTCCCCTTTTCCAGTACAGAGCCAAGGTGTGGCTCTTGTACAGGACTCAGTGGGAGAAGAATTTGTGTAAATTTACAGGGCATGTACTGCATAGTAATGCAACACATTGGTTACCTGGTGTGGCAGGGTAGCTGTTGCCAACAGGGAGGAGACTCAGAAGCTGGAAAGCTGCAGTTTAAATGCTAAAGCACAAGTTTAATAATCCCACAGCGGGACAAAACAATAATGAACAAACAAATACAGCACAAGGGCCAAAATAAAGAGTCAAACACTTTCCTTCTCCAAACACCACGCCCTCACAGGGGTTTTTCCTCCCTTTTTATACAGGTGGTCATTCCCCAATTAGCACCAATGATCTCATTAGGGAATGACCACACCTGTGGTTGTTGGCACAGACAGGGTTTAACCCCATCCCTGCCACACCCGGTAACGCTAAGCTAATTACCTAATTGTTACCATATCATTTTTTAGTTATGTACGCTCTTTAACTTACTGTAAAGTGCTTGGAATAAGTGTGTGTGTGTGTGTGTGTGTGTGTGTGTGTGTGTGTGGTGGCGGTGGGGTAGTGAAAACTAAACAAAAAAAAAGATATGTGATTTTAAAATGCTTGAAAATTCTCCTTCGTAGCTATTGGCATGCAAGCCAAGTTGATTTCAAATATTACTGTATTTCTATAACACCTGAGGGGATTTTTACAGTTCTGATGTCAACAACTGAAATTGGGACAGTGATCAACATGACTGAATTGCTGTCTGAATGGGTTTAGCATTCAATACAGAATTGATTAGCAATTTGCAGTCTTTGAGAAAAGCAGTCTCAGCAGTTTCGTTTCCAGAGGCTAATATACCATTGTGAGCTTATTGGGGATGTTTTAAATGAATATGTGGCTGCAGTTAACCCATGATGACAACTGGCATGTCCTAGATGTTGCCTATAATTCCTGTTGAGACATAGTTTTTGCTTTTATTGTAGTAACGCTTTATTTTATGTGGCCTAAAGAAGTATGTATTGATAAGCAGTTCACCACTAATTAATATAACAAAGACCAAAATACACCATTTCTGGTAGTTTAACAAACAGTCTTTATAAAAAAACAAAAGCACTTCAGCAATTTCAGATATCTGCATTACAAGTATTGGCATCTTTACATTCAAATTCTGTAAAATATAATATAACTAATTAAAAGATATAGTTATTAATTGAAAACCATTACTCAGTAATTAAGCTGCATTATAAAGTCAACAGCCAGAAAAAGAGGAACTTAGATGAATTTTGTATAGTTTTTTTTATCTGTAGTGAAGGCTAATGCCCAGCCTACAAGTGATGTATTCTTTTGTTTGAACATTTTATTCAGTTTTATACATTTTATACAGTTTATTTTGTTCCTGTTTTTGTGTTTGCATAAACATGCGCACCACCGCTTTAACTGCAGTTTTCTGTCTCTGGGTCTCTTTCCTCCCGGTAACAGCTTAGGCCGTGATGCTATCCTGTCACAAAATTCTTAAAACAAACCGTCTAAAATATGAACAGGAATCTGAAGTATTCTTCAACAAGTCTAAAATAGAACCTTTCCCCAGAAATGAACCACAGTTTATGTCTGAAGAAAGAAAGGGAAAGCCTTCAATGAAGAAAACCTACAGGTAAACATTGAGGTTGTTCGATGATGATATAGCAGTTCAGGGACTGGAGACATTCATGTGATTGAAGATCGAATTAATGCAGCCATGTATCAAAGCAATCTACAAAGTACAATCATCCCCTCTGCAGACAGTTTATCTTCCAACACAACAATGACACAAAGCATATGGTTAAGTGAACTCTGGAATTCTTGAATAAAACGAAGATAAAAGCTCTGGAATGGCCTTCGAAATCACCAGAGAGCAAGCCAATAGAAATGCTTTGGACTGATCTGAAAAAATCTGTAGCCAAGCATTGTGTATCGAGTGTATCAGAGCTGAAGGAATATATAAGAAACCAGATGTAACATACGGGTTAAGAATCATCATACATGTCTGAAAACTGTAATAAAAACAAAAGGAGGACACACAAAATACTAAAGCAGGGGTGGGAATACTTTTGTCATGAACGACTACTTTATATAAAATAAGTTTGTTTTTTGATATGTATGCTGTGTATGAAACAATATATGATTCCATGGTATATCACAGTAAACTTTTATAAGAAGGATAAGAATTTCACAATTTACAACAATGCATCAGTTCTGAGGTAAGTCAAGTAGACAATTGAATTCATTCAGCTATGAATTCAAAATGTTCAAGTACTATTAAGTGCTGTCAAGTACTAAATACACTTAACTTGAATGACCCTATTTTAAGTGGCACCGGCATGCAAATACAGTTTTTGTTTTTGTCTTGACTGATCTCAACTATAAAAACATTCCTAAACCAAAAATGCATTTCTATTTCATGTTACACACATACATTTGTTTTGGCAAACTAATTATGTAACCTTGTAAGGGAAGTTTATGTATTTTGTAAACCTGCCACTGCGAAACATTTCAAATGTCGACTTCATATTTTCAGTGTTATAGAAACTCCTTGGCTAAAATCTAACGGTACCCTATAATTTGATAGTGCGGTTTCCGTATTCCATGCAGAAGAGAGGTTGGAAGTTTGAATCCAAGCAGAAGATGTCTGTGCCATACAGAGGATAGGTAAATGTGTTTTTAGTTAGTCCAAAAGCTCCTGCTGATCTGGAAAAGGTTTTCACGGGATGAGCTGATAGAATCTTGGCATATGACCCTGCTGAGCCCCTACTCGCAAAACTGTGTGGACACGGAGAGAAGAATATAAATAGGATCTTTTGTAGCAGGGTGTAGGATTTTGTTCTGCAGTTGGATGCAGTGTTTGAAAGCTCTCCATTTACAGTCATTGTCTGCCAATAATGGCAGATGGAGAAAGCAACAGGATATATTTTATCAGGAGTCAAAATAACCCAGTGTTAGTAAATAAAATTGGTTGTCTAGTACTGTCGTAGACTTGAAGGTAAGTCTTACAATACTGAATTCTAAAACTTTTTGAAAGTGTTCTTTAAATACCTGAATTGTCTTGCTTAATATTGGACTTTAACTGTTGGATTTTATTTTTAGTGTTTAATTACCTCCTTCGGACTGAGCATTAGATTATTGGCAAAACATAGTATTTGGTTTTGTCGTAATTGTACAAATGATTTAATTTCTGTTTGATATTCAGTGGGTCTTTTCTACTAAGCCTGGCAATATGGTTCAAGCTAGTTACAGAATGTAGCAGGGTTGTGTATTAATTAAAATCATGAAATCATGCACAAGGTATAAGGATGTTTTTATTTCAATATATGTTTATTAGATTGTAGTTTTGCAATTGTGTTTATTTTTACCTTGCGTATACAGTCGAGGTTCTAAATTTTTCTTAAAACAGTCAGACACATTTGTTTAGGTCAACTAGCGCTCACACTCTTAATCTTTGCTGTTTGTTTTTTGGGCTTGTGGTGGGGGTGGGGGTGGGGAGCACATTTAGTGTATGCACAAGTAGAATGCCCAATTTATGTTAATCTAGACTTAATTTAAACATCATTCACTGTTCTTCCTAGTGGGTTTGTGTATTAGATGCACTAGTTTGTTTGAACACATACAGTAACATTTGTTACATATATATATATATATATATATATATATATATATATATATATATATATATATATATATATATATATATATATATATATAGTACTACAGGGAGGGTTAAATATCCTCCTGCTTAAAGAAAAAAAGTGTGTTTATTGCATTATTATTTGTTAATTTAATTATGTTTAATTATCACCTGCACCTGGCTATTATTGTAAATTAGAGCCAGGTGCAGGGTATTTAAAGAAAGCAGTCAGTCTCTTCAGGGCTGCTGACAAAGGAAGAGCCTGGTCATGAACTGTAGAGAGAGAAAGGTATTCAAAAGGTAATCGTGCTTTGCAAAGTGTTTGTTTGTGCATTTGTGAATTGTTTTTGTGTTTTATGGCAGGTAAACAGCTTTGCTGTCCTGTGAGTCAGTCAGGGACCTTCTGTATGTGTAGTACGAGCTAGGCTTTTGTTTGTTCATTTTATGTTTCTCTGTATTAAAAGTGCGCAGAAGCGCTAAACTTCAAATTCTGTGTGCTGGGTCTATATATATATATATATATATACAGTACTGTGCAAAAGTTTTAGGCAGGTGTGAAAAAATGCTGTAAAGTAAGAATGCTTTCAAAAATAGACATGTTAATAGATTATATTTATCAATTAACTAAATGCAAAGTGAGTGAACAGAAGAAAAATCTAAATCAAATCCATATTTGGTGTGACCACCCTTTGCCTTCAAAACAGCATCAATTCTTCTAGGTACACTTGCACAAAGTCAGGGATTTTGTAGGCATATAGTCAGGTGTATGATTAAACAATTATAACAAACAGGTGCTAATGATCATCAATTCAATATGTAGGTTGAAACACAATCATTAACTGAAACAGAAACAGCTGTGTAGGAGGAATAAAACTGGGTGAGGAACAGCCAAACTCAGCTAACAAGGTGAGGTTGCTGAAGACAATTTACTGTCAAAAGTCATACACCATGGCAAGACTGAGCACAGCAACAAGACACAAGGTAGTTATACTGCATCAGCAAGGTCTCTCCCAGGCAGAAATTTCAAGGCAGACAGGGGTTTCCAGATGTGCTGTCCAAGCTCTTTTGAAGAAGCACAAAGAAACGGGCAACATTGAGGACCGTAGACGCAGTGGTCGGCCAAGGAAACTTACTGCAGCAGATGAAAGACACATCATGCTTCCTTCCCTTCGCAATCAGAAGATGTCCAGCAGTGCCATCAGCTCAGAACTGGCAGTAAACAGTGGGACCCTGGTACACCCATCTACTGTCCGGAGAAGTCTGGTCAGAAGTGGCCTTCTATGGAAGACTTATGGCCAAAAAGCCATACCTCCGACGTGGAAACAAGGCCAAGCGACTAAACTATGCACGAAAACACAGGAACTGGGGTGCAGAAAAATGGCAGCAGGTGCTCTGGACTTATGAGTCAAAATTTGAAATATTTGGCTGTAGCAGAAGGCAGTTTGTTCGCCGAAGGGCTGGAGAGCGTACCGAATGAGTGTCTGCAGGCAACAGTGAAGCATGGTGGAGGTTCCTTGCAAGTTTTGGGCTGCATTTCTGCAAATGGAGTTGGGGATTTGGTCAGAATTAATGGTCTCCTCAATGCTGAGAAGTACAGGCAGATACTTATCCATCATGCAATACCATCAGGGAGGCATCTGATTGGCCCCAAATTTATTCTGCAGCATGACAACAACCCCAAACATACAGCTGAAAGTCATTAAGAACTATCTTCAGCGTAAAGAAGAACAAGGAGTCCTGGAAGTGATGGTATGGCCCCCACAGAGCCCTGATATTAACATCATCGAGTCTGTCTGGGATTACATGAAGAGAGAGAAGCAACTGAGGCTGCCTAAATCCACAGAAGAACTGTGGTTAGTTCTCCAAGATGTTTGGGCCAACCTACCTGCCGAGTTCCTTCAAAAACTGTGTGCAAGTGTACCTAGAAGAATTGATGCTTAATGCTGTTTTGAAGGCAAAGGGTGGTCACACCAAATATGGATTTGATTTAGATTTTTCTTCTGTTCACTCACTTTGCATTTAGTTAATTGATAAATATAATCTATTAACATGTCTATTTTTGAAAGCATTCTTACTTTACAGCATTTTTTCACACCTGCCTAAAACTTTTGCACAGTACTGTATATATATATATATATATATATATATATATATATATATACTGTATGTGTGTGTGTGTGTGTATATATATATATATATATATAGTGTGTGTGTATATATGGTTCAGGAACAGATTTCACCTTTCAAAATGAGCATGTATGTTTTTTATTATTTTTCTTTGATGGGCTATGGCCACTAAACAAATTTACTAAGCACCATGATGCCCTGTAATACATCATCTTTTGAATTTCTTTCTTTTTTTTTTACATTGGCTTTGAAGAGATGTGCTGTAGTAAATCCAGGTAATAGTCTTGAATCAGTAGGATGGCTTAAAGTACTATTTGAGTTATGTCTGGTGGAGATCTATAAAAGTCAGTAGATTATGGAGAAACTTAAATTGGGCTATCAGAATGCCTCTTACAAACAGGGGAATTCATTAAACATGAGTTTTATGAATACCAGATGAACTTTCATTGAAGCTTTTTTTAAGACACAATTAACTGTTGAACAAATTTGACTTGATTTACTAATATTTTATCTGGTGGAAAGTTTGCTCCACGTTTTAGGAAGCGGTATAAAAATCAGACTTCATCCACTGCCGTCGTCAGTTACATTTGGTAAATGCCAAGCTAAGTGAATTATTTGAGCGAGAAAATAAGAATTTTCAGATTTGAATTGGACAGGAACCAACAAGGAATTAATACAATTTGAAAAAGATGTCAACAATATTAAATCTGCTCACGTTTGAATATGGCTACAAGTTCTAGTTGCATTACATTGTTTGATGTACAAGTTTCGAAAGCAGGGCATTGATAACCACTTTGTATAGAAAATGTACTGAAATAGTCTTCTAAATACATCTAGTTACCATCCATTGGTGTTGAAACGTAATTTGTCATTTAAGAATAAGACGTGTCTGAAGAAGCCTTTGTATTGCAATCTGAAATATGAAAGGGTATAAACATACCTGGATTAATAATGCATTGTTGAAATGTAAGTCTTTAAACCGGGATCCGTTACTTCAACCTCATACCAATCGTAAACAAACACAAACTTTTGTTTCAATTTATACTTCCATTTCTAAAATGGTGAGAGCTATAATTCAGACACATTGGCATACTATATTGTCAAGTGATCCTAAGTTTTGCTCTTTACTTTTTAAACTGATAAGAACAGATACTACACGTGATCTTAGCCAAAAGGCCAAGAAGCGATGCTCTTTACTTTTAAATGAGAGAAAAAAGATATAACAGATATCTGTAATTAAAAGCAGAAGTCTGCATTTTTTTTTTGCATTATTACCGCAAGGTAATTTTTACATGTTATAACTGTGCGAGTTGCAATGCCATGATTTAAAAGTGATACAATTACACCTCCTAAAACTAATATGCAATTCAAAGTAAGGGAGAGCAATCCATGTGTGTCAAAGTATGCTGTGTACTTGTTGAAATGTCCTTGTGGCCTTTGCTATGTTGGCAAGACAATCAGGGAACTTCCAGTTCACATATGGAAAAACAAGAATGCAATTAGAAACAAGGATATAAAATCACCGGTCGCAAGGCACTTTAATGAACAACAGCACAAAGTTTGTACTCTCAAATTTATGGAAGGTGACAAACTTCTGTTACAAACTGAATCGCCTAGTGGTATGAATGAAGGGCTATTTACTCTTTTTCTATAATTGCCTGTTTTAATTAATTCTAAAGTTTGTATATTGTTAGTATGTCTGTATGCTTTTGTGTGGTTTTGAAAAACAATGTTATTTTTTCCAAAAAAAAAATTGTACTTCAAACTTATTTTTGAATGCTTGCTAGTGTGAGTGCTAATAAAAGAACGTACTCTGGCAGTGGGATCCTGTGCAGGGGAATTGCCAAATCCCTCAAAGCTGGAAGTGCAATCATTGTATACAGTGGACACTTGCTGACAGGAGCTTGGTCAAGGCCAGCAGCTTTAGGGGAAAGGTAAACCAGTTGTAAACAGAAGCATTTCCTTTAGTTCAACTTCCTTTGGATCCATTGGAGACCATTAAACATTTAACTCCTGCTAATCTGTAATACATTGTGAATTAACCAATTGGAAATTCTACGAATTGCCAGCGCTTGTTCAGAAAAAAAAGAAAGAAAAAAATATCACTATTTAAAGTCCCATTGTTGTAAATTTTAAACCTAAATCTTTGTCTACCTTGTTAAATTAATCTAAGTTATCTGCGCTGGAATTATAAATACCGTACCAGCTGTTCAAATAACAGATCTTTCTGGCCATCAGCAGTTGATAAAACTGTTAAAAACAGAACTGAGCACATTTATTTTAGAAGGATATTTAGCCTAGGTAGGGATTATTTATTTTTTAAATTTAGTAGTCACCAATTTTTTTTATTTTCTCCCAATTTAGAATATCCACGTTTTACTTAAGCTCAGCTCACCGCTACCACCCCTGTGCTGACTCAGGAGCGGCGAAGACGAACACACGCTGGACAACACCGTTTTAAGTTTTAGGCTGTATCTCTGGAAGCGTAGCACCTATTTACTCTGTTCAAAGTATTTTGTGATCAGAGTATCAGCCTGAGTGTGTCATGCCCAATTTCAGATAAATCCTTAAAAATATATATTTTTGGGTGTATGTCACTTTAAATAAACAAAAACACATGCGGTTCTGCGCTGCACTAGGATACAGGTTCCAGGGTGGGCTCTCTGGATAGCTAAGACCATTGGACAGCAAAAGAGACCCCCCTTGCACCAGTGGTTGCAGAGTTACAGGCTCAAATAAAAGCCCACCACCAGTCCCTTTCATCTCTATGGCACGAAAAAACACATTTTCAGGCATATCTCTGGAAGCATAGCACCTAGACACTGTTCAAAGTGATTTGTGATCAGAGTAGCAGCGTGAGTGCAGCATGCCCAAATTCAGATCAATCCTTAAAAAAAAAAAAAAAGTTTTTGGGTGTATGTCACTTTAAAGACATGCTTTATAATTGTGTCTATAATCCCAATAACTTTGTCAAAAACAGCTTTGGGGAAAACGCCAGCCAGGGGACACTGTTACAGGAAAGAGAAAACCTCAGGCCTGACTCTTCTGCCCATCTCAGTGACGTTATGCAAATAAGCTAAACAGCATTTATTTTACAAAAACTACAAAAGATAAAATTCTGATATTTCCAGCTTCTGTTCTCCATGAAATTCATGGTGTTATGTTTGGAATTACTATTTAATAAAAAAAAGTACACAAGGTATTTTTTATAATAACTGACATCAAGCATATAATTCATGTCTCTAAAATATGTAAGAGAAGTTTAATAATAATTGTCTCTGGATTGAGTATAACATGTTTCTAATTATTTAGCCAAAAAATATAATTCATTTGTACAGGGTGCAGCCTGTCTCGCTGTGAACACCATTCAATGCATTGATGAACACCTATGGACCCCATGTGTGGCTCATAGGGTACCACATAGACTATTCAAATGCATCTGATGTGTCTTGATTACGCCTATTGAATGCACTGATTAAACTCAAATAGGGTGGAGGGGCTTATCAACTTCAATCTCCGTCTCAGCAGCGAATGCACGCACCCACACGGCAGATTGCTACTCTGTCACCAGCATTAATAACCTGTATATTTCTAAACAAGGGGTTTAGGGGAGCTACCTAATAAAAGCTGAATCTCAAAAGAATAATTGTGTGAATATAGTAATTGTTACAGCTGTGTATAATGATATTTAAAACAGGATTCATTTATCCGACTTTTTACATATCTCCCTTACTCTGGTCCCACCGCAGTCGGATATGCGACAGATTACTGTTACAAACTGTACAGTATGCTGCTTACTAATGGGTTAAAAGAATGGAGGAAACAGGATGTTGAACTTCTCAGAGAATTACTGGAGTTTTTTGGTGTTTTTTTAAAAATGTTCTCTATGGCAGGAAGTCATTGAAGTATTGTAGCTACTATGATCATTTTAGGTTTAACCACTGAAATTTTTTGAAAATTACTTTAAATGAGGTACATTTTAACATGTGGTTTTTACCACCTGCTGCCCTCAGTAAACAAATGCAAACATTTATCAAAACAAGTTAAGAACTTTTGTTTGGTTGTTTTGCACTGTTGCATTTTGCATTTTTCCATTGCTACCAAATTACTAATTATGTTCTCGCCACAAGTTGTTGGGTAATCCAGAACCTTTAAGCAGTGGCTTGTCAGGAACTTGCGTGTCGCTGTTTTTTGAAAATGATTAAGAAAGCATGTGATTGCCAGGAAATTGACAGCAGTTTAATTTGTGAATACAGATGTAGAAACAGGCATAGTTAATTCAGATGTAGATACCTGTGGTATAAAGTAATTGTTGTAGGTTGTTACTTATGGTCTGTTTATTGTTATATATAGTGTTAAACTAATAATACAGTGTCATGCAGTTTGCTGAATGCTTAGTATTTGTAGTTGTGAGTAATTTAACGAAGATGATACCAAGTCAAATACAGGTTCCAGCTAAGGACAGTTGCTTCCTGTATGTTTTTGTAATTTCCTCTTTTTAACAGTTGCAGTACTTTAGTATATTTCTAAATATTTTCATTAGGAACACTAGTTCATAAACTACTGAAGTGAAAATGACTATTTAAATAGTAAGACAAGATTGACACATAATCACAATTTTCTGACATCTGAGGGGAAATAGGCCTGATAATCCTTAGGGGAAACCAGGAAAACAATTTGGACTGAAAAGTATTTAGGTTTATTAATTGCCCAGGTCTTGTGCTGTAAGTGAATATTGATAGGTATGGAAGTTGATGTTGTTGTGCTTATCTTTGTTTTGTGCACGTTTCACCTTTTCTTGGATGTAATCTCTAGTCTCTTGTGTTTGAAAAATTAAAATCGTTATAGATCTCCCTTGCATCCAGAACCTCAGTTTTCTTTACTATACTTAACAAACCTATGTAAACACCATTTTTTTTCCTCTGATGTAATTTCCTGGTGCATCAAAAAAGGTCCCCTAAAAACTGTTTTCCTCAGAGCAGAGCACACTCCATCCAGACCAGAGTACTGTGGGGAGCTGTGCAAGAATGCCTCCATTTTAACAAGAAATACAAGCACTAATGTATCACTACTGTAGAATAATTTGTTTTATTTTAAATACCACTTTGATATACTCATTTTGCCATATACTGTATATTGTGTAATGTTAAGGTAATTATTATGGAGCTTGTTAGCTAGACATGCAGGTGCATTTTATTTTAATTTTATTAGATTGTAGTGTTTTTTGTTTGTCGCATACAAGCTAAAAAAGAGTTATTTGTAAAGTACATTGTGGTCTATGGTTTTATGTAGCCTATACCTTATGCCAGAAAAATATTGTAACGCCCCAGGCATTTGCGCTGCAAAAAGGACTTGGTGACTGTCCTGTTTGTTTGTCCTTTATGTTTGTCCTTTATGTTTTTTTGCACATGTTGTACTGTTTTGCTGTGCCAAGCCACAAGCTAACAAGGGGAGAGGGGAGTGTTGGTTGCCTGTCTGTCTGGGCTCTCCAATCCTGGACATGCATTTTCACCCCCAGAATGCTGACATGAGATTGGGGTCCAAATGGCATGCTGGGTGTTGGTGAGGGCGGATGGAAGGCGCGGTTTGGAAATAGATAAATAGGAGAGCATGCCTGAGCGCTGGGAGGAGAGTTGGAAAATGAGTATGTGACCGACCGGGAGGTTGCCCGAGTGAGAGTGACAAGGAGATGTGACAAGGTTCAGTTATTTTATTTGACTTGACATGATTCACGGCAGACAGTGGTCAGAATTTGTTACAGTGTAAAAAAAATAAACCACTTGTTGAATCGTCCTACCTGTACGCAATGATGGTAAACGTTTTTTGTTAAATTGTCAGACCTATGTATATTCCCTTTAACCCTGAACATTTACAACAGAATTAAACAAGGACTGAATGCTAGCATCTTGTAACTGCCATTAAAGTAAGATTTCAAATATGTGGAATTACAGTAGATTAATGCTGTCTTTAGGGATTCATGTAGTAATTTCACAATGTGCAGTACACATGGATAATATCAAGAGACTAATTTAGTTTTAACTGTCCCTTTCTGAAACAATTTCCACTTGCAAACAAATGGGATGCATAGTCTATGGTGCCCAATCGAAGAAAAAACCAACAAATATAAAATGTATTACAACATTTTCGTGCCAAGTACCAGTTGATTTTCTCTTCAAGAGACATAACCAGCGTAGTTCTGTACTTTTGCTTCTTATATTTGTGTGAAATATAAACAGTTGAAAACATAATACTGAAATGTCAACTCTCAAGCAACTGTTACCCATCTCATGCTATACATCCAGTAAAGGGCATGTCATTCTCCACAGTTTAGTACATTTATATTTGATCATTGGGGATACCACTGCAGGATTTGTCTACTAAGTAAAACTTCAGGACAAGATACTGGGCTCTGGTGCTTGAGGAACTGAGAAATCCTTGTGGAGAAAACAACTGTACTGCAATTGTGGTATGCATGACTGGCACTGCATCTTCAACTTATGTTATTTGTAGTCATAACAGATGCTCCAGGGCCCAAAGAGAAAACAATTGAAATCGTATGACAGTTAATACTGGTTTTAGTAACAGAATAATATAAACCAACCACCACAACTGGCACCACTACCCTCCCAATGTATTATCTTGCTGTCTTTTCAAAGGGTTCACTGCTCGATACTCAATTGAACAGTCATGCTTTTTGTTACCTGGGCAACTATTACTAAAACATATTGCCACATAATTATAAATAGTATTATTTAAACATATTTCACTGGGGTTTGAGATCTGTCCTCTAAATCACTGCAGGAAGAGCAATAAAAAAACAACAACATAACAACAAGTGTTCTGGCTTTTCTGTTCCGTACCCCATCATAGATCATTTGACAATGTGGGAAATAATCTTTACACTATCAGTGGACTAGAGAGGCCATTTTGAAAAGAGCTTTGAAACAGACTTTAAAGTTACAAGTGTAAAAAATTGTCAGGATGTTAACAATTAAAATAAAAATTACAGGTACTTTATATAAACAGTTGCAGCAACACGTGGGGACCCCACTACTTATTCTTTAACCCAAATAGCATTAAACAGGACCTTGAAACTATAGACTTTTTCACAGTGTGCTGATTGGGTTATTTTCTTCATTTACAGAGACAAGGAACATGGGAGGCAAGCTGAGCAAGAAGAAGAAGGGCTATAATGTGAACGACGAGAAAGCAAAAGACAAGGACAATAAGGCTGAAGGGGCAACAGCGGAAGAAGGAGAGGCACAGAAAGAGAACAAGGAGGAGATCCCGGCAGCAGCGGAGACTAAAGAAGGAACAGATGAGAAAACAGATAAAGACTCCAAGCCTGATGCCAACCAGACAGATACCAAGGCCGAGAACAAGGAGGAGCCATCTAAGACTGAGGGAGAGAAGACAGCCGCCAATTCTGAGCCCCCTCAGAGTACAGAGCAGGCCATACCCAACCAGGAAGAGCAGAAGTCGGCAACTCCTGCAGTATCTCCACCAGCTAGCGAGGTCCCTGCCCCTGCCCCTGCTGTTTCAGAGCCTAGTGCAGATGTAAAAGCCCAAGCTCCTGCACCACCCATTGCAGTGAGCAAAGCAGAAGAGAAGAGTGCCCCTAAGGATGAGGTCCAGGCCACAAAGACTGAGGCCCCCACTGCTCCAGTAGCCCAGGAAGCTAAAAGTGAGCCAAAGCCCACAGAAACAGCTCCTGCTGCCGCTGCCACTGCCTCAGCCCCTCCTCCCAAGGAGGCCACAGCCAAGGAAGTAGCACCTAGTTCAACCCCTGTAGCCACCGACAGTGCCGTCCCAGCACAGGAGGTTAAAGCCATAGAGGTTGATCTTGCTAACCAGGATAAAACCGTAGCAGTTCAAGAATAATGGACAGCCTCTTTTAAACCTGCATTCGTTTTTTCTGCTGTACAAACGAATTTGATCAAAGTCCGTTTTACCCACACCACCTTTCATGTCCAATGGAATATCACACCACCCCCTCAGCCTGAAGTTTCATCAGGAAATGTCTCGGTTCACAAGAAATCATTGTATTTCCTGGACTCTCGTGTTGCAGATGCCTGATAAGGAAATGGAAGAGGTAGAATCTACTAATCGTATTTATGCACTCTGCCAGTCCCATTAAGACCCTTAAGGTTTCTATGTTTTCATCTCTGCCTGTTGGGTCAGTGCTAAGGCAATCAGCTCTTGTGTTTTTTGTATTGTTACTTATGTTTTGTCTGCCTGTTTTACACAAGTAATAACCATCACTTTCAAACACAATTAGAACGAAAGCATTCCAGTCTTACAGTGCCAATCTGAAAGTAGAATTTGTCTCTCTTTCTCTTTCTTCCTAGGACTCCAGTGTCTTTAATTTGGGACATATCCACCATATATAGTCTGCTTAGATTTATCTATATGTATATATATATATATATCTTCCTTGCTCTTTGTTTCTGTCTCTTTCTCCTTCTATCTTGACAAGTTAATGCATGTCCGTGGTTGGGTGCACCTGTAGTTCTGTCTTTCGGTCAAGTGGAAATGGAAAAAAAATAAAATGTCTGCATTCATTGCCATTTCAGACTCTCTTGCATACCGTGTCACTGACACCACCCCATCACTCACTGATACAAAAGTTTTAAAAAAAAAAGAATTGTAATATGGATGCATTCAAATTCTATGTAATTGTATAAATGGTGCAACAGTAATAAAATGTAAGTAATTAAAAAAAAAAAAAAAAAAATGGAGGCTAGTAATTCTTTCTGTTAATGTTTTTGTGAGGGCGTTAGGTCTACACAGACATGTTTTCATTTGAACTGTCACTGTCTGAATAGAAGATGTGGAGCTGCCTGATGTTAAGTAAGGTTCCAATGGCTCTGATTCAGGTGCTAGTACACTGAGTAAATGCATGGCAACTCAAGACAAGTCACGCTCCACCGCGGTTATCCTGCTGTGCAGCTTGAAGTGTAAACTTATTATTTTCCAGTAGAGTGTGCCAGAGGATTTAATGGGCTGCTTACAGTTGTTCGTTAACAAGATCATTTCTGCTTAAGATTTCAAATGAGAAGTTCAGAAAAACGAGAACGATCGTTGTGTACAAATACAAAGATGGAAGAAACCACAGTGTGAAATGTGAACTTGGAAAATATTTAGGCTTCCTAACAAAAAGTCTATAGACTCCGCCCACACCGATCTCCTGAAGCCCCACAATTTGCACAAGCGTAGCTATTTAAGGCAAACCTAACTGATAATAATAGCATAATTTTATTTACTGAAGTAGACTTACATTTTGGTATGTGCTACAACATAGCGCTGACCTCTCAATAAGCATTGTAGCATACAGTACAGTGTTAATATAATAAACATACATTGTGTTTAATCAAACCTTGAAAAAATAAATTTCAGTTGTTGTCACTGTTTAATGTTACCAATGAAAAGGTTGTTTTTTAGCTAGAAAAATATTTAGATTTTTTTAATCAGTTTTATTTTATTTATTTTTTTTTACATAGGAACCTGACGAAAAACAAGTGTTGGTCATGATAATATCAATTCTGTTTTCTAGCCCATGTAAGAATAAATCTTATGCTGCTTTTATATTACATTTATGTATTACGTAATTGTCACCATGTCTTTCTCCAATCAGTGCTTTTGTTCTTGTTTCAGATCGAAGAGTTAGCTCCACTGACAGTAATTTAAAACGTGACACAGAGCTACAAAATTTAAAACACCATCTGGTGTATTTTTTTTTCAAGTTCTAAAGACAAACACGCCAAAATGTAGTTGACGCATGGTGTTTTTTTTTCTTAAAAGTGTTTCCACGGTAACTGACCCGTAACCCACTGTGGTTGTAGTTCCCATGCCTACCAGGCTACCTAGTTCTTCAGGGGATTTTTTTACAAAATGTACAGTAGTTAACACGTGTTTTTTTTCTTTCTATAAAGTGTTTGCACAATAACTGACCCATAACCACAGTGCACTGTGGTTGCAGTTACCATGCCTACCAGGGTAATGGTGGAAGCTTCCATGAGTAGATCTAGATGCCCACTCTGTAGCTATGGAACAGGTACTGGGCATGACACTGGCATTGGAAGGATTTCCTGCTTATAGCTACACAACATTAAGCTTTTCTAATTGGTGCTGTATTCATCCAGCAACTGCCTACGACAGCTCTAATGTTTGAAAAGGAAATGCAGCCCATCCAGCATATCTGGCTGCACTTCATTTGCCCTGTTCCCATGGCTTTAGAAAAGGCATTTTACTGCAACAGAAGAACAGCATGAAGTTATGAGACAGATCCAGACCCTCAAAAATGGTTTGACTGACTTTTACAAAGTCTGTACAAAGTACAAACACTGAATTGCCATAAATGTATGTAACAAACACTGTGGATTATATGAATACACGTGTGCGAATCAAAATACAGGTCACATATACCTGTAATAATAGTTTATACTTGTATAAAACTGGAATATTTTCTGTTACTCCTCATATTTCATAAATTGCAGGCTTTGTTGTTCTGGGGAAATGAGCATGTTTACATATAAAATATATATGTTTACATATATAAAATAACAATGACGTCAATCCACAGCATGTACAGTAGCATCTCATAACAAATGCTAATGTAATGTCTCAGTAGATCAGCCATTTTGGTGTCAATGAGTTGCAATAAGAATAAGAAGCAAATGACAAATGGTTCCCAGAATGATATATACTTTATTATTCCACCCAACCACAGGACAACACAGTCTGCTTATTTATTTATTGTATTCATTCACTTTGAGATGTATTTTGTAGGACCCAATCACATAGTGTTAAAACAATTGAATCTCTTCAAAGAATATTAAATACTAAAAATATAAAATACACAGCCCCCAACATTCAACCTAAAGGTTCCATACATGTTACCTTTACATTCCTTCAACAAGTCAGATCATTTTACTTTAAACAACCCTACGCTTTGTGAGGGTTTCAAAAACTTTGCGGTTTTATTCAATAAAGCATACTTCCCCTTGTCAGGTTTTACACATGGTTAGCTGTTGGGTTATGTAATCAGAGAGTGCTGTCTCTGTGTTAGCATATTTATAAAAATACCAACTCAGCCTGTGTCTCTCATTCAGACCCTTACGATTCGATTGCTCTGCATGCTGCAGTAGAGCTTACTCAAAAGGTACTGCAATACAAGTATTTATAATTCATTCAAAATCTAGTCTAGGTTGTATGAGCATTCTGCTAAATTGTGTTACCATTATCTGAAGTATCAGCTCAATTACACTTTCCAATGATATTTTCCAAGTATGCAGGTGACATTAACAAGATTAACAATAGAGCCAATGCTAAATAGGCAAACCATTCACAAAACTTGAAATTCTCTAACCAGATTTACATTTACATTTAACATTCAGATTGTGAAACCATATAACGTATGTTGCTTGGATAGATATTCAGCCATCTCACTATTTCACTACACAAATACCTATTTTCTAGTTTCAAGTTTTCCAGTGTAATTTAAAAGATATCAGTCTACACAGGATATACAGTGGGTGAAGAAAATACACACACAAAAAAAACAAACACACAGCTAAACCAAGGAATAAATGCAGAAAAACTGGGGGAGAGTCACTTGTTGCCAATTTGACCCCATTTAGATCCCTTTCTAAATATGTCAGTATCCCCAAGGAGAAAGCCACCCCCTCTTCAAGCATTTGTTGGGGATGCACTGAATCCAAGTTTTTGGGATTCGGCCGAATACAGAATCCATCTCAAAAGATTCGGCCAAATACCAAACCGAATACCGAATCTACAAAAACTGTCAAGAACATTGAAGGAAACTGTTGAATGAAAAACAGACTGGCACCTACTAACAAGCACAATCTATAGTTTTTAGCCTTTTAGTTAATACTATTTTTATTATCAAATGGAAATATATCCCTGAATAAAATTTCAGTTTGAAACTTATACAATTTACCTCTACCCCCCTCCCCCCACAACAGAAATGTCAAAATACAGAACCGTTTACCTTTACAAGAAAGGAGAGCTGCATCTTTGCCATAACCCACTATTTTCTTTAATGACGTTTCAACCTGCGTCACCTGATCTGAAAGCTCTGAGGAAAAAATTACCGTGATGAGTGACCTGAATCACCCTGCGAAATACAACCCACCTTGATTTAAATGCACCGTGTGTGTAACACATATGAAATAGGCTACGAAAAAGTTTTAAAAATATTTTAATAAAACACAGCAGTTCCCAAATGGTTCAACTTTTATTGGCACATTACAATAACGTAATTTAATTTACTAAAGCATATTGTTCAACAACGTCTTGCACATCTGACAGTTGTAAAGTTATAAAAAGTATATTGCTGTGCACCGATTTTTTTATTTTTTTATCTTAGTAGACAGACAAAGCAGCAACGCCCAAAAGTCTACAACAGTTTGCCGTTACTATATATTACAGGTTTACTGCATAACTTTACTCCATGAAAAGTGTGATGTGACTGTGCTGTTGCATAAGGGGGTATGTTTGCATTCAGCATCTGAGTGATGTGTTTAGTGCGTGAATTAGCTAGCGCTAACCAATTTGTACCAGCAACCAGCCCTTACCCACAAAATCATAGAACATGGGAGCGATGGAAGAACACAACACAAGTGCTCTTGAGTGTATTCAATTGCATTCCATTGTTTTGTGTTTATCATTATTGGACAGATACTACGGACAAAACACAGAAATTCTGAAAATCTCATGGGCTCTCCAGAATGATGTCATTACCCTACATTTAAAGAGTTTTATGTCCATTCACCCACATCTCCTGTAAAAGTAAATGAAAAAATGTATCGTCTCATATCTATTATAAATAGATATTGTATGAACTGCAGTTATGTTGGGTTTATATGGAATTGAATGTTACATTGACAATTGATTCTCACAACATTTTGACAAACTGAATAGGTGATGTGTCTTGAAGACTTCAAATGACACAAATGAAAACTTTATAAAGAAGTTAGGAATATACTGTAGACCCTAAGGAACGATTTGACAAGAGGTTGATGACAACATGGGTAGAGGTAGAGATCTAAGTGTGTTTGTGAGGGGCTTAATATAATCCTGGTTGGTACATTAGTGTCCTGGACCGCAACAGGGACATCAAAGACTACTGATTTTAGAGTCTTCAAGGAGTGGCAAACCTGTAGCAAACTATTGCTAAAACACCATACATTAAAGGGAACCCCTATTTAGACGAATAGGCAGGCAGGATGAATATTGGTAGCTGTATACAGCTCATTACAAAAAACACAAAATGGTAGTTTGCCATAAATGGTTCAAAGAACACCAAAGGAAATTGTATTCCGGAAAATTGTTTTTCATTGTTTACCGTGAATGTTAGTAGAGAATGGAGGCCAAAGTAACCCTTTGCTTTGAATGTCTTATGTCAGCTGTTTAAGCTGCTGCTAGCAAATGATTTGGGCATGCTTCTGTTGACATGGTCTTGGACTTGTTATTAATTTGGAGGATGAAGTTACTGCCCATGCATATCTTAGCCAATCAGGTGTATCCCATAATGCATCACTTTTTACACCTGCCAAGGCCCACCCAGTCCCAAATCTCAATATATTTGAAATCTGCAGGATGAACTAGAGATCTAACTGAAAACCTGGATTGGGATGAAGTGGAGGGATCCATCTCAAGTGTACACTTCAATGGTAGAAAAACGGAATACCATTCTAGGTCTAATCCATGCCTCACTGGATATTAACATTAATTCATTTGAATGTATTACCTGTGCTACCTTTGATAGTGTATTAACTAATAAAGCAACATTTTCATGTGGAGAAAGACAAATGTGCTGTCTTGTTTGGTGCTCAATCATTATGAACTTCATAGAGGAAATACCCTTCATTTCATTTCATTGAAGCCAGTTCATCTGTTAGCAAGAGTAGCAATGCTGTGTGATATACTTGTAATACATGCAATAGTTACCCGTCCCTTTGTTTTGCACTATTCCATAATAATGTAACATTTAACATTAGAATAATTATGTTCACCTTTCATTATAATAGTATTGGTTACATTATAAAACTGCCTTAAGTTTGGCAACATTAACAGGGGATGCAGATAGAAAATGAACAGCCAATAGGCTGAAGGGTAACATTTTTAAGTAGTTCTAGAAGGAATACTTTACTACAGCAACGTATTTCTCCAAAATATCCCAAGTCATTTCTGAACAGCATCTGTAATTTGATTCTGGAAACTGTATTACCTGCCAATTGGCTCCTACTGTACAGCCAACTCCTATTAGAGCTGCTGCCTCATCCATTATGATTGGTGCAGGTTTTATATCACAGAAAAAATGACTTGTGAGGAAATGTCTCACATTTACATATTGAAGGTGTTTTCATTTCTGTTAACAAAAAAAACCAAACAAATTATCACTTGGTCTAGCTGATAGGGTTATTATTCTTGTTTAGTTACCAGAGGCTGATTGCTAAAGGTTATCAGATGCCCATCTGCAAAGTGCTATTGTGTAGCACCATTACACTTTATATTCACTGGGTTCAAATGAGCACACTGTAATTTGTGGCCTGATCAAAACTAAACCAATGTCAGCATACCGAGTGAGTCAAGTATGTAGAAAAGAAATCACCACAGGAATGCTGGAAAAAAGAGACACAGAAAGGCTGAGGGACCAAAATCATTTTAATATTTGTAAAGCATTGAAACTGTTAGATTTGCATTTCTTTTACATGGAAACACAAGTGCTTTTGTAATGGTATTTTACTGAGCTACTTAAGCAGTAAATATTTTCCTATGATACATACATTCATGCTAGCCTAACAGTGCTTTGAATGATTTACTTATGTTAATTAAATATCTCACATATGTCTGTAAAGTATTGTAGTCTAGAAATACATTTTCCATAGAATAAGCATAGTTTAAGTTTCTATTAACATTTAGTGCATATCTATTCTAAACTACTTTTTTTTTAATTGGGCACCATCAGTTAATATATTGAGTAGTGCCTACCTCCTCTATGAACCTATACGATATTTTTTATTTTTAAAGAATTCAAACACAACTTGAATAAAAGGCATGGAGAATTTGCTTTATTTTTTATTATATATTAACATTTTTTCTGATGTTAATATTACAACAATACTACTCCATTTCTATTTTTAATTTTTTTCACATTAACATTTTTTTTTTTTTTGTGACATGGGATTGTCTAGGTCTGTCTCAACCTCTGAGTGATATATCTAGTTTGGGCCCCTGAATCCTTCTGCTTCAGGCTGTATTGGGCCTTCTTCAGCGGGGCAACTTGGTGTTCCCTCCACAGTAACAGCAGTGACATTGAACAATTAAAGTTTAGGTACTTTGCTTAGCAACTTAGAAAGATCCCTTTCTTTCATTAATTTCCCTTTATAAGAGTATTTTTGCCATTGTCATTAATAAATCTAGCGTTGACAACATTTACTATTGTAATTTAGTGTGTCTATATTTTTCTATTGCACTACCTCCATACTAAGCAGCAGGGCTGCTAAACCACAGTAGCCTGTTATAATGAAGCGGCTGATATACTAACATCAACATAAGACATGTACTTACAACTCAACTACACAGCTAACTACCTATCTTGATAACGTTTATACTCTGATACAGTATGATTGTTGAGTTCAAAGGTATCAGCAAAGGATAATTTTATACCACATCTCATTTACGATGTTATTGGTATCAGTGAAAAATATGAAATGAACAGGTTAATTTATAGCTGTTTCATAGAGCAAGCGTTAATTATTAAACAGTCAGGAGTACTAGGAGTGTGTACAGAGCAGTAAACTCCAGCTGAAAGACTGGAACAAAACCTGACTGATAAGCAGACATGTGATGTCATTTTTATTATTAAGAATATATCAACCCCTTATATTACCACAAATGCATATGCCATTCAATGAATAATGAAAAAATGCAAGACAAGACAACTGCTTTAAAATGACAGTTGTTTAGAAGATAACTGTAAAGTACAACTGACAGAATGGTTTCCTGCATGAAGGTTACAGCCTTATTAGTTAGGAAATGTTTGCAGTCAACTCAGCTACAGCTAAGTGATCATTACAGTCTATTGTATATGTATGTATATATATATATATATATATATATATATATATATATATATATATATATATATATATATATATATATATACACTACCGTTCAAAAGTTTGGGGTCACTTAGAAATTTCCTTGTTTTTGAAAGAAAAGCAAATTTTTTGTCCATTAAAATAACATCAAATTGATCAGAAATACAGTGTAGACATTGTTAATGTTGTAAATGACTATTGTAGCTGGAAACGGCTGATTTGTAATGGAATATCTACATAGGCGTACAGAGGCCCATTATCAGCAACCATCAGTCCTGTGTTCCAATGGCACGTTGTATTTGCTAATCCAAGTTTATCATTTTGAAAGGCTAATTGATCATTAGAAAACCCTTTTGCAATTATGTTAGCACAGCTGAAAACTGTTGTGCTGATTAGAGAAGCAATAAAACTGGCCTTCTTTAGACTAGTTGAGTATCTGGAGCATCAGCAATTGTGGGTTCGATTACAGGCTCAAAATGGCCAGAAACAAAGAACTTTCTTCTGAAACTCGTCAGTCTATTCTTGTTCTGAGAAATGAAGGCTATTCCATGCGAGAAATTGCCAAGAAACTGAAGATCTCGTACAACGCTGTGTACTACTCCCTTCACAGAACAGCGCAAACTGGCTCTAACCAGAATAGAAAGAGGAGTGGGAGGCCCCGTGCACAACTGAGCAAGAGGACAAATACATTAGAGTGTCTAGTTTGAGAAACAGACGCCTCACAGGTCCTCAACTGGCAGCTTCATTAAATAGTACCCGCAAAACACCAGTCTCAACGTCAACAGTGAAGAGGCGACTCGGGATGCTGGCCTTCTAGGCAGAGTTGCAAAGAAAAGCCATATCTCAGACTGGCCAATAAAAAGAAAAAGATTAAGATGGGCAAAAGAACACAGACACTGGACAGAGGAAGATTGGAAAAAAGTGTTATGGACAGACGAATCTAAGTTTGAGGTGTTCGGATCACAAAGAAGACATTCGTGAGACGCAGACCAAATGAAAAGATGCTGGAGGAGTGCTTGACTCCATCTGTCAAGCATGGTGGAGGCAATGTGATGGTCTGGGGGTGCTTTGGTGGTGGTAAAGTGGGAGATTTGTACAGGGTAAAAGGGATCTTGAAGAAGGAAGGCTATCACTCCATTTTGCAATGCCATGCCATACCCTGTGGACGGTGCTTGATTGGAGCCAATTTCCTCCTACAACAGGACAATGACCCAAAGCACAGCTCCAAACTATGCAAGAACTATTTAGGGAAGAAGCAGTCAGCTGGTATTCTGTCTATAATGGAGTGGCCAGCACAGTCACCGGATCTCAACCCTATTGAGCTGTTGTGGGAGCAGCTTGACCGTATGATACGTAAGAAGTGCCCATCAAGCCAATCCAACTTGTGGGAGGTGCTTCAGGAAGCATGGGGTGAAATCTTTTCAGATTACCTCAACAAATTGACAACTAGAATGCCAAAGGTCTGTAAGGCTGTAATTGCTGCAAATGGAGGATTCTTTGACGAAAGCAAAGTTTGAAGGACACAATTATTATTTCAATTAAAAATCATTATTTCTAACCTTGTCAATGACTATATTTCCTATTCATTTTGCTATATTTCCTATTCAAACTCATTTCATGTATGTTTTCATGGAAAACAAGGAAATTTCTAAGTGACCCCAAACTTTTGAATGGTAGTGTATATATATATATATATATATATATATATATATATATATATATATATATATATATATATATGAGACAGAGAGAGAGAGAGAGACTTAACCTACAACATATTTTGAACCTTGAAGAAGCCACAGTAAATGTTACATCTCTCATATAGCACACCTTTATTACATATCTATTCTGCTCATTGTTTGGATATATTGACAGAATGGTTTCCTGCATGAAGTTTACAGCCTTATTAGATAGGAAATGTTTGCAGTCAACTCAGCTACAGCTAAGTGATAATTGCAGTCTATTGTTGGGGGATTTTTCTGTGTAGGTCTACTATTCTATTCATGACAAATTCAACATATTAAATATAGCAAGCCTCTACTCAAATCTCCTGCTGAACTCCACCACATTTCATAAACATTACTGAAGTGATACCATTTTGAGGCACAGGCTACACCTCGCTCAATAATGAATGCATTGTCAATGGTCAATAAAGTAAATGATACAATTTAACAAAATATTAAAGCCTCAACGACTGACTGATTTTCATGTTTTAGGAACTGTGAACAGGCTGGCTTGGTGGTGATGTCAGACCAGGAAGGATAATAACAGTTTTGGTGAGTGAACTGTCCTGGTGCTCTCAGCTCCAGCACATTTGTATGCAGGGATGTCCAGCGACCCAACCAGGGTCCGCGGACTCCTCTGCCTGCCCAGACTGCATGTGCAGTAACCCCATTTGGATGAAGCTGCGACCATCAGACCCATTAGTTTTTAACATAGCACCAATTATACTGTGAACCCTTGTTGAACAGTGCAAGACAGTTGCGAATGGCAGTTACTCTGTCATCCGACAGGTAGGCTCGCATTGTAAGGGAATTCAGCCGGAAACCCAAGTAGCCCGTACTTTGCACTGGCATCGCTGAGGGTGAGATCCAGCCTCAACAGATGCTTCGTCACAAGCGCTGTATGGGCCACTGCTCCTTCCTGCGACTAGGACAGATCGACCAGTTGTCCAGGTAGTTCATCACCCTAGGATGGCATACATGCACTTTGAAAATGTGCGGGGGGCTAAGGAGAGGCCGAATGGCAGCGCAGAAAATTTGAAGATGCTCCCCTGAAAGGCGAAGCAGAGATACTTTCTGTGCGCTGGATGAATAGGGACGTAGAATACGCGTCCTTTCGGTCCGCTGTTATAAACCATTCGACCGGTCGGACAGACTGGCGAATACGGCGGACGCCAGCGTCTCGTTCTCTCCCGTACCAGAGTACAGGAGGGGAGCATTGAGGCTACCTACCAAGACGCCTTGTGTTCTCAGTGAGAACCCTGCAGCAATTCCTCTACCGCTGGACCAAAGGAATGGTCAGGGCAGGCAGGGCCTGCTTCTGAAGGAAGGAGCCACTTTACCATGAGGCTGCGGTTGAAATCGCATCATGGTCCTCCTCAGCAATGCTGACATCCAGTTCTGTAACATCCGGGGTAACCCCTGGTGCAGGTAGTCACCTCCAGGGCCGGCGTTATCAGCTGAGCCGGGGCCAGAGCAAGGGCTTGAGCCTGCTGCCACGCCAGGGGTTCCCAACACTGCATATGGCTCAGCCGTGCTAGCAGGGGACGTTGTGCAGGACATGCAAGCATGGAATTTAGCCATGCTTGATGTCTGTATGGCCCTAAGGGCATTGTTTAAACACAGGAGGATGTAGACCTGTGTATTGAAGCACTCAAGCACCATGGGTGCAGAAGCACCGAGGGCACTGAATGAGGTAGAATACAGTACTGGTGCACCGAAAGATCGGGGCACCGGGTGCAGGTGTTATTGACATGCTGTGGCACCAAGCACCAAGGCATGGGGCACCTAAGCACCGAGGGTGCCAAAGCACCGAGAGGCACCTAGGCACCTAATCATAACCACATGTAACTGGCTGTTTGTTTGTTTTTAAACTGCACTGCAGCTAGTTTTCGCAGCACAACACAGGCAAAGCGGGGTTGTGTGGTGGGGTCAACACACAGGTGGACGCAATAAAAACAGTTACAATAAATTATTATTTATTTATATTTTGCCCAACTGCGCGACAGCAGCTGGAGGAATCGCTCAACGACGGGAGTACAACAGAGCCTAGTCCTGGTGGAGAAACTGTGTTCTCCCCAAGAGTGTTTAGGCTTGAAAAGACACACACAGCACTCCTTTAAATCAATACTGCACAGGCAGTCGCTCATATATGACAGACAGTAAAGAAAAGGCAGCCTGCAATGCAAGTGAGGCAGGCTGCTGAAGAAAGGTGAATAAGAGGCCATTGATTGCATGAAAGCGGCAAGCCAGCTTTCAGCACGAATGCAGGGGAACTGCAGTCGACTCAGAAAAGCTGTTAATTTTACGCTCAGTTGCTAAACACAGAGGTCTTACCTTACCATCTTGAGAGGCAAAAAGAGAAATGGCTTTCGTGGGCTGACAGGTTTAACCCTTCGGTAGGTGGGACCCAGGATGTCACCCCAGGAAGGGGCCTATCGGCAGCTCTGATATAAAGAGCTCAGTAAATACCTACCAATAGGCAGGTATATCCCATAAGTAATGTTTTGGTGAACCCTCACTTCATGCACCTCTACACACATACATATAAACATCCCACATACAACATAAAACACAAAATACGCACAGGGGCGGTGCACCCCACCATAGGAACACATAAACAAAAATCATCTAGATATTGTTATTGTGACTGCAATTTAAATGCAATTAGTTTGATTATCCTTCAGTGTTAACATGTGTGGCAAAGTGGTTAGTGAATACAGGTGTGTGCAGTGCAGAGCGGATACAAAACAGACAGACAATGATTTCCAGGTGCAAGGGTGTTTATTGATTTAATTAACAATGTCCAGAGCCTTCGGCGAACACTTGTAAATAATAATGCTGGAGTGATACAGCGGCGTGTATCACTCGGTATTTATAATCCCCAGGTTTGACCACTTTTATGTACACCCACACTAAACACAAAACACAAACACAGTTTTTAGTGACAGTGAATAGGTGCTAGTGGTGTCATACAGTTCTCCGTGAATGTAAGGGTGAAAGTAATGTCTGGGTTGATGCTGGCTTGCGCTACAGCTCCGTATCATGTTACTAGTAGTCTAGTTTAAGACAAACAGACAGTTACAACAAACACTAACACACAAGACAAAACTCATGATTCTCAGCAAATAACACGACTCCTTGTAGGTTTGTATCTAACCATTTACTAAGGAGGAGATTGCTTACACTACGAACCCTATATACCCTCCCCCATGACCCCTAGGTTAACCAATCCGCGGATGCCACGCCGTTTCCCGGCCCTTTTCTAGATGGCTGACTTCCACCTAACCCAAGGAATAAATTGTCATGCCATTTAGTCCAGGGTACTCTGTTCCCTTTACACAGCGCCCTCGCAGGTCGGGAGGGAGATCTAACACCAAAAATGATTCAATCTGTCACACATGTCATAATGCGCCCCATGGGTATTTCATTTGTAATAACTTTTTTTTTCTTTAAAAACATGGGAATCATAGGAATAATATTTGGGACAGATTTCAGAGTTGTGTTTAATGGTGTTTGATAACTAAAGTTCAGGAGGAAGGATGGCACCAACACATTACATCATCTAACCTATCAAAAATATCAATGTAACTCACCCCTTCATTCGCATCCCTCCACCTCCCCCATCTCCACCCGAGTAGCTTCTCTAGGTACAATCTAAAAAACACAGTATATTATAAGCCTATTTACTGTATATTATCAGCTTTGTATTTGCTTCCTGTAAAATGTTTTTGCTCAGCACAAAACCCTTTGTCTTACTTAGTCATAACAGAGCTTGATGAGGACATTTATAACCGACTGCTTCACATATGAGAAACAGCAGACCTGTTTGGATCACAGTGACATGAATGACAAGTATATTTCAAAGAAGGGTAAGCTTTTGGAATGTTAACAAACTGGACTTTAGAGAACAGTGATATAATAGAGGACTCCAAAGGTTAATCTTAAAAGAGGGTTATTCCAGTAAATATTCGTGTCTGCTGACATTTAATATAATGTAAGATGCTTTATTAGTTGAAAAAAAAATAACTAATGTAGTAAACATATAGCAAACAATTCGTTTTTTTCTGCAGATTCAAACTTCAATCCTTAAAACTGAATTATTCAAATGTGCTTTACATTCAGCAATTAAGATATTATTTAGGTTATTTTATTCAGTCAATTCCTTTATATATTAAGGGTTATTACAGTCAATTCCAGTAAGAATTAATGTCTGCTGATGTTTAATATAATTTAAATTGGTTTATTATTTGAAACATCTGCTCAACTTGGTACAGCATGTGACAGAAGACTCTTATTTAAAAGTAGTCAGAAAACAACCAGGAATTTTAAACAAACCACAACATCCCTAAGAATGAGAAAGATTTAAAAAATGTATTTCTAGAGTGTTTTTATTCCTATCCAAGCTGTGTTTTGCCATGTTATTAGAATGTGTACGGTCATTGTCCTACAGCAGAATCAACCTTTGATCAATAAGACGTGTTTCAGATGGAATGCATGGTAGATTCATATCAGCTTGTACATCATGGCTGTCAAGCTGCCCTCAATTAATATTACGAGGGATACTACTATTTGGTCCAAGTCTCAAACTTGGACCAAATCCTTCATCAAACGGGTTTGCCTGTACTAACTGCCAATAACATAAAAAAAGACACTTGACTCAGTAAGATTTCACACATTTCCTTAGCTTAGTCTGCCACTACATTTAACAGCTGCTTTGACCAGGACTATCCTCAGAGTGTCTTTCCTTTAGCCTGGGTCTAACTGCTTTACTCCGCACTCAGAGTGCCTTCATTACTGTATAGGACTGTCTGATAGTCATTGTGGTTAAGTATACATCCGATTGAATATCTCTATAGTATGCAGATCCTAAAGGCTTATTGTATTCACTAACTCAATATTCTGTGGCTGTGCAGAGTATTATGAAGTAACTGCAAAGACTAGTAAAGCATTACATTAAGAGGGGGAAATTATCTTATTTGGGATACCCAGATTTTTAGCAAGGAAGGGGTCTGAGAGAGGCGAAACTAGCCCCCAGCCTTATCTGCATTAATTCATACTGTATATACTTGTTGGATAATGTACAACATGTCATGTATGGTACATGGAAAAGAAAAATAGGACAGTTTCAAGTCCATACAACACTTGAGGAGATTATCTAAAAGGTGTTCAGTCTTCATTAGTGAGGCTTTTAGAATTTCTCCTGGCATCTCCTTTCAAAGCTAATCATTCAAAGCTGCAAGCATGCATATTTCATGGAGGTCTGTCATTTGGCTTACTGGTTGCTACTATTTAAACAGCTCACATCAAAAGGAAAAGTCTGCAGAGTTCACTAAGAGTGTATAAAAATGATACCATTCTGAGCACTTGAACCCACGGTAAGGAGCAAGGGCCCGTAAAATGAGGAGCTCTCACAAGTTGAATTTCTGGGCTGTTATTAACTGTGCAAAGTCATAATTTAGACAATAATGGAACAGAGGAGGACATCATGTAGTTTCAATTGTAACAGGACATAAGGCACTACTGGCTCTTTCTCAAACCAGCACAAAACCTCTGGTACTTAGAACCCTATTATAAACACTCAAATTGTCATGTTGTCATGTGTAATACCTGCCCAATGCAATTAAAAAAATAAAAACATGTCATGCAACTGCAAGGCTTTGTTGGTGCTTACTCTTTTTGTAAAATAATTTCAATGTTTGTTAATATACAGTGTCAGATTGTAACTGAACCAACATACATTTAGATACACTGTAGCTCTTGGGTAGATTTGTGACAGAAAATCCTGTGTTGGAATCTTTGAAGTCGCATTGACTGGTACAGACACTGCAGCAATGCTGGATGGCAACATGCAACAGCAGGCAATAGCAGGCAGTGGTCCAGGCAAAAGGAGCAAGAGCATAACACGAGTCAGGAATACACGGCTGAACCCGGCATGAAGGAGGATTTGAAGTGCTGTATATGACTCGCGTATGCATGTTTGCCAGCTCTCGATCTCCCATGTCATCATGACAGGAAATTAAAATATCTATGCATATTTCCAAGTCAGGTCTAAATTTACTGGACATGTATCCTTTATCCCTTAGGGATTTCTAAAGCCAAGCAACATATATCACAACTCTAAACATTGCAGAGATATGAATAGTTTTGCATGTTCATATTTAGAGATTATCTATATAATAAATAACAACCATGAGCATTCAAATGAATCCCAGTGGGCTTCAGACTTATCATGTTAGCCTGTATCTACTTCTAAAAGTAGAATTAATTTCAGTGACTCGGGATCATCACAGTGATTTATCCAACTTACAGTGGAAGTCACAAGTCTGGCATTACAATTACTCCTGATAATTAAAACATTCCCACACAATATAAAGTGGGGAATAAAATTAACAAGTCCTCATTTTTTATTATTATTCAGATCTTCTGTTTGTATAATTAATCAATGAATCTAATAAAAACATACCTTTGAGAAATTCTCGCCATCATAACTGGGATATGTAGTTCTCATCTCAGCCAACAATCTAAATGATGATTGAAGCAACTCTGCTTTACAAAAACTGCTTCACAGATTACAAATTATCTACAGAAGCATATATTCTGTTTGAAGCTCATTCCAAGTCATTGCCTTTCTTTCTTTTTTCTTTCTTTCTTTCTTTTTCTTCATTCTCCTGTCATTAATAAATGTAGCTATGTAGGAACAAATAAATCAACATCAGAGCAGAGCCTTGTATGAATTATTTTGTTCAGACATTTATATAAAAATACATGTAAGGCATTTGTTTTCCTTACTTGTATTTCCCAAAGGAAACCTGATACAGGATCCTTTTATACATCTGTCTAATTTTTGACCATCTTTTTCTAACTTGAGAGTTATTTTCCAAGGCTTGTTTTTATGCATAAAATAAAGTGGTATATTTTGCTAAAGAAGCCAAAACGGTCGACAAATGTTTCAATATAAAAGTGGAGCTTGTTAAACTGTTTTGCACTTTCATTCGCTACATAGCTCTAAATAGTGCAATTTTGAATCACACCCACATTATAGCAAACATGTATTTCCATTTTAAAACATATCACATGATTTACATACCCTTTTTCTCAGGTAAACTGTTACACTTTCACTCCCTGGATCTTGTCACCAGTGCCTTCGGGGGTCAAAGCATGTTACTGGTTGAATGCAGTCAGCATGTGTTTCTTTCAAAACTGCAAAGTTAAGGCATATTTAACAATTGCACAGAAAAGGTAAGGTTTTATTATTTTGTTAGCTATAAAGAGTATATTATTGCTCTCCTAAACTGTATTTTATTAATAACACCAGACTTTGAAATAACAATATGTAAATAGCTTTGCAACGAGAGGCTCTTTATGTCATTATGTTATCTGATTTGTTTATCTGTCAACAACCATCTTACGATAGTCTCTTATCATTACTGAAAAACTGTAAAATATAACTTTACAAGATTGTTTTTATACATTGGGAAGTTTGACTTTATTGTTTAAAAATAGTACACCTAATTAACCTCATACATATATTTTAGAAGCCTGGGTCTTTATTTCCTGCAAAACCCTGATAATATGTCCCACAGTACTAGGTCAAATATGCCAAAACGAAAGCTAATACACTGTAAAAAAAATAACTAAAACTGGTCAATACCCCCTCTGGTAGATATAAATCAACAATAGACCACATTCCTTTGGGTCATAGTCTGCAACTCCTGTAGAACTTCACACAGTCATCTGTTTTGTATTACTGTAATATTATACATCAACAAACTGAAAAAAATATATATCATTTTTTGTACCATTGGAGGGGTGTAAGGTATACAACAATTAGTGATTTTACTGTCATTGGAGGCCTCGGTAATCCTTGAAGGCCCTGGAATTTCAAATAAAAGCAGTTGGCAGCTATAATATGAATCTTCTTTTATGTTTACATGTTATCACAGGAAAGTGTTCATATACAGTTTGTAAAACATCAGGGCATAAAAACAGTAAGAAAATGGTCATAAATTGTTATAGTGTGCTGTGATATACTTGAATCAGATAAACCCTTTATGTAAACACTGTACAAAGCTACTGATCTAACACACACTTTCTTTTGCTGCTTTGTAAAGTTGGTTTGCCAAGTCATACAGTGTAACTATATTCATGTATTACACACAGTGTGAGTGTTGTTCATACCAAAGCTAAACAGTAACATAATGAATTTCTTAACAAAAAATTGTTTTAATAAGTCTGTGTTGAAGTAGTGTTACAAAAAAAAATCCAAAAAGGCAATTGCTTTTTGAAGAAACACAAAACAGTAAGCAGCAGTTTATAACCCATACAGAAAGAAAATATATTTTTAATATATGTTTTATGACTGGGAAACATGTTAAATATATGAATTAATATATTTATAACCTTACCATATATTTTCAACATAATAAATAATAAATATATGGCTCACAGATTAAATTATATTTAAAATATACTCCAAGTGCACCAGATATTTTTTTATGTATTCTTGTGACAAGCTGGCTTTAATGGTGACGTCAGGCCAGAAAGAAGCAAACAGACAGACAGTACTGGGGTTGAAACTGAGACGCAATGGCTGCGCTCAGTGCGTTTAATAAACAAACAAAAATAAAAGGTTGAACAAAACACAGGACACAGCACTTTAGACCAAACTAAATAGACAAACAAAACGGATTGACACTAAACAAACAGTGGACGAACAGACAAACAAATACGGTGAGTCAAAGAAACTTATATTTACTTATTCCTTAGTTTAGTTTTTTAAATTCTCTCCTCTCTACACCCGTTCTCCACTCACCGAACATACAACCCCGAGTGAGTGCTTTGTGCATCTATGTATACTGTTGTGCCGGGATTCAATTACTAATTAATTATTCACTTGAATCCCAGCACGTGAACTAATTCTGTGCAACCCCGTGCTCACATATTATGCATTTTAAACACTCATGCTCATTACCCGCATTATATTCCGTGTACCAACTACAATACACCAACATTAACACACCACACGCTACATATAACACACAAATGCACAAAGGGGCTGGGCACATTGCCACAATTCTTTATACATTACTAATTCATTTTATTTAACTGACAAAAATATATATTTTACAATATATTGTTAAAAAAACATGCATCCGTGCGTGCGTTTGTTAGTTAGTGAGCGGTGAGTCACTGCTGTTGACAATCTATGCCAAATAAACACCCCTGGTGTTTTGAAAAGCGCTGAAGGTGTTGCTTCCTTCCATAAAGGTGACTTTAAGTGCCCTGCTTGGCTACAACATTGTTTGTTTTTTATTGTGTCATACACAAGTCCATATATTAAATTAAATATTTCAAATGTATACATCATGCATTTTTCTCATATGAATATTTCTCAATATATTTACTTTATATTTTAACAATATATTACATACATAAAATAATACATAAAACATATATTTACCATTTCACGGGGCAGGAACCAGGGCTGTGAGAGAAAGGGAGTGTTTTGCAACTTGGGATTCAAGGCTCGGCCTCTAGAGCAGGGGCGAGAGAGAAAAGGACGGGCTGGACTCCAACCGAGAGAGCCTTCTCTATGGAGTCAAGGCTAGCCCTAATGGCCTCCGGGCCCCTGAAAAGACAGTCCTCTGACAGGCCTCGCGACTGGGTCCCAGTTAGCAACCGGGGTCGACCATCACAGGACGGAACGGCTCATACGAAGCCTTGATGTAAGGAAGAAAGAATTTGAAAGAACACAAATAATTGTTAGTTATGGGACTTGAGCACTAAGATTAAGATGACCACGTCCAAGGAGGAAGTAAGACAGAGCCTTCGTTCGTGAGGCAAGATATATAGCACATGAGCTGTGAAAGAATAGTGTGGCCGGTGGTCCCCTCTGACCGCACAAAGAACGTGCAGAGTTACTGAAACTCCAGGTCGGAGAATTGAGAGTCACTATCCCCTCAGAAGGGACCGACACAGATGCACGCGGCATATGAAAAAAGTGAGGAGGAGGAGGGAAAAAGAGAAAGAGCTGAGCTGTGACTGTGATTAAACAGAGAGTCAATGATGACAGACAGGTGAAATTAGTCAATAATTATAGGCAGGTGAAATTAGAAAATAGTGAAGCCCTGGTTTATGGCCCCCGAATTTCACAAGTTAACATATATCTCATATATTTTTCATATCTAGAAAAGGGGTCAATTTTAGTGTATGAAAAATGTATAAAATATCTTGATAATATGTATTTTTATATTATTCTATTTAATTCAAGAATGATGTTGGGAAAATATGTTCAGTATTCTGTTCTCTTCTGTTCTGCTTGCATTCAATATACATATGTAACCCAAACTACATCCGTACAAGTGTTTTTACCCTCTATCACACAGAAAACATCTTTTATAAGAGTTTACCATATAGCCCTGCCTCTGACTTCTATACATTTCTGAAAGCATGAACTAACCTGGGTTACACATGGCAGCACAGATAATTAGATGCTGCTTATTTTTTAGACTTACAGTGACCTATTTTTGTTTACTTACAATCATCAGCTATATAGTTGTGCAAGTTCTGTTTTAGTTTTAAGGACTTACAATACATCATAAATAAGTCCTATTATTATTAATAAATATAAATACAAATGTCCCCCAATTTACACAAAACTTGTCATAATTATACATTGCATGTAGTATATATCACACAAATCTAACACAGCACTTTACAGGGTCTTACTGTGGCCATTGATTACAAGACGTGGAGCATTCCCTGTGATTTGAGATGTGAGTTGAGATCAGATGCTGAATCTGTGTGAAACTGGGATTCATGAGAGGATCACAGGCCCAAATAGGTTCACTTTTTACTTGGGTATTTTCCAGATGATCTGTTAATGTGTTTTAAAAATGTGGACAGCAATGAGTAACAAGATTAAAGAAAGCCATTAATTTACTGGTTCTCAGGTAACGGCAAACCTAAATGGCCAAGGGGGTCTTCTTTTTCAAAGTGTCAGTTCAGGACACAAGCCTCACAACTCTGTTGTCTTTGCCTGCAGGGTGCTGTTTTCTCACTACAGGGAATATAGTGCAGGCTTCTGCAGTTGTGTCTGTGCTCACTGCTTGTCTTTTGCTTTCTCTTTCAGGAAACATGTTTAATTGGCACCACTTGGGAAACAAGGACAGGGAATAGAACTAATTGCATTATTTCCCTCTAAGGATCTAAAAGTAAGAAGAGTCAGTTGCATTATTTTAATTATAACATGGCCTTTAAAAAATAAATATGAAAAACAAAACAAAATAAAAACTAGGTACAGGTTCAGAGTTGCTTTTTTTTTACCCACTTAAGGTGTGGTGCTATGCTTCCTAATTGTGTAATGCACTCTATACTCTGTATACAATATAACAGCTTTACTGTTAGCTCTTTATCTATACACTTCATGGAATCTGCTGTCATTTAAGTTTCTTGAATACTGCTTTCAAAAAAGACTGTTGACATAAAGGAATTTACAGTGCACAGTCTACCTGATGGGAAAACGGAACATGTTGTACAGTTATCCATCAGGTCCCCTTGATGGTTTAACAGTGTAACATTATGTTGCCTGTCACTTATTATTGACTTTATTTATAGATATTACCTGGAAATGTGTTCAGTGCTTTGAGAGGAATTGGTCTTGAAGGTGCAATGTAGTTATCTCTTTGCATAAAAAAAGTCCTTTATTAATGTTCCCATAATAAAAGCCCAGCAAGTGTAATAAAGCACAGTGGAAGCATGGCAAAGGATAAGTCAGCATTGTTAAGCCCAGAACCATATGGTAGACTTTGGTAAATGTATAATATAACCATGGGAAAAGCATTGCAAAACTGCACAATTATGATGCAAATGTAGTCGTCTTTAGTAAGAGATAGACAGACAACAGCTTCTCAGAATTCCTTCTATAAAAACAACATGGCTCAAATTGTGTTACAATATTTTTTTCACCTTTCTGCTTGCGTGCACAGTATTGGCAAGGATTTATTAACCTTATCGACTGCTTTATAGTGCAGTTACGGACCTGTTTAGGCATGTTATTGTATTGATTTATAATGGTACTATATTGTGTCAGTTTTTATTGGCTTTGTAATTTACAGCGGAAATAGCTGTGGCCCTACCTTTTATTGACTGATTTCTAAAGAATTGCTGGCCCACTTATTTCTCAGACAGACTCAGTATTGTAATGGCACACTATTATTGCAAATGTATGTTTCTTTATTTTGTTTCTTAATCGTTTAAGGTAAATTGAGTGCAGCGCCTCTATCCATGTGGATATGTTGTGTTAGTTGAAATGTGAACGTGATTGTTGGTAAGTGAGCAAAAAGGTGAAGAATAAAAAGTGTGTCCCTATTCTGAAAGGAATAAAACCATTTTAACAGTATAGAAGTTTAAAAAATATAACAGTTGACAGTTAAACTGTTGTTCTTAGCTGTTTCTTGCTATTTTTAAACATTGCTTTAGAGTTTGCATGTGCTTCAAAATCCAGACCTTACACTGCTAGGGACTGTAACAGGGGACTCACTACACATGGCTTAATGGTTACTTGCAATGGTTTGGATGACGTGGATGCGTGTTCGCTGCTTGATTGACAGGTGATGGAAACTAGAAAGTTGGGATTGACACGCCGTGCGTATAGTACAGATAGAAACCCCAAGTGATGCTACCAGCAATGGTAGCTCACAAAGGACATACGGCCCTGTGAACTAAAGGCAAAATAAACACTGTACAAAAAAAACTATCAAATTAAAGGTGCTGTGAAGACGGCTTGCGCTACTCATCTAACAAATGGATGTCCTGCTTCCACACCTGTCTGCTATACTGGGTGGGATCTACTATCTCAAAACTAACTCCCTGTCCCTTGGGCAGCTCACTCAACTTCAACCTCGGAATATACACACGATGTTGGTGCATTGCAGCTTCCTTCACCCAGAACAAACCCCCGACCACCTCCCGATCTCAGAGTATACACACAATGGCCGTTAGAGGTGGTTGCTTAGTTCCCTGAATCCAGTCGTTCAGCAGCACAGACGGGCCGATGCTTCTGCAGCAGCAGCGCTCTGACCCCTACAGCTTACAGCAGCCTTGATCTGTATAATCAGGACCCTTTTGTTCTTGGCGCGCCACTGCACCACGTCCACCTGCTGATTAGAAGCCTGCAGCTGGTAAACACACACACGCTGCTCATTCCTGCAACTAAACACAGCAGGCAGGTTCCCCATTAAAACCAATCCTATTCTTATTTACGCAATCACAACACTCATATTTACAATAAACAATTACAGAAGCCCCCTCCTTATGTGCACGGCCCCAGCACTGCTACAGGCACCAGATACAGTTAAGTAATAAACATACAATATTTTAAAACATACAGGTAGCCAAGCACAAAACAACTACAACAACATTTATTTATTATATTTATTATAAACCATGATACAGCTAACATGTGTCTGGGGACCCAAGGTGCCCACCGTCAGGTAACACATACACTTGCTGTTGTGTCTAGTTTACAGCAGCAATAAATAAAGATTAATCTAATTAGTCATCCATAACCAAAAACACTAAATGTTGTTAAATAACAGTAATAAATTGTTGATAAAAAAAATTGTACAGCCTTACAGACAAGTACCTTTATATTAGCATTTGTGTGGACTCCACATTGTATTCTGCCTTTAAATCAACGGCATACAGTGGTTAGTCATAATGATAAGCAAAAACAAAACCAATCAGCTGGTCCCTTCTAGCTCATACCAGTACTGAACATAAGGGCAGCAGTGTGGAGTAGTGGTTAGGGACACTGCCGCTGTACCCTTGAACAAGGTACTTTACCTAGATTGCTCCAGTAAAAACCCACCAGTATAAATGTGTAATTGTATGTAAAAATAATGTGATATCTTGTAACAATTGTAAGTCGCCCTGGATAAGGGTGTCTGCTAATAAATAAATAATAATAATAATAGTCAAGATCAGCCCATTCTTTAAAAATTCAGTGATGATAAGCTGGCATGATAGACCATCATCATGAAGCACTGCTGCATGGCTGAGTGAGATGAAGTGTACGTGTTACAGCACAGAGCCTTCAGTGATGTCACATAGGATCTACAGAAAACCAGGGCAGCAGTGGAGAATTTTAATGAATGAGGAGCTAATTGAAATGCAGGGCAAACAAACGATAGGAATGTCTCTGTGAAAAAAAATGGATCTCTTTAAATAATTTAGAGAGCCCATCCTGTTTTCAGCTCTTTTGAAAGGCAAGTGAGAGGGGTTTAAAAACAGGTTCATTAAAGAAAAAAAGCTTCCATTTTTATTTGATATTTAATGTGTTCTAACCCTTTCCTCTGGATGCACTTTTCTGAACTCTTGGGAAGCTAAAAGTAAACCAATTTTAGGCCAAGGCTATCTGTGCAGGAAGTACATACTAGTATAGATTTTGGTGTCACATTTGAATTTCATGAGAAACAAATGGTGTTGCATGCAAATTTGTATGCATGTGACCTCTATCAAACACACACAGCTTGCATTCTCTTCATGCATTATAACACCAGCTCTGTGCTCCTAACGATCTTCTGTTTATACTATTTGCCCTATTTACAGGACTCCAAGGCATTCTGATAACTCATTACATAATCCAGACATGCCACATTGTCTCCCAGTGCTGCCTCAATTAAAAAAGTAATTGCTATTCATATCAGAAAGCCATAACGTAATTTGGCATCCAATGATATTTTAGTGTATTTGGTATTATTTTCATTTTTTTCATTTTTTTAGCATGTAACACTGCTTTACAGTAAACCAGGGTTACATTGGACAATTTTCACACTTTTTTGTAGTAATTTATGTTGTTAATCCTTTAAATATAAATTGTCCACAGATTTACATCAAAAGCATTACTTGTATAACACGGGTGTAGGGTCTGTTTAATCCACCTACTCAAACCAAAAAGTTATTTACATAAAAATACATATGGAACATTGTATCTGCTTCCCTATACATCGGTGTCCTAACTCTGCAATACATGGTGCCCTAGTAGTCTTCCTCTAACTCTTGCGGAATATATCTTTCCAATAAAACAGACAACAAAACAGACAATAGCAATTGGGTGCAAAGTGTGTGCAAAGGCACATACTTATTAAGTGCTGTGGGTTTAAAAAAAAAAAAAAAACTCAAAAATAGTTTAATAAATTAAAACAAACTTAGTTTCACAGATGTGTACATAGACATAATGCATATCCTTGAAAAAAAGACAAAAATCCCCAAAGTGAATATGAACTAAAAAAAAAAAGTTTTTTCCCCCCGAATACTAAGTAATAGCAAAATTACTTTTGTATTAGTTGTAATTGGAAAAATGGGCATACTCGTTATGAATATTCGTTTGTACTTGTTGCTCAGCATGGCCCTGATATTCATAATTGAGTGGTGACATGTTAACCTACCTATGCTGTGTGCAGTTTATGAGAAGAAAAAGACAAAAGAAAGCCAGAAGAGGAAGGATTTTTTAAAGGTAGGCTTCTTCTAATATTTAAACCGAGAAATGGACATGAATGTAAGAGGAAAATAATAAGTCACAAAAGCAGGTTACATGCTATTTATATTTATGTCCATGATTTCCCTTGCTTTTGTAACCTAATTATCACTTATAACAAAGGCCCCCCATGACATTAGACATTGTTGCAGAGGACCCCCACCCAATAAATCCATAGAACTGAGTACCTTGCTTTCATTGCAAACAGCATTTTAAAAGAATTAAAGAAAATTTATAAGAAAAGTAATAAGTATCATATTTCCAAAATATTAACTTTGATACCTTTAGTGAGAGAGGCTGTTTGTTTGTACTGGTAGAAGTACGACTGCTTTCATTATGTTCAGTGTCATTTCTCAGAGACTTGAGAAACCGCTCCATGTATATTATTATTATTATTATTATTTATTTATTAGCACACTCAGCTGTATACTGCTTGACAGCAAAATAACCCACAGCCAAATAAACTTTTGGCACTAGAGTTTTTATTTTCTGGTTAAATGTTTGTAAAAAGAATGAAATAAGGTCATAGCTCAAGAAAGGCCAAAACTACCGATCTGAGAGAACAACCATTTGACTGTTGTATGAATAT
Organism: Acipenser oxyrinchus oxyrinchus; assembly: GCA_030684275.1. Classification (NCBI taxonomy): domain Eukaryota; kingdom Metazoa; phylum Chordata; class Actinopteri; order Acipenseriformes; family Acipenseridae; genus Acipenser; species Acipenser oxyrinchus. The sequence continues at coordinate 14,171,352 of CM060250.1, forward strand.
TTTGAGAGTATTTGGACACAGGATGTACTGCAGTGCATCTGGTTTTATAGTAGCAGGCTTTGATTGCCAAGATTTTAACAGGGGCAACATTGGGTTAAGCTGAAAGCCTACTGCTTCCTGTATATTGCAGACAATGAGAGGTATAAAATCCAGTTCAAAATCATTTGCTTACTGTATAATAGCAAGGGACCTAAAAGTGTTTGTTCTAGACAGGTGCTCTTTATATTCAGGTAATTTTAACTGGGAACCATATACAGTGTATACATGTGGATTTATCAGAGCGAGTCTTTATATACAAGTGGTCTTTAATGTTTGACTGTATTTAAAGGTGTATGCATAACAAAAAAAAAATCATAAGAAAATATATCATAAGACTTAAACTTCTACAATGAAATACAATGTTTTCATGTTACATTTAATGTATTAAAAACAAAGATTTTTTGGAAAAATAGAGAAAAGTCCCTTGATGTAAAGCTAGCATACAGGAGACTGCATTACAGTAGATTGTGTGCCTCACATCTGCTTTAATTTATGTAATGGATGCCAGAGAACAGTCTACAAGACCTTTGTCTTGCTTTATAGTGTATGATCTGTTTAATTTATTTTGCTATAGAAACAGACATAAATGGTTCAGAGATACAAAACGTTGATGCAGTCATAGTCATATTAACAGCAATTAGCAGATAATTAAGGGGAATCTCTAACGGCATCACATGCAGAAACCGCTTATTTAAATGTGAGTGGAGCTACAGTACATCACAACACTAACAGCTCCCACACATGACATGTCTCCCCTAGCAACAGACATTACTGCAGAAGCCTCATTCAGCAATCCCTTTTTGGAACAGATAATATTCATGGCACAATTACAGTGGGGAAAACAGCTTGATGTTGAGAAGACTGTGCTTCAGGAGTGGGATAGAGATATATGTTATAGCAAATGCTTGTTTAAATATTTAAATGTAATGTTGTACCCCCCTTCCATTGGATAATCCAACCATCAAAAAAGACCATTTAGTGCACATCAGTGCACCACTCAACTGTCATCTCAGCCCATTTATCAATCAAGAGGACTGAAGATCAATGACATTGCTTTTACTAGGGGAGCCACTTAAGACCCTCACCCCTGCTGTTATTTTAAATTATAAAAACATACATAATATGCATTATATACACCCATGAACTTTTTCACACAGAAACAATCTGAAAAAATGAATAGAAAGAATGTGTTGAACGATGACAAGGTCATGAACTTAGATCTGGTTGTGCTGGGGTAATCCATTAATCACAGAGCAAGCCTTGGTATACAATTGAGAGATTACCTTGTGATTATTGACTGGCTAGTTTTCAATTTCATATCAACAAACACACTTGAACTGCATTTGTTTTAGTGCTTCCTTTTTCTTTTGAATGCTGTAAATTGAGGAACATACAGAAAATACTAAATCGGAACAAGCAATATTTTTAAACTGCTGTGTCAATTTTTTTTTTTTTTAAATTTGTGGAACTAAACATTTTTTCTACCCTTTTATAATATAATAATCTGGTAACACATATACCAGAGAACAACAAATAATAACATAAAACAAAGCACAGACAGCATATTATTGGGGACTATTACAGCTGACACGGGTTGATTTCTTTGTATATAAATGGCATATGTAATTTAAACTGAATAGTATTGTCGGTTGTATGTTCTTTAAGCTTGTTTGTTGCAACTTACCGATGGGGTATGTTTTTTTCCTGCAGCGGTTGCAAAGGAATATTAAACATACAATATGGAGGCTAGTAGGGTTTCTTTGTTTAGTCCAACTTTTAAGGCCACTTTTAAACAGCTTTTTTCTCAGTAGCGTGCCATTGGAGACCAAGGTCCAGATATTTGAAGCGATGCGCAATCCTCTCGCAAAATTTGTGTAATGGACTGTTAACAATACCCTGCCAAGCAGCTATCATAGGTGTACAATACATACCAATACTCCTCAGACGAGTCTACTCTCAAAGGTAACCTGCACATGGAAAGAATCAAAGCTCAACACACATTGGTAGCATTGGCACCCTCAAAGTTGCATGCCCACCCCCACAAATAAATAAGCTACTAAATGGAGAAATGAAACAGTGGACCACAGCATAGTGTAGGCTATTCAACATATAACTTAAACAAAAATATATTGTAGTGACTTGCTAACTGGATAAGTGTCAACATGAAGGAGACAGACTAAATATCTCTGTAGCATCAAACTCCACTCTTTATTTTACAGAAATGCGCCTGTCAGCCGGTGTTCTGAGTATCTCTGACCCGTGCTCCTTACACTATACATAAACATATTTACAGAAGTGTGGACTGTAAAACAAACCCACAATGCTGAAAACACTACTCTATTCGGAAGCCCTGAAGACGGAAATCTCAGCATGGAACTGGCCAAGAACGCTGCCTGTGGATGCAGTCTGCACATGTGTATCCCTTACTCATGCTCCTGCTGAAAGCCCCTTCCAACTGCCACCCACTCACCACGTCCCCTGCTCCTACCACACCTGTATGGCATAGGCAATAGCATGGAATGCAGTTCGTGGGTGTCAAAGTATGCTTCTGATATCAATGAGAAATAAATAGAAATACTTAAAAAAAAAAAAATTTAAAAAAAAGTCAGCTGTGTCTTTATACCGGAGTGTAGAATTACCGGGTGTGGCATGAAAAGGAAAGGGAGCCTTTGGAGAATGCAACTACAGGGATATTTTATGGATTGAGCCCTTGGGCACTGCAGCCCTTTGCCAATGTTGCTAAGGATAGGGCACTTAGCTAAATGCATGCAATGGAAACATTCTGTGCACTGCAAGCCTGTCACGCTTATCGCAAAACGTAGCCATTTTTCATTCAAATTTGGCCTTCAGAGCAATTCAAATAATTTTGTGCTTAAGCATATGAAAGTTGTGCACATGCATATATTTGTATCTAATGTTTATTATTATCACAGGTATTAGAATGGTTAATGTTTTTTTTTTTTTTTTTGTCAGAACTGTAAGTCACCCTGGATAAGGGCATCTGTTATAAGAAAATTCATACATATATTAACAACAACAACAACAACAACAATAATTAATAATATTAATAATCCAGCTGGAATCACCTGTTTTGTATTATATATATATATATATATATATATATATATATATATATATATATATATATATATATATATATATATATATATAACTTGCTTGACAAACCTAGGGGGCAATTAATTCAACTTAAATAAATACTGCTGTACGTGTCTATTAAACTAAAGCTTTCCTGCATTGTACAGGTAGTTGTTTAGTATCTGCCGGCTCGGTCTATGTTACACACCGACGGTATGTACTATGATACCGTGCTGTACTCTTGATTCTGTTTTGGGAGTTCAGCACCAAGAAAGCGTGCTTGGGAAAATGATTAGTTTTCTTTCGGTCCAAAAGAATGCCCATGATTGCACAAAACGGATTGTGGCACACAAAAAGAAGTTTAGAATATGGCACATTTTGCGCATTCGCGCATAACCCTCTGCGTGGTGTGCAAACCTTTTGAATATCTGGGCCCAATTCTTTTTTCACAATTACAAACCACAAATGCTGTAACCATGCATACTTTTATTGTGTATGGCATAGGATGTGAATTAAGGGCTTTTTGCTGTTTTAAATTACTGGGGTTCTTATAATTTCTGAGAAATTACAGAAACCAATACAATAATAAACAAAAGATGTGTTATTTTGTGTTTGATGTAACACTGTTACCGTATGTTCAGAACCATTGTTTGCCATCTTTTTTCTCTCCGGGCATTAACATCAACAGCCTATATTTTGTTAGTGGGAATGGTATGAACACTCCTTTCTTCTCAGGTGTTACAACACATGGAGTTCCTGATGTGGTTCCATAAAGAGCTGCAGCTTTTCTTTGCTTTTTTTTTACGATTCAGCGCGCATCTTGTCAGTGCTTCGGACAGTCGATGGGTTCCTTTTTCACAGAACTGACTGCTCTGACTCAGTCAGCAATATCCTGCCAGTTTTCTTTCTGGACTGCCACATTCAGGTTTTTGTAGACTCTCATTAGCATTTCAAATTTGTTAGAAGTCATAATGTCACGGTGTGAAGAGTCAGGGCATGTCCCTGATGCCTCAGTGGGCACAGCTCATTTACATACGGCTAAAGATTAAATCTCTTGGAAAACTCTGTGATGAAACATCACATCTAAAACCATTAATGGCCTGTAAAATAATATGAATCCCATGTAAAATACTGCCCAGTATTTTTACGAAAGCTTGTTTGTACTGCTCTACCATTCTAGAAAAGTACATGATACTTTTGTAAATATGTTCTTATAGTGCCTATACTATTCAGAAAACCATTGATCTTTAACAGATAACTTGTCTAGGGAGCTATAAATTGATAAAGGCTCCCATCTTGTCTGTCACAGTTCAGTGAGGAAAGAATGAGGCAGTAATGGACAGGTCTGTGATTTGTATCTCTTAGTGCTACTCAGATAGAAATCCCTCTGAGTACACACTATCTGCACCTCAGTCAATTTTTATTTAATTATTCACCCTTTAGACAGCTTTGAAGCATTATTCTGTAGCTGGACTGATGCCAGGCCTCTTTAATTGAGCAAATGTATGAATGCTTTTAGTTCTTATTAAACTGGATAATGTGTGGGAATTGTGAAAGCCAAGACTGTGATTTCTCCTTTTGCTGAGCCATGCAGCAAAGGGAATGGAAACCAGACCACTAGAACTTTTAGAAATGTATTAATTTAATTGATCTGGCAATTTTATAAACTCCAGTTAAAAAAAAATTCTTTAGGGAATTATGTCTAAAATATACAAAATATATTACTTTCTGTTCTGGCCTATCACTTTATTATATCTTTGTCTATATTACTTCAATCCGCCCTCTTGCTTACAAAATAGCTTGATGTACCTGATGAGATAACCCCCCGCCTTCAAAAATAAGGAAAAGATTTGTCCCACATATGTCTGCTATATATTTACAGTACTACCTGTTCAGAATGACTGGACTGGATATTCAGCATTTTAACCAAAAAAATTAGTTTCTACAAAGGAGACTGCACAGAAATGGTACAACATTCTATTTAGGCATACCAAGATATTAATTAAGGAAGCGATCTGAGCGGGGTAAAATCTTTTCAGATGGAAACTTAGTGGTTGGAAATAAAATAAATATGCTGCCGTTTCAGGGTCACTCCAACAGGTGGCACTATGTATCACTGCTTATCTACGAAGAATGTTGGAGAGTAAGATTATGCAAATTGAAAGACAGGATAAAGGTTATACATGTTTCCTGTTGTCACATAAAACTGGTCAACTAGTCTCTTTAATAGCATCAAAAACTGGCAGTAGTATATTTATACTCTGTTAGAAGTCTTTAGACCATTTAGTTGAACATCACAATGAATTAAGCTCACAATCATAGCTATGAAGCCAACTGTTCTCCAGAGAAAATATTGATTTCTGCTTTACAAGTATGTATCTAAGTGAAGCTGACATGGCAGTGTTTTAACCGGTGCTTCAGAAATACACATCTGTAGCAGGGTGAAGGTAGAGGTGGGGTAAAACCTGGCCTCCCGACAGCTGGTGACGCTAGAGCGACCATCCTGTGGGTACGCACCAAGATGGAAAATACCTTAAGTATAGAGTTGGCTTGCGGTGGCCATCTTGGGAAGGACCATCACACAGGTGTTTTGAGTTGCACATCCGTCAAAGCCAGTGTTTTTCCATGGATACAATCGACTAGCGATTGGTCATGGAGGATTGGTGGGGTGTGGCTTGGATCATAAAAGGGAACTGTGTTGATCAGTGGGTTTGGTACAGGAGGAGGGCGATCCGGAAGTCTGCCGTGTTTGGATTTTAACCCGATGTGTCTTTGCCTGCAGTACTCCAGCAAGTAGGGAGACAAAGCCGTTGCCTGTGGACCAGAGCAAGGTCGGAGAATAGAACAAGCGCATCGCTACCTGGAACTGGCTGCTGGGATTGGGTGAGGCTGCAGCAGGAGGCGGACGCTTCCTTCCCACAAGGATACTGTACATTTGTAAATAGTGGTGATCAGGACTGTGGGGAACTCTTTGTGTGGGGCTGGATTTTGTGCTGTGTTTACACACGTATCAAAATATAAACTTTGTTTTCACCTTGAGAAAGTGACTTTGTGATTTGTTTACACACCACGCACCACCTAGGGACAACATCTTTCCTTGGCATTATCATCTTTTAAGAGGTAAGATAAATTAACCATGGACAGCAGATTTTATGTTACAAGTCACTTTTTACCTCACTTTATGTATCCAAGATATCCTCTGACTGGTAAATTTAATTGGTTAATGTAACGCATGCAATGTATTTTAATCATATTTGTTTAACAGACAATGAGATGCATTCAATTCTTATAAAAAGAAGCAGAAGATTACAAAAACCAATCTTTCTAACAGTGCATGTGTGCCTTTTTAATTAATGATTTAAACATCAGCAGTATTTTTATACTAATTAATTTAGATCAGTTGAATAGGTCCCAACATATTTAAAAGGCCCTATGGTAATAGGTCTAATGGTAATCACTGACTACACTAGAGACACTGATGAAGTGTGAAACAAAAAAGGCAGATAGTTGGGTTCAATTAACCAGCAGGCTTGAAAACGAGTGCAAGGGCAATACTCCATTGAACTAGGAGCCATCTTAAATTATGACAAAAATAATGATAAAAATAATGGGCAGCCATGTTTTCATGGCAATTCAGCATGCTCTCCATAAACCACAATCTTTGTATCCTGTCCTAATTCCTGTCTGGTCATAAGCACACCTGCTTTGGGGTGGTTTTTGGGGGTGATAAGTCATTCATTATCATGTAAAAGACTGACAGCTTAGTCATATTTAGTGATGCTGCAGGGAGTGAACTGCATAAAGTAGGCCAGCTACATCTAAGCCCATGATTATAACAGCTTTAGACTTTGCATGGTCTACAAAAGGAAGAAGGATAGCCTAACAAACAGAGATTGTAAATGTTAAGTAAATGTTCAGCTATGTAGAATGCTTTTGCTATCACATTTTATAATCCTTCTGTAGAACTTGCTTCCAGATGGTTTTGCCACCAATTGTGACACCCTAGAAAATGTTATGGCTCACGCTAACGGTTAATCCTGGTTCTAGGAATAAAAAAATAGTGGAAGGTTCATTTCATAACCATGTGTGAATGAATCTGAGCTTCAAATCTACCTCTCGACCAGGAAGGGCACTAAGTAAGGTTGGTGGAACGCATTCACAGGGGCGACTCGATGGTAGGAGGGAACCGGAAGTCGGCCATCTTGGGGAAAGGGCGTAGCTGCGGGATTGCTGAACAGCTCTCTTGTGTTATATCCTTATATCCTTACCCGCACCACTCACGTCCCAACACCATGACAATAAGATCCACTTTCTAACCCTGCACATTTTTTAAGCGACTACGCGACAGTTTGTTTCTGTAATGTAAGGAAGTGAGGCACACCTTTCTACTGAAATGGGCCCTTCAAAGATTTTCTGAGGTTAATTGTTTTTTCTTGTGCACTCTGTTCAGTTTGAATGTAATAGTTAAATTATCAAAATATACTTGCTAGTCAAAGTTGTGAAAATTGGTCCATATGACTAAATCCAATATACATACCTTAAATTGTTTATATTACTGGTGTTTTAAAAATGGTCTGTACAGTACTGGAATTACAATAGGATTTTTTTTCAAAGTCAATTCATTTTTGCAATTTTTACCTGCATACATTTGCAATCCAATAACTCCACTGCATTTGGATTCCTCTGCAAAACTAACAGTTTAATTTACTAGCGGCACAATACATATTCATAGTTTAATTAACATTTAGCCTTCAGTAGACAAGCAGCTTATTTAAAAAAAAATATATATATATAATCAGACTTTGCTGGAGAGAAACTGGATTTCACAGAACAAGATACTGGCTATCCTGATTATATTTTATATATTCTCTATTAATATAATAACGAAAAAAGCACATGCATATGAATAGTTTATTAGTATTCAAACATAAAACATAATTAAAAAATCAAGTAATTGTTTCCACCCTTGTCCCAAATGTATTGGCTGTTAATATCTCAGATTTTTTCATTGGCATTAATCTTATTGTTTTAACTATTACCTTACATACATTCAAAGTCTTGAAGTCTCTTTAGTAGCATTTTGTTTTTTGAGGAAAATAACCCAGACTCCCATAAAGAAATACAGAGTGAACCCTATGTTTTATGGACCAGTGTGCAAAAAAAAAGATGTGCGGTTACACACATAAAACATCCTCAATCTATGTGTACAGCAGGCCTGCACGTGGCAACATGAACAAATACTGTATTCCTTTGAATTTAAGACATGGTTTTTTAACCATTTTTTGCTTCCCAAAAATAGCATCTTAAATTCGAGTACAGTATAGTGATGCATGTATTAAAATCGGCAACAAAAGACGTGGCTACCCGAGTACACAGGCAGCAACGTGGCTGACTGTCGAGAAAAGACAACAAAGGCATCTGCCCGACACACAAGCAGCAACGTGACACTGCTGAGAAAAGACAAACCAAGCTTCCTGAGGAATTCCAAGAGAATTTCAGCATTTCTAACAAGCTTAGACAGTTCGGAAATTCTGATCAGACCCCCTGTATTTTTCAACATACCAAGCAATGTTCAATGTTGTTGTGGTTGATGGATTACATACTGACTGATGCTGTGGAATGTTGTGTCATGCTTGCTATTGCCAGGATGTGTGATTCTGCAAGTGAGTGGTGGTATGTGTACAACAGAGACGTCATCTTAAGTATTACACAGTGCGCAGCACAATAAACAAGCTCCATGGTTAATCTACAACTACTCTGTTTCGTCTCAGTTTTGTACAATACAACAGCATAATTGAGCTTGTATCTTTGTAAATGCATATTTATTTTATGTTTTATTTTTTCCTCAGATTGAGGATGGTAAATTTGGGCTGCGTCTTATATTCGAGGGAGTCTTAAATTAGAAGGAATACAGTAGTATATTTCACTTTTCATCCAGATCAAATAAAATAATGCTAATATGTTGTGACCCATTTGTTTTCATGTCTTCCCTAAAATGAAAATCAGTTGCAAGGCAATTATTCTGCATACAGGCAACATAATTATGCAAGCATCAGTTAATTTGTTTTAATACTTCTTTTTATTAATTTATTATGAATTCATATATATATATAAAAGAAATTCAGTAAAACTAGTTACAAGAATTGTCTCATTTGTCTACATACCTACTAACATGTCTACTTGAAAGTCCAACCTATATTTAATCCTAGGGAAAAGGGATTAAAGGCTAATAAATTAGTATGTTGCTCCACTAAACTATGGAAATTTGTTTTTAAAATATTTTCACTGCAACTTTTTCTGTGTATTTGCTTGCAATCCTTGTAAATGATCCTATTAATACATTTTCAGCAATGGCGTATGTTGAATTTTAAATTTAGCATTCTTCAGTTATTCATGCATGAGCATACAATATACCTGCATTGGAAATAAGGTTCAGGGGCTTGTTAGGCTCCTGTAGTTCTCATCAGTCACTTGTTTTATGTAACTGCCTGGCTCTGCAGGATTCTCAGGACTGACACAGCAGGGTCAGATAGACTCAACAGTAACGCATTTGTTCATCAGATGGACTGGATTCTTTTGTATCCGCATGCTGATTTATTTACGTTTACAATATAAAATGAAAGTGCAAGTATAATGGTGAAGAAAATGGTTCCAAAAAGTATTGCAGACAATTTTTGCTGGAACACAATTGTTATTTTCATAAGGTTAAATGGTTCTCTTATTTGCATGAATGGGGGTTATATCTCATGCATATTCTTTATTATCCAATTGTATCATCATCTGAGTTTCATGTGGCATGTAGCACAAGGCTTTCACTGTTGGTCCAGTTAGGCTTAAGTTAATTTCAATGATTAAAAACTATAGTGTTTTACTAGATCATGAGCTAATTTTTAAGTTTGCATGCAGTTTAGAAACTCCAAATGAATCTCCACTGTCAAAAAAAAAAAAAAAAAATACATGGCATGCACATATCACTCGCAGTCCTTCTTTTTACTGTTTTTATCCTTTTACATTTATTTTTATGTTTGGTGATAGGTTAGAGGCTGTGTGGTCCAGTGGTTTAAGAAATGTGCTTATATTATTATTATTATTTGTTTATTTAGCAGATGCCTTTATCCAAGGCGACTTACAGAGACTAGGGTGTGTGAACTATGCATCAGCTGCAGAGTCACTTACAATTACGTCTCACCCGAAAGATGGAGCACAAGGTTGTTAAATGACTTGCTCAGGGTCACACAATGAGTCAGTGGGTGAGGTGGGATTTGAACCGGGGACCTCCTGGTTATAGGAGGCTGTGTGGTCCAGTGGTTAAAGACACGGGCTTATAACCAGGAGGTCCCTGGTTCAAATCCCACCTCAGCCACTGACTCATTGTGTGACCCTGAGCAAGTCACTTAACCTCCTTGTGCTCCGTCTTTCGGATGAGATGTAATTGTAAGTGACTCTGCAGCTGATGCATAGTTCACACACCCTAGTCTCTGTAAGTCGCTTTGGATAAAGGCATCTGCAAAATAAAAATAGACTTTTTAGTCCATTAGCATTAAGACAATACGCAGTCCATTACACTAGTCTTAATTGCATCTACCAATAACAAAGAAAGTCACATTTGTACCTCCTAATGAATTACATTAGCATAGCTGGGGAATCATGCCAGTGGTCTTGTATATTATTGCTGCGGGCTACCGCCCTTGGCACCAGGCTCGAGCGACCATGTATAAAGTTGAAGTAAAATCTCTTGAACCTAATTCATAGGGGCAAGATTTGTTTCACAAGAATGAAAACATGGAAAAAAAAACCTGTTGGTTCCACAGATTGGTCCAAAAAGACAGGGGCTTAATATCAGCTTGCTGCATGACTTCCAGAATGTTACCAAAATGCCCAGGTGCATTTGCACCTACTGAGGAATGTGTTGAACTTGTATGAGATGCCAGTCTACTGGATCCCCGATTACAAAAAAATATAACATTCTACTGGCAAGAGCACAGTCCCTGTGGAATTTGGCTTCAGGTATTTATTTCTTAACAGACGCCCTTATCCAGGGCGGCTTACAATTGGTACAAAGTATCACAGTACAGAGTACCACAGTACAAAGTATTACATTAGAGAATATCACAGTACAAAGTATCACATTACAGAGTATCCTATTACCGATAAGAGCAGTTGTAGGACTACTCAACCCTGGTCCTGGAGGGCCGCTGTGCCTCCTGGTTTTTGTTCCAACTGTACCCTAAATTACTTAATTGGACGAATTAAGTGCTTATTCGAAGCTTAATGAGTCCAATTAATCAATTTAGTGTACAGTTAGAACAAAAACCAGAGGGACAGCGGCCCTCCAGGACCAGGGTTGAGTAGCCCTGGTCTAGATGAAAACATTTGAGTCAACATAAACTCCTAGGTCTTTTTCATAGATTCCTTCTTTAATTTCAGTATCTCCCACATGGTGTTTAAAATGCACATGTTTATTGCCTGCGTGCAGTATCTTACACTTTTTTATATTTTAAATGCCACGTGTCTGTCCAGTTCTGAGTGTTGTCTAAATCATTTTGAATGACCTTTGCTGCTGCAATGGTGTTTGCCACTCCTCCTATTTTTGTGTCGACTGCAAATTTAACAAGTTTGCTTACTATACCAGAATCCAAGTCATAAATGTCGTTTAGGAATAGCAGAGGACCTAATACTGATCCCTGTGGTACTCCACTGGTTACCTCGCTCCACTTTGAGGTTTCTCCTCTATTTATTACTTTCTACATGTTAACCACTCCCTAATCCATGTGCATGCATTTCCTTGGATCCCTACTGTGTTCAGTTTGAGAATTCATCTTTTATGCAGGACTTTGTCAAAAGCTTTCTAGAAATCTTAATAAACCATGTTATATGCTTTGCAATTATCCATTGTGAGTGTTGCATCCTCAAAAAAATCAAACAGGTTAGTTAGACACGATCTCCCTTTCCTAAAACCATGCTGACTGTCTCCCAGGATACTGTTACCATATAGGTCATTTTCCAGTTTGTATCTTATTATAGTTTACATATAATAGAAGTCAGGCTTATTGGTCTGAGGTTACCTGCTTTGGTTTTGTCTCCCTTTTTGTGGATTGGTATTACGTTTGCAATTCTCCAGTCTGTTGGTACAGCCCCTGTCTCAAGAGACTGGTTAGCGGTTTGTAAATTACTTTCTTTGAGTACCATTGGGAGGATCTCTTCCGGCCCAGGGGATTTGTTTATTTTAAGAGCTCCTAGCCCCTTTAACACTTCTGCCTCTTATGCTAAAGTTATTTAAAACTGGATAGGAACAGGTCAACATGTGGGGCATGTTGTCTGTATCCTCCTAAAAACTTGTTAAAAGTAATCACTTAATATATTTGTATTTTTTTTCTCTTCATCTGATTTTACCATTTGTATCTCTGACTTTTTACTTCCTTCTTTTATCTTCTTTTGCTGTTATAATATTGGAAAAACTTTTGGAATTGGTTTTAGCCCCTTGGCAATGTTCATTTCTATCTCTCTTGGCCTTTCTAACTTCCTTTAACTTGCGGTTGCAGTTCTAAGTATTCTTTTTGTGTAGTTTGTTCTTGGTCTATTTTAAGCGCTCTGTAAAGTTTCTTTTTTCTCTGAATAATTGTTTTAATTGGTCTGTGACCGAGCTGTTGTTGAGTGGCATGTGGGTGGTGACGTCACGGACCAGAAACAGAAACCAAAACAGGTAAGGAATGTCAGTGATGAAACTGAGCGCTGCGGCACTCAGCTATTTTATTAAATAATAAAACAAAGAAAAGATTTAAACAAACATCAAAACAAAAAGGCGTGTTGGCCAAACAAACAAGTATCCTGCTGGTTTTTAGCCAGCACGTCTAGCAATTGTTTCGGTTCTAAATCTCTCACAGCCTTACATCTCTCCTCTGACACTCTCCGCTTTAGCGCAGACAGCTGGAGGCTTTTATATTCTGGCCGAGGGGTTAACTAGCTGTTAATTATCTTATTACCCCTCGGCCACAGTCTGCACAAGTTTAGTAAGGATGCGTGACTGTCAGCTAGTTAAATAATCAGTAGCTGATCAGTCACGCATCCTCAGGAGGTTTTTAAAATACAAAAACAATAACAGATAATTTCTGCGGCTTTTATCCACGCCTCAAACAATAATACAAATAATAATAAAACAGTGCACATATACATAGGGGCGGGACACTCTGCCACAGGTCTATTAAAGCATTTTGAGGAGCCGCCAGAAGGTGGTCAGGGACTGAGCAGTTGTGATATCTATGGGTAGGTCGTTCCACCACTGAGGGGCAAGGGTGAAGGATATTATTATTATTATTGTTTTTTATAACCTACAAATACCAGTAAAAAATGCAAATTGTATGGAGATGCATATTCTACAGTATGTTTACCCTGTTTGACTGTAAATTGTTTGATAGTTTAATTTAACTTTTAATTCTGATTTAAAACTACCATGGTTTTGGAAATTTCTATTTATTTTAATCAAATACTTGTATTTACTACCCCAATATACAGTATTTTGTGCGTTGAACTCCAGCACTCAGACAAGGACTTCATTGACGTCACGTAAGAATGTTCAGATCTCATTTCTTAATTTCAGAGAGCTCTACAATATGCTCCTTCCAGGGACAATGTAAATAAAATGCCTTTAAATAATCAATAGCTTTTCCCAAATCCTTTAAGAATCATAATGCTATAGCCAAAACCAAATGTTTGACATTTTACCAGCCCACTACAAAGGGATTAATTAAAATCCTTATTTGAAATAGCACCAGTATTGCCCACAGAAATTTTCAAGCCCCCACGCCACGGAGAGATTATTTTAATGTCATATGCTGTTATTCTTTTTAAGTAAAAGCTTGCACACAACAACCGCATGCTCTTGGAATGCGAGAGATAGTTAACTGTAATATCTTAGCGCATGGTAGGAATGCCAGCATCTATTTTCCCTCTCAGCTGTAAAACTAAAAAAACACCCCCCTGGAATGCTTGGCTCAAGAAAATACCATTTATTTATTTTTATTTTTTTATGGGTATTACATTACTTATAAGCACTTTCGGTTCTTAAAAGTGCCCTTGCATATACAGCATTTGTCCTTGGATCTGTTTTCCTTCCTAGCTATAAGATCTATGCTTTAGTTCTGGGAAATTTCTTATCTTGCGAAAATTATGTTGTTTTCCAAATGTGTCGTTTCCTTGTTACTTATTGACTTTTAAATTAAAGCCATATGATTTAACAAAGGGTGAAAAAGGATTTGTAAATCTGATTACAGTTATTATGCATTGATCAGATGTTTATTATATTTAAATGTCACTGGTGCATTAAGCTTTGCTACAGCTGTTCCTTGTCACAGGGAAACTGAAATGTCTGCCACTTTTTCCCCACAAATGCAGGACAGTTAAAGTAAAACCAAATCATTGCACTAAAATAGATATATACATTTGATCGAATTGTTATAATTTGCTCTTCAAAGCTGTCTTGCACACTTCATTCCAACCACCTGCTTTATCTGCTGGGCATATTACAGTCTCAGGGGAGTCTCTGCAGCTGATTGGCCTGTTCCATTGCTATGGTAACCACTTTTCCTGCTCTGCTGTATGATTTAGGCCTGGTTTTATAGCTCTTTGCAGATTGGCTAGTCAGATATGCAAGTTTTCCTGATTACCAAGGCTTCCAAGATGTCAGCACTTAATAGATGCTTACAGAGGGTAAATTTAGAGCACCATTTTATTTTAAATAAAATGGTTGTCCTTTTGTGGTGTTTTAATTAAAAGCTTTGCAGGGCCATACCCAGTTTAGCTACTATAATACTGCTTTTGGTAGGCCGGCTATGAAGATATTGTCAGGTGTCAAATTGAAATTTAACCAAATATCAGAATAAGAAAAAATAAAGGCCACAATCATCAGAAGTGGTGATCTGAGCCATCTGAATTAATACAGACAGCAAAGTATGTGCTGCAATCCCATACTGATGGCATTCCGAAAGGATATTAAACATCGCTACACATCTTGGGTTACTGAAGAATACGGAGACGTCCCTGTGCATCATCTCTGCAGATCTTGCAACCTGTGGCATGGAATATGTAACAATGATGCACCAGCCAGCCCACTTGAGGCAGCTGCCAGAACTCCGCCCTTAACAGCATTAGCTCTCTTTTGAGTCCTTGCCAAAAAGTTCTGCCCTATGACCTTATACTTACAGTGTTCAGTGCAACAGGAAGGGTTGGTAAACTTTTATTACAATTGTGTATTTGGTTACGGTCTCTTTGTAAATAAAGAAATAACACAGATAAGAATAAAAAATCTGTATATTTTGTAAGTTTTGTGTCTGGAATTGTGTTTGGTGTATTCAGGTATTGCAAAATGCCCATGTTATAGTTTTGTTTATATATTTTCTTATTGTATTTTAAATGTGAATCTTCAAGTGCGCTATTTAAGAGTAACCTAGAAGCGGGTACCTTACAAAATACCATATGTGTGACACATTTTAATTTTGCTTTTAACACCAAGGAATTAGGCAGGATTTTGAATTTGATGCTAGCTGAGGTGTCACACCACATTTAGATTTAATCAGCCCCCATGTCAGTATCTCTATTCTGCCTCTCAACTAAGTGAACATCCAGCGATTGAACACAGATTTATATTTTGAAAGATCTGATAGGGCATGCAGCTTTCTGACTGCTGTGTGCATTGTATTTAGACACATTAGTATTTGTTAAAGGCTTAGTCGCCTGGATCAGTCCCAGTGTTTCTAGCTGACTCATGGCTTTATTTGAAATGTGTTTTAAACACAATTACAAGCAGTTTGGCTCACATTTTGAATATTATCTCATGACACAGGCTCAATATCAAAATAATTTTTCATAGAGCCATTAGCTATTGATCTTCAATGGATTTTCTGGAATTGCAAAACAAGGACAAGAAGTGTTCTGGAATATTTTAAACCATTAAGTAGATTTTAAGAATACAGTTTACCAGGTTGTTATTTTTGAAATTATGAAAACAAAAAAAATAACAAATAACAAGCCTTTTCTTGGTCATGCTGAGGGAAATTCTGGCAATGACCAGCACTGGTTTTCAGATGGTTGTGCTGGTTCAGGATACTTGGCGATGGTTGAGGATCTGGTTAAGCTGATCCCAGACTAACCCATCTCTCTCAGGTTCCCTGCGGGACGCCTTCCCACTCCTGGCTTCGGAGGCCATGCCTCACCCCATTCGAGGGCAGCACCAGACCAGTCGGGGAACCCTTTGCTATCTCTCCTTTGAGGTCATAATGCAACTGAGAGGCGCCTCTGCCAAACAGAGCCCTTTAATTTTGTTTTCAGATCCTCAGGAAAATGACCTTCGACCAAGATCGCAAAGGACAGCTCATCGGTCGGGATCTCTTTTCTATCCTATTTTCAAGCCCGGGCCTCTCTAAGCCCACTCTTAATTTCAAGCCATGCAGCTCGTCCCTTTATCCTAGTCCGGACTCTCTCCGCTCACCACTGTCTTACTAACAGCTTGTTTCTGCTTCCTCTGCTCTATTCTTATAGCCACAGCAAACACCCCGTGAAATGGTGGTCACAATTAACCTTCAACTAAGAAAAACATGAAATTGAGTGCATCATGAAAATATATATTTGGATTTCAGTTTTTGGCAGTTTTAAAATACTTTCCATCATAATTCTGTTTTGGAAAATAAACATTTAGTAAGTTTCCTAAATTTAATATCGGACTTGGAATAGGAACTATGTGCTTGTGACTTTAGGGAGATAACATGCTTTCCCTTGGCTCGCGGAGAGTCGCCGTCACGGAGGTGAGACCGAACTGATCGCCTCTAAGGCTGGGAAGCAAGCTTTACTCCCCCCAAAGGGGAAACATGAAGAGAAGGACAGAGGATACTTGAGAAGATTAGAAGTTGCCACGACTAACCAGGAACCCCTACATTTCAGGAGATCGGCATGGCCGACCTCTGAGACAGAGCCCTCTTGGTGTGGGATTTCTGAGAGAAAATGAAATGAACATGCAAAGAGGCCAGAGAGGAACACTGGCATAGGTGAAAGCAAGTTGTTAGTAAAGGATACAGGGTTTCCCCCTGGCTCAGGGAGCATGTACTGTATGCTGGCCCCAGGGGGAACAATTGATAGAAAACAGAGATTTGAGGCGGAGATACCGCCCTCTCGGAGGTGAGACCAAACCGATCAGCCTCCAAGGTAGGGGACCATGTATGCTGTCCCCCAGGGGTAACCTGGAATGATAGAAAGATTGATAAGATAGATTTGGTCACGGGTCCCCTCTGGCTCTCGGAGAACCTTCCTCTTGGAGGTCCTCATGGAATCTGACATAAACCCAATAACATACAGTACATCTTAAGAGTAAAACATTTTTTTAATGTTTGTTCTGCGTATTAAATCATTTTATAAAAATGGCACATTTGTACGAAGTAATCCAGGGCCTAATATACAAAATTGGTGGATGGAGAGTTAAGCTATGGGATTTTTTTTTTTTTTAATTTTCAAATTAAGAATTTATATTTTGTATATCAACTATTCACAGAATAGTAAGAATACAGACGGATGGATGACCGGCCAGACACCTTGATATATCCCCCAAATATGATACTCAATCTGATGCTAAATGTTAATATTACATGTTTCATGACAACTGGATAAGTGGTTCTCCAGATATATGGAATTAGGTGAAGTGTCACACAGACACAAAGGTTCAACTGCCTCCACTATATGCCCTTTGTAGGAGATTGCATCCCCAGCGCGTGATAATAAATGAAACAGGAACTTGCACATAAACTTGTCGTGGGTACTTCAGAGTACAAAAGGCACTGGTTTGACGAATGGAGCTGATGATAGACGTGTTACTGCATATTCATATAATTCAAGTGTTACTTTATAATAAGGGTCCCTCTGGCTCTCGGAGAACCTTCCTCTCGGAGGTCGAGGCCAGCTCGGCTGGGCCTAAGGTTGGGAAGTGACGTCACTTGCCCCCATAGGGAGACCGTTGCAGAGGAGGCATTATGTTTTGGAGGAGACGGGGAGGAAGGTGGAAAATGAAATGACAGACAGAATGACAGGGCTTAAATAGGGAGGTTAATTGATATATTGCTTGGTTAATTAAAGACGCACCTGCCCCTGAACAACACCTAATGGACAATTAAACATGTAAAATGAGATACAATCTCCTTTTAATACATAACAGGCCTGCATATTAATGGGTTTCTATACCAGCTATTCCATTAAATTACATATTTCTTCCTTTTCAAAACTGCTTTTTTAGCAAAATATTCTCTAAGATCATCATATAGCCAGTCATTCTGGTGAGACTCAATTAAAATAATTATCTTGCCTGGGTACAGTTTTTAAGCATCACATATTGCTATGATGGACATGTGATTTCCTTATTCAACCATAATAGACCGATTTAATAGGTCAATTTAGGAGGAGCACGTTCTAGAAAGGAGTTGTGTCAATACAAGGAGGGAACTGTTCCAATTGAGGCTTAAACAGATTTAACAATGTAAAAATGATGAGCCACTGATCAGCAACGTATGACTCACTGTGTCGCATGAGGATTTGTTTGTGTTTAGCACTTGACATGGTTCTAGCTTTCTCGATAATGCTGTTTGCTCAGCAGGGATCTATGCTTTGGGCAGCATATTTACAACTGGGGAGCAAGCATTTATTCATGAATCATGGAGACGTGCAATAGATAATCATTTGGTGGTTATACTTTCTTTGTCTGCATTGGCACGGAAACTATTTTTTAGACAGCTGCTGCATGTTTCACTATCTATAGTTATCTGCAGCCACTGCAAAATATAGCGCATCATACAGCAATGATGCCTGTTCACACTGTACCTGGAAAACTAAGTAGGCCTTGGGATGAGTCATTTTCACATTTGGTTCACTTTTGCAATGAATCAAACTGAGTTCTGATCTGGAACTGGAAGAGAACCAAGTTAATTTGTTTTCACACTGAAATTAAAAGAAACCAAATTTGGAAATTGACTCTGTTTATTTGTCTGGTTCACTTTCTTATTTTTGTGAACTGTGAGTGTTTTGTTTCACACCCAAACTCAGTTCATGTTCTATATCTGTAAAAGACCTTTTCATTTTGAAAAAAAACATTAAACTTGTTCTAAATAGGCATCTCACAGCTGTTTGTGTTTCATTTCCACAGTTTTATTGATATTTTTTTGTTATTGTGTTTTAGAAATCTGAAGAAATGAAGAATACAATACAAAATGGACACTGATGCAGGATCACCGTCGTTGTATTTACTTTATATAAAAAACAAAAAATAAATCACAGTAGGGAGTTTACGTGCAAAATGAGGACACAGATTGCGAATGCGAATGATGCTTGTGACTGCCAGTAAGGAACTGTCCACTAAGGACGGTAGCAAAACTAATAAATACAAACCAATTACTATAGCTAATTTCAAAGTAAAAAAATGTAATCTTATTAATTCTAAACATATGCCGTTTAAACATACCATTTCACAGCATACTTCTGTATGTATAAGGAATAACAACAGTATAAACTATACATTATTCTGTTTAAGAATGATGTTTTTTGCTTGTACATGCAGTCTACTGTACTTCTCTCTGGACCCATCTCCTCTTTTCACCAAATGTGAAAAGGCCCTTAGTCATATACAAGAATAGTGGAGAATAAATACCTGGCTTGTTTACAGAAGCCAAACAACAGAGGCTTGGCTGGTCTGTTGGTCACAATTGTTATAATTCCATTAAAGCATAAATCTATCCCACAATAATGATATCTAAATCATGCAGAACCATTAGCACGCTTTTGGTTTCCGGCTGGGACAGTTTTACTGTTACACTGCCTTTAGGCCTGTTGGGCCAGCTGCCAAATTCTTTTCATCCCTTGGGGTCACTGTGCTGTAAACACAATGAGCTTAGAGTGCATGCCTGCCATGAGTTTCAATGTGAATCATGTCTCTAAGCAACTCTCAGAATCATACCACAAGTCAGCTCTACAAGCAAGTGTTCCTTTACTAATACACAGCAGTGTTTGTAACTGTGTGATACAGAAGCACTACTGATTTAGAAAAGATGCTGCTTTTTAAATACCCCTTTACAAATCCTAAAGCCACTGTTTATCAAGAAACCACATCGTACTGGACACTGTTAAAACTGACGTTATAAAATGTAAAAGTATAAAGATGTTTAAGTAGTTTATCAATTCACAATGGTTAATACCCTAGGCTTTAGACTTTTCTGACAACATACTTAATACCCATGTCTTATCATTATAACTTAACTAGTTTTCTCCTATTTCTTGACCTATGTTTTGATTATTAAAAGCTAAAGTTGAATTGTTCATAGGAACTTGCTTAATCCATGCAAACACTGGTAAAGGTTAAAAATGTTCTTGTATGTCAGCAAATAATTCTTATGAGCAACAAAACCATTGAAACCACCAGATCACAGGGGACAGTAAACAACAGGCGCTTACAAATATGCTTGTCAGATATTTTCCATTAACCTTCCAACAGTAGTCGCATTATGTATATGTATGTTAATATTCCAGTTTAGGTTATGAGCATGTGTATACTTCTGCACAATTTTACCTGTAGAAATGAAAGACAATGTAATTCCATTATGAAGTTTTGGCTGTAGTTCCTGTTACCATTATTTCTGATACTGTGTCAAAACATGTGTCAAATTCAACCCCCATGCACCACCTAATGAGTCTCTCAGAGCTTTTTACTGATCTGCGGTATCACTGTACTAGTGTAACAGGGTGACTGATGGATGCATTGCAACTTAATGTTATTCTATGGGCTAAAATAATAACTGCTGTACTAACAGTAATTCTGACTTTCAAATATTTTTCTTGATTATTTTATTACTTTTGTCTATAAGCCGCTTGTGTCAGCACCTGGCAGTTTCATTGTGATGTCACCTTGTCGATACTGCAGGATACGGGTACTGAGAAAGATGAGCTGACGAGAGACATACAGAGCAAGAGCACACTAAGAAAGCCGGCCTGGTTAAACTTGCCACTCCCTTGCCAAAGTTAAGTAACTATTTTTAAATATTTCATGACTGATTAGTACAAAAAAGCAATGTATTGTTATATTATAGCTGACCCATAGTAAAATGAACTGTATATTAATGGGCTTCTAGTCTTGGTCTCTTTTATTGTAGATTTTAATTATTTTATTTGTCTTACTATTACATAAAAGGGGGAGGGTAGACGTGTTATGCTTTTAGACCAATTGTTCTTTTAGTACTGTTTTAGATTGATAATTACATTTTTAGTTCATAATCCTGAAAAAGTTCCAACTGCTGCTCCCATCACCCTGAGAGAGAAAGAGAAGGGTGAGTGACCTCTAAAGGAGTTTGCCAATCTGTTGTGGATGGGCAAGAGACTGAGATAAGAAAGCACGATCTAAAAAACAATTCTGAATATCTCTTCCTCCTTCTAGTTCCCAACAAATTTTATGACACACCGAAACAAATGTACATAAACCACAAATACATGAAAACCACAAACGCTTTGCATCTTATGTTAAACCCTTTTTTGCAGTGACAGCCTGTCAAACTTTAAATGTATTTCTCAGTTTGCATAATGTTAGACACTTCTGAACTTGCATTGTATGAAAAACTTTTGTTTTCTATGAGTGACATATTTCCTATTCTGACATTCAAAAAGCCAGCTAACTGTTGGCTTATGTAACGGGGGGGAGATCTGTGCTGACTATCTGGCACATGCGTGGTATTGCAGGAAGAGGGCAGCAGTCTCGTAAGAGCCGCCTGTCAGTCATGGTGATGACATGGAGAGGTGGGGAAGAGGATGTGTTGGCTTTCCCTTTCTCTGAGAGGCGGGCCTAGGGAGATTGCTCAGCCCATAAGAACTGCGCTTGGTTGTGCATTCGGGTGGCTGGGATTGGAAACACACAGAGACGCTGGCTGAGAAGGCCAATGGTTGGAGCGAGCAACCAAAACAGACAAGCACGACTGTGTAAGACAGCCAGCAATAAATAAACAATTTCATTTAAATCTCTTGTTACGTACCCAAGGGGACATGTGTAGTGATAGAGGAACCTTGGCCACCCCAGTGTATAGTGCATATCAGCGTAGGACGGAGATCCCGAGCTGACCGGCATAGCGGCAGTGGGGGCACTGCATAAGCAGCACCTTTATTTTGTTGTTTTATTACTGTGTTTTATTTTCCCTTTTCATTTTGCCTTTTTGTTTTCATTATTATTTTGATCAGCTGTGAGTGCGCCAGTTCTTTTACTCTTTACTAGTATTGGTATTTCTGTGGTCCTGTTTACCACTGCCGGTACTCAGGCCATGGACAACAGCGCCCTCTGCGGGCTAAAAGAAAACATAAAAAATAATAAAACTGGGCACCAGTGCGGTGCTTTCAAATAAAACTGCTGTCTCCCCTGTGGGTCAGTGAATTGCCCATCACCCTTCCACAGCTTAGTACAAGAACATGATTAGTTTAAAGTAAACCACATCTACAAATAACTGACCATATATATATAATGTGTGTGTGTGTGTGTGTGTGTGTGTGTGTGTGTGTGTGTGTGTGTGTGTGTGTATATATATATATATACTGTATATATATAGAGGAATATATATATTTGGTGAATTATAGAAGAACAAGGAACATGTGGGTTTTAAATGCATATTTAGATGCTCAGTAGTCAGGCTGTGAATAGCACTTTGGCCCACTTGATTTTGGTGTTAAACTTCTGCTTTTTTATTTTAAAACTTGAGTGATGACACCTTTTCCATATTTAAAAGCAGTGTCCAGTCTTGTTATATTAAAGTATAATTTGTATATTTTGAACCCCTCATCCCTATACACACTAATATCCTGGGTGCATATGTGAACCCCAGGGATCATTATCTCTGTTACCAGAAATCGACATATGAAGATGTAAATGTTGTATTTATTTATTTTTCACAACACCACTCACAGTGAGTTATACTCAGTGAATTGTGAATCAGCATGCGTGTGGAATGACAAATACAGTATATATTTGAGTTTTAATATTACATGGATAGTGGCTATATGTTTAGCCCATGCTAAAAATAAGTCTCAGTGCACTTTTGTGACCGTTAGCTGTGCAATACAACTTTGTCAATCAAGATTAGCTCGAGTAAAAAGCGTTTGTCTCAAACTCAACATGTCCTGTTTTTAACATCCAGATGACGCTGATGCTCGAAAAACTTTTTCTTTAAATTTTTACTGAGCGATACTGCTAGTCTTCACCCAGGCCCACATGAGCGGTAAGCACTACGTGACTGACTTTCCTTACAATATTGTAAAAAAAAATGAATGGTACGGTACAGTGGTTGTCAGTACCACACTGTATGCTATGTACTTGAGTATAATTTACATATATGCCCAAAAGTTTTGCACCACCTAGAATGTTAGGATGGAAACATAATTAAAATAAAAAATATATATATGCACATAACTTTGATATTTTATTTAACATCATGCAATCAAAGAAACTACAAAACGATATCACAAGTCTACAGGAAACTACAATACTCGTACAGTATTTCATGTTGGATTTCAAAATGTCACAAATTTCAATTTTTGGAAACCTACAAAGCAATATGTAATTCAATATGTTAACGTAACATTATTCTGCAGGTTTCATTTGATTTTATGAAGATAAAATAGTTAATTCTATAGGATGTGATGCAAAACTTTTGGCCATAGCTGTAATGCCCCCCCCCCAATATAATCTACTAAATAAAAACACTGGCTTGTTTATCAAAGTTGTTTTTCTGTCATCTATATACAGGTGTATGAAATGAGTGATCAGTTTAGCAAAGAAACAACTTAAATTATAAGTGGTTCATCCATGTTGATGGATATTCTGAAGTTTTCATCCAGATATGATGTTCCCTGCAATCCCAAACCACCCACTTGATTTGTTAGAGATAGAGTTGCGCTGCAGGAAAAAGTCTCATTTATTCTTATGAGACTGAACTCACATTGACGCAAAAATACCGTAGAGGAAAAGTATCGCAGTGGCAGAATGTTAGAATGGAAAAATATCACTAGACGAGTGATATTTTACAGCTGAGACATTTTCCCAGATGGGTGGTTTGGTATTGCATGATATGTCATATCTGGATGAAGACCCATCAACATGATTTGTGTGTTTTAATGTCTTATACTACTTCATCACACACATGAGCAACAATCCCAAATTACATTCAAAACATTTTGGCCTGGTTTTATTTGGTGCCTGTAGTGGTAATACAGTTCTTGATATTTAATTCTGTAAGAACAGAAACTTAAGGGGGAAAAATGAAGCTTTCAGAAACATAAGGCAATTTTATTAAAAGCATAATGGGGGTTGCACTACTAAATTAAAACCCTCTTTGATTGCCGTTTTATTTAAAATGTAATGAAGACATCTTAAACACAGAGTGAAGCACAACATGTACATTTCAATGTTGTAACCTTTAAATAAGCGCACTATTCATGAATCACAAGGTAGCGGTTAGACGATGGGAAGCATACTGTAGCACAGTATAATTCCTCCGATTTCTTTCCTGGTCCGTAAATAACAATATTTTCTTTAATAAATGAACTGCATATACTGGACTTATACTGCTGAACAGCATATAATTTAGTTTGAAATTATTCCTCTTCTGACTCATCATCACTGGAATTCCAGTTCATAATTTGTGGCCAGTTTGGCTGTATTGGTAGGGGCATGATTTACTTTGGAAACCGCTGCCGCATACACTTTTGTGTGTCCTCCAATTTTACGGTATCGCTCCTCGTAAGGCTGCTGCTATGGACGCTACTCCTTGAGTTGCTGTCTACTGTTAGCAACATTGCTGTAGGGGCGGGTCCTTTCTACAGAGGCTCTGATCAGACTGTAAAGCTGGGGGAATTGGGATTGCAGCCTAATAAACAGCTACATTTCCTTCAGCAACGTACCTTGGCTTTTCTTCACTCACGCGGTTTACGATGTCACAAAATCCCTTGATGAAATATTCTCATAATGTACGGCAGCCCATATATAATTCTGGAGTGATCGTCCAAAATATACATGTTTCTTAAAATATTTAAGCAATTGTACAATTGAACAATAGCACCTAAACGTATACTGTAGCTGTGTTTTCTTCATTTGAATCATCAGTTAATTGATGTTGAGGTAATATGCTTAAGTAGCTCAAAATAAAAATGTCCAGAAAATGTGTTACTGGTAAAGAATGCCATAGGCAGTTGAAAAACAAATTTCTGAATGTTTTATTCGATTTCACAGGTTTGAAAAGACACTTCAAGGCGAGCGTTTTCACATTGTTTAGTTGTTGTAGAACTCACTTTGCCTTGTCATTAATATGTTTGTAAATCCATTGTTATTATTATGAATCCTAGTTTATGATTAACATAAAATAATGTCATGTCGTTGTTATAACATGTAGTGTATTCCAAATAGGAACTTGATTTAAATATTTAGTACTTTAAATTATTTTGTACTCCCAAGTGCCACAATAGTATAATAAAAGACAACCTGTAATGATACCACAGGTACACACTGACATGGACATGTTACAAGTAAAAAACAAAACGAATCATATCTGTATAAAAATAAACTGAATTCTGCAATACATCCCTGCTTCACAGGCAATATTTAAAATCACTTTCAGTATGTCGCAGTTAGAAACTTGAATGGTGCCATCTAGAGGACATGAATGATAATAACACATTATAGGACGTATGCTTTCATTTTGTGCATTAGGGATACAAACTGAAAGATTTAAAAAATAAAACAGTTTATTTTGTAATTGATGTTGTGATTTACATATATGGAAAATACTTACTATCTTTAGTTTGCAACCAAATGCATCTTCATTATTTTGAGTGTGTGAGTGAGGGGTGGGGTAAAGCAGGGTAGTTTTAATAAAATGTTTTGTTATGTAGGCATCTGATCCTGTTTGGTTGGAGACAGGCTGCCCCACCCTAGCACATTTAGTTGATCTGGGTTCTTTTGCAATTCTGCTTCTCAAAATAAAGAAAATAAAGTACAGCAGTACTACTCAAATGTGTTGATCATCTTTCTTTTTCGGACTCTTCCCTTTTCATTCACTTAACTAATTGAGGTAGAGTATTATACCGATAAACTAGTAATATATTGTAACGATTCTTCAACATTTTTAGAATGAAACAAGACTCGGGGAGAGTATGTGGGATTCCAAAATGTGACCAGTTTGTTTTTATTTAGCAACTGATCAACATATAATACCAGGACCTTAAAAAGAAAATGTAACACCAAAGCCCCTGTCATATAATACTGTAACAAAGTACAAAAGGAGGCTTGCCAGGATGGTTTGATTTACGAATCGAACAGTTTATTAATAGAATACAAATGCAGCGTGGTGCAAAATAACATTAACACAATCTATAATAACAACGGTATTCCCTTCTCTTCTCCTCAGCTCCAACACACACACAATATACAGATTTGCCCTGTCTTCATATGCCTGCTCAGCTCGCGCCACTCCGCCCGTCCCATCAACCACAGGCATGTATTGTTCCCCCTGCTCCAATGCACACCTATGCACCCCGCCATTCACTTACATTGGGGTGCTCTCTGCATGCCCATGATTGGTGGTCCTTATTCCTGCCAGCGCAAACTGTCAGGCTTGCAGGGTGACAAGAGGTGCATGCCTCAGCTCTGCAGAGGACACATAAAGTGTACTTGGAGACAACATCTTAGATGTTATCCAGTCAGAAGGCTGTTATCTCTTGCTGCATCTTGTAGTTATTGATTACATCTAGGGGAAGTACAAAAAAACTTCACATACAGCAACGAGAGAACTGTCTCCAACACTAGTATAAAAAAATAAATAAAAAACTTGGCTCCACCTCAGATTGTATTCACTTAGAAGACTGTTATCTACTTGTACTCTGGTTATGTCCATTGACTAATGGAAAACGCCCATGTATCTCATGGCTCTTCTGCATAACCTGCTTTTAAATTTCAGCCATATTCTATTTTTTTTGGGAACATTTTCTTATTGTACTGTGAACCTGGTTAAGGATGTTGTTGCCAAGGAAACAAATTCCAATGCAGGTGATATGTCATAAGGTGAGGACAGGAATGTAAATAAGGGCTAAGTCATAATGCATTAATAATGGATGGTCAGACAAATTAATACAAATTTTAAAAAGGACAAAAACAAAATGTCACAATAAATCATATTTCTATGTTACTTAGTGCCCTATGTAATAATGAGTGTTCCATTTGCCTCCTTTCTTTCACAAACCTCTCACCCACCCATCTATACAAATCAATTGACCAAATACAGTACAAAGTAAT
The DNA here is from genome assembly GCA_030684275.1 of Acipenser oxyrinchus oxyrinchus. NCBI lineage: Eukaryota > Metazoa > Chordata > Actinopteri > Acipenseriformes > Acipenseridae > Acipenser > Acipenser oxyrinchus. The sequence continues at coordinate 14,198,824 of CM060250.1, forward strand.
TCGATTTTCTGCATAATTGACCAATACCATAAAAAGGACAAATTACAAAAACCTAAAACTACTACAAGTGTACTTGTTTTGCTTAAATACACAACACTGCCAGTTATGAACATTTTATCACCTGCAAAAATTAACATCTTACACCTTTTAAAATCAAAACAAAACGACAATAGAAAATGTATTTTCCATGGAACCGGTCCAGGTATTTCCTTGCTTCTTATCACAAGGTTAAAAAGTACTTGGGTTACAATGAAATGGGGAATTTTCCCATGAGGATAAGCATGAATAAGAAATCCTAGTTAGCGATATTACAGTAATATGGCCATATAGAGGGTGTGAATAACACACGATGAATACACTCCTATTGTAAATGTGAAAGATAAGTATAATCTGTTTGGTGAAAAGGTAGGGTATACAACCTTTATTGTGTTTGATTGGCCAGCAGACCTTTTCCAGCACAAACTCATTTTAGTCCAGTACTGGTAAGTAAAATTTGAAAATGTTTGCTATATCATTCTAAAATGTAAATGTTGTTGTAAAAGCTTGTTTTAATGCAATGCACAACTAGTTCATAGTACCATTTTTATTATGCATGCCATTTAAGTTTTATTTGAGAATAAAACTGTGACTGTAATCACACTAGCCCCCTATTTTCTGTTTAAACACAACAATTTATGTTTTTCATGCCATATCTGCTCTGTGAAAACACTGAGATTGTCAATATGGCACCTTTCATAAGACCCACTAATAATTCCAAACACAGTACAGAGGTAGTAGTGATAATATTTAATTAAAAATTAGAAGTTGTGTAGTTGACAATCTGAAAATGCTTATTCTGTAGCCTAATTTTGCTTCAAGAACTGTGTCTACAGTATATCATTATAAACTCTAGATAATAGTGCCGTTCTTTTTTTTTTTAGAATGAGTTTCAAATATTAACAAGCCATAATTGATGAGGTGTATATGCTATAGCTAAATGTCGGTCCATTTTTACCAAACATAAAAACATTTTGAGTTCTTCATAAATTTTAAAAGTAAGTCACTTCCTTGTATATGTAATATATGTTTAACATTTTAATATAGACAGTGTATGAAAATGAAATGATTATCAACTACCTGAAAGTAAAGTAGTTGTAAAATCAAGTTGATCACATCCTTTGCTGTCTGCTGGCTATCTAAATGCACAGCGAGACTTGCCCTATAGCTGTGACATTAATAAAGCACCAGATTGTTTGTCTGTGGGATGACTTGCTTGGCCTTTCAACTCAGTCAAAAGGTGGATGAAGCTGTAGTCATTAAAATGACCTCTCAGTGGGAGCCTTCACAAACATAAGCCTGCTGTCTTGCAACAAAATAGCTTGTCTAGTGGTTTTCCATTTATGTAGACTAGCAGCAGATATATGCCTTTCATTACTAAACATCACCTTTTTTTAAACGTAGCTTTCATGTGTCAAGTGATTAAGGTTCCTACTACCTGTTTGTAGGTAAGTATTGGCTCACAACACATAGACTGTTGTTTACTGCATCCTCTTACAGTTTGAAACAGAACCCTGGTCGATAAGTATGAAGCTTGAAATAAATGTTGATTTTTATTTTTTTTAATTTTTTTTTTTTTATTGAAAGCAAAGACCAGAACTTCATCTTCAAAGCTACTGAAAAAAAAAAAACCTTTTTCAAAGCCATCTGTTTCACCATTTATTTTATACCAATGCAGGATAATAATGTATATGAGAATAAATATGATGTTTTATATTTATAATTGGGGTGTTTGGCAGCCCAGGTCAAAGTCACAGCAACAAGGAGCATTCTTAGAAACTGTAGAGAAGCTGGAGATAGGTTTCCGAGGATATGACTGTACAATTTGAATGAATATGTACCTTATGGCTGACAAAACAGTGTTTGCTGACTGTGAAAGATTGACCCTTTTTGAGATCTGATTGCCATAACTTTACCACATTACATTAAAAAAGTTTTTTTTTTTTTTAGTGTATACATTATACATGTCATTTAGTGATCTCCTACCTACAAACTGTAATATCAGCGGTAACCACAATCCAGGTTCTGGGATCAGAAAGAATTTCATAAATATCATGCATGGTAATTTCACACAACCTTATTTGAAATGTGTGCATACTCATCTATTTCAGATTCTTCACTATAATCAATGTGGGAAAATGCTGTCCATCACAAAAATCACCTTTGGACTATTGATTAGAGTAGGTTGTGAGTTGGTTGAGAATCAATTACCACTAACTAGTTAGCTACCTGGGCAGTTTTGACTTGGTTGATCTCTACAATGCAAATGATTTAAATACATTTTTCAAACACAGTTTATTGGTTGAAGTATAGCTATTAAATTGCTATTTGTTAGATTAGAACTGAACTTGAACCATTTAACATTGCAAGTATTCTGCCGTGGAGCAGTGAAGTGATGTTGGTGATGGGTAGGGGTTGCTTTCTTTTATAACTCAACCAGTGCTCCTGTAAAGGCTGGTGCTTTCTTTAAGCAGTGATAATGTAACACTGTAACAATACTGCTAACCTATGCTTAGGCATCTCATTTACATAATTTATCTCTCTAGCAGGTTCAAATCAGCTGTATCGGAGCTGCATAGCCTATACATAGCATTTGCATGGTAGTTATACAGCTTAAAATAAGTCTTCAAATTTGAACACGGGAGAATTTAGTACAGCTATACCTTTAAAATATTTTACAGTTAACCATGTGGTGCTGGATTATCTTAACCAGCATTGTATAAGGCTTTATTTTTCTTGGTAATATTTACACAAACATAACTTAGACTAGTCTCTGTTTCTTGGAGGAAAGAAATACACTGTAATGTTGTACACATGGGTTCAGGGAAAGTGTCACTAGCCCTCCACCAAAAATAATAGGAACAGATAATAGGAAACACAGCCGACCCAGTGACCCAGTCCTTAGTGGGCATATGACTTTTAAACTTGGTGATGTGGTGTTTCTGAAAAACATTGGCTGTCATCATATTATTTTATGGAGCCTGCCCTGGGAATTTTATAATGAAATGCACAGATGCACTACCCTATCAATCTGATTGGCTATTGAATGCAGCTGTTTGATTTTCACCCTCATGTCTTTGGTTCTATTTGGCATTTCAAAAAAAACTTTGGATAAAAAAATACCCCAGGCTTGGTTAGCATTTTAAAAAAGAAAAAAAAGAAGAAAAAAAAAACCTTCCTTGAGTTAATTTCATGATAGAATGCTTTCAGAAGAATATTCCATAATAACAGTTAGCACGGCAGTGGAGCTTAGCAGTCATTTGGTTATCCACATGTGGATTGCTAATTTTGCATAATAGATTTTAAACAATCCATGTTTGCTACTGAGGGGAATATATTTCTCTCAACCTTTTCTGAATATATTCCATGTGCTAGAGAATAAATACATTAAATATGTGTAGAAAAATTAGCTGGGACCAAGCTTTTATTTCAGAACAGCCTTTGTAAGTCATTAAAATTGCTTGTGCCTTTTTTTTAAATTTATTTCCATAGCACTAGCAGTTTCAAATGATTCAAGGCATCATTCATCAAGGGTGGTTATAATTGTTTATAACTAATGCATTACAAAATAAGATAAGACTTTAACTAAACTGATGATATTGTGTGCATTTGAAAACAGCAGCTGCAAACGTCTGAACCATTTAAACATTGATTGAGTTTGTCTACAAGTTTGAAGTAACTAATATTACAACTCAATACTAAATGCAATTGAAACTGCTTCTGAACTGAACTTGTTGAAACAAAAACACAGTCTTCATTCCAACCAACACTACAGACACTGCTTAACCCTGTCAGTGTGTGTAATGTGCACGAATTCTGCGTGCACGTGTACGCAAACATACGGAAGCCTGCGTGCTTATGAAAATGTTAAATGTTTTATTCCTAATGTCTTGACTGCTATGCTGCAGGTACAGTAAGTGCTATGTTCTGCACAAATTGTTTCATTTAATTTAGTTCCATACCATGAATCTGATTTTTTTTTTTTAAACTTTTTTCTTTGCAACTGCGCAAAAAGAACAAAAGTCCACATTTAACCAGGGGAACAGAATTCAGGTAAGATGGGACTCTTGGAAGGGCCTGATTAAACTGACATTTAGTGGGGGAAAGTTATAAAGCAGGAAAAAGTAAAAAAAGATGTTCAGTACATCATCACTTTCTTATTTTAAGATACATCAAAATAAAAATGTGATGCATTAGTTTGTGCTGCGAATCTGTATTTTACAAAAAAAAATACAATAAAAAGTAATTGAATTGGGTGGACCGTTACTGTAGAGTTTTTTTTTTTTTTTTTTTTTAAATTATAGTATTATTATGCACCTGCTACAGGCTCTAAATAAATGTTTTTGTTGTGACTGTTGTCTTAATGCTGAACACCAGGGCTCTTGCTTAAAAAACAGCCTTATGTATGCTTTCTTTAAACCATATTCATTCAGAAATCTACTTTATCTGCATGATAGATTTCCCAGATCAGACTACTAATTATAGGGTTTTATTTTTCCTGTGAAAAAAGTGTTGACAGTTTCAGGATATCCTGTGCACATGGTCTTCTGTTTAGTAGGGTTTCAATGTGTTTGTTTATTTAGCAGACACCTTTATCCAAGGCGACTTACAGAGACTTGGGTGTGTGAACTATGCATCAGCTGCAGAGTCACTTACAACTACGTCTCACCCGAAAGACGGAGCACAAGGAGGTTAAGTGACTTACTCAGGGTCACACAATGAGTCAGTGGTTGAGGGGGGATTTGAACCGGGGACCTCCTGGTTACAAGCCCTTTTCTTTAACCACTGGACCACACAGCCTCCTATGTACAGGTTGTGTTCAGCTTAAAATAGGCTGGCCTGCCTGAGCCCTTTGCATAGCCAAGTTCTAGAGAGCAACATTAGCAGAAACATTGGCCCTTTTCTTTTGTGTTTTTGTTTAAACTGTTTGTTTCTATTATTTAATAAAAAGCTGAGCACCGTAGCGTCTGTTTGTCCTGCCAGTAACTGTTTGTTGTGGTTTCTGTTTCTGGTCTGACGTCACCACCAAAGCCATCCTGTTCACAGTTGGTGTCAGAACTGGACGACAGCCTCAAAGACGCAGGCCAGAGACAGTACTGTGGGTGTTTTTTAAGAGAAAAAAAGAAAAGTCTGTTTGGGGAAAAAATGATAAAATAAAAATGGGAAGAAGCAGCCGGAGGAAAGTAGCAGCAGCTACAAGAGCAGGAGCAGGAGGCACACCAACAGCGTAGGACCAGTCGCAGGTTCCGCCATATCTCTGCCTCGCCAGACGTCGCCTTGCCTGTCTGGACGAGGAAGGGAAAGAGGAGTCATCCCAAGTGCCGGTGGGAGAAGCCCAGCTAGCTCAAGGGCTACCATCGTGGGAGATATGGGACTGGCTGATGGCCCCTGAAGGGTGGATGGTGAAGGACTGCCCAAAAACGATTTACATGCTTTGGGCCTGAGATGGGAAGTCTGGGAACAGCAACATCACCCAGCATCCCTCCCAGCCATGATGCTCAACTACTTGGCTGCAGGTATGGGATGGACCCTGCCACCTCCAGTCCCATCAGAAGGAGAGCCACCGCTGTCTCCAGCGTGAGAGAGAGAAGCCCCGCTGTCTCCAGTGTGAGAGGGAGAAGCCCCGCTGTCTCCAGCGTGAGAGCCTCACCAGTCCCCCGTGAGTGAAGGAGAGCCGCACCAGTCCCCTGCAACTGAGGGAGCACTGCATCAGTCCTCAATGATGGAAGGGGACTACCTGCTGCTCCAACCTCCACCGCTAGAGGGAGACTACCCGCTGCTCCCACCTTCACCGCCAGGAGACTACTTGCTGCTCCCGCATACACCAGTAGGAGTCTACCCGCTGCTCCCGCCTCCACCGCCAGGAGGACACTACCCGCCGCTCCCACCTCCACCGCCATGGGAGGACTACCTGCCGCTTCCACCTTCACTGCCATGGGCGGACTACCTGCCGCTCAGACCCGCACCGCCCGGGGCTGCCAAGCCCGCAACACCTGGGGCTGCCGAGCCCGCACCGCACGGGGAGGCCAGCTCGCCATTGCCTGGGGATGCTCATGCGCTACTGCAGGGAAATGCATGCTCTGGAGGTCATTTGCTGCTGACCTCCGGGGATTTGCTGGGTTGGAGGAGCCAGCTTTGGCACTGTCAGCATGTTTGCTGACAGCCTCGCCGTTGGCAGCATTTCCACTGGCAGTGGGGCAACGGGAGGAGGAACTGCCCTTGCTGGAGAAACCAGCCTGTAATCTATCAGCATTGACAGCATTGCCACTGGCAACATTGCTGCACATGGGCCCCTTAAAACCTCTGTTCCTGGCCCAGGACTTTGACCAAGACTGCTGGATTTTTAAGGGGGGAGGTGTCCTTTGAGGCCATGTGTGCTGCACACAAGGAGGGGCATATGTGATGGGGAGCCCCGCCCCTATGTATATTTGTGTGCTATTTTTATGATTTATTTGTATTATGATTTATGTAAATATATGACGGTGAAAAGCCAATATTATTATGTATTGTTTGGTGAGATGCTGTCCTACATTTTATTGTTTTGGTTTTTGAATTACCTAGTGGGAATGCGTGAATGATCACCTGCTAAGTATATAATTAGGTGACAGTCATGCATCCTTATTTAATCCGTGCAGAATGCGACAGAGGGATAATATAATAATTGATAGCTAGTTAGTCCCTCGGTCACAAATATAAAAGATCTGCAGTTTCATTGCATGTAGAGAGAGTGTTCAGGGAGTAGTGAATGGGAATAGAGAGAGGAGGTAAAAGAATAATTACGAAAATAACAATTGCTAAGCGTGCTGGTTATTAAACCAGCACAATACTTGTTTGGCCAATGTGCCCTTTTCTTTTGTGTTTTTGTTTAAACTGTTTGTTCTATTATTTAATAAAAAGCTGTGTGCTGTAGAGTCTCTGTTTGCCCCGCCATTACCTGTCTGTTGTGGTTTCAGTTTCTGGTCTGACGTCACCCCCAAAGCCATCCTGTTCATAATGCCATCTACTGGTCAATTTGTTTACATGTTATTACAATTTACATTTAACCCTTTGCAGTCCATTTATTAAGTGCGTGTCAGGCGCGTCAGGTCCAATTTATTTTCACACGCGCAGTTAATTTTAAACGCGCTGTTTAAAAGTATTTTTTCTCCACAGTCAAACGGGTTTAAAAGGCCCTGCATATCAACAAAGCACTCACTAGGGATCTCCAGCCCCGCCCCACCCTTTCGTTCACTATCGCTTTCACATATGCTAAGAAATAAATAATAATAATAATAATAGTCGTACATACCGATCAATCATCTCCTTATCACTCGTTTTATCACCAAACTCCTCAATAATGCGATCCAAGTCATTATTTTATTACTATAACATCTCAAAAAAGCTCTGCAAATGTCCGTGATATTCTCTGTGCGCTGATTCAGTAACAGCCAGCTTGTTTCCTTATGGCCGCCGTTATCTGATGCCAGGGGCAAGTATGACTATTCATGAGATACGCCTTTTTTTTCGGCTTGTCTCGGCTCCTGTCGCTCCCACTCGGCTATTGAAGGTTTTCTCGGCTTTTTCCGGAGAAAAAACAACTAGAAACCCGGTCTGACATTGGACCGGATAGGAATAATTGCAATGTCGGACCAGGTCCAACATAGAACCGCAAAGGATTAACATATAACTGTTTTAAAACCTCTATCGTTAATCATATTTCACGAAAAAGATATTTAAATTGATTTAATTTATTCCCAGTTCTTTACGCATTTCTACAAATGCTCAACTGTATCATCAACTCTACATTTGTCACATAATGCAGGAAAAATGTTTATACATAATCTTATGTGCGTTATTAAAATTGGAATGCCCCATTCCTTATCTGGTTATTATGACATCGTCTCTCCTATTTCTTCTATATTTTGAGAATATAATATAGTTATCTCCATGCATTATCCTGATTTCTTTACCCGGTAGTTTATTTTACGCTTTAATCAATCATTTTTCTCATTTCAATAGCCCTTATTCTGGGGCTTCTGTAGGGGGTTCCCCCTGCAGTAGACCCAGAGCCTGCCTCTTCACTGGGGATGTTTTGGAACCAGCTATTCAAAGACTTTACAAATGTATGCAACTCTGCAACATATCCTGCATTCACAAGTCTGTGAAATTCAAATATTGCAAGGCTACAGAAATTAATACATTTCAATTAATCTAAACAGGAAAATAATCTCAATTCAGACTACAGCCAACTGATGCTGTTTATTTCCGTACAGTATGAGGTGAGACAATAGCTCAAAGGGTAACTTTACTGAAGAGGAGATTATAATTATTATTATTATTATTTATTTCTTAGCAGACGCCCTTATCCAGGGCGACTTACAATTGTAAGCAAATACATTTCAAGTGTTACAGTACAGGTAATACAATAAGAGCAAGATAAATACAATGACAAGTTCAAGCAAGTACAAGTGTGACAAAATACAATTCAATACAGCAGATAAGTGACAGTTACATCAAGATATGATTAAATACCAAATACTACAGTTTAAACACTTGGCAGATTACAGTACTCTGAAGTACAGGATTAAATGCAGTAAAATAGGGGGCAGATAAGAGTAAGTAAAGCATATTTAAGGAAGGGTGAAAGTGTCCCAGGGGAGAAACAGAGGAGTTCTACAGGTGCTGTCTGAAGAGGTGAGTCTTAAGGAGGCGCTGGAATGTGGTCAGGGACTGGGCAGTCCTGACATCTGTAGGTAGGTCATTCCACCACTGCGGGCGAGGGTGGAGAAGGAGCGGGCTCTGGAGGCAGGGGAGCGTGAGGAGGTAGAGCCAGTCTTCTAGTGCAGGCGGAGCGGAGAGGTCGAGTGGGGGTGTAGGGAGAGATGAGGGTCTGGAGGTAGCTGGGTGCAGTCTGGTCAAGGCATCTGTAGGCTAGTACAAGAGTCTTGAACTGGATGCGGGCGGTGATCGGTAGCCAGTGGAGTGAGCGGAGTAGTGGAGTTGCGTGGGAGAAGCGAGGCAGAGAGAACACCAGGCGGGCAGCAGAGTTCTGGATGAGCTGGAGCTGACAATGTTTTAGAAAATGAAGACATGTTGTTTCCAAGTGTGAGAAAAGTAAGATTTGGCAAACAATTGCAGGGAAAGTAAATGCTGGAGGAGGAGCCAGGCACTTTAAAAGGTAGAAGAAAGGGTGTCACAAACAAATCCCATAGAGGTTGCGGGAGGCATTAGAGGCCATGACATTATTGGGAGAGCTCCGGACACAGCTAAACCATCAATGTATTATACCTGGGACATCAGCATCCTGTGATGAAGGGATGTGCCGAGACACATGTGTTTATTTTTTGATACACATCTAATAATGCAAATAATATATTCTTTTGTATATTTAGTCACAGTATCTGTATCAGATACTGTCAGTTATCATTATTGCATGGATGAGACCAAACTGATCAAAATGTTTTTGCTGAAGTGCTGTGGCTAGCTTCAAGATGAAATCTCTTCGACTGATATTTTTCCTGATGCATTCCTTGTACAAAAAGAAGGAATTGATGTCTGCCAGGTCCAGTAGAGATAACAACAGGCTTTTATATAAAAATAAAATAGAATATTGTTGGTTATATTCAAAATAAAGTCATGTATTGTAATTGGCAGTCATAATGACTGAGTTGGCAGTTCTAGGTGGGTGGGATTATAACTTCCTTATTTTCATGATCCTGCCTTTGAACTGACAACCGCATAACTTTCAAACACGCAGAGTAATTTAAATCTGAACACCTCAAACCGTCAAAATGACTGCCATGGTAGTTCTAGTGTTAAAGTCTGTTTCAAAGCTCTTTTCAAAATGGCTGCTCTAGTGCACTGATAGTGTAAGGATTATTGCCCACATTGTCAGGTAACACAGCAATAACGATCCATGATGTGGTACGGAACAGAAAAGCCAGAACACTTGTTGTTATGTTTAATAATTATCGCTCTTCCTGCAGTGATTTAGAGGACAGATATCAAACCCTGGTGCACTAGAGTGGCCATTTTGAAAAGAGCTATGAAACAGACTTCAAAGTTATAAGTGTAAAATGTTATCAGGTTGTTAACAATGAAAAGAAAAATTACAGGTACATTATTTAAACAGTTGTAGCAACACATGGGGACGGGTAACGCTATATTTTTCGGATCCCTGCTACTTACTCTTTATTGTAAGCCTGTTCCTTGAAATGCCAGAGAACTTTTTTTTAAACAGTATTTTAAATAAATACATATAAAAAACCCAGAAAAATGTGTATGCATGTGCAAAACATTGCACTGAAGCAGAAGCTCACCGACAATTACAAGATGATTCCTGGTCAATGCCCTTGGAGGAATTAGAAGCTTTCATTGCACTAGTATATGCCCGTGGAGCATTTGGTGGCTATAAATGCCTGGGTTACTGTTGATAGCTGTGCCAAATACGCAAAGACAGTCTGTGGTAAGTGCACTGCATATTTTGAAAAGCGCAGGATCTGTGTGATTTATGCCAGCACTTAGACTTTGTAAACGATTGTAAATGAAGCCCATTCTATTCAAATGTTTATTTATTCATGTCATTTCGATTATAGTATGTCTGTGCATAAACGCATATTCAAACAGAATAATAAAAATATATATACATATACACACGCATACGTAGATAAATATACTTACATCCATACATAATAATAATAATAATAATAATAATAATAATAATAATAATAATAATAATAATAATAATAATAATAATAAAATATAAAAGTTACATTAAAACCCATTAAGACAAGAAACCCATTTTATAAAAGTAAGTTTTCAGTCTTGACTTAAAAACTGTAATGGTCCCAGCATCCCTGACAGACGCAGGCAGAGCATTCCACAATGTAGGCGCTTTACAAGAAAAAGCCCTCCCTCCCATGGTGATTTTCTGTTGATACAAGGAATAACCAGTAGCCCCGCATCCTGTGATCTTGGGGTCAGGAACTCCTGCAAATAACTGGGTGCTAATCCATTCAGGGCATTGTAAGTTAACAACTAAATCTTAAAATCAATTCTGTACTCCACAGGGAGCCAGTGCAAAGAGGCCAAAACGGGGAATGTGTTCACTTTTCCTGGTTTTATTCAGAATTCTAGCAGCTGTATTCTGAACAAGCTGTAAGCGAGAAACCACCCGTTTTGGGATACCAGAGAAGTGCATTGCAATAGTCAATCCTTGATGAAACAAAGACATGCATGAGCCACTCAGCATCGGCTACAGAAATAATAGGTCTAAGCTTAGCTATATTTCTCAAATGATAAAATGATACTTTAGTAATTTTCCTAATGTGATTCTCCAATGATAGATCAGGATCAAAGATGACCCCCAAATTTCTCATTTCTAGTTTTAGTTCTGACGAGAGGCTGCTGAGGTCTAGCTTATGTAAATTGATATTCTTTAGTTGATGCTGTGGGCCTACAAGCATGACCTCCGTTTTGTCAGAATTCACCATTAGAAGCTTTGTGACATCCAACATGATGTCAGAAAGGCAAGCAGCTAATAGCACCCCAGTAGAAGGATTGCCTTGATCCAAAGACAAGTACAGCTGAGTGCCATCTGTGTAACAATGGAAATTCATTCCATGCCTGTGGATAATATCACCCAACGGCAGCAACAACACTTCATCTCTCCGACAAACAAACTGGAACCTATCGGAAAGATAAGACCTAAACCAAGACAGGACACCTCCTGACAAACCCACTAAACCTTCAAGACGATTCAATAGAATGGTCCACGGTATCAAAAGCAGCACTAAGGTCTAGGAGAATTAAAACTGAAGGAAAGCCAAAGTCAGAGCTTATCAAAGGATCATTTACTACCCTAACAAGGGCCACCTCGGTGCTATGTGCAGCACGAAATCCAGACTGAAATTTCTCAAATACAGTATTACAAGTTAGAAATAATTAATTAGCAACTACTCCCTCTAGAATAAAGATAAAAATGATAAAATTATAAGAATGGCAGATTGGATATTGGCCTACAGTTGCTAACGGCTTTAGGGTCAAGGTTTTTGAGCAAGGGCTTTACCACCACAACCTTAAATGCAGAGGGAACTATACCAGAGGAAAGTGATTAGTGCATAATTGTTAAAATGCATGTATTCATGACACAGAAATAATTTGGTACGGATTGGACAAGTAGTAGGTCTCATTAAACCTGTTAGTAATTTTGTCGCAGTTAATGAAGAGTTATTGTTGTTGTCGGTACCATATGACAAAGGGAACTGGTACAGTACACTGTTTATCAAGCCAAAATGCCAGGAACCCCCCTTTGGGTCATTCCACTTTTTACCACCCACTTATTAAAAAAATATATATAATAAAAATAGGTGAGTGAAAATAGTACATTGTGGGAAGACAATATACTGTTCTGACTTGCTAAAAGTTGTAATTTTAGCCAGTGCTGTGCTGAAATCTACCACATTGATTCTTCTTCTAATAGAATGTCTGTATATAAGTAGTTGTCAATATTACAGATGTAAACTTTTTCAAACAAATATCTGTATGGGTGTTTCTGTAATTATGTCCTGTTGTGTAAATCTTTAATGTTTTACATTCCACTCATTCTGACCACTGGAGTCTGAACTGTGTTAAAAGTGAATTGACTGACTGAAGTTTTAATAGCACTACAGTGCAGAAAAAAAATGAACATGTTGAGAATGAAACTGGAACTGCCAAGTCAGCAGTTTCTCTCGGCTGCTTTACAACAAATCTCAAGTAAACGGATAATAATAGTGCACACTTGTAAAAACTTGTCCAACAGTATTTTTGCTGAATAATGACCTTTAGTACATTTTCTTTACATTGCAGTCTTTTTAATATGGCAAAATATTTGCTTTTCAAAGTACTGCACCAATGAGTAAAGTACTGTTACTCATTCACAGAGATGCCAAGGCTACATTATCTCAAAGAGTGTGGCTTTTGCTGAAGAGTGTATGTCAAAGCTGGAATTTGACACAACTAAGGGGGAAATAGCTGTTTCAGTACTGTTTAACTAAATAACGTACAGAAAGTGTAACCAGTTTGGTACTATTCAGTTCATACAGTTCAGTATGTGTTACGGTAAAAGTCAGAATTCGGTCAATCTTAAGTTTTACCAAATAAGGTGCTCAATGTCTGAAATTCTGAAGAAATAAATTGCTTTAAAAAAAAAAAAAACTAGATTTATTTTAAAGTAAATATGCCAGCAAACAAATGATTTGTTCGATCCATGTAATTTAATAATACAACAAAATTATATTTTAACTGTTTAAACTAAAAAATAAGTCTGGACCACAGATTGTTTAAATTTGTTCCCTAAATGTTCCTGTGTAATATTTTCATATAATTTTCAAGTTCTACACCAGGGGTGTTCAGACTTTTTGTATCGAGGGCCAGATTGACTAACATGCTATGAGCCGCAAGCCATATAACCTATATTATAAACTGTACACATTACTCACTATTAGGCTGTTAATTACAATATTTTAATGTAAGCAATATTTTGCGGATCTATCTGGGTGATATCTGCTGTGAGATTTGTGGCTGCGAGTCACAGTATTTCTTGGAGATGGGCATCAGACTAGATCTCAGGCAATTCTTGTTTATCTTCATTGTTGAAAATGTCTGTTCAGAAATATATGTTGAACCAAACAAACTCATCATTTTTTTTTGCGTGTCTTCTCAATTGTGTCTTCAATGAGCTCCAACTGTAAGTTTTCAGAAGTTTGATCAATACCGACTGTGAAATGGCATGAGAAAGTTTGCATATCCCTGTCAATCCCTCAGAAATCTTCAAACCACTTATCAAACTATGCAATTAAGGCTGATATGATTGTAATGTAATTTCTTATTGTCAGGTATACTTTCACTAGGAAAACTGTTGATAGCAGCTTTAATAATGGAAAGTGCTCAAAATTGTGATATTTGGTGTGCTGCTTAAATAATCTAATGCCACAGTGCCACATTTGCACCCCTTCAGACATCCTATAAAAACCAAAACCTAACCTAAACCCCAAATTTAAAAATAAAATTGAAAACCCTATTGTGGATTATATATTCTGTAGTTTAAATTGTACAGTAATACCATTTCAGTTTTAAAATTAATTTTTGTGTGAATTAAAGATAAATAATGACCTGTAACATTTATAGTTAGCCTTCACTCAAAGAGATAGTATTTTCAATATAAAGTCACTGAGTAGGGACTAGAACATGATAAAGTAAGCAATAATTTGATATTTGAATAGGTATGCAGAACCAGCAGAGAATGACATTTACTTTATGCACCTACGGCAGCTTGAAACAAGAAAGGCTGGAATAACTTTTGGAAGATTTTTACAGACAGTTGAAAGTAGAACACAATCTGAAAACTGGAATTTGTGGCAGTGGGAATTAATGGCAATTGAAGAATTAATGTTTTAGAAAGGTTTATTCTTCTTCTTTCAGTAAAAGAAAAAAAATGTTAACAAAAATTGAAAAGGTTCAGGTCATTTTTTACTTATTTTTTTTTTTAAGCGGCTTGCACACTCTTGCTGTGGTAACCTGAGCTGCTCCAGACCTAAACGTTTATTTTACAAATACCCATTATACTGGTACGATATTTATAGCAGAAAACAGTGCATAGTTCTGTGGGCAGCACTGATGGGTGGAAATGGAATTTCCTGACTTTCTTGTCTTTTGTGGTTTTAAGCTTACACCATAACTGTTTTTTAACAACGTTTTTTTGTAATGAATCATCTGTCTTGAGCAGCACCCTCACTGCTGTTAGATACTGAGATGAGATCATCCGTACACTAGTGAGAATGTATGCTGATGCAGTCAGGCCAAACTTCATTTTGGTGGAAGACAATGCCCACCCAGATGAAGCAAGGATCATCATGTTTATCCTGAGCATGCTTGGGACATCCTACATGGGTGATAACAGTCCATCCAGTGGAACCCAGGACTCTAATTAAAGGCTTCTTATTTGTGTTATGTTTTTTGTTACATAGGTTAAACTGCATATTGACAAAATAAGCTAATCAGTAAATATATTCAATAAATATTTGACTTAGGTTGATAAAGAAGTTGGAAGATTCAAGTATCGGTACACATAGTAATTGGTAGAATCAGGCTGTATGATAAAATGTTAAAATATGTACTTCCAGGTTTTGCTTCCCCTAATCATGTTTAATCATTCCGTGGAAATTATTTAATAATTCTATAATATTTTTTGAACATAGTAAGGTAAGATGTTTTAGTCATAATAGCTTATAAAAAAATTAATTGCCTCTAAAAATAAAAATCTCACATGCAAAAAAATACTGTGCTTCAGTTGTCAGCTTATACTGCACTAATTATCCCACTAATATACATTGTATGCTTTTGCTTCTTTTTATTTTACAGTTTCCATGTACTATACTATAATTTCCAGGTAGCCTTTAATAAATTGGTCCCTTGTGGGTGACCTGTTGAAGCTTCAGGCTGGTTGCTTAGCAACAGAAGAGCACGGAAATAGCAATGGTGCTTACATAAATGAAGTACAGTAGAAAAATCTAGGACGCTGGTCTCAGAGGAAAAGACAAAGGCAGATGCTGGCAGCTACCAGATTTTCTCAAGTGCAAATGTATATCTGGATTGCTTGCATGTGAACAATATTTAAACCAAACAAATAATATCAATTTGCAGATAATACCGTTATTTTATATATTATAATAATTGTAATATTTGGCCAGTCACAAAAAGGTTGCTAATTTGATTGCATTATTCAACAAATAAATTAAAGGAAAAGACTTTTTTTGGTTTTACCTAAAACAAGTTAACAAAAACGCTTCAAAAAACAGACCTGAATAAGACAATCCATAAAATAGTCCTATAAATGAAAATCTGGCTACACGTGTGTAGTAAATTTATTTAAATAAACACGGGAATAACAAATTACTCTCTGCATTGTGGTCTTCTGTCACATGGCCAAAAATATTTACATAAAAACCTTTTTATTTACAGTGAAGTTTTGCCAGGATTTACCTGCAGACAGTTCTTTGGTTCTTTTTGTACAATCATACCATTAGCAGACATGACATATCTATGGCAGCTCGTTGAGGCCATTTTCGAAAAAATGTAGAGATCTTGAGAGAACCATTCCGTTATCTCGTGATCTCAGGATCTCAAAAAAAAGGAAGTGATTGCCTCAGTTTTCCAAACATAATATATCTATCTCAGGAAAACAGAAGTAATGACCCCCGTTTTCTCATGATCACGAGATACCAGAATGGTGTGATCTCGATAAATGATCTTGTGATCTCGACATAACAATTTTTTTTTCCCGATGGCTTCTGTACGTATCATACCAAGGGTACATGAATGTTCTAGGTGTAGTAAACCTGGGGGCAGAGTCATTAATGGGAAGTATGTGAGAGTGGGGGTTTTGCTGGGACTGTGTCCTCTCACGAAATGGCAGCCGCAGGAGGGACTACAGTCCACAAAATGACTGCATGCAGAAACTAAGATACCCAGAATCCCATGCAGGCACACAGGGTGTGGTCAGCACACCTGCACGGGGTTCATGGGCGGTGGCCGGTCCAGATATAATGGACAAGCTGACAACAGCACAGTGAGTGAGAGGAGTAGAAGGAGGTGGTGTTGTTGTGGTTGCTGAATTGCTAAATTTGAACTTATCTGTGTATGACCCTGGACTGGTCAGACTGCCCTGCTGGCTGTATAACCCTGCTTTGGATGGGCACATGACTAATGTTTTGAACTTTGGACTGTCACTACAATGCTTTGTATTGGATTCTCGACACACAATAAAAATACAGGTACCGTACTGTTCAAAAGAACTTACCGTTGTGTCCAGTGGGATGTCTCCTGCGCCGATTTGTGTTCAAAGCGTACTTGGTGAAGCTTTGTCGCATAGGGTTAAAAGGTTAAATGTATGATTTGTGATAAAAATGCAGCTCTTAAGAAGAAATGCAACTTGGAATTAATTTCAACAACGGTTAATAAAATCCAAGCTAAATGCTCTGCTACTTCTATTATCCAAACACATTGGGATAAAAGAGAATCATTGAAACACGCCCATGGTTTCTATGGTTTGGATAATCAAATGAATACTAAATGATATTATTATTATTATTATTATTTATTTGTTAGCAGACGCCCTTATCCAGGGCGACTTACAATCGTAAGCAAATACATTTCAAGTGTTACAGTACAGGTAATAATACAATAAGAGCAAGATAAATACAATGACTAGTTCAAGCAAGTACAAGTGTGACAAAATACAATTCAATAATACAGCAGATAAAAGTGACAGTGATAGTTACATCAAGATATGATTAAATACCAAATACTACAGTTTAAACACTTGGCAGATTACAGTACTCTGAAGTACAGGATTAAATGCAGTAAAATAGGGGGCAGATAAGAGTAAGTAAAGCATATTTAAGGAAGGGTGAAAGTGTCCCAGGGGAGAAACAGAGGAGTTCTACAGGTGCTGTCTGAAGAGGTGAGTCTTAAGGAGGCGCCGAATGTGGTCAAGGAACAGGCGGTCCTGACATCTGTAGGTAGGTCATTCCACCACTGCGGGCGAGGGTGGAGAAGGAGGCGGGCTCTGGAGGCAGGGGAGCGTAGAGGAGGTAGAGCCAGTCTTTTGTGCAGGCGGAGGCGGAGAGGTCGAGTGGGGGTGTAGGGAGAGATGAGGGTCTGGAGGTAGCTGGGTGCAGTCTACGACATCCACAATTAAGAAAGTTTCAAAAAGAATCTCAAAACAATCCTGTGTACATTTAAATATAGACTGTAATAGAAATACCAGAGATAGAGGGCTGTTTAGCACATTTGCTCAATGACTACAAAGTATAGATTGCATATAACTTGGCAGGTAACTGCAGGTGTATCAGAGTTGTTTGTGAAATTGTCAGGATGAAATGGAATACATCAGCATTTTCAATCAGATCAAATTGTGATTTGAAAGAACACAAACAGGCTTTTATTAATGGTTTTATTATCAGCGAGTCTACAGTATATAAGGGCTGACCCTCAAATAATGTGTTTCTGACCCTTCCTTCTACAGTTAGAGCTATGAATACATGGTTGGATGTTGTGCTAGATCCATTTTGAAGTAGCCAAACCTTTGCTATAAAACCCTTTTTTATTTCATTTATTTTTGGTATAGTATTGGTATAGTAATTTAGTTTGATAACAATATATCTTAATTAGTATTAAACATCTGCATCTGTATTATTAGTCTAATTTACATACTTTTTAAGTTTACATTTATTGGATAACCTGGGCTGCCGATACAAATGCTACAGCCCAGAAAATTCAAGCTGTATGGGGCAGACATTGTCATATTAATTTAAATGTTAACAAATGAAATGCATATTGCAAGCCGGTCACAAAAATGTAAAATTCAAGTAATAAATGGGTTGTACTAAACTAGGACAAGCCTGTTATAAGAAGCATACCATAGACACACCAGGACAAGTAGACACACTTGAGAACTGAGTAGAAACAGGATATGCAACTGTTTCTTTAAGAAAAGAGGTGAAGAGTCATGACAATAGACAACTAGGATAACATATGTGTTTTTTAAATTTATTTAGAAGAATGTTTAATCAGTCTTGATTGGTCATCATGACTAATGATTTTATTATGTACATTTTTTTCAATTGAGATTTTAAGTAAGGGGTGTCATGAAAGAAATTCATCAGCCTTCATGACTAATTGGACTTAACTGATAAATTGTTGGCATACAAGATGACTCATTTGCCATTTTCTGCCCCATCCATGCCAATTTCCCCTTTCTATTATTTATCCTTTTTCTAGTGCTGTTAGCCAGGTTTCCATGGCAATGACCACATGCTAATCTATAGAGACAAGCTGACCTCATACTGTAACAGCCAAGCGGTTTTAAAATGAGGAAGAAAACATTAAAACATCTCACCTGACAGTAATTACATTCTAAAATAGATATTCAAGACCAGTAGAAATAAAACTGAATCATAAAAGGAACGCTAAGAAATACAGTACCAATTTGTTGTAGAAACAGCTGGTCATGAAGAAGAAAAAAATGAATTGCATGTCACGACTACAGCGCTGTTACATTGTAGTTAGATTATTTAACTATATAGGAGGCAGGAATTGTTTTCAGTTTCTCCTTTACGTTCTTCTATTTAGCTAGATCATATCGGAAAAACATACTTTTATTTGTCTGTTTTCAGCCCATCAACCAATAGCGATGAAAACATTATTCTACAGGCTGTGAAACTGGTTTGGCAGCTTTATCCGATTTTGGATTTCAGAAGCAAAATAAAATATAAAAATATGGGTTATTTGATTGCTTTAATATTGGAGAATTACTGTAGAATATTATTCTTTACAAACCTCAGTTAATATAATGCAGTAGTTTTTTATTTAAGAATTATAAAGCCACTGTGTATCAATTGATACAGTGGTCTGTATTTGTATGGGTAACACTCATTTTGGAGTGATGGAAACTGACAGGGAATTCTTTTTTTTTTTTAAAACAGGCAGCTGGTGTTTCCATGGAGACACCTCCCCCTACAGATGAGAATACACATTTATACTAGTGTAATGTGGTTGGAAAAAAGTAATTAATCTCTGTAAAAAATATGGAATACATTGCTACAGACATTGCTCTATTAATTATTTGCTGTTCTGGTTAAATAACTGATACAGTACAGGAAAAAAAAGATCACGTTACATACATTTATTTTCTGCATGAATATGATATTTTAATAACAGTCATTTACTGTACCAAAAGATAAGGAGGAACAAAACACTTTTATAAATGTATGTAATTTTATGGTTGATTGTAAATGGGGCTGGACATTTCTACTGTTTAAGTCATTCAAAACCATGAGGGTTGTAGGCTTCAAGGGAGAATGTATAAATCATAGGGAAACACTAATTCTCTAAGTAAAATGTGTTTTTTGGTTTGGTTACTTGGTTTAAAAAAAAAAAAGATTTATCTTGAGAAGGAGATAGGGAATCTTGTTTAGTATTTCGTTTTTCCTGAATAATTTCTAAACCATGCACTGTATTTAAGTTTTTTGATAAGACGGTGCAGCCTACTTTATCTGTGAGCAATTCCTTGTCAGTTAGATTAGTCAATCCATTTGTTTTACAGTAATAGCTCAAGGTCATTTACTACCATGGGCATAAAAACAATTGATATCATACTGTGCTCGGTATATTGGGAAGTTTTGTGGATGTTACCATAGGCTGAAAAAGTGATCGCCTTTCCAAGCTGTGCTTCCAGACCACATGCTACATTGTTGGCTGCCATAGCATAGCCTCTCACCAGCATAAGGGCTACTTACATCATCACCAACGGCAGTAGCCTCAACCAAACCCACTTATTATCAGGGCGTTTCCCTCTGCTGTAGTAACCTCACAATGGTACCCAGGGCATACACCATTGGAACAGCCTCAGAGATAGATGCTTGATCTCTGGACAAAGTGACAGTGACTTACTCAAATGAAGCCAGGACTGTCAGCAGATCACATGCCAACTCCCATTCACCAGGATTAATGACTGTTGCTGAGACCACACCCATGAGTTGAATAGTTGATCAGCCGAGCATGTAGAAGGTGTAATTCCACCATGTTTTAATATTGGTGATTATAGTGCTGAGCAGGAGATCCGACTGCAGCTGCAGGTCGTGCTGTCTGTTGGTCATCTAGCAGAGGGGTGAATGAACCCAGAAACGCTGCAGGCTTTAGACAGCAGATCATTTACCTGGTGAAAGGTATGGGCAATGCACCTGATGTACAGAAACCCGCCGTCAGCCGCAGCTTTGACCATATTGGCACCATTGTCGGTGACTAGAGAAGCCAGTCAGTGTCCTCCCAGTTGCCATGCACCACTCATTTGTTTTGGGCCTCAGACACTCCAAGATGTTATTGGCGGAGTGCTCAATGTCAAGAACCCCCAGTTTTAGCAGTGCTGTGGTACGCCTGCGCTTTGCAGCAGTAGCATCCCTCTGCAGCCTTGTACATTCACACTAATGCCCTGTCACACACAGGTATGCATGAGTATTGTGCTTGCTGGTCCAAATATCTGTGGTGCAATGTATAATCCCACCCTCAACTACCCTGAGAGCAGAGAACACATGCTCCCTTGTGCCCTAAAACAGCTCATGCACCACTTTTCTACTAAAATGAGTTCATGAGGGGGTTTTGTATTGGAGCTTAATGAAGTCCAGCAGAGCAATAAAACCTACATTTTCAACAATCGAGTAAAGGGTCAGATCTGGGCAAATCATTTTCCCAATCAATTCTGTGATTTTTGCTGCTCTGGGGTGGCCTTTGGGCAAAGGCATTGTTGCATGCAAGGCCTTCACTTTAGGCCAGGCCTTCCTCTCTTGGCTGCTTTGGAGGCTCGTGGTCATAGCAGAGCAGCTAGATTTCCATGACAGTGAAGAATCAGATCTTATTAGAGGTGGTGAAGAAGAAAAGGTGTTCGCTGTGCTTCTACTGCTGCTGCGTGAATATGCACTGATGGTGCTGTTGGAGAGGCACTGATTGTGTTAACAGGTGCAAATGGTTGTGTAAGGAAGTTGTTTTGCAATGCTTTGGGTCCCTTCCTAGACTCCTCCGGGCATTGCACAAAGTGCACACAGCTTTCAACTTATCTCTGTCACAAATTTTAAACATCTCCCAAACCTTGGAGCTGCGAAAGTTTTTTAGGGGGCTGAATGTACAGGCACTTGCTGTTGGTGAGTTGGCACGGGTAGCTGCAGGAGTTGCTGTAGATGTGGAGGTTGTGGCACAGAGTCTAAGGGTGCGAGCCTTGCTGGGGGCAGGAGTCAAGGTCAGTTATTTATATTTTTTGGTAATGGAAGAACTGTCCTATGGGCAGGGGTGGTGGAGCCTTGAGGGTACAAGTCTGACTATAAATCTGGAGAATGCTGCAGCTATACAGACGCACTGTTTGACTCCCACTCCTTACCACTGCTATAGGACAGACCACAATAGTCACTGTTGCTGCAGTGTTCAACATCTACAATTTCCTTCTCAATGTGAGTGTACCCCAACTGAGTGCTGAATTCTCTGGTGGTACTAGTAAGCACCATCAGGTGACTAACACCTTGTGCTACACTTTTTGTACATGAAAGCTGCCGCTGGGGTAAGGAGAAAGGTGTATTCCCAGCCTGCACAGGCCCAGCAACAACATGTTCCGAAGGACCAGAGACTTTGGAGAGGCACTGAAAGGTATTTAAAAAACAAAATGCTGTTACATGTTTGCTATACTGTTCCAATTACTACAGTATTAAATACTGATTTATATGAATAGAAAAACAATATACTGTAACACAAATCACTTTCTGAAAAATAGCTAATGATAAAATCCAAAAAATCGTGGTCATGGTGATACATTGTAACAGCTGCTTGGCTAGTCAAAACAACCCCTGGGCTGTCATCACAGGCAGACTGCCAAGCACTTACTGTTACTCCCCCACAAGCCAAGCAAAACTGCTTCTTAACTTTTATCTTCAGGGGAAGCTTGCTTTCTCCCCTTTTACCCTGCACCTGAGCTCTGTACTGCTTGCCCTTATATTTTTGCCCTGCCATGTGGTGGTACAGGTTTCTGAATCCATGCCGGATTTGTATACTCCAGCTCAAACCAATGCTTGAACCAATACTTTTACTCCGATTTTACTCAGGTGGTGGAAGTGGGCAGGGCTAAAACCAGAAGTGCTGTTAAAATACATCTCGGGCTCTGATTTTCAGCCAAATGACCAGACAGTGGTTTAATGTTTGATTAACAAGAATTCTGATTGTTTCAATTTTGATCGTGCCATTTTTTTTTAAATAATTCATTTTTTTGTTTATTTGTTTGTTTTGAAGGTTGTTCAGTTGTTTTGAATTAATTGAACTACAAGACCAAAAAGAAGACAGGAGGTGATTGCTCTTATGAAATACTTTACGAAAACTGTTCCACATGATGTGGCTCTAGTAAGGAGCCGTATGGACTGAGAACATTACCTGCTGTGCTGAACACTCTCTCAGACTGTACACTGATTAGTGGACATGCCAAAAATTGGAAGGCCAAACCTGCTAGCATAAGACATAGGATCACCCAGCTGGACAATCTTCTTTCCTGGCAAGTACGCCTCCACCATGCTCTTAGCAGAAGGCCCATGTGGTGTTGGACTGCTGCTTCCACTGCCAAGTGCTGCTGAGATGGTGGATTTCTTATGGCTCTGTAGAAAATTCAACACAGATCAGTGTCAGACTCAGTACTTGCAGCATCGCTCCCCTCACTCACACTGCTACTGCCTCCTTCAGCCTATGCCAGCTCCACCTCCTGAATCAGCTTAATCCAGGACTAGAATTGTAAAATACCTTAGTACAGCTATTTGAATACAGTTAAATTATTATTATTATTATTATTATTATTATTATTATTATTATTATTATTATTATTATTATTATTATTATTATAGTAGTCGTAGTTGTATATAACATAGTAAGACCCAAATCAAAAGAACTGTGCAAAGCTTTAACCACAGCCCAATAATGCAGTAAAGTCTACCATCTTGTGGACATCATCCCAAACTACAAATGGGATGCTGTTTAGAAAGATACATACAAAAATGTTATTCCCCCAAGGGCTACGTTCTAATTAAGTGGGAAAGGGTTGAGCAGTACACATTACACTTGTTCAAGAAGCCCAGCCCAGTAAAGTGTGTCCAGTTGGTCCAGGATTTCAGATTTAGTGTAATAATGATCCCAAGCTCACTTGATAAACACCATTTACAGTCATAAAGGAGGAACTTACAGTCTCTATCACTAGATGAAAATCTACTAAGGACTTTTTTGCAATTTTTGTTTGGTACTTTTTAAAAGGAACTGTCATCATGAAATGTATGTCGGTATGTGTGTACTGTACAGATGTATAGTATATGTATATATGCCTATTCGTATTCTATGAACATTGAGAATGCCTGCAGACTTATTAGTAAAGCTCCACCTTAATTAACATACAACTAGAATGCTACTTTCAAAACACATTATTTACATACTAACATTACATGGAAAACGAACCTGTAGCTGCACGACAAAAGCATGGTGATGACCCTGTGTCTCCAGTCACTAGGCTGATACACTTTCTTTTATCTAGTGATATGTTACCCCGATCCTAGTAAACTTAACATTTGCCTGGGTAACATTTTCCCATTTATTAAATGAGATAGCTACTGTATGCATTAAGGAATTTATTTATTTATTTAGCAGACACCTTTATCCAAGGCGACTTACAGAGACTAGGGTGTGTGAACTATGCATCAGCTGCAGAGTCACTTACAATTACGTCTCACCCGAAAGACGGAACACAAGGAGGTTAAGTGACTTGCTCAGGGTCACACAATGAGTCAGTGGCTGAGGTGGGATTTGAACCGGGGACCTCCTGGTTACAAGCCCTTTTCTTTAACCACTGGACCACACAGCCTCCTGAAGAAATGAAATACGCCTTAGTGCAGCCATGGACTAAAGCAAAAAGGGGACGTCCTGAGAAGCTTAGCAATAACAAAAAAATGAGTTTGAATGAGGAAGAATGTGCACCTGTAACAGGGACAACGTACTGTTATTGGCTTCTCAGGCACAAGCGTGCAGGAAAGAGCCAGACGCTCTGCCTGAGACGCACTGCATCTTTTGTGTTTATTTTTGTTTACACTGCATCTGTGTATATACGCACCCATGCACTATACCATTGCTGGTATAGTCATGTGGTTCCACCCAAATTACCAAAAACTGTTTTTGTTTGAACTACTTGAAAGGTATCAAGACAGTAAGTTTCAGTTCTTCTTGAAGTTTATTCCAATACCATGGAGTAAGAAAACTGAATGCCGCTTTTCCAAATTCCATCCCAACTTTAGGAACTGAGAAACTTAGAATAGTGTGAGATTATAAGTACTACTAGAGGTAATTAGCAGTGCATTAAAATAATTTGGGATTTTGCCAAGGATAACCTTATAAACACCGCTTTCAATTCTGGTACCCGAACTACAAAAATGACATTGCGACAAAAAACAGACTGATGCCAGGGCTTAAGTTATGAATTATTAATAAAGGTTGAGGAAACTGAATCTATTTACTTCAAAATTAAGCTCTTGATTAAGAACTATTAAAATATTAACCTTTACCACTATTCTAAGCAAAACAGAGAGACCAGGACCAGATTACAAAATTAACCCTTGTCACTATTTTTATCAAAATACAGAAAACCAGGACCAGATGACATGTTGGGAGGCAAATTGATGCTGAATCATTGCGATCATTTACGAACTGACAAGACAAAGTTGGTTTGAATGACCTCCTTTCCGTCATAACTTAAGTAAGTCCTTATGTATTGGACAAACAATTGAAGCACATGTGGTTGTAAAGTTTTAGAAACAATTATTTATCCATAATTGTTTCTATAGTACAGTGGTCTCTGAAGCAAGTGAAGAGTTCTCTCAGCCGGTGTTCTCTAAGACAGAGTTGACCACCGGACACAATATGCCAAGGCCAATCACGGTATGAATCAATATATACAAATTACTTCTGTCATGTCGCATGTGCATCAACAGAATAAGTAAAAGAAAAGCAATAGGCAAGCATATGTTAATAAACTATAATAATAATAAACAAACTGACAAACTAAATTAACAAAACACCCCTACATACAGTAAAAATGCTCTAACAGTAATTATGAATATGAGAATGAATTTTAACACAATGGTTATTAACACAGCACACCCCTACACACGTTAAAAAATGCAGCAGCAGCTCTAGATCTCTCGGTAACAAGTCAGTTTTGAAAAGACTGACTAAACCACTTGAATTTGAAGTTTGATGATGATGAGTTATCAAGTTACAAAATTGTAGCCTACTGTATCAGTTTTGAATCGATTAGCAATTAATCACTATCGGTGCCAAAAAGGTGTTCTTTTAAGCAAAGCTCTTATTCCTTCAGGCAGAACATTTACAATGGGGAAATTACGTTTTACCACAAGGATGTTTCCTAAGCCGAAGTGTCTCTTAGGAGGTGCTCCTATACGTGGAGACTACTGAATTAAACTTACATTTTTTTTAAATGGGCACACATTCAATAACTTGCATCTTGAATCACAACTGGACAGTCTCTAGATACATGTTAAAATGGAAGAGTGACATAAAATCAAACAGTTGTACAGATAGACAGATGGTCTCCATATTCCCTGTGATTATGTTACAATTGGACAGTGGTTCTCTAGATTGTAAAGTGTGCCAGCCTCTTCTATAATGGTACAGTGAATAGAATAATGTATGGGTCAGAATATATTATCACACAATAATATATTTTCAAAGTATACCAAGCATCAAAAGAAGCCTATCACTATTATAACACATTTATTTAAAAAAAAAAATAAGGTATATAAATGATGGACATTGGCTAAATGTTTTTGGTTTCTTTTTAATCACTCGATCATTCATCCTTGACCATGACACGCTTGAGTGACTACGACTGAAGCATATGCACTTAATCATCTAATTAGTGAGACAGTTGATTGGACACTGGGTATAGAGTGATTTCAGTTGTTGAATTGCAAGCTTGAATAAGAGCAATAAAGAAAATCACAGAAAAAAAAACCACAATATGCCACGTCTGTCAAGAGAGCAGCGCCTTTGTGCAATTGGCATGTTGGAGGCTGGACTAGGTCAGCGTACTGTGGCTCGCCGTCTTGGGTGCTCACAGCCAGCAATTTCAAATTTGATGAGACGGTATAACCAGACACACTCTGTCAATGACAGGCCACGAACTGGGAGACCAAGAGTCAACACCTGCCCAAGATCAACAGATCATTTTGCAGCATTTTCGTGATGTCAATTGTTAATCAGCACAATAAAAAGTTACCACACCTGCTCTAAAACAGAGTTTGTGTTTTTACAATCACATCTAGTGAATTCTATCCAAATATAAGTGATAAGTTTTTTTTGATGCTCAAATATAAGTGATATGTTTCTTTTGATGCTCAAATATAAGTGATATGTTTCTTTTGATACTCAGTATATAAAAAATATAACCCCACCCTATCATGCACCCAGTGTATGCGTGCAAGAAACTGAGTGACAGGTGACTGGGCAGACTCAAACAATGAAGGAATAATTAATGACACGGCGTGTGTTGTGCTGGGATAACATCACGCCTCGGGTAGTTGGGCACGAGACCGCAGGCTGAGTGCATCGAACACCTGAGAAGTGATGTCATCCCTGCACAACACACAGCCTGGAGTGCATTATTACTATTATACAACGGCTAACACTGTAAAAAATAACAACAAAGACTCATTTCATGTTTAAAAGTGATTTTAGACAAATGTGGAAATAACATTCCGCCTCATAAAATAGTTCCTGTTTTACAACTACAGTAAAGTATTAACCTATGCTGTTCTAATAGTATATTAATGTTACGGCTCAGGGGCGGTTCATTTAAGTGTCTGTTTAAGCCCACTCTGAGCCCCACATAACTGCTTATGCCATACGGCTCTCCAGAATTATTTTTTACAGAGGCATACAATTGTCCTAGAACTGTATTAAGGTGTTCTATCAAATCTATGTTTGTGTTACTCTCACTCACTCAGTCACGAAAAAACTTTTCTGTCAGATTGTAGTCTTTTTTAATGTTTTTTTTTTCTCTCATTGAAGTGCTGTCTGGTCTCCTGGAAAGTTCTTTGCCAAACGAGGTTTCCACAGTTGTCATGTTGTTTAAGATAAAATTCACTTCAGGAATTATGTAATTTATTGTGTTATTGACAGATGTGGCAGATTGATATATATGTCTAGGTTTTCAGTGAGGAGGTTGCCGGTACTAGATCCATGATGTTATGATGGGATAACACCACAGGTCTAGCGCAAGGCTGACCAATCAGAGCTCAGGAATTTTTCTGGCCATTGTATAACGTGTAATATTGCTGAAAGAAGCTGTGCTGAGTGAAATTATCATACAGGATGTTAGTGATGGTAAAACAAAATGGGGGATTATATTAAAACATGTATAGTTGGATATTTTGCATTGTGTTATTTAATTTTGTTTCTCTTGTTTTTTTCTCCCATTGACCGCAACTACAGGCAAGTGTTTTTTGTCCCTGTATTTTCATTTTCTTGCTCTTTTATTTGTCTCTTTAAGTTCTCGTCATTGGTTGGTTGAATTTCCATGTTTTTATTTTGAATTTATTAGTCTCCATTGTGCTGTGCTTGTTGAAGCGAGTGTGATAATGGCAGTGGTTTGGCAGGGAGATATAGGTACATGTACTGTATATATATATATATATATATATATATATATACAGTACTGTGCAAAAGTTTTAGGCAGCTGTGAAAAAATGCTGTAAAGTAAGAATGCTTTCAAAAATAGACATGTTAATAGATTATATTGATCAATTAACTAAATGCAAAGTGAGTGAACAGAAGAAAAATCTAAATCAAATCCATATTTGGTGTGACAACCCTTTGCCTTCAAAACAGCATCAATTCTTCTAGGTACACTTGCACAAAGTCAGGGATTTTGTAGGCATATAGTCAGGTGTATGATTAAACAATTATACCAAACAGGTGCTAATGATCATCAATTCAATATGTAGGTTGAAACACAATCATTAACTGAAACAGAAACAGCTGTGTAGGAGGAATAAAACTGGGTGAGGAACAGTCAAACTCAGCTAACAAGGTGAGGTTGCTGAAGACAGTTTACTGTCAAAAGTCATACACCATGGCAAGACTGAGCACAGCAACAAGACACAAGGTAGTTATACTGCATCAGCAAGGTCTCTCCCAGGCAGAAATTTCAAGGCAGACAGGGGTTTCCAGATGTGCTGTCCAAGCTCTTTTGAAGAAGCACAAAGAAATGGGCAACGTTGAGGACCGTAGACACAGTGGTCGGCCAAGGAAACTTACTGCAGCAGATGAAAGACACATCATGCTTACTTCCCTTCACAATCGGAAGATGTCCAGCAGTGCCATCAGCTCAGAACTGGCAGAAAGCAGTGGGACCCTGGTACACCCATCTACTGTCCGGAGAAGTCTGGTCAGAAGTGGCCTTCATGGAAGACTTGCGGCCAAAAGCCATACCTCTGGCGTGGAAACAAGGCCAGCGACTCAACTCTGCACGAAAACACAGGAACTGAGGTGCAGAAAAATGGCAGCAGGTGCTCTGGACTGATGAGTCAAAATTTGAAATATTTGGCTGTAGCAGAAGGCAGTTTGTTCGCCGAAGGGCTGGAGAGCGTGCACGAATGAGTGTCTGCAGGCAACAGTGAAGCATGGTGGAGGTTCCTTGCAAGTTTGGGGCTGCATTTCTGCAAATGGAGTTGGGGATTTGGTCAGAATTAATGGTCTCCTCAATGCTGAGAAGTACAGGCAGATACTTATCCATCATGCAATACCATCAGGGAGGCATCTGATTGGCCTCAAATTTATTCTGCAGCATGACAACGACCCCAAACATACAGCGAAAGTCATTAAGAACTATCTTCAGTGTAAAGAAGAACAAGGAGTCCTGGAAGTGATGGTATGGCCCCCACAGAGCCCTGATCTCAACATCATCGAGTCTGTCTGGGATTACATGAAGAGAGAGAAGAAACTGAGGCTGCCTAAATCCACAGAAGAACTGTGGTTAGTTCTCCAAGATGTTTGAGCCAACCTACCTGCCGAAGTTCCTTCAAAGACTGTGTGCAAGTGTACCTAGAAGAATTGATGCTTGATGCTGTTTTGAAGGCAAAGGGTGGTCACACCAAATATGGATTTGATTTAGATTTTTCTTCTGTTCACTCACTTTGCATTTAGTTAATTGATAAATATAATCTATTAACATGTCTATTTTGAAAGCATTCTTACTTTACAGCATTTTTTCACACCTGCCTAAAACTTTTGCACAGTACTGTATATATATATATATATATATATATATATATATATATATATATATATATATATATATATATATATACTGTTTCCATGGCAACATAGGATATACTAATATAATAGTCTCCCTAAATAGAAAATATTACACTTCAATATATTTCAAGTTTTATTATGGGGCTTTGATGTAGAGGTTTATAAAAGGCACACAATAACACAAACTATGATATCTGTGTGGAATTACAAAGATAAAATATAATCCTAGGGTTAATCTGTAATGTATTTATTTAGACCCTCTAGTTGAAAGCTACCCTGTATATTTCTGTTTGTATCTCAGGGACATGTCATGTACCCCTGTGCATGATATCACAACAATGCAGATATTTCACAGCATTTGTCATCTTTCACCATCAGAAGCACACAGCACAACACACAGCTTGAGGTTTCAACATGCCGACAAAAAACATGTTGCTGTTACAGTTAGTCACAAGAGGGCATTCCTCCCACACAGCTAAAAGCATCCAAACAAGCACACAGTCTTTTTAGTTTTTATTTATAGCTGTCTAACCTAATTTATCTCCTAAACTAGGATTCTGGACAAAAACTGGAAGTGTCATTGTTCTCGTTTATTGTTTTCTAAACATACTCGTGACTGGGTACACCCAGCCCCTGTGTTTATTTGCATTATTTTTGAACTGTATCATTATTGTTATTGTTGAATGTAATTATGTTTATTTTAGTTGAATGTAGTTGGCAGGGACAATGTTTGCTTCTCGTCTCTGCCAAACTACCTCCCATGAGAATGCGTGGTCGGCAGCTAATCATTTATTGGCAAATTGGCTGTCGACCGCGCTTTTTAGAATGTGGTCGAGGGATAAATGATGATAACCAGTTAATCCTTTGACCACTATAAAAACCAGCAGCTTTTGCTGACTGGGGTTGAGGAGAGTGGAGAGAAAGACCTTTAGAAATAACAATTGCTGCTATTGCTGGATTTGGACCAGCATGATACTTGCTAAGGTATTTTGTGTTGCGAGATTGTTTCTGCTTGAATATTTGTTTTGCTCTGTGAGCTTTAGTGTTTTATTTATTTTAATAAATACGTGCAGCGGTGCAGAAAACCCCAACTTACCGTCTCTGACCTGTTTGTTTACCTTCCACCACCGGTGCCATCTTGCCACAATACTATATTGTAGTTTGCAAGGAAGTTTTAAATTACTTTGAATCTCAGCGCTGTGTTTACCATGTCATTTTAATAATATTCCTACATTTCTGTCAAGCATGCACCTTAACTTATTCAGATCATGTTTAATGAAAGAGGATGTTACTATAGTTTTAAAAATAGTTCCTCAGGGATCCATTTTTGTGTTCTTTACAGTTTGCATTTACAGCATGTGAAACCTCTGTGTCTTTTGTCAATGCCCATTGGCTGAAATGAAAGCGATCTCAATGTTTAATGAACAAACAATTAAATTCAGGGTAGGATATCGTATTTATCGTCACATAAAAAATAAATATCCATATCCTGTGTCTGTAAACCTTCAATGCAAGGCCTACCAAATTGTATCCTTTTTTAGATCAGCCAGAGTGGTACTTAGATCTATACTTTCAAGATAAAAAGGAACATCATTCTTGTCTGATGCAGGATGGGAAAGATTCAGTGTAAAGTTGTGCAAGCCAGAAAGTAATTTTAAACAAATTTTATGATTCATAATAAATGATTTGTAATGCCCCTTATATAAGTATGGTATTCCAGCTTACCAGTTAAAACACCATGGGCCCATTTCTGTTCGCAACCAAATCCTTTTAAAAAGTTGACCTAATATCGCTTCTACAATAATCCAGTGTTTTAAAGGAAATCCCTTACCATCACTTAAAATGTGACCTTTACAAAAAACCCAGAGGTTTAAAACCCAGAGGTGGTCTGTTTACGTCGAACTTCACAGGATATCTAAAAATGTTTAATTTATCAGAATTCATCCGGAGCTCTCATTTCTACCAGCGGTTACAAAAATAGTACATTTGGCAACGTCTAATCAGGATACTGAAAATCAGGCTTTCTGCTTACTCTGGGAGACGGTTCTTCCCAATGCTATTTATGTCGAATTATGTGGTCTGCACTGTACATTTCTGAAGCATTAACAAATCAGCCCCTGACATATGATTACAGTCGCTGACATTGCTACTAAAACAACCAAATAGAATCGTACTGTGTAGGTTTTGAATTTAATAGCAGACACGGTCATTTGTTTCCTGTGTTTGAAACCATGACATGATTATTACTGGCATTTCAGAAGTCGCGCAAACTGAGTACTTTTTTTTAAAATAAGCAACCCAGTGCTATGTTTAGACACAAAACTTTACAATGGCATGTATGCATTTTTCTAAACTAATCGCTCATCGAATCCTAGATGCAATTACATAAAGTCCTAACTGTGTTTTCAATGAGGGGCCGGCTGATATTACTGTTAAATAATTTGTAAGGAAGAAAAACAAAGGAAAATATAGAAATTAACTTTTGAATTAAGTATTTATAAGGACACTGAAAACGCTTTGGGTAGCACAGTGAAGAACTGTTACATTTCTTGACGTTATTTTCTGATTATGGTGCGCATTGTACCTGTTGTTAAGTAGGGCCCTATGGGTGTGATAACTGGAGGAAATTAGTGAACATTAGTGCTGATTCGCTCATAGAGGACCTGCCTTTGTGGCAGCCATCTGTAAACCAAGTGGTGAGGCAAACTGATTTTATAGTCTTCTGTCAAGGCATTGCAGCACTGCAGGTGGCAGCCTGTGGTGTTTTACAGAAGACTTTCATCAGAGGATACTGTTGAAAAGCAACATTCATCATAACATAAAATCAACAACTACTGTGGAAGGATAATGCATGATGAGGAACAAATTGCTGACTTATTGAAAACAAATTGCTTTGTGACATGAAGATTAATGAGCTGTTTATAATATTACTGTTAACCCTTATCAATATCACTTAGCTCAGTGCTCTTATAAGTTGGAAAAATACTCAAATCTGGTGCAAAACATCTGTAAAGCTTTATCACATGAGCAGTCTGTATGATTTAATCTGTTCAGATATAAGCATATTAGAAATACAGAACTTGTCTAGTGCAGAAAGATATAATTACAATTTAAAACACACAATGATTTGCTGTACAAGTAATAATACATCATGCAGAAGACATCAAACAATTACAGATATAAAATGTAATACTGTTAAAAAAATTCAAGTTTTTTCTTGATTCTTGTTCTTGTAACTTCAGTTAAACTTCTGTGGGACAGTAAACGACAAAGCCTATAGACAAATTACAAAAATATATTTACATATTATTACAACCATGTTCAGCTTTATCCCTATAGTGACAAATTTTACTTCAATATACTTTTTATTTTATTTTCTGTCATATCCTCTAGTAAGCTGGGCAATGACCATAAACTCCATATTTTCGAATGCTTGCCATATATAACCTCACAGAATTCTTGTAAAATTGGGGGATCTGGCACACACTACTGTACATTTGTCATTGCATAGTTTACATCACAGAGAGACAACCTGCAAATTAAAATTATAAAGCCTTTCCTCTCACAAAATAATTACTTTTTTCCAACAAGAGTCCATAGTGTTGATTGCTTCATCTGCCAAGTCATGGGTGGTCTAGAAATGTATCCTGTATGTGACCAAATAAAGACCTGCATACAACTACCAGTATAGCTTTAAATCACTCCAAACAACACCTACCAGAATTACAAAATTAGAAAAAAATAATAAAGCAGCATTAGGGGGTGATTATAATGTTCCACTTAAAAAAGACTATAAGCTCAGTATCAAAATACCAATTAAGTCCACAAGTTGGATATTTCATCTCCATAGTACCAGCAGTGGCTTTATTTAAGCCAATTTTGTAGTCCATTTGCAAGGCTTTAATTAGTTTTTTCTATCCTCAAAATGACAGCGCCCATTTTCATAGATACTAATTACCAGCCATTTTTTAAATAAAATGAGGCTAGCAGCTCTACTTTTTGGAATTGGTATATTATATGGATGAACTTTAGCTTGGACGTCGATTTTTTTTGACATCGACATTAGGTGATTTCACCTTTCAATCTCTAGGTTCCAGCAATGCAACTTAAACAATATCTTTTGACATCGACATTAGGTGATTTCACCTTTCAATCTCTAGGTTCCAGCAATGCAACTTAAACAATATCTACAACAAAAAAAGAAAATACCTAGAATTTGTTTTAAAAACAGTTGCAGTTATAGATGGCTGTCACTAACATGCAGTAATGGTACCCTGGTGTGGAAGGATGTATCCACAAATGTACATGAATACAAAATACAAATCAAAACACAGTGGATAAAAAGAGTTAATAACCTTTACTTTGTTTGAGGTGTCGGCCATTTTGAAATGAAAGGAATCCTCACTGCTTCAGTCCAGCTATATTTCTAGAACTATGCTCATGCTGTGTGTCAGAAAGATATGTGGCTTATATAAAAGCCGGGGGGGGGGGGTTCAGACAAAGGCTGATCCTGTTACCGAGCAGTAGGCTAAATCCCAGAAAGTGTGTTGTGTTGTAAAATAACATCAATACCATCGCAGCTTGTAACACTTATTCTCCATGGCTGTCACTAGCAGTAACAAGAAAGGCATATTGTTAATATTGCATTGTGTGTGAATGGGGACATACCGCAAAATTGCTGGCACTGAAACTGCAACATTGTTTACAGGAAGCACCCACAATTCAACAATATTTTCTTATTTTTATTTGTTTATTTGAAATAGAGGACAAATTGATTATTGGTGTGAGACAGTGCCTTACCTTAAAAAGTTATTTGTTAACACCCATACCCAACACAACCTCAACATTGAGATGGTTTAATAAAGCAAATCATAAGACAACTATAGAAACACAGCCTTTGGGATGTTAGGCATTTTCATCTTTGCATTGATTGGTGAATTGCCCCTTGCTTCCTAACTTTAACTGTGATGACACTCCAGAAGAATTTAATTTTCTCTCCTTGGTCTTTAACTGTTGTTCCCTGCCTAAAGTATAGTTTCATAGCAGAATCATGTTGTTTTTTTTGTCCTTGGTTACCAAGCATCTTACCTCACAGTTATTGACATTTTGGTAAAACAAAAGGCACACAGCCTTGAAAACACAATATTAGAAATGCATTTTTCCTACATCTCCTTGTGCTTTATCGCTTAGGGAAGTTGTATTTTTTAACTTTCCTCACAGGAAAGTGATGTCAGACCTCTTTTTCACACAGTGAAAGGGTAGAGTTGTGACCTAGGCTAGCTAGCTGCAGGAATAGCAGAAGCTGGATTCAGTAGATTGCCGTTTAGCAATTACCTGTATTAATGATTTACACTGGTTAACCATTTCTGCAAACAACACCATACACATCAATATTATACAATTAGGTTCAAGGAAAGGAGTAATGGCTTATTGTTTTGTCATTTATAGTCCTTCTTTGCTGTGCGGTAGCGCAACAACTCAATGCTGCTAATTTATGCCATTTTATGGGTTTCCTGCAGAACAATAACTGTGCGTAATTAAGCAGTATATCTTCATAGCACACCGTAATTCAATAAACACCACAGGCATAAAATTAGTTCAGTTTCAGCAGAGATTAATCCAGTGTTGGCATCTGTGACAAAATCCTCCATTTAATGGTGATGAAGACTGCAAAAATTGAATGACAATATTTCATCTTTTCTATTTTGATTCTATAAACATACACTACGCAGCAATATAAACTGCATTCATCTTCAATCAACACGGTTTTCAGTTCACTTGTTTTTGCCAATTGGACTCACTGTCAGAAATTATTTTGTTGTAATCTCATCCCTCAGTGGGTAGAATTCCAAACCCTGTGATTGTGAATACACAGGTTACAACCTAATCCCCGCTCCCCTTGGCATCAGTATCACAGACGTGAATGTTGTGCACCATAGTGAAATCCCAGTGGCAATGTGGTAACCTGCCATACACCTAGATATTACTTTCTCTGGGGACATTAAAAGTCTGTTGTGTACATCAACCACCCACCAAAACTGCCAAACATAGGATATCAATGTATTAAATTAATCAAAATGTCTTCAATCATTGGCATGGACCAATCACACTGTAATGTGCTAACAGCAGAACTGAATTAATTTCTATCCTATGCGCAAGGAAGGCAATTGCTGATTTCAGACAGCTCTTGCCCCTGCTGTTTTTCATTGCTTCCTATGGCGTTTTTTATGTTTGCGAAACAAAACACTTATAAATTATAGGATAAAAGTTATAGAACTAAAATAAGAAATGCATTGACCTAGTTTCTTCTAAGTCATACCTTATGTTTGCAAAACATCTTTTTTATTTATTGTACCAAGATAGTTTTAAATGGTTTGGCTCTAACAGACAGCAAGGGTCAGATTCATGTGGATGAGGATCTCAAGGGAAGGAGAGACAAAGTCATATTGTATAGGAGGCTGTGTGGTCCAGTGGTTAAAGAAAAGGGCTTGTAACCAGGAGATCCCCGGTTCAAATCCCACCTCAGCCACTGACTCATTGTGTGACCCTGAGCAAGTCACTTCACCTCCTTGTGCTCCGTCTTTCGGGTGAGAAGTAATTGCAAGTGACTCTGCAGCTGATGCATAGTTCACACACCCTAGTCTCTGTAAGTCGCCTTGGATAAAGGCGTCTGCTAAATAAACAAATAATAATATTGGAGAAAAAGCCTCTTGGTATATCATCTGTATTTGATCCAAAGAAATCTCCTTTTTAGCTTGTATTAGTAAGGCCAGGTTTCAAAAAGCAACCTGTTTTGTGCTATGGGACAACAAATAGTCAGATATCAGAATATATATAATTCATAACAGGCTAGTTATAACACATGAATGGCAACTGACAGTATGCCATTATATTACACTACCTATTACACGTGGGCTAAATTGTCAAAGCTTTTTCCTCTTTTTTTCCAGAAAGTACAGTGCACTTCATAAATGAACCAAAATAAAAATAAACATTTGGTTTAGGGGCTTTCTTAATTTGGTGTTGCTACTAACAATTTGGATTACCTTTACCTGTGGGGAATCTGACCTTTTTTTTTTTTTAAAGTCTGATTAAGTAATCATTTATATTCACTAAACACCAAATAAGATCTGTTTTTATTTAATTAAACCATTTTTAAATGAGTGAGTTGTTCATTGTTCTATCCATGTTGCAGCTAACTGTACCTGGAAAGCACCACCTCAATATTTACTTCCTTAATCACTGGATATTTTATCACAAATCAGGTGGTCACCTTGAATCACGGCGACTACTGACCACCAGAAACAACAATAAAACAGCGGGAGGGATTAGAAAGGAATTACACGAAAACAAGTAAATCAAGTTCAAACGCATGTCAAGTAATACTGATATTCTTTTCACAGATGAAGAATATCCGTTGTGACTTGCCTTCTAAACTTGGTGCCACTGTTGAACAGCACACATATATACACTCCAATGCAATATTCAATAGCAGTTTCTAGACATGAAGACAAAAAACATATGACTGTTGCCAACAACACTTTTCTAGGCTACAAAATGAGTCATATTTTTTATGTCTGCTCCTAGGTGGTAGACAATTTCATGGTTCGGCAAGACTGAATTGTTTGGATCAGGATTTTTTCTCCCTCGAAGACTGGCCTTTAAAATAAATGATAACAAACAACAGGCTTTTTTTAACAAAAGTACTACTATGTGGTGTCTCTGTATTGGAAGTGCTTCATTTTATTTCAGATAACAATAGAATGTTATTAAGTGATGTTTTGATTTATGGAAAATAAATACAAGATTACAAATTATTATATATCTGACCATTGTTCTTGCATCTTGCACTAGGTGTCATCTTTTAGCTATGCTGCACAAACTAAGACAGAAAAAAGGAATACTACCTATTAAGTATGGTGTTATTCAAAACAGAAAGTATACATCGATTCTTGGAAGTACATTGGCTTGGCATTAAACAAAGCATGTAACTATGCATGCAAATGAATCTGGTCACGTGACGTGCCATGTCTACCAGGCCAGTACATACACAAGAGTGTGCAACTATGCAGCAACAATTTTTGCTTTGGCATTTTGGTTTATTTTGTCTTCTGAAATGTACATCTAGACTCTTTTTGTCTCCTGATCAGTTACCAGTCACAGCCTTCCTTTGCTAATTCCATCCAGTAGGTTAAACATTGTTCTAATTCAGATAGTTCATAGCCACACTATTAATTAGTTTTAACATATTGTACTGTTACTAGAGCAAAAATTATTCGGACTGCCATCCCCAGGGAAATTGACCAGTAGGGTTGTGAAGCGATTTTTAAAAAAATGATCACGATTAATATCGAGATAAAAAAATTATCTTAGTTAATCTTGGTTTTAATCGCATATTTAATTGATACAATTACTGCATCCATCTCATTTAAGTGTTTTATTACTGATTCTATTGTAATGTTGGAATGTATTTTCTACTGTTTTCACCAGGTTACGGTATTTGCACTGTTCAGATTATTTTATTAATGTTATTAGTGTAGAATTAATACAGCAAAAATGATTGGTTGGAGCTCTGTTTTGTACAGCACAGCTAATGCTACTGTAGCTTTAACTGGAAGAAGACCTTACGCACTCTCCAACTCGTCTTGGAATGAGGTGGAGAGATTGTTACCACGGGGTACTTTGAGGAAGTTTCATTGAGCTCTGTATTCTAATGCTGTAACTAAAAGCAAAAAAACAGTGCCAAGGAAATAAAGAATATTGAACAGGGAAATCTCGTTTGGACATTGTTTATACACTTCACGAACCCGGCCGGCTCCTCTGAAGAGAACACGCACTTTGCCGGCCTACACTATTATTATTATTATTATTATTATTATTATTATTATTATTATTATTATTATTATTATCATCCAAAATACAACCCAGCATAAAACCTTTTGTCCTATTTCTTGATAGTTGTATATTTACTTCACCTTACTGTTTCTTGTTCCAAATAATAACAAATATGAATTCCTTTAACATGCTAACATTATTGGGAATTGTCTACTAATTGTTAGCCTATTTTCGGAAACGTAACTTGCATGCAGCTGATTGTTTGAAAGGTTGGTTGTCAAAGGTGAACTTGGTCGTCCAAATGTTTCTGATTTGTGCATAAAATGCGCTTTACAGGGGACATTAATAGCGTTCACAGCCATGCCTTTGATAACAGTGATAACATTTCTTCATATTTGTGGCATCAGAAACAAATGCAGTGATTCCTTCCCATTCAATACTGCACTCAGAGTTTTCACAATTGATTGGGCTATTTGTGCTTCATCCATTTTTTCGAGGAACACAGACTAGCAGTTTGACTACTGGACAGTTATTCTTGTGGTTGATTTTGTAAACTAGTATATTTACTACAAAGCGATTTCGTTGTCTGTCATTTCATCTTCTAGACAGCTCTCTATTGTTAACAAACTCTAAAATGTATCCTCTTTGGGATTGAAAAACTTTTGCTGCATAGTATTTTCTCAGCCAGTCAGCTAATGATACGACTCCCATAGTTTTCCAGTTTTCTTCCAAAATGTTTTTATAAATAGGGTTATATACCAGTGGGATGTCTGCTTTTATCAAAGCTTCCTTCAGCTGAAATCTAGCCAAGTCTCTAAGTTTGCCAGCTTTTGTCTAAGTACTGAACACACTTGAAACAGTAGCTTGCTTTTTCGTAGTCTTCCCAGTTGCTCTGCAGCCATTTTCTTTTTAGGCGTTTCTTGCTTTTAAGGAGTGTCCTTTCTGTTCCGCTTTGCTACACATTTCCATGCATAGTAAAAAAAAACTAAATGCATCCACAAAAAATCTTCCAAGGTGAGCATTATTTTACAAAACTAAATGTGAAATTAATACATAATATAGGTTTTTCCCAAATTGTATTTACATTTTTGCCATTTTTTTCATGGTCGCGAAAGACTCGTGATCCTACATATAATCAAACAATTAGTGAGTTATATCAATCAGTACACAATAGTATACCTTATTTTAATATGGTAAATTTGCTTTGCCTGGTGGCATACATGATTGGAAATAGAGCTTATTTTGTAAATATGTCATGAACAACAATTTGACAGATTTATTTTTGTTTATGGAACAGTAAGAAAAAGCTTGCCAAGGAAAACACTTCAGCTTCTTTGCAGCTCCTCAAGTCCTCTTGTGGAAAACAAAAAGTGACATTTGAGTTTATTTTGACAAGGGTACACATGTGTTATTTATTTAAAAACCCATCTAAAACAGCTGTGATTACTTGTAACAAAAGATGAAAAACAAACCAAAAAGGAAAGGCACTGCTAGATAGTTCCTACACCAACTACACCACCCAGCTCCTGGTCCAGGCCCTGGTACTCTCCCGCCTAGACTACTGCAACTCCCTCCTTGCTGGCCTCCCTGCGACCGCCACCCGTCTGCTCCAGCTCATCCAGAACTCAGCTGCTCGCCTGGTGTTCTCTCTGCCTTGCTTCTCCCACACAACTCCACTGCTCCACTCACTCCACTGGCTCCCGATCACCGCTCGCATTCAGTTCAAGACTCTTGTACTAGCCTACAAATGCCTTGACCAGACTGCATCCAGCTACCTCCAGACCCTCATCTCTCCCTACACCCCCACTCGACCTCTCCGCTCCTCCTGCACTTGAAGACTGGCTCTACCTCCTCTACGCTCCCCTGCCTCCAGAGCCTGCTCCTTCTCCACCCTCTCCCCGCAGTGGTGGAATGACCTTCCTACAGATGTCAGGACTGCCCCAGTCCCTGACCACCTTCCGGCGCCTCCTCAAGACTCACCTCTTCAGACAGCACCTGTAGAACTCCTCTTTTTTCCCTATGGGCACTCTTCCTTAAATGTGCTTTACTTGCTCTTATCTGCCCCCTATTTTACTGCATTTAATCCTGTACGTTAATCTGTCAAGTGTTATTTAATCTGTAGTATTTTGTATTTAATTATATCCTGATGTAACTATCACTGACACTGTTATCTGCTCTGTTACTTACATACTTGTACTTGCTAGAACCAAAGTCATTGTATTTATCTTGCTCTTAATTGTATTATTACTTGTACTGTGATTCTTGAAATGTATTTTTGTTTACGACAAAAGTGTTAAGGGCGTCTGCTAAGAAATAAATAATAATAATAATAATAATAATAATAATAATAATAATAATAATAATAATAATAGTGCTAGTTGTTTGTTTGTTTGTTCAGTTTGTTCCTGCTTTGTATATATACTGAGCTTCGTATGAAATAATAGCTAATATATTATAAGAAGTAATAATTCCAAGGTGCACAAATCAACACGTCTGGGCTGTTGCTATGCAGTTCTAAATGCACACCCTGAGCACCCTGAATCATATCTGTAATGAGGCATATAAATCATTGGCTTGGGAATTCACCACAATGCCATGATTTGATCCACAAACCTGTCCACATTCTCAGCTTACAAGACATGGGACATAAACCTTTTTCTTTTTTTATCACTGTAAGTATTATTCACAGTTTTTGTGTAGTTTGTGCAGGTAGAGACTCAACACACAACTAATTACCTTGTGGACTGATTGATACCAGGTAAGATGCTCTGAAATTCTATCACATCATTAACAGTGATCTGTTGACTTCTCATACTTGATATATATAGTAAAACAACCCCTTGCTATTGGTCAGCTTCCTTCATTCTATCGGTTGACTCTATCTGGTAGTCATTATGGTAAATTAAAAAACGGATCAGATATTTTCTTTAACCTGATTGGTCAATATGAGATCCCTTATCTCTAGTAAAGGACCTTGAATGTTATCTCTTTATTTAATCACTGTTCTAAATCAATCTGCCATAAAATACGTAAATGCAGTCAAATCACTCAATGTTTGACGTAGGATCGCCAGGGAAATACTCGTCCAATTGAATTGCAAGACCAGAGAGGTGGTTTACATCCTCCCTTCTTACCCGACTAAAATCTTGGGCCTCCTGATCATCAAAAATTTCAGTCATGAGAGGAAACATATCAGTACGCCCACCAGCAACCCGCTTCCCCAGTTTCAAATTTTTTTTTTTCTTAAAAAGCTGTGATTTTGTAGTTGTGCTCAAAAATGTTACCTCCTTGGCCATGGAGTGATACATTTAGTCGGTTGAGGTAACTGAAGGTATCTGCCAGGTATCTGCCAGCCACTCTGTGTCAACAAAATACTAAATCAGACTTTTTATCCATCAAAAATGAATTCACCTCTAAACAGAGCTCATAAAGACGATGCAGCACTTTACCCCTTAACAGCCAACAAACTTCGATGTGCCATAAAAGGTGGACGTGTTTGCTTCCAACTTCCCTCCACAGCACTTCAATACAGTGAGCACTGAGGGGGTGTACTTTTATAAAGTTAACACATTTTGTAGCCGTCTGTGGTACAGCATGCAGTTCGGGACTCGTTTTTTTTAAGCTAAGGCATCTTTGTGAAGAAAACAATGGTGCCAAGTTGGATCTTTTGCTACTTGCAAAATTCGCTGAACAACCTGGCTTTCTGCCCATCATAGCAGCAGCACCACCGGTAGCAATTCCCACACAGTTCTTCCAGTCCAATGCATTTTCGATCATAAAAGTATCCGAAACCCTAAAAATCTCTTTGGCTGTTTTTTTTTTTAATTTAGAGTGACCAATTATTATTTTTTATTTATTTTCCCCCCAATTTGGAATGTCCAATTATGTTTATTCTCCTCACCACAGTGAGTCCCCACACAGCACAGACGTTCTGAGGACGTGTGAGCGTCCTCCGATCTCACAAGCCTAAAGCCAGAATCGCTTTTATGCAGAGCAATCCAGAGCAGAGGTGGGCGGGCTACCGATCCCTGAGAACAGAGATCAGCCCTGCTTTTTAACCACACTGAATGTGCTCGGTGTCTGGCCAGTAGGGTTCGATGTAATGCTTGATGAGGAGAAGCAATCCCTGCCAGTTTCCCATCCCCCGCCCCGAATCAGAACTCGGGGGCTGTTGTTTTTGTGTGGAGTTCTGCATTAAACAACAAAGCCTCCTGTAAGTCACCATTGCAGCAGTAACGTCCATAAACAAACAAAACTGAACAGTCAGCTATATCTGTAGACTCATCTATTTGAATGGCAAACAACTTGCTCGTTTTCACAAAATCCATAAATTGTTCTTTAATGTCTTTTGAAATGTCTGTTATCCTCTCATGTACAGTATCATTCCATAGCGGGATACGCTTAAGTTTCTTGACAGCAGATTCTCCGAACATCTTGGTACACATATCCAAAGCAGCTGGTAATATCAACTCTTCGGCTATCGTGTGGGCTTTCTTACATTTAGCTATATGTTGCAAAACTAGAAAGGAAGCTTTCAAAGCAGTAGATGTGCAGCTAACAATTTCCGTTCAAAATAAGCAAGAGGTTTACTTTCCTTACCTAAGTGTTGCATTTGTTGATGCCTCCTGAGTTTAGACGGTTTCATGTTTTCATTGGCCAGCACTTCACAGCCAATGTTTGAGTCAACTTTCAGAAACAATATAAACGAAGATAAGATCTGTCGTTCTTATGTTTAGCCCCATCGCTTTTTATTTTATTTTTCGCTATGCCTTCGGTTTCTGCTGGCCCTGTCACTGAATTTGACGGTGATGCAGCTTCCTGATCAGCTAGGCATTCCATATACTCAGCGGTTAATTTGTAAACAAAAAGGTGTCCTCCAAACAAGTGACTATGTACGTTTGTGCCATTGAATAGGCATTAGGAACCAGATTCCCTATGTGCCACTACTGAAGGTACACGAATCGGAGTCTGTCCCTGATAACCGGCACATATTTTAAATGTTTGCAGAGTCAAGTCACACATATCTCCTGATTCCTGCACGTGTGTCTGATTCAGTCAGTCGTCCTGTGATTCAATGAAGAGAACATTACGAACTTCTATTACAAACTACAGTACTGAAGTTTAATTGGGCTAACAGTGTTTTTTAAAGCAGCCAAAAACTGCACTTACATTTATGATGTAATATATATCACAAAAGCATAAATAAGTGCTACACATTTATTTAAAAAAAAACACACAAAAAAACATTGTAATGTTA
Organism: Acipenser oxyrinchus oxyrinchus; assembly: GCA_030684275.1. Lineage (NCBI taxonomy): Eukaryota > Metazoa > Chordata > Actinopteri > Acipenseriformes > Acipenseridae > Acipenser > Acipenser oxyrinchus. The sequence goes on from CM060250.1 coordinate 14,242,868, forward strand.
CAAACTATGTATTTATTTATCTGCTTTGCTTGTTTTTTTCTCTCACATTTTATAGTACCAGAACCGCTGTTTCTTTTCTTTTTTGTTTAATCTGATGAGATCAAATGCAGTAGGTCCAGGAAAAAACATGTGTTCAGAATGTCGTGTAAAATTAAATTGTCAATGGATACATTCTTTAAAAATAAATTGAAAAACAATTGTAATTGTACAGTTCTGAAATTGGTGACGAATAAAAAAATAACAGCGTTTGTGTGATTTGTAATTTTATTGGATGCAGAGGTCCAGGGGGAGGACGTGATATACTATACAGGACGTCGTGGTGATTGAAGTTCTGCACTGATGATGACCTCAACAAAAGCAATAGAAAAAGAACATGCATGATAAAAATAACTAGACCACCAAAGAAGAACACGCATATAAAAATAACTAAACCACCATTTACCCGCAAGATGCTTTCAAACAATACAAATTTGGCTGGAAAACTGCCAATTTGGCAGCAACGACTAGGGGAATAGCCTATAAAATTCACATGTGAGACACATGCATTGCCTATTAAGATTTCCATTACATGAGAGTAGATGTTAAAACTTCATGCTGATTTGAACTCGGTTCCCGAACTTCCAGTTGTCTTGGGCAAGGCTTGGTTTTAACACCTTTTCTTGGTGGTTGCTCTCCCGGGACGGAGGAATGTTGTCTTTTGTGATTAATGTTTTGAGGGAACTGGTGGCAACATATTGGTCATGTTACGCTAGTCTTACAATGCTTAGGCCAAACATCGCAGCACCTTGTCATGGCGCCAAGTAAACTGTCCTTGGCTCAGACCCACCTTACATCCTGTCAAAATGTGCCATAAAATGCAGGTGATGAACAAAAAGGACATGAGGGATCCTCTCCTACCCAGAGATTAAGGTTCTGTGGTGATGGGAGAACATCATATGTTGACCTGATGAGGAAACTGATCCTGCTCTATTCCATTGTCCATAGGTCTTGCCAGCCGATCTTGCGTTGTTCCACACTCTCCCATCCCATCCATTCTCCCTGCTTGGCCTGGGAAATGGCCTTTATGCACCTCATCCTCTCCTCCTGCTTTTGCACCTCGTTGACCAACTTCCTTCGTTGAGCTGGGGCTGCCTTGTGCCATGCAGGAGGAGCTGAACTGAGACCAGAGTCGCGTGACTCTACTAATGTCATTTCCAGTCGGACCTTGGCACACTTAAACTCCTCAGTTAGAAGAGAGATTGGTAGCTGTAGTATTCCTTTACCATAAAGTCCCACTCTGCTGAGGCAGCATGGAACTCCCAACCATTTCTTGATGTATGAACGATTAAAGCTTCCAGCTTCTCTACTGTTGTCAAAGAAACCTTGTACACATCAGTGGCCACAGCAGTTTGCCTGGTAAAGCACTGCTGTCTATGCTCTTCAACCCTTTCACTGCTTGTTGTCTAACTTCTCCCTCACAAACTGTGTCCTTTAGATCCCCGTTGTACCATCTCCCAAGACTGTTTCCTCAAGCTCAATGAATAAATACAATGGGAATTTGTATCATTTTTGTTTAAGAAATCTATATTTTGTCGACATTCCGGTACTTTTGGATTTATGACTACACCACTGTTTATCTATTGTAACGGTTTCAGGGGTTGTGTAGTGGATGGACGTTATGTGCCTGCAAGGTTTCTTTCTTTTTTGACTTCCAGGACCATGGACAGCAATGCAAAGGATTCTACAAAGTTAGGACCACGGACAACTCAGTGGAAACTTCCAGAACAGCCACACCTATCTCCAGGTGTAATCAAGGCAAACCTGCAGACAGGTGATACCAATCAGTCTGCTCTATTTAACTGCACCCTGGTTTTTCTTTCTTTGTCTTTTTGATCCTGGCAGGTGAAGGAATAGGAGGGCATTGGAGAGAGCACACTGTGGAGAAAGAAAGAAAGAAAGAAAGAAAGAAAGAAAGAAAGAAAGAAAGAAAGAAAAGGAAATTACACCAAGGATTGAACACCCAACGACGAACTAGGACTGGAGAACCCAAACGGCACTTGGACAATGCTTCTGTACGAAAATTACCCTCGCTAACGAACCTGGCCTGAATCGACAAAGAGACTGAAAGACCTCCGCCTGTTGGCTGATTGATTATTTTGTTTGTTTTGTTTGCATTTATAAAGAACACTCCCAAAGCCCCTCATCCTCTGCCAAAGCTAAGATACCCAAATTGAGCTACACATTTATATAATGTAGAATTGAATTGATTTGAAAAAATAAATTAAAACCAAAATCAAAAGTAGAGCATAAATTATACAATATAAACGTGCATAACTTCAAGTTCCCTGTCATTTTTTTTTTTTTTTTTTTGCCTATTTCAGTTGTCAGGTTTCTTTTTTTTCAGAAATCCCTAAATGATTGCACAATCACAGCAAAAATGTGTTTTTTATGTTTATAAAAGTATAAAGCAGATAAACACAGGCATATATTACAACATTTTTATAGACCCACAGACTGGGCAGTCCCATTACGTATTTTGGTAAAAATCTGTCTCGTTAGACCTCTAAAAGCCACTTTATCTTGGTCCTAAAGGTGGTCTTTGTGGACAGATTTTAATTAATTATTCTTATGACTTTGTTTTTTTCAATCCGGTTGCATATTTTTCTTTTGTGTTGCTGCTACCAGCCTTTGGCAGTGCATTGGGATGTACTGTATGACTGATAAGACAGATATCATTGTGAAAGAGGGGCTGTCTTGATAGTACATTCAAGGACAACTACCCTATTTAAATACTGAGGAGCATTCCACCTAATTTATTATCTTCTGCTATATAATGACAAGCATAAAACGAGCAGAACAATATTCATTGCACTCCAAGAGTTGATTTACACAATGCTAATCTTTGTATATGATTATATTTCTGCCCAGTCTCTGTTCTAATAAAACATATCCACTGCATTGTATCTGACAACAGGATCCAGGAGTCAGCTATCTACATTTGCTAGAAAAAGACTGTGTTAACCCTGCTATTCTCAAAGGGTACCAAGGGAATGCAGATCCATCAACCAAAGAAAAAGAATACTGGTAACAACTTATGCACCTACATCCATCATAGAAAGGCAGGCCCCCAGGCTCAAGGGCTGGTCGTTTGGGAACAAAGAAATATTTGCAGAAAAATGTTATATGCAATATAAAAACATAAGGCCTGTAAAACCAAGTATTCCTTATCTTCCACTTAAAAATAAATTTAAAAAAGGAAAACAAGTTGTCTTATCTAATGTTTTAATGTAAAGAATTGTGGTCTACAAAAGTTAGCACCAAAGGAGATAATTTATGCTTATGTATAACCAGTCTAGTATGCAAGCTGATTTCAAAATGATTCTTTCCCTGGGGGTTATTTTGTTTTCACAGTTCACCTTATCAGTCACTTTACCTACTCCACTATGTACTTTAATTCTGCTGATACAAAACATTATGCTATCCACTGTCGTTGAAACTAAAGTAATTACACTGACAGGTGAGGTGAGCATGAGTTTTAGTCAGCGCAACTTGCTTTTTCAAATATTACAGAAAATGTCACTGCTGTATGAGAAGGGACCACATAAGTGTGAAAGGCAGGCACCTTGGGGAAAACTGACAGATTCTCCAATTTCCTTGTGTCAAAGAATTCAAGAGGAAGGACAGAAAATAAGTAGCCTGTGACATCTTGATTGAGCAAATCATGTACAATGTGCAGGACTTGCAGAATTGGTTTCAGGTGACAAATGCACGACTGCACCATCATTAAGTTGACTGTCTCAATTACAGGTTCAGTGCTTTAATTAATGCAATACTTCATGAGAGCTCCCAGGCTAGTGTAGTAGATAAGTTATGTGTGCTAGTCATTTTCCCCCTTCTTTCTTCTCTCTTTTTTAGTTGCTTTATAATTCTTACAAAGGAAACTGTTTAGCCCTGCAACCTAAACTATAAGATGATCCAGCAAAGAAGGGATGTAACAAATTACATTTTCTGATAAGAAACTGCTTGCTTAGGACAGATGCCTAAATCACCATCGATTCACAGTGCATACACTCTGGCTGTGCAGCAGGATTTTAAACTATTTTTTTTTATTGCTGTTATGACATATTTTGTGATGGTTTTGTAGTTTACCATGTTGTGCGTCAAGGTCAAATTGAGATATACCAACATCATCTATAGCAGTGCTGCCCAAACACAGTCCTGGAGAGCCCCTATCCAGTAAGTTTTGTAGGTCACCCTGAATCGCTAATTTCTAAAGACTGGAAACACATGGAAGTTATTGATCAATTAAGCAAATAATTTGTTCAATTAAGGGAACTCTGGTCATTGGGCTAGTTTACATGCTGGGAAAATGTCATGACTTGTTTACTGTCATGACTTATTTAAGGTGGTACGGTCCGGATAACAATTTTAGTGAGTTTTGGTTTATGTTTAGTTTATGTTTGAATACAAATGTAATACATTATACAAAAATCAAATACAACATGAAGTTTCAAAGCAGGAATTGTTAAATTAAACAAACCAAAACTATTTAAAATTATAATTCAGCCGACATTTTCCCAGCATGTAATCCTGGCCATTGAGGGCTGAAAAGGGTAGTTCATTTTTTGTACCAAATGATCTCTAAGTGACTTCATTTAATAAATCAACTGCTTAATTTGCCACAATGAAATTGTTCCAGGTGTTAAGAAATTGATGATTAAAGGTTACCTATAAAACCTGCTGGATAGGGGCTCTCCAGGACCGGGTTTGGGCAGCACTGATCTATAGACACCAAAACTCCAAAATATATTGAAATGCAGTGGCTCTACTGTTAAGAGTTTTGTAGGTATGACATATTAAGCATCTAATTAACAAACCAAAATTACAGTATGTTCATTCGCGGATTTTCATGGGTTGTAAATGGCAAAAACCCTAATTGCTGTCTCTGTAAGGAAGCTGGTGCGATACCAGTATAAGCCTGCCTCCTGGGTATGCAATAGATCACAATATTCTTTAACTATTGCATGGTTATATAGTTTAGAGTTCTGGTGCTGACTTCAGATCTCGAAGAAACTGCAGTTACATCAATCATTTAAACCTCACCATATAGAATATTACATATAATCATTTAAAAAAAAAAACAACTATCAACTTTAACATTGAACAGCTGACAAGTGCATCATTTCTCTCCTATTTGTTTTTGTACTGCATACTAGCCTTGTCTTGTTTGTATTTTTATTAATACATTTGTTTATAAATACAGTACTGTGCAAAAGTTTTAGGCAGGTGTGAAAAAATGCTGTAAAGTAAGAATGCTTTCAAAAATAGACATGTTAATAGATTATATTTATCAATCAACTAAATGCAAAGTGAGTGAACAGAAGAAAAATCTAAATCAAATCCATATTTGGTGTGACCACCCTTTGCCTTCAAAACAGCATCAATTCTTCTAGGTACACTTGCACAAAGTCAGGGATTTTGTAGGCATATAGTCAGATGTATGATTAAACAATTATACCAAACAGGTGCTAATGATCATCAATTCAATATGTAGGTTGAAACACAATCATTAACTGAAACAGAAACAGCTGTGTAGGAGGAATAAAACTGGGTGAGGAACAGCCAAACTCAGCTAACAAGGTGAGGTTGCTGAAGACAGTTTACTGTCAAAAGTCATACACCATGGCAAGACTGAGCACAGCAACAAGACACAAGGTAGTTATACTGCATCAGCAAGGTCTCTCCCAGGCAGAAATTTCAAGGCAGACAGGGGTTTCCAGATGTGCTGTCCAAGCTCTTTGAAGAAGCACAAAGAAACGGGCAACGTTGAGGACCGTAGACGCAGTGGTCGGCCAAGGAAACTTACTGCAGCAGATGAAAGACACATCATGCTTACTTCCCTTCGCAATCGGAAGATGTCCAGCAGTGCCATCAGCTCAGAACTGGCAGAAAACAGTGGGACCCTGGTACACCCATCTACTGTCCGGAGAAGTCTGGTCAGAAGTGGCCTTCATGGAAGACTTGCGGCCAAAAAGCCATACCTCCGACGTGGAAACAAGGCCAAGCGACTCAACTATGCACGAAAACACGGGAACTGGGGTGCAGAAAAATGGCAGGTGCTCTGGACTGATGAGTCAAAATTTGAAATATTTGGCTGTAGCAGAAGGCAGTTTGTTCGCCGAAGGGCTGGGAGCGGTACACAAATGAGTGTCTGCAGGCAACAGTGAAGCATGGTGGAGGTTCCTTGCAAGTTTGGGGCTGCATTTCTGCAAATGGAGTTGGGGATTTGGTCAGAATTAATGGTCTCCTCAATGCTGAGAAGTACAGGCAGATACTTATACATCATGCAATACCATCAGGGAGGCATCTGATTGGCCCCAAATTTATTCTGCAGCATGACAACGACCCCAAACATACAACGAAAGTCATTAAGAACTATCTTCAGCGTAAAGAAGAACAAGGAGTCCTGGAAGTGATGGTATGGCCCCCACAGAGCCCTGATCTCAACATCATCGAGTCTGTCTGGGATTACATGAAGAGAGAGAAGCAACTGAGGCTGCCTAAATCCACAGAAGAACTGTGGTTAGTTCTCCAAGATGTTTGGGCCAACCTACCTGCCGAGTTCCTTCAAAAACTGTGTGCAAGTGTACCTAGAAGAATTGATGCTGTTTTGAAGGCAAAGGGTGGTCACACCAAATATGGATTTGATTTAGATTTTTCTTCTGTTCACTCACTTTGCATTTAGTTAATTGATAAATATAATCTATTAACATGTCTATTTTTGAAAGCATTCTTACTTTACAGCATTTTTTCACACCTGCCTAAAACTTTTGCACAGTACTGTACATCCTGTGCATGGACTGTTAGATCTATGTATCTGTTAAAGATCCAGTATCACAGTTTAATCTTCATAGTGCTGTACATGCATTCTTTTTCAATTATAATTAGAAAGCTTGCATGCTGTGTTCTGCTGTTCTCTCGTTTTCCCGTTTTGGAGAGACCCGACTCCTCCTGTTTGGTATTTTTTAAATTACGTCCCAGAAATAAAATTCCAGCTATCAAAGTGGTTCTTTAAATAACACTGATTTGTTTTCAAACAACTGCAGGAATCAAGATTTACCAAGTCACCACAACAGAAGTAATCTGTCATTCAAATACTGACACCTTCTCTGTAGAGGAGAACAACACTCGGGAAGCTTTTTTCAAAAATGATTAGTAACAATATGTTCTTAAGCATGATTCATATGGTACTAAAAATCAGGTGTCCTCAGAGTTGGTCAAAAGCAGAGGACATCTAGCAACCTCTCAGACTGGTTTTCATCAAGGAGAATCGGTAAATTCCAAATTAAATGCGATGTTGTGGCCAGAGAGGGCGCTTTTGTGCATGATTAGTAAACAATGAACCGGATGTAAATAACTCGTGCAAGATGAAGGAAGAACGAATGCCCAATTGTAGCATTTTACTGAACACTAGAATCTCAGGACAGATTGTACCAATTTTAATGCTGCTTTGCGACGAACACCCCGGTAATGCTTATATCAATTCTAACATAATAACAACATGGTCGATTTGCATGGAACTAAAAAGACACAGGGCGCTTGAGTTTGGAAATTTTACAGAAATCCTGATGTCCTGTAAAAAAAAAAAAAATCTGAGGACCTCTGAGAATGATCTGTGATAAAAAGAAATGGACTATTCGCACAGTACTACATTTCACTGATGTCGGCAAAAATTCTGAGGCCACTTGTTTTTGTGGGGATTTTTCAAGCTCAAAATATTTCCTGTGTCCCCATTAATTACATGAGCAGAATGGCATCTGAAACAGCTAGTGCACCTTCCTCTGCCGCTCTAAGCACCTCTGGTGTGCCTTGGTTTCATACGGCGCTCCAGCAGCAAACTGTACTTAATGCTAATGTTTGCAAATGATATGCCAAAGAGTATCGTGTGTCCCACAATGCTGCACTGATCACCTGTTACAACCAGAATAAATCATGGCAGTGCCCACAGAGAAGCAACCAGTTCTGAGTCTCACAATTGTAATTAAGCATTTCATGAAGAAATTTCTTGTCGCCACCATCATACTGAGAATAGCCATCATCTTTCTTCTTTTCTTTCTCTCTTGAAGAATCTTCCAAATAATGATTCACTGTCTGGTATCACTTGAATCCATATTCTAGCTAGCTAGCTAGAACATGGAATGTTTTCATTGGTACAATTTCACAATATCGAATAGCACATGACAAAATAATTATGTACCAGTTTTTTTTAAAAATCTGGATTACTGTTTACTCCCAAATTGTTTCAAATTGTTTTGTGCACATCCTAAAAACTATATTAACTAAAGAAATTGGAAGTGAACCAAATGGGGTACCTCCCCAAAATCAATAATGTTATAATAATCTAACCATAATTAGCTCTGAAACACTGTCAATGGTTTAAACTACACTATGGACTTGTTCTTGCATGCCACTAACTGATAAATACGATTTTATTTCAGTAAAGTACAAATATGTATCATGTTGAAACTGTGCTTTTATGATATATAATTCACTGATTTAATACGGTTTCACAGTATGACTACTTGCATGACATTATAAAGCACAATTAAGCATTTTGTGTTTGCTTTTTTAAATGAGAATAGTAAAGTTATTGTATGCAGATAACATTGCCAAAAAACTGCATATTTTGTCACGGGGGCAGATAAAGAACTGAACTTCAGAGAACAATACCACTAGATTTAGTGAAGTCTGTTGACATCTGTGTACGCTCCTTTGCTATCCATGGACATCTGTCAGGCAATGACAGAGCCCAGGGAACTCAACCATTTAATTAGATGGATGTTGTTCTAGAAAGTCATATTTGTAGTCTGGGCACAGGCTGTGTAGAATCCTTGCTCTTCGCTTTGAGGTACTTGATTTGACGCAGTGCATTTAGCAGCACTAAGTGTAAGGATGTCAGCATGGTTGTCTCATATGTGTCTCCCAAACTCTTTCTATAATTCTTTAACTCTGGACAAGTTAGGAGACGGTTCTGGTCATAGAAAGTTGATGTTGCCCTGCTGAAACATGTGTGTCAGGCAGTGTAAGCATAGGCCTGTTGGAACAGCAGCCCCTGATGCTGCTGTTAATGGAAGGGTGACTTTGTCCAGCCCACGGTTATGAACTTATGCTACAAGTAGTTTGAAAGTAAATGTATTTATTCATATGTTATCTATACAAATATATCAGTTAAACAAAAAAACATTTAGATAAAAAGATCCCATTTCACTTTGCTTGCTTACCGTTATTATTTATTATTATTATTTGTTTATTTAGCAGACGCCTTTATCCAAGGCGACTTACAGAGACAAAGGTGTGTGAACTACGCATCAGCTGCAGAGTCACTTACAATTACGTCTCACCCAAAAGATGGAGCTCAAGGAGGTTAAGTGACTTGCTTAGGGTCACACAATGAGTCACTGGTTGTGGGATTTGAACCGGGGACCTCCTGGTTACAAGCCCTTTTCTTTAACCACTGGACCACACAGCCTCTTTGTGCCACCGTTATGATGAAACACGTGCTTAAGATTGTATAATATGCAATGTTGCATTAAACTTACCTGCACACACACCTCTGGTGTACAGAAATTTCAGCCATTTTCACATGCAGCATCAGAATATGTCATAAATACCTGGTTGTCAGACAGTCTATTTCTTTTCATCAGTGCTATCTAAAATTATTGTCAAAACTGTTTCATAAAATATTTATAACCTTGAGACAGGGAGGACCCTGTAACTGGTTCTTGCGTGGATGTATGCCTTTGTGAAAGCAGCTGGGACTCGTAAGAAGAAGCGCATTGCTAGGCAACCAATTGAGCGGGAAGGCTTGCCCGGTGCTAAACTGATCGGGAGGTCCTGATTGGCTAGAGGGATTGCTCTGGCAGCAACATAATTAGGTTAGTTTAGGGGATTTTAATCCCATAACAGTATAGAGAGGGTAACGTAGTGCAGTGGGTTCCTCGTCGGACGTCGCCTTGTGTGGCAAACTTATTTTTAGCTTTGTTTTGTTTTCATTTTTAAATCCAGTGTTAGGGGTACCTGTGTTGTTTATTAAATCTGCACGCCTGTGCGGTGTGTCAACACCCACTGCTCTGTGTCCGACTCATTATTATTCAGTGACGACCCACGCAGGAAACATCTCCCTGTTGCAAACCTATATTGGAGTTTCTGTCTACCTTGAAGCGCTCTCTTGCATTCTTTCTTCTTTTGTACTTCCCCCACAAGTAATAATGACACTGAATTTAATGGTTGCATGTATCAAACTGTATTGCTTCCATGACAAGAAAAGCAAATGTGTACAGTTCTTCCTTTGATTTTATTTATATCAAAGAGTTAAGAACGAATTGAGAGATGTTTTAAATAATTTACATAAATTGAATTGCACACCTTTCTCCTTTCCTATCTATCTATGTATATATTCCTATTTATTTAGATTATGTAATTTAGTGACCTAAATCAATATAAATAGTTCAATACCTTAGTTTAGCAAGGATATAATTGTGTATTTTAAGATGAAACAGCAAAAGCATGTGTTAATGCAACATACATCAGCATTCTTTTATTGTCTTTTAAAATTATTCAGCACACAGGAAATTTTGTGGTATTTTGTAGTGGTGGAAAACTGTGAAATTATGCTTAAGTAGCTTCTAACAAAAACTAACAAAAGTCATCTGACATTGCTGGAAACACTGAATGTACTGCAAGTCATGTCAGAAAAAAATGGGTGTAAAAAAATATATATCATAATTCAAAGCAATTACATAAGGGACTGTGAACGTGTGGGTTGCAGTGCGTAGGTGTAGGGGTGATGCAGGTGCTCCAGACAAAGACAAACACAAAGTTCACGGTTCAAATTATTTTTTTATTTTTCTCTAACACAGAGGAACTAAGCAACTCATTCTGTGTCGTGTGAGTGAAATCAGATTTTAAAAAAATAGTAAGGTATATTTTTTCAGATAGTAAGCTGCATGTTGGTCCATTTCACAACTGAAGGGTGGAATTTCCAGAAGGTTATAAAAAAAGGTGGTCCTAAATTCCTTTTTGCATATTTTAGCAGATCTCCTTTTTTAAGATTTGGTAAGATGATGTGCAAACTGAATCTACAAACTGCTAACTGTTGTGACGACATTGCAGCTGCAATAGAATTGTAGATTCTATCTATCCTTTCGGCTGTGTAAGCCAACTATATCTGGTTTCTTGTGAAGCAGAGTGCACAGAAGGCTACATTTAGAAATCATTCATCCATAAATGCTAAAATGTGTCAACTCATTTTTGCATACTTGAGTAAACACATTTGTATTCTGTTCAATGGATTAAATGTAATGCTTGTCAACTGGAACAGTCAACTCATTTGATGTCACTCAGTCATGTGATGTGATTACCTAGCTCATTAACCCTCAGAGAATTGAAGGTGTAATGCTTATTTCGATAGTGTGGCAGGGTGGGTAAAATGGTGGGGTAAAATCTGGCCTCCTGACATGTGGTGACGCTAGAGCTATCATCCTGCAGGCCTACACCATGATAGAGCAGGCCTTAAGTATAATTAGCTTGCGGCGGCCATCATGGGATGGGCAATCACACATAAAAGCCCCAAATCCATGTTATACATAAGATTATTCAATGTACGTCCCTTTCTGTCACAAAGGCTATAGGTTATAGTAACCAAGCATGTCAACTCTGGATAAAGGTATGTAAAAAACAGTTATGCTAAGATTGAGGCAAATTTACACTCAAGAAACTACAAATAAACCATGTTCAAAATTACATGATAATGAAGCCACTCCCCAAAAACCTGGTGGTACAGCAAGCATACAAAACTCAAGACAAACCATGGTACCAAAATCACTTCACAGGGTAAAGTCTAATTGTTTCAGTTTTCACTCACGGAGTGCCCGACAATCTGGCATAACAATTTTTGTATTAACATTAGTGGCTTGCGTGTTGAACAAAATGGAGGCGATAGTGTGTTATACGATGACTGATGTATGAATTGTAAGGGCAAATAAAATAATATTTAACCTTTTCAGTGGCAATGACAAGAAGTCTCAACATACAGTATATTGTTAAAAATAGAGGTTGCAACAGTTTGTAACCCACAAATACATTTAAAAAAAAATAAACAACATCTTTAAAGACAAATGGTGTCCTGTTTTGATCTTGTTGGGAAGTTGTAATGAGATTTTGTAGGAAGGAAGGAAGGGTTTAGTCTGCAGCTGTACAAAGTGAGGAGCAGTATACTAAAATTATACTTTTTGTTAATCCGTCCATTCTTATCTCACAAATGACTGCAATGCAGTTATGGGGTTTATTGTCACATAAGTAACATACAAGGATTGTGGTAAACGTTTGATACACTATGGATACAATTTTGTACAATTACACGGTTAGGTACAAACTTGGTTCCAATTAATTTTCAAGGTCAGGCCAGCCATATTTCACAGAACACATGCTGGGATGATGCTTTTTACGATAATGATTGCAGATACCAGAATACAGTATTTCAGTTCATAATATGTTTGGTCTCCCCTGGTTTTAAGCTGTTCCAATAAACATTATTGGTTGTTAGTAAACCAATAATACTGTCAATATTTTAATATTAGATAAGTAGCATGGTGCTGATCCACAAGTTATTTTGCTTGCCGCAATACAGACCAGCAGCTGTGATGTATAATGTTAATCACTTTACTGATGGTACAAATTGAATCCAAGGAAAGCAATCACAATTCAACCATTTTCAATTCCCCTTACAAAAGGTAGAAAATAGATTGCTGTTATTATTTTTGCAGTCTAAATTACTTTTTTCACATAATTCTGTTCTTTGTTAGATATGTGTAAAGCTAAAAATACAATAAGCAAGTGAAAATGCAGACATTGGCTTATATGAAAACCAGAACAGAACACATCCAGGTCCTCATAATCATGTAATAAGTGGGAGTGTGCCCAAGTCCAAGCACAAACGAATATTCGTAACGAGTATGGGCATGATTTGTCAGACCTGGGGTCGATTGTAATTGTAGTTGAACAGTGGCACACTTGCATAATTATAATTATAATTATATCATGTAATTGATATAATACAGTTCAATTACGCATTTATATTTCATTCGATTATTCTTGTATTTTCAACTACTTTTGGTGACCCCATTTGTTTGTATTTGTACCTGAGATTATTGCTTGGTTATATAGAATCAATCAATCAGTCAATATTTATTTTATATAACGCCTTTCATAGTGGACCACCATCACAAAGCTCTTTACAAGATAGTGAGGAACAATGCATAATACATTAAATACAGTGAAATTCAAGGAATAGTACATTAACCCTATGCTGCCTACAGGAAATGACCATATTTAGGCGTGAATATATGACAACTTTGTGTTAGCACTTGTAGTTTGGTAACCGTAAATCCGAAATTAAAAACCAATATATCAACAGAAAGGCATTAAGTAGACTTTTCCAATGATGTGTTTGGTCGTGGGATGTGTTATATTTTTTCACATATAAGCCACGCCTCCCAAAAAATATAAAAATTGTATAATAATAAATAATATTTGTAAAACTTACTATTTTTTCTCAACAATGTAGAAAAATTAGAATATATAGGAGTTGTGCAATTTTACAAGGATTTCAAATGAGAAATCAGAATTGAAATTGCTTGTATAGTTGCAAAGCTATACAGGGTTTTGTAATACGTGTATTTTACAAAAAAGAGCCGATATGGCGAATACAGGTCAGCTGTGAAACGTAACATTATCTTGTTTGTGAAAATTATTTGTGTGTATAGAGGTAGCACTATATATATATATATATATATATATATATATATATATATATATATATATATATATATATATATATATATATATCACACAAGATGTTGAGTTTGTTTTTATTATTATTATTATTCAAAAAGAAAAAAAACTTGCGAATACAGTATGCTGCTGTATTGGTAAAAAAAGAGAAAACAAATGACAAAAAAATGTACTACCAATAAAAAACTTGCTAAATGATAATAAAAGTAATAACTACATCTAAATAATTATCCATCCTTTTACACACACAGAAACGAAGAAAACAGGGAGAGTACACTAATAATAATTAAAATATTAAAGTTACACGTAAGTTATTTAGGCATCAGATGCATGCAACTCGTTTACATTAGTTCAGCCTCCGTCCAGAGAAATATTTTCAAAACAGGACATAAAATAAAAACAAATATAATTAAAATAACAGCAAAAAAATAAATAAAAGGGGGATCTCAGATGTCTGTACAGTAACTTATTTTTTTGTCTCAATCGCCATCTCCTGCCCTGCACAGAATCAAAAACACACACACACACACACACACACACACACACACAGCATTCTGGAAGTATTTTTTTTAAGGAGCGTATATAAAGTTTTTTTTAAATAAAACCTAAAAAAATAAGAAAGCGATTAACTATTCCCAATTCTTAGCTTTCGGATGAGTTATAGATCAGCACTTTAGGGCGTGTAGAAGGGGAGATACAGATGTTACAAATGTGTGAGTACCCCATTGAACTCGGCTGTAATGGCAGATGCAAGTTAATCATCAAAAAATATGTCCCACCCACCCCAGCCCTAAACCAATTACATGGAGGCATTCACCGTAGTCATGGCTAAAAACCAGAAATAGCAATTTAGACAACAGTTAACAACAGATATCAGGCTTGAAGAGCATTGAAAGCAAGAGAAAACGGGTGGGTCTTGAGAGCTGATTTGAAGCGAGCGACTGTGGGAACTACACGAACTAAAGCTGGGAGAGAGTTCCAGAGAATTGGGGCTATGAAGCTAAAAGAGCGTTCTCTGAGTGTCACTTTTGCTTGGGTATAACAAGCAAGCCAGAGTCAGAGGACCTCAGCTTGCATGCAGGGACATAGCAAGTCAGCAGGTTGGAGAGATACTCTGGACCTGTGTGATGAAGGGCCTTGTAAGCAAACAAGAGAATTTTAAAAGTAATCCTGAACTTTACAGGTAGTCAGTGCAGCTGGGCAAGACAGGGGGTAATGTGATCATGTTCTTTACATCTGGTAAGGATCCTAGCAGCGGCATTTTGAACCAGCTGCAATCGGTTTATGGCGTGTGATGGAAGACCACCATAGAGAGAGTTGTAGTAGTCAAGTCGAGAGGAGATGAATGCATGATAGAGTATCTCTGCATCCGTGAGGGAAAGGTAGGAACGGACCTTTGAGATGTTTTGGAGGTGGTAGAAGATCATTTATAATCAGGAGCAGAACAGTTTCGGTACTGTGATGCGGCCGGAAGCCAGACAGCAGAGATTTAAGCAGATTATTATCTGTGAGATGTTTCATCAGCTGGCTGGCTACAGCCCTTTCAGGAGTTTTGGAGAGAAAAGGAAGATTGGATATGGGACAGAAGTTAGATAAGACAGCCAGGTCAAGGGAGGTTTTTTTGAGTTATTCTATATATCTATATTCATGATGCCCGTACAGCATTCACTTAATTTTAAGTGGCAAACATCTATTTAAAAAAAATAAAGTCAGAATAGCTTTCACTTTATTTTAAGTGGCAAATGCTGTGCTATTAATCATCTACTGACATACCATTGATCATTTAATAACCATTAATAAAACACAAATAGCATTAACTGTATTTTAGATGGGGAGTAGTAGTATGTTGCTATTAATCCTGTATTGACAGTATCATTCAGCAGCATTTATTTAAAAACAAACAAACAAACAAAAAAAGATATCCAATATTGATTGGAGGCCAAAACAACTCAGATAGATGAATAAACATATTTATTATGTGTATTGAATATGAGGTCAAAAATGCAAGGACAGTCTAATGGGGGATCGACATTCAACATAATAAGGTGATTACAAATAGTGTACGATATGCAAATGTCATCTAAAATGCTTCTAGTATGATCCCATGATGTTTTATACCCAAGTCAATACGTCTTTAATGAACATATTCTAGAAACCTATTGACTATAAATAAATGGTTTATATATATTTGATTGACTTTTAATTGGAGATCAATTGGTTTTGCGATTGCATATCAATGTAGCACCCCTATTGCACATCTACTGACACTTTATTAACGTGTACTAGAACTTCAATTTACAGGCCAATTGAATATTAATAGAATATCTATTAAACCCCCTATGATGACACTCAAACTAAAGCAAGTGTTATCAACAATGAACTGATCTCATGCTGTTATTGAATAATGGTGAAATCCAATTATTTCCTGTCAAAATAATCCAGAGGTCACTTGAAACCTTTCTAATCAAAAAACAATTGAGATGCACTGCTGTATTTTAAAGCTAATGCAGTTTTTTTTTCTGAGAAGTAATTACAGGTCTGATTGATAAGTGAGCATGATTCTTCTTTACAAATTGCAGCTGCAGAACTGATCGTCAAACACAGTTTTTCCTGATGAATGGTCTTTGACAGACAGTGCTCAGGTGATGGAAACATTGTGCACCCAGCATGGCAGTAAAATGAAAATCACCAATATGGTGCTTTGAAGGTTCTGCATTGATACCATGCCACATTTCAGGGACAGGCTTTTGAGAGAAAAGGGAGAAGTGGTGCTTTTGACACGTTTTTTTTTTATTGTAAATATTCCTTTCAAAAGATGTGTGTGTTTATGTGAGCGATGTCTTTACTGAAACAGAAGCTCATTAATGCCAAACAACAACAACACAATTCTAATTAAAATATTAAGGCTCACCAAATTAAATCAACTGGTACTTAAGTGGCATTTTAAATACACAAAGTTGAGGTTTATCAATTACAACAAAGCATCACCTGGCCACAGTATAAGTTATATTATTGATAGATTTCTTGTTGTAATAAGTTCTAAAATGACGACATGGCACAATATTACTTTTTTAATATGTTAGGGAAACATGACAGATCCAGAACATTTACATCACACTATATATTGCATGATTGCTGTTTTAAAATGAAAAAAAATGTAGATGTACATTTTTAATAACATATTTAAAAGCTCAAACAATAACTCTTTGGGGCATACATACATGAGGTACTGGGAATCTCAGCTTCAAAAGGTAGCGGTACCTCAGTTTGCAACATTTATTAAACATTTTAGTATACAGTACAACATTAAAATACCTAAATAAACACTGTTACATGACTTGTCTGAAGGTCGAATCATTAATTGGGATTTCATATTTGTGCATCCTCCTAGTCTTGAGCCGTATTGAGAGTATACATAAGGCCCTGTGAAATTCTTTAAAATTCACAGCAGTGTCACGGGTAAAGAAGTATCGTATTTCGCGGAATGTGCATGGAACTATTTTATATATTATGTGTAGATTATTATTATTTTTTAAAACATCAAATATAGAGATAAATGCACTGACATCATCAAAATCAACATCAAAGTTACTCAAGCACTTTACAATAGCTTGTGAAATAGTGTTGGAATTAACAGCCTTTAGGTAAAGTGTATCTGCAAGGACAGCTTTCAGTTAGCTACACTCAGTCTGAAGAATGTACGTAACTTTTGGTTGTCCAATTTTTCAAGAGGGATATTTGCGCAAACAAATGCCTCTGTCAGGTCAAAATTTAATGTGTTTCCTGCTTCACGGTTTTCAGTAGATTTTTGGAAGTCACCGATTTTTTGTTTCTTTGCAAGTAAAGCAGTTACAGTACTGCTCTGGATTTCCACCTTTCTCTTTCGGTGAACACTTGAATCTAATGCCTGTCAACAGCCAATTCTCGGTAGTGATCTACAGTAACGTTGCAGGACCTACAGAAGAGCTTACCTCCAACACTGTGTAAAACTCCTGCTCGATACTGCTTTACGTGATCTGCTGCAGACACATTTTTAGCCTTTTTAGAGGCATCCATGTTCTTGTTTACAGTGTAGTATTTTAATTTCCTGCCTAGATTGCCTATAGTCACATGACATAATCACTGCACAGCACTATGTGCATGATGAATAGTACACGCAGGCACACTGTAGAGCTGTACAGTTTCGTTAATGTGATTTTTTTTGGTATGAAATACAAATAATAATTATGAAATCATTTATTTTTATTTCTTGAGAATATTGTAAAAATCGCAGTATTGGGCTAATTTCATGATTTCCGCGCAGCCTGTGAAACCGCAATTTACACAGGGCCTTAATTATACATACACTATACACTACATACTGGTTATAATTTTGATACTCAGCAGGCTACTACACATCCTCTCATTTTCTATCCCTTCTGGCTGAATCCTACAGAGAATGGCATATGGTGATAAAACACCTTTAGTGAAGGAAAGAAAGGCTTCCCAAACAGACATGAAAACCCTTTTCTTTATTGCATTTAGAAAAGGAAGTTATAAAGGCCTTCTCATCATGAATGTAGTTAAACACTGTTGGATAACAGTTCTGAGGAGATTAATTAAAAATTACAAGAGTATTATTTAAATCCCTATTAAAATACAGACGCTGAAGTAGTCTGATCCTTAGTGCTGATAGCTGTAAACCTGCACATGCAGGAGCTTAACCTTTACAGAAATCAAAGAAAATATATGTAATTAATTTATTCTGGGCATACAAATGTCAGCCATTATATACTACCCACTTTTGTTAAAAGCTAAGAAAAACAACAACTAGTTGATTCTTACAGCTCTTAGGGCTTCTGTTTTTTGGTGTTTATTAATTACATTTTTCTGTATTTGTATTTTTATTTGTAACTATTTTCGAGTTTTATGTAGATACTGTGAAATCCATTTTTTTTTTTTTGGGGGGGGGGGTTCACATTTTTATACTCTATAGAGATTATGTTTTCAGTTACCTCCCAAAATACTTTTTTTTTTCTGGCACAGTATGTATAGTAACGTGACAGTACTTGCACACATATACCTTCTTTCCCTTGCTGTCTTCCATAATGAAATTCTTATGGTCACAGGCGTATTCTTCTGGGGGTTTTGTGGATTTTCCAGCATCGGGTAGTGTGTTATGCTTTGCGATACAATTTTACAGGATCGGCTGATCGAGTTCACTCAACTTGCAAAGTTTAAACATGTTTAATATGTTGCGATGCGATCCCTCACATCATCTAGTGTGCAATACCCACTCGCAAGTCTCAATGTCAGCAACTGATGAGTTCACTGTGTTAGGTCATATGACTGGAGACCTGTATGTATTCTCTCTCTCATTCATTATATATATATATATATATATATATATATATATATATATATATATATATATATATATATATATATATATAAAATGAAAATGCAACAGTCTAAATGCAATAGTCTAAGTTTTATATCAATGGGCACATACATAATGTTATTTACATTTTAAATACTGAGCAGATAGGTTTGTTGATTGTTTGAGTAGTATTGTTCCTTGGGATAACAAAATACTGAGCTCAAGTCATATCATTTCATAAAAACGGCAGGTGTTTGGTATTTGAGTTGAGTTAAAATTGCCAAAATGAGTTGACTAAGAATATGTATAAATAGCCACTGTTCATTGAAATTCCGAGGACTTCTCTTGTGCACAGCCTTCTTCAATTCATACCAAAGATTCTCAAATCGGATTTAAATCGGGACTTTGACTAGGCCAATCCAGAACCTTGATTTTATTCTTTAACCATTGTGCTTTGGATCGTTAACATGTTGGAACGTCCAGTTGCACTTTAAACCAAGTTTTGTAGCGGAGGGTTTCAGATGATTGGCCAATATCTTTTGGTATGCTATGGAATCCATTTTACCATGTACTGGAATTAAATTTATTGTGCCATTAGAGGAAAAACAGTCCCATAGAAGGATATTATCACCTCCATGCTTGACAGTAGATATGGTGTTCTTTTCTTTGTACGCCTCACCAGACTTTCTCCAAACATAACTATCAGCGTGACCAAATATAGTTTTTGTTTCATTACTCCATAAAACCTTTGAACAGAACTAATATCCATCATTCAAATGCTGTTTTGCAAACTTTAAGCGATTGCCTTTGTGACGTTTTCCTAAGAGTGGCTTTTTCCTTGGCCTGTGAATATTGAGACCTTCACCGTGCAATATTCGACCTATGGTTGAAATGGAAACCAGTCCCACTTGCAGCCAATTCACTTTGAATATCTTTGGCAGTCAATCTCGGATTGTTATTAACCTTCTTCACAATTCTTGTGCTGTTCTTGGTGAAAGAACCTTCTATCTTCCAGACCGAGGGAGCGTTTTGACAGTACAATGAGTCTTGTGCTTCTTGATAGTGGAAACAATAGTTGAAATTGGGATACTCAAATGGAAATCTTCTTGTATCCTTTTCCAGCTTTATGACAATAAATAATTTTCTTAATAATGTATTTTTTTCCATATTGACTTATTGGTAATGGCAGCAATCATCCTATGCCTAACATTTATACCAGTTTAGCTAAGACTCTAAATTCATTTATTCTTCAGCTGAGAAGGTTAAATTCAGTTGCAATAGGAAAATCAATGTCTGTATTGATGCATGCGCACCGATGAAGCGATCTCTTTTCCATGTGGAAATCAAAATAGTCTTTCTGTACCATGCCATTGAATAGGAACCAGGTTCCCTATGTGCCACTACTGATGGTACACGAATCGGAGTCTGTCCCTGATAACCGGCATATATTTTAAATGTTTGCAGAGTCAAGTCACACACATCTCCTGATTCCTGCACGTGTCTGATTCAGTCACTGACTGGGGAGTAGTCTATAAAAGTCACATGAGAGACGCATGCATTACTTATTACCTCAAGCTCAGTGAACAAATACAATGGGAATTTGTATCATTTTTGTTAAAGAAATCTATATTTTGTTGGTGTTCCGGTACTTTTGAATTTAGGACTGCACCACTGATTATGACCCTCGATTACTGTGTGGCTATTCATCTTCCATTACAAGAATTAATCAAAGCATCAATCCTCTGGTCTTTTAACCCCCGTCTCCTGCCTCCAAATATTGGTTTGCCATTGACTTGTATTTTTCAGAGGTGACTTGATGCCTTCCTTTCATGTTTGTAAATTGATCATCTATTTACTGAGATACATAGGGTGTAATACAATGTTACCATTTGGTTTGGAATAACCAATTATATTGGGTTTTAGTGAAGTTGCAGGGTTTGCACTGCACAAAATGTATCTTTTTAAAACCTAAAGGCACGTGTTGTAACACTGCTCTAAGTAAAAACGCTGAAGCAAACTAGTCTAAATTGATTGGATACAATTGATTGGATATTTACAAATTCATTGAGCTGCTTATATCCTTACATGGCTGATTCATGTTTTTAACTTTGTTTTGTATATATCACATCTAACTTTCTAATTTAAGTCTTAAGCCGACTGTAATTCTCATTTGTCATAGGTCTCTTAGGTTCTAACAAGAAATCAATAAATCTCAGAACAGTTATTTAAAGAATATAATTGTATGCTGATTACATAGTGATTAATAGTAGTATTTTCACCATACAGACAGTTATCCGTTTGTAGATTTAGTATACATCTTCTGTAAAAGATGAATATTTTCTAAAAATGTACTATTATATATCTATAAATTGTCATTTGTTAGCATACATTACTGATCAAGGGAACATTAGACATGTGTTGACAGTTCAATTTTCAGGAACACAAAATGTGTTTTGAAAAAAAGAAAAAAAACACAGCATACCCTTCACACACCTAGTATTGTTACCAAATGATTTGTTTAAAAATAGTGTAACAAAGTGCTTGTTTATCAACTTGAAATACACCAGACTGTATGCAGGTGAGCAATCCCTGAAAAACAATATAGGATTTATCTTTTACAGAGCACTTTTTCTTTGTGGAGAAATTAGGCATTACCATGTATTTTCCAAGTAAGATTACACTAAAGTTTAATCAAATAAAAAAAAATGAACACAATGTAACATCTTGATGTAAGATTTTTTTTTTTTTTATTGAACTAATGGAACATATGAAGAAAAAAAAGGTACTAAAGATAATTATAAAATTATATCTGTTTTGTTTGTCTGGAAAGACATTGTCAGTCTTTCTCGAACACCACATTTGTATAACATTTTAGTTTTTTGTTGTAGCATAAAGTAACTGTGACAACAATGTCCCCTGAAACATAATTCAATTTCAGCATCTCCCATATGATATTTATAATGCACATTTGTATTGACTGCATGCAGTACCTTTTACTTTTCTCTATTAAATGTCATTTGCCATGTGTCTGCCCAGTTCTGAATGCTGTCTAGATCATTTTGAATGACCTTTGCTGCTGCAACGGTGTTTGCCACTCCTCCTATTTTTGTGTTGTCTGCAAATTTAACAAGTTTGCTTACCAGAATCTAAGTCATTTATGTAGATTAGGAAGAGCACAGGACCTAATACTGATCCCTGTGGCACTCCACTGGTTACCTTGCTCCATTTTGAGGTTTCTCCTCTAATCAGTACTTGAATCCCTACTGCATTCAGTTTGAGAATTAATCTTATGCGGGACTTTGTCAAAAGCTTTTTGGAAATCTAAATAAACCATGTCATATGCTTTGCAATGATCTATTATCGACGTTGCATCCTCAAAAAAATCAAGCAGGTTAGTTAGACACAATCTCCCTTTCCTAAAACCATGCTGACTGTCTCCCAGGATACTGTTACCATATAGGTAATTTTCCATTTTGGATCTTATTATAGTTCCGTAAGTTTACATATAATAGAAGTCAGGCTTATTGGTCTGTAGTTACCTGGTTTGGTTTTGTCTCCCTTTTTGCGGATTGTTATTACTGTTATGTCGGTACAACCCGTGTCAAGAGACTGTTGCATGATCTTGGTTAGCGGTTTGTAAATAACTTCTTTCATTTCTTTGAGTACTATTGGGAGGATCTCATCTGGCCCAGGGGATTTGTTTATTTTAAGAGCTCCTAGTCCCTTTAACACTTCTGCCTCTGTTATGCTAAAGTTATTTAAAACTGGATAGGAACAGGTCGACATGTGGGACATGTTGTCCATATTCTCCTTTGTAAAAACTTGTGAAAAAGCAATCATTTAATATATTTGCTATTTGTTTCTCTTCGTCTATGATTTTGCCATGTGTATCTCTTAGACATTTTACCTCCTCTTTGAATGTCATCTTGCTGTTATAATATTGGAAAAACTTTTTGGAATTGGTTTTATCCCCCTTAGCAACTTTCATCCCATCTCACCTGCCATTCTTTTACTATCACTCTTAATATAGCTTCCCATTTCCTGTAATCCCAATGGAATCACCACATCTAGCTCCTCTCTTTTTAACCCATTTTTTGCTGCAAGACCTACCATCTCATTACCCAGAATGCCAGAGTGACCAGGAATCCAAACTAAACTTACTTCAATCCTCATTATTGTACATTCCTTGTATCTTTGTATTATTTCGAACATTATATATTTTCTATTAGTAAAATCACCTTTCAACACAATAAGTACACAAAGAATCTGTGAATATGACCGCTTTCTTAGGCTTTATTTCAGCTATTTTAGATTAGCTACCATTTCTGCTTCATACATAGATAAATGGTCCGATATCCTTGCTATTTTTTCAGATATCCAATTCTGGAATATTGTACCACTCTTCCGTTTTTTGGAGCCTTAGATCCCTCTGTAAATATAACATAAAGCCTCCTTACTCTTCTCCTCTAAAAAGCTTGACTTTCTTTTCAATTCCATTTTTTCCCCTCATGTCTTTACTTGTTCACTCAGTTCTGTACAACTATTGAGTTTATCCACCAACCATTTTGGTAATACATTTACATTAACATTCTTCACGAAATTAAGGTTTTCAATTCCTATTTCCTTTATCCATTTTTGCATCCAATAACCCAACATGCCCCCATTTGTCTCCCACCTCTCCTTTTATACCGATTTATCCACCTATCTTCCGTGCTTTTCCGAGGAGGAAATTCTATATGCAGAGAGTTAGCTTTAATCCATGTTTTAGTTCCTTTTAGTTGTGTTTGGTTTTTCAGAGAAGTCTGACTCTCTCAGCACATGCTCTCCACACAGGATCCCCACTGGTTACTTCCGCCTTCCTGGGTCATGACAGCTTCCTTTTGACTCTAGGAGATGGAACTTCCTGTTTCCAAAACACTCAATCGAGGCCAGCTCAGAAGCTTCTAGACTAATGGCCACTAGTGGTGTGTATACAACACTTTAAAATTCCCATATACTGCACACAATACATCAATTATTTTTGACTGGAGGTTCTGCACCCCAACCGCCTATAATTTATATAGTGCCCATCTATGACTTTGCCACAATAGATACATTTTTATATTTTTCAAATGTGAGGGCTATTGGATATACAGTATATGAAAGGTCAGTTAAACTATGACTGTCAGGGAAAAACATCTCAGCTGATTTATTGTATGTGATGTAGGACAATTAACAGGAATTAACTGTTTGCATTTTAATAACATTATTATCATCAGGAAAATGAATCCATTAGTCTTGATTAGTTAGGCATCAGAGTGTGGCATGTTAGGTTCACTGATGCATGGATGTGAACAACTGAAGGGAGCTTTGAATTGCCCGTTTCCTGCACACATACACTGGCTGTAGAAAAGGGTGATAAAAATGCATGTTAAAATAGGTTCATTCAAATGCAAATAAAGCAACACACACACACAAACATTTGGTTATCTTTTTATTTTATAATGTTTTTCACCCTATATGAACATTATTATAACAATATTCTTTACATGCATGTATAAAATAACTGTAAAAGAGCAACGCCCAGCCTCAGTGTAAATGCAAACAGTTGCTGTTCACCATATTGTTTTAAAGGGAGTCTCTGAGTCTTGTCAAAACGTTTGGCAAAACAGTTTATTTCTAGTATTTCTATAATTCCTATCATCTGAAACTGCGAATGTCCAATCACTGAAAAGTGTAATTCAAAACAATATAGGTGTGTATATTTGTGACAGGCTGGCTCGCAGTGGTGAGATTGATGACGTCACGGACCAGGAAGTAACTGAATCACAAACAGTGGATGGGCGGGTGAAGCTGAATGCTATGGCACTCAGCGTTTTAATAAACAAATAAACAAAACAAAAGATTTAAACAAAACAACAAAACACAAACCAAAGCAAAGGGCACGAGGGCCAAACGAATAAACAGCAAACAAGTAAGTGGCGTGCTGGCTAAACCAGCACGTTTTAGCAATTGTTTTGTACTCTACGCGCTCTCTCTCTCGCCGCTCTCCGTACTCTCCTCTGTACACTCCTCCTCCAGAGCGGACAACTGCTTTCGTTCTTATATACTCTGGCCGAGGGTTAACTAGTTGTTAATTATCTTATTACCCCTTGGCCAGAGTCTGCGTTGGTAAGGATGCATGACTGTCAGCTAGTTAAATAATCAGTAGCTGATCAGTCATGCATCCTCACCAGAATTTTAAATAATAATAAAAGGCGGCGCTTTACCCAGCGCGCAAATAAAAATACAAATAATAATACATAGGGCGGGACACTCCGCACACATGCCCGCCAATGCGCAGCACACATGGCCTTTTCGGCCACCTCCCCTTATTCCCTAAAGTCCCGGCAAGCGGTCCGGCGCAGGAACAGGGGCAGCAACGGGCCAAAGGTGGCGGCCGCGGTGGGATGTCCTCCTCCCACCCAAACAGCCGTGGCGTTCCAATGGCCAGCGCACAGGCCGGCTCCTCTGGCCAAAAATTTTTGGGGTGGTCTCCAGACCTGCCCCCCTTCTTCATGGCGGCAGCTCCCCTCCGTGGGGCTCGGCCATCCTCTCCTGCAGTGAAATTGCTGCGGGGGAGCTGGTCTCCTGACCTCCCCCTTCTTCATGGCTGGCAGCTGCCCTTCATGGGGCTCCAGCCACAGTATTTCCTGCATGAAAGTGCGGCTGGGGGAGCTGGTCTCCTGACCTCCCCCCCTTTTCCGTGGCCGGCAGCTCCCCTTCATGGGGCTCCAGCCACAGTATTTCCTGCCCGCGAAGTGCGGCTGGGAGCTGGTCTCCTGACCTCCCCCTTTTCCGTGGCCGGCAGCTCCCGTTCATGGGGCTCCAGCCACAGTAAAACAGGACCCTCGGGAGGCGATGGCAGCAGCAGCGGACCCTCGAGGCGGCAGCAGCAGCAGTGGACCCTCGGGAGGCGGCGGCAGCAGCAGCGGACCCTCGGGAGGCGGCGGCAGCAGCAGCGGACCCTCGGGGCGGCGGCAGCAGCAGCGGACCCTCGGGAGGCGGCGGCAGCAGCAGCAGTAGCGGACCCTCGAGGCGAACTCGGGAGGGGAGCCCCTGGCCATGGAAGCGACAGCGGGAGCTCCACTTCTCCCTCGTACCCTATAACTGGTGGCTCTCCAGGCGTGCGGAGCAACAGGCAGCCCCAGGCGTCACGGAGCACCAGGCAGCCCAGGCGTCGCGGAGCAACAGGCAGCCCAGGCGTGCGGAGCAACAGGCAGCCCAGGCGTCGCGAGACAGGCCTTCTTGGCGGCGAGGCAGGCATCCTTGGGCGGCGAGGCAGGCATCCTTGGGGCGGCGAGGCAGGCATCCTTGGGCGGCGAGGCAGGCATCCTTAGGCGGTGCGAGGCAGGGCAGGAGCAGTTCTTCCCATGATGGTGGATGTGGAACCAGCAGGTATTCACCCTCTGCTGGTGGAGGTGGGAGGGGCAAGCAGTCCTCCCACGGGGGTTGAGGCGGAACCAGCAGGTATTCACCCTCTGCTGGTGGAGCTGGGAGCGGCAAGCAGTCCTCCCATGGCGGTTGAGGCGGAACCAGCAGGCATTCACCCTCTACTGGTGGAGCTGGGAGTGGCAAGCTGTTTTCCCACGGCGGTTGAGGCGGAACCAGCAGGTATTCACCCTCTGCTGGTGGAGGTGGGAGGGTCAAGCAATCCTCCCACAGCGGTTGAGGCGGAACCAGCAGGAATTCACCCTCTGCTGGTGGAGCTGGGAGCGGTAAGCAGTCCTCCCACGCGCTTGAGGCGGAACCAGCAGGCATTCACCCTCTGCTGGTGGAGGTGGGAGGGGCAAGCAGTCCTCCCACGGCGGTTGAGGCAGAACCAGCAGGCATTCACCCTCTGCTGGTGGAGGTGGCGGAGACAGAGGCAGCTCTTGCTGCTCTGCACCTGGCGGTGGTGGAGACAGAAGCAGCTCCTGCTGCTCTGCTCCCTGGCGGTGGTGGAGACAGAGGCAGCTCCTGCTGCTCTGCTCCTGGTGGTGGTGGAGACAGAGGCAGCTCCTGCTGCTCTGCTCCTGGTGGTGGTGGAGACAGAGGCAACTCCTGCTGCTCTGCTCCTGGTGGTGGTGGAGACAGAGGCAGCTCCTGCTGCTCTGCTCCTGGTGGTGGTGGAGACAGAGGCAGCTCCTGCTGCTCTGCTCCTGGTGGTGGTGGAGACAGAGGCAGCTCCTGCTGCTCTGCTCTAGTGCTGAGACAGTGGCGAGGGCTCCTCACCCTCTAACGCTGGAGACGGCAGCAACGGCTCCTCTCCCTCTGGCGTTGGAGACGGCAGCAACGGCTCCTCTCCCTCTGGCGCTGGAGATGGCAGCAATGACTCCTCTCCCTCTGGCACTGGAGAAGGCAGCGATGACTCCTCTCCCTCTGGAGAAGGCAGCGATGACTCCTCTCCCTCTGGCGCTGGAGACGACAGCAATGGCTCCTCTCCCTCTGGCGCTGGAGATGACAGCAATGGCTCCTCTCCCTCGGGCGTTGGAGACGACAGCAATGGCTCCTCTCCCTCGGGCGTTGGAGACGGCAGCAATGGCTCCTCTCCCTCTGGCGCTGGAAACAGCAGCGGGGCCCCTCCCATATCTGCAGCCAGGTAGTTGAGCACCATGGCTGCGATGTCTGGGAGGGATGCTGGTTGGTGTTTCTGTTCCCAGGCCTCCCAGCGCTCCCCCATCTCTCGCCCACAGGAGGTTGATCACAGCAGGGAGGCGACCATTATATCCCTCTCAGGCTCCGCCAGCCAGTCCCAGATCCCCTCAGAGGAGGCGGGATTCTTCCGCCTCGGGAGGATCGCGGGTCCTCTCTCACCCTTGCTGGATGCTCAGGCTCCTTCCTCTCCTGCCATGGAGGGTTGGTCGGTGCCACGTGCCCAACCTCACCAACCGCCAGCACCACTCCTCACCCTTCCAGGCAGGTGAGGCAGGCGTCCAGCGTGGTGAGGACCTGCTGCTGTTGCTGCGCCTCCTGCTGCTGTTGTTGTTGCTGCTGCTTTCTCCTCTGGCTACTCTTCCCCATTTTTTTATTTTTATTTTTTTCCAAAAAACACAAATAAAAATACTTTTTGAAAAAACAAAAAAAACATCCTTTTCTTTCCTGGTACGGCTCGTGGGGCGTTGTTTATCCACTTCTGACACCACGTGTGACAGGCTGGCTGCAGGGAGGAACTCAGACCAGAGATAGAAACACACAGCAGACAGAGACTTGGGGTTTTGGTGAAGCTGAGCGCGTGATCGCGCTCAGCATTTAATAAACAAAATAATAGAACACAAAAACAGGACCGCGACACTGCGCCAAAATAAATAGGCGAACAAAAGCGGACTATCAATTAAACAAGCGGTGGACGGACAGACACACAAACACGGTGAGTAAATAACTAAACAAGTAAGTGGCGTGCTGGCTAAACCAGCACGTTTTAGCAATTGTTTTGTACTCTACGCGCGCTCTCTCTCTCCGCTCTCCCGTACTCTCCTCTGTACACTCCTCCTCCAGAACGGACAACTGCTCGTTCTTATATACTCTGGCCGAGGGGTTAACTAGTTGTTAATTATCTTATTACCCCTCGGCCAGAGTCTGCACGCGTTTGGTAAGGATGCATGACTGTCAGCTAGTTAAATAATCAGTAGCTGATCAGTCATGCATCCTCACTGAATTTTAAATAATAATAAAAGACGCGGCGCTTTTACCCGCGCCGCAAATAAAAATACAAATAATAATACATAGGGGCGGGACACTCCGCCACAATATTGCATAACAGCGTTTTGCTTTTTCAGTTGATCTTTATCTGTTAAGAACATAAGAACATAAGAAAGTTTACAAACGAGAGGAGGCCATTCAGCCCATCATTATCTCTCATACAACACTACAGTATACTGTAGGTTTGATGGGAATACAGGTTCACCCTTTGTTACAGATACAACAATAGAACTCTACCTGACCCACTTATAGCTAGTCAGTTCTTAACTCTTTTTGTAAGACCAATCATCCACATGATCATATAAAAAATAAAAATACTCTAATTGAAATAATACAATAACAGAAGAGTTAACAGCAGTGCCCAATGATTGTTTCATTTTACACTGACCAATAACAATCACAATAAGGCTTGAAAAAGGTTTCAGTGATGTTGATCCCACATTTTTAGATAGCGTTACAAAGGTCTTTCCTTTCATCTTTTTCAAACATAATGTAGAATTGTTCAACATGCAAAAGTAGCTTTCTACAGAATGTCCAGTTGTAAGTATTAAAAGCAAGGTAAATTGAGAGAAAAGTATCCATACTACAGTTCATCCAGATTATTAATACACTAAATAAACAATATTATGCTAATAACATTTTCATAACATTTAGAGCTTTGGGTATCCTACCAACAGGGTGTGGCGCTTGAAACCTTGGAGACCATTTTCTCTGCAAAATGTACCTGCTTCAGTTATAAAAGTTATAAAATAATTATTCTATTAGCTTATGGGTATAGAAAGCAACCATTTTAGAGAAGGGCCATTCGCTAATTAATAACCACATTTGTACAATAATACAGAACTATTAAAAAATATAAAATGGATCAGAAGATATTTGTCTTCAGCTATCATATTTCTTTCATTAGAAATTCAGAATTTGAATGCCTGTCAAATATCTTTAAGCACTGTCAACTGGTGAAAGCACATGCTAGATTATTATTCCATTTACTGTCAATCATCATGGGTGCCAGGAAACATTAAATTGCCCAACCACTTACACTGACTGCTGGATTCACCAAGGATTAAACTGCTGTCATTAGCAGCATTAAATATAGAATTACATGTTGCGGTTTTATTAAGATCTCATTCCACTGCTGTCTGATCTGCTCAGTTGACAATAATCAGTTTATTATGAGTTGATCCCTAACAACAAATTAAAAAGATATTTTCAACTAAACATCACTCATCTGTCAACAAGGGAATGCAAATGAAAGTAACTTTCAAATTTACATAACATATTAAACATATAAAAAGCCATTACATTTCTCAGGCATACTCTAACATGAAAATGCTAATTAACCCTTTGCGGTCCATTTATTAATTCTGCGTCAGGCTCGCCAGGTCTAATTAATTTTTACACGCGCAGTTAATTTTAGACGCGCTGTTTAAAAGTATTTTTTTTCACAGTCAAACGGGTTTAAATGGCCCTGCATATCAACAAAGCACTCACTAGGGATCTCCAGCCCGCCCACCCTTTCGTTTGCTATCGCTTTCACATATGCTACCAAATAAAAATAATAATAATAATAGTCGTACATACCGATCAATCGTCTCCTGATGACTCGTTTTATCACCAAACTCCTCAATAATGCAATCCAAGTCATTATTTTATTACTATAACATCTCAAAAAAGCTCTGCAAATGTCCGTGATAGTCTCTGTGCGCTGATACTGTACTCCCAGCTTGTTTCCATCTGACCGCCCCATCTGATAAAGGGGCTAGTATGACTATTCATGAGATCGCCTTTTTTTTTTTTTTTCTTTATCGGCTTGTCTCGGCTCCTTTCGTTCCCACTCGGCCATTGAATGGTTTTCTCGGCTTTTTCCATTGAAAAACCGACTTTTTTGCGTTTATTGCGTTTTTAAAATGATGTCGGACAGGGTCCGACAAAGGACCTGGTGGGAATAATTGCAATGTCGGACCCAGTCCGACAATGGACCGCAAAGGGTTAAAGTTCCCAGTGCAGTTTTGAAATACTATCAGCGTCTACAGGCAGTTGTTTTAAGTTTGTATACAGCTAGGTTGTTTAAAATAAATTACAGATGATACTGTGCATAATGTACCTGAGTATGTGTAAAGACTACAGAAAAGGTGCCTTTGAATAAACTGCAGGGTGTTTGTTGCACATTTCGTTGACCAATTAAGCTTACTAAGTGCTTGCTTGTCCTCAGCAATCCACTTGTTCACAGCAATCAGTTCTGGAATTATAACTGTAACGATAAAGTCAAAGATATAAGAGAAAATGTTTGACAATATTTTATTGCACAGAAAAATGGTGAGTGATGCAGTCATTGAGAGAGCATATTGTTTGATTTGGTTATCTGTATCTTGATAAATGCTTACAGTGTTTATAATTAATTTATATTATATAACTGTCATGTATTAATGATATGCATGCCATGATAAAATACCACCTATACTGATGTGTGCTCTTATATTTGTTTGTGGCACATTTTAACTTCTACAATAAACATTCCAATTGATCATAAATCTATTTTAACAGAACTTCATTTTACACTTTCATGGCCCCCTGGCCCCTCACAGATAAACAGGACTGCACAGTAATTAAGACCAGAATACTCATCCAGCTGGATACAAATAACCTATGAAAAAATGCAATTTTATTTTATACTCGACTGCCTTTCCTAATTAAAACATCTCCATGTTGCCATGTTGAATGAAAGCCAAAGTATTTTATGCAGTCAAAAGCATTACAAAATGAAACATTAGATTTTAAGACAAATACATCAACAGCAGCAGGATTAGAGCTACAATGTAACTGCCAATTCTTTTGTGAAAGAATATTTAATTATATGCATTTAGTAAAATTAAATGTGTAGAATGTATTCTTTAATTATGGGCATGTTAAAAACAAGCCCAGTTTTTGCATTGTTGAAGTGTTACAGAACACCCGCGGTGTTGACAACAAACATTTTATAGAACACCCGCGGTGTTGACAACAAACATTTTATAGAACACCTGCGGTGTTGACAACAAACATTTTATAGAACAGCCACGGTGTTGACAACAAACATTTTATAGAACAGCCGCGGTGTTGACAACAAACATTTTATAGAACAGCTGCCGGTGTTGACAACAAACATTTTATAGAACACCAGCGGTGTTGACAACAAACATTTTATAGAACAGCCGCGGTGTTGACAACAAACATTTTATAGAACACCCGCGGTGTTGACAACAAACATTTTATAGAACACCCGCGGTGTTGACAACAAACATTTTATAGAACAGCCGCGGTGTTGACAACAAACATTTTATAGAACAGCCGCGGTGTTGACAACAAACATTTTATAGAACAGCCGCGGTGTTGACAACAAACATTTTATAGAACAGCCACGGTGTTGACAACAAACACACCACATAAAATTGCTGTCCACTGTGCTGTACATATTCCCCCAATATCATTTTCAACATAAGCACGATTGTTTTGATATTTGAATTCACATACTCTGGGTAATAAATCAAATGGAGAGGGAAGGTGAAAGAAATGCACACAGTATTTCTGCTCTGAATCGGCAAAAGACATGCTTCATACTTCTGGAATGTGTATTAATGTTCAGGACTATCATGTTTTATGCCTGAAAGTAGAGTCAACCTACAGTACTTACACAAACACACACACACGCACTATAATAAAGAAAAAACTTCTAAATAAATAATTTAAAATTCAATAAATACAAAAATAAATAATACCCAGAATTTTAGGACAGTATTTTTGCACTTGGAATCTAAATGAAAACTTTTGGGTGTCCGGCAGTCAGTAGAATAACTTTTTAGTTTGTTTGTACATATGCATTCGAGCCACTGATTTAATGGGAGATACAAAATGACAAACCGATTAAAAATACAACCATGCTGGGCAATTAATTCATATATTAGCCTAGTTAATTACACTGCAGTTTGTCGGAGACGGCAATTTAGCCCCATGTTGCATTTTTTCCAGTAAACTGAACAATCAGTTAAGTCTTCCAGAGTGAGTTTTTTTCATTTATGTGCTTGAATATGTGACATACTAAATCATATTGCATGTTTCTCCTTTTTATGATTCATTTTTTGAAAAAAAAAAAAAACTGGATTAGATTTGTTGGAGGTTTAAGCAATTTGGATCAGTTTTGCTGTTTTAGTTATGAAGTATGCAACATAAGGTTCGGCTTTTTGGAAGGAGGTGTTGAGAAATAAAATTAGTGTAAGTCTAGGGAAAGAATAAAACCTTTTCTGTCCTCAACATGTATGTGACATTTAACGTCCTCACTTTTTTGTCCACCAAATGCACAATAAAAAAAAGAATGAAACCAAAATAGTCAATATACTGTATAATTATAATATATTTATTTTGTATAGCACTTTTCATTAAAAGAGACCCCAAAGTGCTTTACATTTAAAATATATATATATATATATAAAAACGATGCATTTCAGTAAGCCAATGTATAAAAGCGAGTCTTGAGGCGTGATTTAAACAGACACAGACGGAGTCCCTGATATACCTTGGAAGGGAGTTCCAGAGTCAAGGGGGTGAAAAAGCAAAAGGCACGATCTCCCATAGTGCTTTTGTTCTTGGCACAGAAAGGAGATCATTTTTAGCTGACTGCAAGTTGCGTTGGGGAATGTAGCAGCAAAGCAGATCTTTGATATAAGATGAACCCAGGCTATTCAAGGCCTTTAAGGTCAGTGGTAAAATCTTAAAGTACATTCTATATTTAACTGGTAACCAGTGGAGAGATGCTAAAACTGGTGTTATGGTCATACTTTTCAAGCAGCAGACTTTTTAATGTATTGCAACCTATTAAGAACAGTGGAAACACCTGCAAACAAGGCATTACATTATACAAATCTGGGAGCCGTGCTGCCAGATTCTTTTTTGCAACGCCCCACAAAATTAAGTAACCAGACAAAAAGTAGACAAATTGTGTTTTTTAAACCAGAGCTTACATTTAAAGATTTAAATACATATTACAGAAGCATACATAAGTGCTACATATTTATTTAAAGTAACAAAAAGAACACAGGTAAGTAATGTTATAAACGATTTATTTATTTGTGTCACAGGTGTGATTAATTGTTTTGATGTTGAGCACTAAACATTGATTATTGTCATTCTAACTGCAAGATCAAGTTTAACGTCTTTTTTTTTCTTTGTTTGTTATATACCCTATGTGTGACTTCTTTTTTGTGTACAAATAACTGGATATTTGTTTTAATGTGCACTTGATTGATGTAATTGAATAATTAATTGGATAACCTGTAGCAGGTTAAAAATTACTTTGTTCTGCTTAAAAAGCAGAACAAAGAGCGGAGAGGGGAGAAAAGAAACGAAGAACAGAGAGATAGGAAAAAGGCACAGAAAAGACGGGGAACTGAGGAACGCTATGTAAAGACATTGATTTACCTTTTGGACTTTGCAGATATCCAGTACGTTGGGGTATGCGGTTGTTTGAGTCTTTTTCAGGCTGAGTTTTCCTGGGTTGTAATGATAAAGACCGACTGAAGCAGGGACAAGCAGAGCCCATTTGCACTAACAAGGAGGATGACAGCTGGATCCGTGTAACAGTGATCAACGAGACCACAGAGTGGGGCTGAGCGAGCCGGCGATTAGGAGACTGAGTCACAGCTTTTGCTATCTAAGAGGGGAGAGGGATTTGTTTACTCCCTCTTCAAAGTTAAGTGCTGCTTTTTTTTTTTAATTTGGTTTTGAAGTTTTTTTTTTTCTCGTTTTACTATTCAATAGTTTATATTTTCTATCACTTGAAGTACATGTTGGTTTTGCATTTTTTTTGTGTTTTTTTTATTATTAGATTGTCTCCTGCTTTCACCCTGCCCCCTCCTACTTCTGTAGTCGATGTTTCCTGCACACCTTACTGGTTTGAACTATTTCAACGGATGGACATTACAGACTGTTGGTCCCTGGAAAGAGACTGCCTATTTGGACTCCCGTTTATATATCCTGTTTCCTTTTTGTTTTCCAGCATTTGTCCATTTAATGTACTGTGGGATAATGCTGATCGATTGTTTTAACTTTTTTTAATGTGATTTTAACTGTTTGGATAATAAATGTTTTATAATTGATGGCAATTGGTGGACCTTTTTTTTGTGTGGCTGCTCATTTGTTTTGCTGCTTCCCTGAAATAAAACGAACCTGTTCTTAATTTAGCTATAGATAAAGTAAATTAGAGCTATCTCTTCTCTATAACTAAGAGGTTGGCGTAGTTGGCTACTTAATTATAGTTTATATAGTGCCTGATACCATGGCTCGCGCGACATTTATCTGCTTAGCTTGTTTTTTTTCCTCACAATTTACAGTACAAGCCCTGCTGTTTCTTATCTGATGAGATCAAATACGGTAGGTCCACAAAAAAAAAAAAAAATCAGAGTGTAAAATTAAATAGTCCTGAACAGTCCGCGTATAGTCTCTATAACAATATATTAAAAATCAATTGTAATTATATTTGTACCAATACAGTTCTTAAATTGGTGACAAATAATAATACGAAAAAAACTTATTTCTCCTTATTTTACAATTAAACAAGAACCCCGGTCAAATGCATATGAGTGTCAGTCATGTGTAAGAATCCCCATATTAGCCAGTCCTGAGGAAAGAAGTAGTCGGGTTCACCATTTTCCTAAGCTAGATTTGCTGAATGTTAGTGTGTCATTTCAAAACAAGCCAAATTTGGCTGGAAAACCACCAACCTGGCAGCACTGCCTGGGGGGCACATCCAAAACCATTGCAGACATCCCTAAAGTGATCAAATGAAGTGGCAGCCGCAAATAAAGGGTTTTTTTCCCCAACAAAGCCAGGCCTCCTGAGTTACACAAACTGATACCATTGCAAACACGTTTCTTCACATTTTGGGAACTGGAATCCATCCACATTTCTTCTTCTAAAAGCCTTCAGCACTGTCTTGACACGTTAGAAACTTGTAATGCTTTTTATTTATTTATTTATTTATTTATTTATTTATTTAATATATTTTGTCCTCTGCGGTCTGGATTTGAACTGCTGACCCTCAGCACTTAATGCAGACATGCTATAGTTTCGCTAAAGGGGAATTCCCCTGTAGTGGGGTTTGTAGTCATGTGTTTTATGCACATGCAATGTGCCTACTTGGCCAGTAGGGGTCATTCATTACAAACTGCAATAGTGGGAACAGAAAACCTGCATCAGCATTGTAGTAAGGGGAAGGTTTTATGATACACATTCTGGAAGTATGAAACAATCCTCACGTTGTGTTTTTTCTTCTACTGATTCACAGCAGTAATACTGTGATTTTTTTTCTTTTTTTTTTTTTTGCCTTCGATCTCTAGTTGATTTATGATCCAGAATATGCTAATTAAAAATATCAAAACAATTGTGATTATGTTGAAAATTATATTTTAGTAATACATACAGCCCAGTGAACAGCAATATAAGTAGTGTGTTTGTTGTCAAATCTATGGGGTGTTCTGTAACATTTTAAGTAATATAGATAAAGGTTCAGTTCAGCTTTTTGCCAAATAATTCGTTTTTACAAAGAACAAAAGATGCATACATGCATTATATTGGTGTATATCATTGTTCATATACGAACTAGCATTTTTTTCTTTTCAATTCCGTTTACATTTGTTCAATAACATGTTACATATAGCCAATCAAATGACAAAGCTATATTTCATCCCTTTCATTATTGCATTTTGTCATGTATACACAATAAATGTTCTATCCAATACAATCTGGTCACATGTCCATCAAGCATACTCCTCAAGGAATCAAACTTCATCCTAAGCCACATATTGATGTCCATGTGTCTTCCCTGACATTGTAGGTATGTTTTTACATATAACACTGCTCACATGTACTATTAAAAATATAGTTTTTATTGGTATGTCATTTATAAATAAAATCATGCAGCATTGGTAAAAAAAAGAAAAAGAAAAAACACTTAATTATATTATCACATTTACAAAAGCTAATTCAAATAAATAATAAGTAAGAACTAATACATTAGCCAATATAAGCAACTGTATTTATTTTTATTTATTTTAATTGATTTTAAAGTTAGAGATGAATGTCAAGACTTTCGACAGAAGGTAGACTGAAAACACTAAGCCAGTCCTTAAAAGTGATTCCAGTGAAGATGGTGACCACATCTAATCACAGCACAAATGCAACTCAGGAAGGAAGTGATGAAGCTACTCACGCACAACCATCAAAATTGCATATGGTAAACCATAAGCCTATTTGGAAACACAGTTAGAAGCCATGATCCTGTGCCACCCAGGAAATCTGGACTTCCTCAGGTAAGTAAAGGGATTTCTAATTGAAATGTTTGAGAAGGTTAAATATAATTCATGCAACTTTAGACACATACATGTATTGCATTGGTATACTGTTGTTCATGCATGAACTAGCATTTTATTTCCTTTTCAATTCCTATTACATTCGTTCTATATCATCTTATCCCTTATAGTAAATCTAATATGTTCACAGTATTCTCAAATGGGAGATACGGCAACTCAATAAACTACGGTCATAATCATCACTATGCTACTTCATATAAATTTCTGTAGATTCATTAAATGTTAAAATGCCATTAATGATCCCTTAAACTAATAACCTTGCTCAGTAACCTAGGGGTAGATTTAATCTAAAACTAAAACGGGTGTGCATTCTGAGAAGCTGTGAAAAATGTCCATCTTTGCAGTATGCGTTTTTTTCTTATGCAGCCTCAAATCAAACAATTCCTGATATTTAAGCACCACGAAATGGTAGGAGAACTATAACATGAGGATCTTTTACATTCGGGGAGGGAACTGAAGTTACCATTTCCACGAATCAGACCAACTTTTACTAAAAAAAAAAAGGGGGGGGGGATGGAACTGCTCAGACAGCTGCGTTATGAGCATGAAAGCAACAGAGGGAAATGTATTTTCTATTTTAATGTTTTAAGCGTCTTGGACAGATATGTACATATTTAGAAGCATATAGAAGTATACAAGTCATTTTTGTTATTGTGGGTAGCCTATAGTCTAGATTGATTTTACATTTTAGAATAACAGCTGAATAACATGAATAAAGATTAACCTAGTTTAATAGCTAAAAAAGACCAAATATAGAAAGTAGTTCCCTACAATGACAAATAACTGAAAGAAGACTGTATTACCTCCAACAAACATGCAACAAAATATTCTAAAATATAATGCAGAATAACTGAGTGGACTATGAAATGGTAAATGTTTTGAATGAAAAAAATCATATTTCCTACTGTTCCCTACTTTTAGCAAATTATTACATTTTATGAGATCTATATAGTATCTACAGGAGATACAGCATACTAATCACTTTCATCTGTCCTTTACAATAAAGACAAAATGTTCCTAATAGTAGAAAGGTAGAAAGGAAGATAAGCTGCCCTTGAGTGTATGTATTGCCAGAGCAACAAATAAGGTTTAGATACAGTAAGCTAGACACATTGGAAATGTGTCTGCAGTGTGACATTAGAACATAATTGTAACTATGGAAACTTCATTTGCAATTAATAATCCATCTCAACCAATACAAAAATGATAACCTGGCTTTCAAAAAAATTACAATGAAACCTTTGCATTCTACAAAGAGCTTTTGTGGCAGTTGTACTTATGTTTTTTTGTTATGTTTTTTTTTTCCTCCGAGTTATAGTTCTGTAAATCAGAAGTACAAGTGGAAGAATAACATGTTACAGGCCAAGTTGAATTGAACTACCACTTCCTGGTGAGTCTCACTTTCTAGATGCAGCAGTGTTGTATTTGAAAATCCATCATCTTAGCAGCACAATAGTGCCAAGTTATAGTTTACACTTTTTTCTATGTCAAACTCAGATCTTCAACCATTAACATCTTGGCAATGGTTGGCGGTAGAGTGATGTCCTTTAGATCAATGGTCCTCAACCTTTTTTATCCAGGGACCCCTTAACTTAAAAAGACAAACCTGCGGACCCCTAACCCAACCATATAGTTTCACCACCTTGTTCATAAACTGTTTCTTACACGTTTCATTCCTTTAATAGTTTGTACAAATGTTTCTGTGAACAACAGAAAAAAACAGCAAACAACTGGTCCAGTTGAGGAGGAATTTCAGTTAGGCAAATACGAAGGTCATTTTCAACATTCTTTCTTGAATGGTGTCTTATTTTAATGCTCGTGAGGCCTGGGAATCCACTTTCACAAAGGTAATTAGTTGCAAATGGAAGGAGGACTTGCAGTGTGCAGTTAGCCAGTTCAGGAAATTCAGCAGAGGCATGCAACCAGAATTCAGTGACAGTCATGGTTTCGTGGGCGCATTTCATGGGGGTGTTGTTGCTCAGCTCAATAAACTGATCCTCCTCTCTGGGAGTCATTTCAAGCAATTCCATATCAGTCTGTAAAAAGGGATCTGTGATCCACATCCTTTCAGAAGTGCTTACCATGTCATTGAAGTAGGTTCTAAATTGGTACAGAAGGGAATATATGTGTTCCCCCATTACAGCACATAAAGCCAGGTCGGTCGGCTTCAACTTCAAAGTTCAGAAATTCACGAAGAAGCAAAAACATGCTCACTTTCCCTTTGCACACTCGTTTCTGCCAGACAGCCAGTTTCTCAGTGAACCATTGGAAAGCCATCTGATCTACATGTGAAAAAGGCAGCTATGATGCATCCCCCCCTATTTCTGCACACAATACCAAAAAAATGCATGCATTCAATAGGTGTGCTTAGATCAAGTCTCTCTAAATGTCTCTTCAAGCACACCTTTAACGTAATCTGGCATCTTTTTGACATCTAGGTTTTCCCTATGAAGCATGCAATGTGGTAGTTTTGCAAAAGGTGCTACATCTTTAATTTTCTTTGTGACCCCATTATGCCTCCCTGTCAATTTAGCCGCACCATCTGTGCACACACCATAACACTGCCCCCAGTCCAGGTGGTTGTTCCACATAAAATTAAAAATCTTATCACTTGCTGTTTTTGTTGTCAGTGATTTGCAAAACCGCATTTCTCTTATTTTCCCATCACAGATGTATTGTATGTAAACCAAAAGCTGAGCCTCACCTGCTGCATCCAAAGATTTGTCCAGTTGCAAACTGTATTTCTCACTAGCTTGGATCCTGTGCAACAACTGGCCTATCACATCAGCTGCACCATCTGTAATCCACCTTTTAATGGTATCGTTTGACACTGGCACATTCAATTTATTACCAGCTGCTTCTCCTAACATTTCGCAGCACATTTCAATACCCCGGTGAAGTTAATTTGATATTGGATATTCGCGCAAAACACTAATATTTCACTCAATGAAAGATCTTATGCTAAGAAGTAATTTAAGCCATGTCTCGTTGATTTGCGATTTAGCAATCTCTAGTTATGAACATGAAAAATACATATTCATATTCACTTTACATTGTACAGTAGGTTACGTCATATAATGGTTCATATATATATATATATATATATATACACACACACACACACACACACACATCCGCTGGTGAAACTTCTGCGCTCAACTGCAACTAGGCCCACCCTGACGTGTATGACAGACACATGATTAGCACATGATCATGAAAAAAATAAGGGAGATGAGCATTTGTTTATTTCAAGCGCATCAGACTGGCATTTCTGTGCGTTATTTTAATAAATTGAAGTGTTTTATATGTATTATTATTATATATTTGCTGTCAGTGTTGTAGAACCCCTTAGGTTTGCTGGCGGACCCCAGGTTGAGTACCAGCGATTTAGAACATAAACACTTTTGTAACATTGTCTCTTTCAATCTTTAAACTGTCTTTCAACAGAATTAGTATTTTAAAAGATAAAAGGGGGCAAAATGCAAAAGTTTCTCCTGTGTACAATGTGAATTATAATGTAATATTTAAGCAGACCTGGAGAAAAAACTGCAATATCTACAGCTATACTTGGCACTGAAGTTTTAGTTAGTTTGGTTTTAAGAAACCATTACTCAATATTTCTTTAAGGTCCGCCTAATGTTACAAATCCCGCCGGCGACCTGGCCCTTAAAATCTTTTTACTCAGACACTGTAAGAGACAGTCCTCATGGCAGGGCACTGTTCAAAAGAGGAGACTCGGAGCTTCAAAACCAGCTCCTGTTAGTGTATTTCTGGCATTGTACCATTTCAGGAGAGCGCCGTGAATGTGAGTGTTTTGCAATGTTATTGCTGCACTGTGAGACAGACCTATCTCGGTGCAGTAAAAAAACATTTTCAGACAAAATCTTTACAAAAGAGAAATGGTGACATCAAAGGCACAAGGACCTATTTTCTGATTTGTTTTTTGTGTTTGTGGATCAGATGCACAAGACAAGTCAGCTCTTAGGGTTAGGTTGCCATGGTTGCCATGGTTGCCACTTTGCACAGCTTTTAGCCACAGTGAATAGCTCCATCTTGCACCACATGATTAGGGTCCCTGGTACAAATAATTTGAATGTGTTTTTCTTTTGCACATTTTTCAATTGTTCAGTTT
Organism: Acipenser oxyrinchus oxyrinchus; assembly: GCA_030684275.1. Classification (NCBI taxonomy): domain Eukaryota; kingdom Metazoa; phylum Chordata; class Actinopteri; order Acipenseriformes; family Acipenseridae; genus Acipenser; species Acipenser oxyrinchus. The sequence goes on from CM060250.1 coordinate 14,284,287, forward strand.
TTTTTTTGGTTGCTTTTAGTCGCTTTTGTATATATGTCATTGTGGCAGGCTGGCTGAGTCACCTGACGTCAGGCAGAAGCAGGAACTAAACAAACTGACACCAGGCACTGCAGTTTGAAAAGAAAGACGCGGCTGGCTGCCGTTTTATTTAAATACAAAAAAATAAATATATTTAGATACAAAAACACTTGCTCACAGAGCAAAATAAAAATGTTAAACAAAAATAAATCTCGAACACGTCAGGCTGGGCAGATTGCCTTCACTGTTCCTATGTCTCTAAGTTTAGTTTAGTTTTGTTTTCTCTCGTTGTTCGCTCTCTCCTCTCTAACACCCACCCCCAGTGCCGAGAGCTGCAGGCTTTTATATTCAGGTGACCATCTCCCGATTTAGCAACAAAATTAATCACTTAATTCAGGAGATGGCCACCTTCTGCACATGTTTATTAATTATTCCTGGCAGAGGACGAGCACCAATCTCGCCTCTGCCAGAACACGTTTTAAAAATAAACAAAGCCACACGGCGTTTCGCTGTCATATTTACAATAAATAAATCATAATACAAAACACATCACACGGCGCCTCGCCGTCATAAATATAATAAATAAACCATAATACAAAACAATAAATTGCACAGGGGCAGAGGGGAAGACCCTGTTTTAAAAATAAATACATTCATTTAATCAGCAGGGCTTACTACCGCCCTGCTACAGTCATAATTCCATTATTTATTATCCAATGTACTCAAAAAATGTCCATATTCCCTGCATTTTGAAGTTTCATTTTACACTGTCAGATTTGAGCTGGCCATGCTAAAATACATTTTATAAACAATAAATAATGTTTTTTTTTTTTCTAAAAAGCGCCTCTCTTTCTGTGGTTTTTGTTATATGTACTAAACAGCTGTGAGTCTCAGACTATTTAACATTGATTGTATGGAACCCTAGTGTGTGCACATTCATTTAATGTATGACATGTACATGTAACATTTATAGTTAAAGAGTTATAGGCACAAATCTAACAACAGATCAATATACCGGTAGTTTCCAGCTTTGTTGCAACATAAAATGATTTTCGTTTTGAAGCCATAGTTACACAGCGCGTGCTTTTTATTGAGACAAAAGAGTTGACTTCACTGCGGAGGTGGCATCCCGTGCATTTAGACCAGGATGTTGACAGTGTGTGTTTATATGATCTTTATTTATTATTTGGGGTCCAGGGGCCAGGTTCATTATAGCTGAAGGTTCGTTATAATGAAGGGTGTTATAGGGAGGGTGTACTGTATAATATAAATATTATTGTTGTCATTCTTCTGTTGATTAACATGTACTTGTAATAAAAGAAAATATTCAACATGTATTCTGAATAGATCTCTGATACTCTCTATCAGTGACTGAAGGATTCTTCATCAGGCTGTACACTGACAAGCGCTTTGTGATGGTGGTCCACTATGAAAGGCGCTATATAAAAATAAAGATTATTATTATATTTCATTCTTAGCTGTCTTCGTTATGTGGAATTCAGGGAGGCTGTGTGGTTCAGTGGTTAAATAAATGGGCTTGTAACCAGGAGGTCCCCGGTTCAAATCCCACCTCAGCCACTGACTCATTGTTTGACCCTGAGCAAGTCGCTTAACCTCCTTGTGCTCCGTCTTTCGGGTGAGACGTAGTTGTAAGTGACTCTGCAGCTGATGCATAGTTCACACACCCTAGTCTCTGTAAGTCGCCTTGGATAAAGGCGTCTGCTAAATAAACAAATAATAACAATCACAGTTTGCTGTTGATAGTGTCTGTTACACATGTTGGAGGAATCCACTTCTAGTCTTACTCACACATTTTTACACCCAAGACCTTCAGCACCTGTTTACTTGTGAGAATTTGTTTCAGCTGTTCTATAGCCTTGTAATGGTTTCTGGACCATGTCCTCAGTGCATTTGCAATGTATTTGTCAGTATGAACAGTGACAGATAGTTAGCAAGCCAAGTAGCTGCTGTAGATCCAACTTGTTTTCTGTTTTTTTTGTATATGTAAAACAACTATTGTAGCAGTCAGGCCTTAACCCTCTGCAGAAACCATAAGCCCATTTCACTGAAGTGTACCTTCTAGAGTGTTTTTATACATGATGG